>CM077344.1:64842004-65476337 GCA_039655645.1 Ammopiptanthus mongolicus | reverse complement strand
CCAAGCGGGAGTCAACCAGTTATGGAAGGCACTTCCATGACCAGACCGCCGTTCTTCAACGGTACTCATTACCTGTACTGGAAGGAGAGATTCAAAGGTTTCATCCTTAGTACAAACTCAGCTCTCTGGGCCAGAATCACAAACGGTCCTAACGTTTGTCTCAACTCTGACGGGACAGACAAAGCAGAGGACGATTGGACAGATGCTGAACGGGCTAAAATGGAACAGAATCATAAAGCAAGATATGCTTTAATGTGTGCTCTCAGTCCTGACGAATTTCAGAAGATTCACGCATGTGAATCAGCCAAACAAATATGGGACACCTTGTCTAATCTCCATGAAGGAACAACCAAGGTGAAGGACTCTAAAATCATCATGCTGGTTGGCTAGTATGAAATGTTCACCATGGCTAAAGGAGAGTCCATCCTTGACATGATGGGTCGCTTTCAGACGATCATCAACAATCTAAAATCCCTTGGAAAGGTCGACACTACCAAGGAGAATGTCACCAAGATTCTTAGGAGTCTGCCTAAGAAATGGAGACCTCTGGTCACTGCAATCACCCAGGCCAAAGATCTCTCCACTTTGACTCTGGATGATCTTGTAGGGACACTTCAAGTTCATGAGCAGGAGCTTGATCTTGACAATCCCGGAAAGAAGAACAAGGGAATTGCCCTGAAAGCTCATAGGTCCAACAACTCAAAAGCCTTAAAAGCTTATGAGTCCAGTGATGAAGCTGATCAGTCTGATGATGATGTATCAGACGATGACGAGCTATCCTTTATCTCCAGAAAGATTCAGAATATGTGGAGAAAGAAAAATGGAATGAAGAGAAGGCCATTCCAAAAGAAAAGCTTCAAGGATCATGCTGAACCCAAGGATAAAAGTCAGCTGGTCTGTTTCGAATGTAACAAACCAGGACACTTCAAAGCTGATTGCCTTACGCTAAAGGACGAGAAGAAGTTCTTCAAAAAGAAGAAAAAGAACTTCATGGCAACTTGGGAGGACTTGAACTCTTCTGAAGAAGAAGAAGAAGAAACAAATGAAGAGGCTAATCTATGCCTATGGTCCAACAAGCAAGATGAAGACTCTTCGGACGACGAACAATTTGTTGTTCCCGGAGAATGAAGTCAGGAGTCTACCTCTGGAAGAGGATGGAATGTGAATGTTCCACCCATCTTCAAGGGAACAGACTATACTTATTGGAAATCAATGTTCCAATTATACGTCCAAGCTCAAAATTATGAGCTGTGGGACATCTTCACAAACGGAGATTATCGTCCAACGATTACCCTTGAGGACGGTTCAACATCGTCCAAACATGAAACAGACTGGACGAGTGATGATATCAGACGATGTTCTCAGAATGCCTATGCTAACTGGTGTCTTGTCAACGCCCTTGATCGTCCAAGACTGGACATGGTCTCGCAACTCCAAACAGCTAAGGAGAAGCTGGACGCTCTGGAACATCTGTTCAGACCAAGGAGCTCCTCTACCTCAAATCTCTGCCTGATGGCCAAAAGCTCTTCGGACGCTGAATCAGAAGATGACGAGGTATCCATTTCTGACTCTCTTCAAGAAGCATATGATGAACTGCTAAATGATTCTTCTATATTGCATCATCAATACATCGTGCTTAAGAGAAAATTCTCAAAAGTAAATAAGGAGTTGGAAGAATCCAACAAACTAAATAAGCAGCTTGTTGAAGAAAATAATGAGCTTAAAGCTGAGAATGTCAGTCTAACTGACAAACTCACCTCTGAGTCCAGTGAACCTCATGAGGTAACTAGACTAAAACAAGAGGTGTCTGATCTCACCAAAAGCGTAACTAAGCTTGTTGGAGGATCAGAGAAGCTAGACCTGATATTGAGGTACACTAGATCACCTCATGATAAGTCTGGCCTAGGCTATGACTCTGAGAAACAAACTGCGTCTCAGAAAATATCAGGGTCCAACAAAAATCACAAGGCTTTTCATTCCTATGGAAAGCAAAAAGAAAATAAATTGCATGCATCCAGAACTTACTGCAAGATTTGTGGGAAGAGTGGTCACACCTCTTCAAAATGCACTTACAAAAACAAAAACAAAATGCATGGTCGAAGATCACCAACTAACCCAAAAGGACCCAAGTCTATCTGGGTACCTAAGAGTATGATAATACCTGTTGCAGATCTGCTTAGCAACACAAAAAAGACCCCAGTGTATGTTCCAAGAAATCCGTGAAAAGTCTAGTGGATGGGTCACCTTTGGAGGCTACCAGAAGGGTAAGATAGTAGGAATAGGTAAGATTGGTAAGCATCCTCTTCCCTCTATTGATAATGTTCTTCTGGTTGAAGGATTAAAACACAACTTGCTTAGCATAAGTCAATTATATGACAGTGGGTCTGTTGTTTCCTTCAATAAAGGTGAATGTATGGTCAAGAACCCTGATGGGTCCATCTTATTCACTGCCAAAAGGCAAAATAATCTGTACAAGATTAATTTGGGGGAACTTTCAACTCAAAGTGTATCTTGTCTAGTGTCTGTGGAAGATGAGCGATGGATCTGGCACAAAAGACTTGGTCATGCTAGTATGAGATTAATCTCTAAACTAAACAAGCATAACCTTGTAAGAGGCTTACCAAAGATTGTGTTTAGATCAGACGCTCTCTGTGACGCATGTCAAAAAGGAAAACAAGTTAAGAACTCGTTTGAGTCCAAAAACATTGTTAGTACTTCTAGACCACTGGAATTGTTGCATATTGATTTGTTTGGTCCAACAAGGACGGCCTCTATCAGTGGTAAGAAATATGAACTTGTCATAGTAGATGACTATACTAGATGGACATGGGTTAAGTTCCTTGCTCACAAGGATGAGTCTATCAAGGTCTTTTCTATATTCTGTAAGCGAGTTCAGAATGAAAAAGGCGTATTCATCAGCTCGATCAGAAGTGATCATGGAGGCGAATTTGAAAATGAGCTCTTTCAAAGGTTCTGTGATGAAAGTGGTATTCATCACAATTTCTCTGCCCCTAGAACTCCACAACAAAACGGTGTTGTTGAGAGGAAGAACCGATCTCTTCAAGAGATGGCTAGGGCAATGCTCAGTGATAATTCTGTCCCTAAGCACTTCTGGGCTGAAGCTGTAAATACTGCCTGCTATATTCAAAACAGAATATACATAAGACCAATCTTGAATAAGACTCCTTATGAACTGTGGAAAGGACGTAAACCCAACATTTCTTATTTCCACCCCTTTGGATGTCAATGTTTTATTTTAAATACTAAGGATCAACTAGGAAAGTTTGATGTCAAAGTAGATAATGGAATATTGTTAGGATACTCTGAATCGTTTAAAGCTTTTAGAGTCTATAACTCTAGAACTTTGATTGTTGAAGAATCCATTCATGTTAAATTTGATGACAAATAGCCTGATAAGAGATTATCAGAGCTAGATGATTCTTTTGCAGATATGAATCTGAATGATTCAGATGCTCGTCCAACAACCAACAAAGACGAGGCATCAGACGCTACGAAGGACGCATCATCGTCTCAGCAAGCTGTAAATACCCCTCGTTCGTGGCAATTCAGAACTTATCATCCCGAGGATCAAATCATCGGCAAACCTAATGATAGCGTCCGGACAAGGTCAACTTTCAGAGAGCAAGCTGACTCAGCCTTCATCTCTGAGATGGAACCAAAGTCTGTGGACGAAGCCTTATTGGACGATTGCTGGATCCTCGCTATGCAAGAGGAGCTCAACCAGTTTCAACGTAGTGACGTTTGGACGCTGGTCTCCCTGCCTAAGGATAAGTCTGTAATTGGAACCAAGTGGGTCGATCGCAACAAGCTGGACGAGGATGGCAAGGTGGTAAGGAATAAAGCAAGGCTAGTTGCCCAAGACTACTCATAAGAGGAAGGTATTGATTATATTGAAACCTTTGCTCCAGTAGCTAGATTAGAAGCTATACGCATCTTACTCTCATATGCTGCACATCATAACATCATGCTTTATCAAATGGATGTAAAAAGTGCATTCCTAAATGGTGTAATTAATGAAGAAGTATATGTTCTCCAACCACCCGGTTTTGAAGATCAGAACCGTCCTGAGCATGTATATAAGCTTAAGAAAGCTTTATATGGACTCAAGCAAGCTCCTAGAGCTTGGTATGAGAGACTCAGCTCTTTCCTAATGGAGAATGGCTTCTCGAGAGGAAAAGTGGACACAACTCTTTTTAGAAAAGTAAATAAAAAGGAATTTATTGTTGCTCAAATTTACATATAATATTTGGTGCAACTGATGAATCTCTTTGCCAAGAGTTTTCTGAATTAATGCAAAGGGAGTTTGAAATGAGCATGATGGGAGAACTAAAATTCTTCCTCGAACTTCAAGTAAAGCAAACATCAGACGGAGTGTACATTCATCAGACGAAGTACACAAAGGAGCTTCTAAAACGCTTCAAGTTGGACGATTGTAAACCTATGAATACACCAATGCATCCAACATCCATGCTAAACAAAGATGATAAAGATAAAAAGGTAGACCAAAAGGTATATAGAGGTATGATTGGTTCCCTCTTATATCTAACTGCGTCCAGACCTGATATCATGTTTAGTGTTTGCTTATGTTCTCGTTTTCAATCTGATCCAAGAGAGTCTCATCTCTCAGCAGTAAAAAGAATCTGTAGATACCTAAAAGGTTCTACTAATCTGGGTCTTTTGTATAAGAAAATTGATGAATACAGATTAGTTGGATTCTGTGATGCTGACTATGCTGGAGACAGAATAGAAAGGAAAAGCACAAGTGGAGGGTGTCACTTCATTGGTGCTAATCTTGTCTCATGGTTAAGCAAAAGGCAAAGCACAATTGCTCTATCAACTGCTGAAGCTGAGTACATTGCTGCACCCAGTTGCTGTTCACAACTGCTTTGGATCAAGCATCACTTGGAAGACTACAACGTATTTGTAAGCAACATCCCTATCATGTGTGATAACACTGCTGCTATTAATTTGTCAAAGAACCCCATACTGCATTCTAGAGCAAAGCATATAGAAATAAAACATCATTTTATTAGGGACTATGTGCAAAAAGGAACAATAGATATTCAATTTGTTGATACTGACCATCAATGGGCAGATATCTTCACTAAACCATTAGCCGAGGATAGGTTTATATTTATAAGAAAATATCTGAACATGCATTTCATTGATTGACTGAAAGTCCAATGCATGCGTCCAATATTTGCATTACGTCCAATATATGCTCGTCCAGTGTACTTTCTGAATGCTCGTCTAATGCATTAATGAAACTCAATCTTTGTCGAATGAAATATTATCCTTCATTCCCTTAACTGAGTCAGTTTTTTTGTTTTCTTTATTTGCCAAAAATGCTTTTTACGGTTTCAAAGTCTGAACGTGTGTCAGACATTTAATGCACGTCGTTTCGCTCTCTCTCTCTCTCTTTGAAAATACGAACGGTTTTCGCTCTCTCTTCTTGTTCCTTTTAAAACCTAAGTTTTGATAAAAATCAAACCTTTACAAAAAGCTTTAACCTTTCTTCTTGCATCTTCGAAAAGGAAAACCCTTTCTGAAAAACCTTTTTCTTCAAACATCCTCTCTGAAACTATGGCAACCTCTTCTGCTGCTGGCTCCAAGGGTAAAGGAAAAACCTTTAATACTCAGACTGCTGATGTCATGGTTGAGTACAAGTTTAACCTACAATTCCTAGCTGATAATGGGATTGACATCTTCTCTAACATCCATGCTGCTGGATGGTCAAGCTACTTTGAAGGTTCTCCGGTAATCTACGCTGCTCTAGTTAGGGAGTTCTGGACAAACCCCATTGTCTCTGCAAGGGAGATTCGCAACAAAGTGCTTGACACTGAAGTAATAGTATCTGAAGCAACTATCTCTAATGCATCTGGGTGCGCTCAATCAAGCATCACTGTTGAAGATGACTGGGAAGAAGAGATTGGTGATGCTTCCACCATCAGAGATTGTCTGTTGAAGAACTCAGGTGACAAACTCATAGCCTCAAAAATGACTGACAAGGCTAGGGTTCTTCACCAAATTTTGAACAAGGCTATCCTTCATAAGGTTGGGTCAAAGGATAATGTTTCAAAGGCTCATCAATTTTGTCTGGTTCATTTGATTCTTGAAAGGCAAATAAACCTTCCCCACCTACTCTTTTCCTTCTTCAAATATGCCATTGAAGGCTCTGGGAAGAAGAACACTGCACTCATCTATGGCGCTCTTCTTTCAAAAATATTTGAGAAGCATATGGTCTATGACGACCTAAAGAACTTGGCTCCAGAAAGAAAGTTCAAATACTACGGAGTTCATGGCATTGAACGAGTGCATCAGCCTGAGTTTAGCAGGCAAAGTTTGGTAATGATGCAGTTGGACTGCTTTAAAAAGTCCAAACTTGAAGGCAAACAAAAAGGAGCTCAGACGCAAGGCTCAGAAGAAGCGTCTGAACAATGTGTCACTGCTGGACGCTCTGCTGAACGAGCTCGTCCAATAGCTAAGACTTCTTCGTCTCGTCCAAAGCTCATCGTCCAACCATCAAGAAAAAGGAAGCTGGTTCTAGCTCCCACTGATGAGGATGAAGAGGACAATCTACCCATCTCCAGGGTAGTTAAAGGGCCAAGATTGGAAACCTCATCTGCTGCACCTCTGCCTAAACCTTCTTCAACAAGGGCAAGGTCATCTCGAGCAAAGACGAAAGGTAATACTGAACCTATCTCTAGTTCAGTTATTATTTCTCCTATCGTCCAATCGTCTGAGATAGAAGACTTAACCTTTGAACCTTCCCTACCACTCTCACCCACTAACCTACCACAAACTCAAACTCTAGCCTCACCAAATGAACCCGAAGACTGGTTCACACCCTGGGGAGATCACCCCTTCCAACCATATGGTGCTCCCTACCCCAAACGGATCTTTCCCTTAAGCAAATACAGATGCCTCCCTGGAGTAGACTACAACAACAAATGCTCAATTTGGGCTGAGGTCAAACGCAAATTTCCTGTTCTATTCCTTAAACACACACCCCCCACTACCGAACCTCACCCCAAAAGCCCTCTTCCATTACCCGAGTATGAATTTGAACAACCCTCCACATCATCCACCTCTCCACCTAAACTTGGCTATCACCCCATCCCATACACTTCAACTAAACCTCTGCCCTCTGACACATACACTGCCCTTGGACCCTTGGTTACTTGCCTTGAGAAGAAGACGTTTCCTCCAAGGAAAGTCTATCCCAACCTTATCAAGGACAAGGCATTCCAATGGTGCCACTACAATATAAAGAGGCACGTTGTTCTTCGTCATGAAGACAAGAGAGGTTACAAGACGGAGTATGAAAGAAGGGCAAGGACGTTTGGCTTAAGTAACTTCATCCTTGATCCCGACCTTTCTTTCATTCCAAGCTATCCATCAACCTGGAAGGAGTATTCTGATGTCCGGGACTTTCTTCCTTACTATGCTGTGCGGAAGGAGTGTGACATGACTCGCGAAGCTAAGATTCATCACAACCTTCCAAAGAGATTTTGGTCAAAGTCTTCTCGCACTAGCGTAGGAGTTGTTCCTCCTCGAGCTTGCCCAAGGCTCCCTATCCTAGATCCCAACAAGGATAAGGACCTTCGCAAAAGGCTTGAGTCATGGACGCTGCCTTACAAAAATGTTTTTGATCCCCTGTTTTGGACAAAACATCGAGATGACTCTGGGGCTCTCGAAAGTATTTGGAAGAAAGATCCTCGATTCAGATTTCACCCAGATGCTAGGATCTATTGGGAAAATCACATCTGGAGATGCTCCCAAGAAGCATCATCATCTGGATTATCAGTTGAGGAGAAAGCAGAGATTCGCGTCTACCCGAGACAATATCGAATCCGTGAAGCAAACTTCATGATCATAGACAATATCTTTGGGATACCTCTTTATCCTAGAGATGTTCTGCCTATACCTCCTATCAGATGGCGTGAAAACAAGTATGATGATGCTGATATCATACTTGAAGTGCTGCGTCCACCCGAACCTATCGTTGTTCCTCTTGTGCCTCCTACTCTTCCTCCTAAGCCGGTCATTCCTGAAGAGACTGGGGACACCGAAATCATCTATGTGGAACCCTCCTCTGAAACTCATGATAATGAAGTGGAACAAGTTGCAGACTCAGCTCAGTCCAAGTCTCAACCGGTCCCTCTCTCAATGGTCCATCCTAATGCTCCATCTCCTTCTCAGGCTCTGAGTATAGTTCCTGATCAAAGAGGTGTCGACGCAACCCGGGCCACTGCTGAGAGCTCCGCCTCCGTTATTCCTCCTGAGTTTCAAGAGTTCGTCCAACGGACCATAGAAGCCAACAATGCGGTGCTCCTTCAGCAAATTGCGGCCATGTTCAAAGATTTCATTCCCAAACCTCCTCCCTCTTCTTAAAAATTTTGTTTTCTTTGTTTTCAAATCAACTGACGATGATGTGTTTCTTACTCTTTTGTCTGATGACAAAAAGGGGGAGAAGATGGATTGATTGATTATTTGATTGATTATTTTAAAGTTATTGATTATTTTAAAGTTAAATGGGTTGATTGAATCTTTAAATGATACATGTGCTCATATCTGTTTTATATGCTTTAAATGTTTAAATGCGTTAAATGATTAGAATGTTTGTCTTAGGGGGAGCCCTTCAGCTCTCTAGGACTCTTTGCTCATATCTGTTTTATATGCTTTAAATGTTTAAATGCTTTAAATGATTAGAATGTTTGTCTTAGGGGGAGCCCTTCAGTTCTCTAGGACTCTTTGTTCAATCAAAATTAGCATGTTTTGTCATCATCAAAAAGGGGGAGATTGTTGGAACCAAAGTGGTCATGGTCCAGATAATCCCTTAAGTTTTGATGTTAACAAAGAGCTAATTTAAGATGAACAAAGATTTGTTATGGACTAACGTGTTATATTAAGTGTGCAGGACAAATCTAAATTGAGTCCAAAGACTATCCATAGTCCAAAGACTTTGTCTCGTCCAACATAGTCCAAAGACGTTTTCTCGTCCAACATAGTCCAAAGACGTTATCTCGTCCAACATAGTCCAAAGACTTTATCTCGTCCAACACCTATTCTTGGTTTACGACTGGACGGTAATTTATAGAACCATTGAGTCCAAAGACTCTTTTGGTTACCTTCTGTAATAGCTAGTCCAATAAATGTCTTTTAAATTTCAAGCGCGAATATCTTGTAAAAGCATTTGAATTTATTATTCCCTGTAAAAGGCTTATACCCGTGGGACAAAACATTCTTTGTAATATTCGTACAAAAGTAAAGTATAAGCCAGAATGTCTCTGTCACCTAAAGAAGTTGACCTTCTTGTTTTGGATAAACAAAAGGCAACTTTCGTTCTACTCAGAGGATATGTCAGCACCACTTTTAGCTATCACCCTGATAGTCTATTCTGCTGATCAGAAACTTCAGAAGCTATCAGACTCAACGGATCAAATGCATTCAATGCTCATCAGAACGGATCCTTTTCCATCCGTTGAAGACTGAAGACTGCTCAAAGAAAAGAGGCTATATATACCTTCATCTTTTGAAAGTAGACTAAAGAAAAAAAAAATCGAACTTGAGCAAAAATACAAGTGAAGCAGCACATAGCATTTCAAAATCCTTCAAGAGACACAAGCAAATATTAGCTCAAGAGATAAAAGAGAAAATCTCAAGCTTGCAAAGCTAGAAAAGCTACTCTGATTCTAACTTTCATATTACTCTCTGTGTAGAGCTATTTTCAAGAGTCTAAGCTTTAGTTTCGAATTCTCACATTTAGTGAGTTAGTAGAACAACCTTTTTCAAAACCTTAGTTTGGTTGAGCCTGAAGAGGCTTGTCTGTAAAAGAATACTTAGAGAACCTGAAGAGGTTGAGAATACTGCCTGAAGAGGTGTTGAATACTTTGTAACAAAAGGTTTTTGTTATAGTGGATAAAGCTCTCAAGTAGAGAGGACTGGACGTAGCTCTTAGGTGAAGAGTGAACCAGGATAATATCGTCGTGTTCCTTTCTCTCCCTTCTCTTACTTTAGTTTTTGTCTAACAAACTAACTGGGATTGAATTGCCTTTCATTACGCTGTCTTCCGTCTTAGTCAAAACTAAGTGAGCGTCCAACTTGGAGTTTGGAAGAGCTCTCTTTGCTTTTAATCATTTTAAGCGTCCAATCTTGCGAAAATCATTATCTGCTTACGAAAAGAATTTAAAACCGTTTAAAACACAATTCAACCCCCCTTCTTGTGTTTCAAGCAGGTTCCTTCACCGACGTCACATATCAGAGCTGGTATACATATACCGATAATACATCGGAATAAAACCGAATAACATAAATCATAAATCCTAACTACTGAGAGAGATCTCCTCGGGATCACTCCTCGTCGGCATGCTCACCCTCCTCTGCATATACCACAACATATGCACAAGAATAACAAAGAGAGGGGTAAGAAACACAATCATGAATGTATGTAAACGGAATGGAATAGTAATTAAGATGGCATACAACATACATCAATCAACACAGATATAATCAATATATATATTAAGGATGCATGTTAATGCGAATGCAACATCACTACTCCGTATGAATGTGGCCAACAACTCTAACTCTGGAAAGACGATTAGGAGTACATGTCCGGTTATCAACGTGGATGATATGCCAGACCATGGGCCATCCCCGAACACTCTCACTAATCCTGATAACGTATAGTGGCTAGTCAGGGTACTCAAGCTTATTCATTAGGTCACTCCGACAATAGGTAGCTAGCCCATGTCACCTGGAACTTCCCTACTCAATGTACCCGCAAGGCCGGGTTAACACCCATCGTGGCCTCCACTATCGCGATTCATCGTTTGCTATCCACCCAACATATCAACTTCAACGTATGATGCGTGCAATGTTCATTAATATGCAAACACATGTCCAACCATCCATCATCAACATCATTACATGGCTATCAACTTTGACCAACAAGCATCAAAGATGATTTATCAACATCAAACTTGACCAATAAGCATCAAGAATGATTCAACCAACAACATTGGTAACAGTACGTCGTTACCAATAACATCATCGTCTTATTAATTGTTCTCTTTGTTAAGTCTTAACTTAACATTATCTTTATCAAGTATTATACTTAATCTTATTATCTAAACCTCAATTCATATATATTAAGATTATAACTTATTCCTAATATTTAAACCTCAAGTCATATATTTATTAAGATTGTAACTTAATCTTAATATCTAATCCACAATTCATATCTTATTAAGATTATAACTTAATCCTAATATTTAAACCTCAAATCATATATTTATTAAGATTACAACTTAATCATAATATCTAAACCTCAATCCATATCTTATTAAGATTATAACTTAATCCTAATATTTAAACCTCAAGTCATATAGGTATTAACGTTCTTTTCTATATTATCAACCTTGAATTAGGACCTCACAGTCGTTTTGCCATTACCCTAATCATTATCCCTTCACAACAGAATCTGGGTGAGAAACCCAGATTCGCTAGGCTCATTCGCCTTGCGGATTACAATCCGCTAGGCGAATCACGTCAGACCACGAATGGTCTCTCTGTCGCCTCGCGAATGGCTATTCGCTAGGCGAATCATGACAGATGTGGGAATCTTAAGAATTTCTCTAAGTTATCCCTATGCCTTTCGTCCCGTCTCTCATGAATCATCCCTATGGGTTTCCAAGACTAATCCAATATCATTAATCTCTCCTATCATAACAACTCATTCATTATAGGGTGCCAAACGTCCTAAAACTATGTTCTTTCACTGATCATATTTTTGTCATAGTAACGCACATCATCATCAAGTCATCATTATCAATGCACATTTTAAAATCTCATCGATGCATATCGTATCTATATTCATACTATTCATCGCACATCATAATATTTCAATTATATCATCAAGACAAACACCCATAATCATAATCATAGAACCATAAACATATCTATATTTATATAATATTCACATAGGCATATACATAACATACACATAATTACACTCATAGCATATACATAGGCATTTACAATGCATATAGACAAACATATAGGGGTCATGGGTTAACCCCTTCATCTTAACCTATCCCAAAACCCACATACTCATGATCTATTTCTTCTCCCCATACCTGGTATGACGATCACAATGAACAAAGGAAGAAAAAATGTCCGGAAAAGGTTGCGTCTCACGAATGCTCGATCTTACGACGCTTGACTTCACGATCACAACCCTAAAAGGTTCAAGAGCAGCAACTAGGAAGAGGGCTTGTGATGGCAGTGATGCTCTTCAAGCGAAGGAGACGAAGAACGATGAACAATGGTGCAATCTCCTTCAAGAATCCTTGGAAAGGGTTTAGAAATCCTTGTTTGGAGAGGAAGATGCAGTTTCTAAGAGTAATTCGACTTAGAAAATAGGTTTAGGTCGAGTCTTATGGTATAAATATGAGTTAGGGTCATTATGGGCTGATTAGAAGCCCAAAAACACGATTTTGGTGCGCGCAGATTCGCGAGGCGAGTAGCCTTTAGCGAGGCGAACCAGAGAGCTGCAAAAATCTGGCTGTCAGGTTCGCGAGGCGAATGTATCCTCGCGACGCGACACTTTAGAAGCCGAATTTGGCCTTAACACCTGAAATAAGACTTGTAGATAATTCTCTAAGCTTTCCAAAGCATCCAAGATCGCCTCAATCGGACATCTAGAACTCAGGATATGGCCAAAACCGTGAAACAGGTTTCTTGGACTTGAATGCATTGACCATTCCTTAAGACTAAACTACCCCAACTATGAACTTCGACATCAAGAACAATCATAAATAACATATATTGGTCAAGAATAATACATAGTAATATGTATTAATATAAGGTCAAGTTCGGGATGTTACAATTCCACCCCCTTATAAAAATTTCGTCCTCGAAATTTCTACTACCTCAAGCAAACAAATATGGACATGGACCTTTTATCTAACTGTCCTCATGATTATGTCAATTCGGACTAGGCTTCTTAAGTTCTAGAGCACTCTAGAAATTAAAATATAACTTGATTCCTCAAAACTTTGCAAATGCACCAATGGCCTTCTACTTTCCTAATCTAATATTCATAACTGGCACATCCCAAGTTTTAATCACATCCCTAAAATCCTCAATCAATTGGTCTCACTAACCATTATGGTGAACACAAGCAATGAACTTCTAGTTAGGTATCAGTCACTACGTCGGTTTTCTTATTTGATTCAAAAAATTATGATCTTACACGACACCCACTTGCCTATTCTACGACACATCTCACTCCATTGGATCATACTAGTACTTCAAACTCCATCGGTGTCACAAGAAATTCCCTATTGGGTTTCTTAACGACAATGTCCCTAAAGCTCTCAAGGATTCAAACTTAAGGGTACATGTTGCTAACCTCCTAGGTTGTATCACTAAACTCCAATCATAACATATTGTCAAGATCTACTAAGAGGGGTAGAACTACACAAGGTTGAGGTTAACTCTCCCTTTTAACTAAGAACCTTTCTCAAGAACTCATGATCCCGATTACCACCCTTTAAACTTCTTGCCTATTACGACTCTCCCTAAAACGAGGCGTCCCACAACTTACTTATTCAGATCGAAACCTTCACTAGATAACTTAGCATACAAAAGTTCTTCCTAAAGAGTTTGCAAAACTATCCTCAAGGGTTCCAGACAAATTTTTTTTTTTTTATCTGTAATGTCTCAAGACATCATCTATTCTAGAGAAAGGTGTTTATTCTTTATTTCCATTATATAAGGCTAACGATAATTTACAAGCGCTCTAATGCTACTTACCAACTCTCTTCTAGTAAAAGTAAGGATGGCTTAAGAAACTACCGAAGCACCAGACCGAATAAATTGCCTTTCAAGTAATTCCTATCACTTTTTCTATGAATTATTGGCTTAGGGAGAACATTCTGCAAGACACTATAAGGATCAACTTGATTCCTAATAAACTAAGAATACTTTCACGGAATACTTACGGAACTAACCCACCAATAACACATCCTCTATTTTAATCTTTCTTCCTCTACTTTAGACATGATTTCTCTTCCTTGGTAAAGAACTTAACATTGGTTGAGCAGCAAAAATCTGGCTGTCAAGTTCGCGAGGCGAATGTATCCTCGCGACGCGAAACTTTAGAAGCCGAATTTGGCCTTAACACCTGAAATAAGACTTGTAGATAATTCTCTAAGCTTTCCAACACATCCAAGATCGCCTCAATCAGACATCTAGAACTCAAGATATGGCCAAAACCGTGAAACAAGTTTCTTGGACTTGAATGCATTGACCATTCCTTAAGATTAAACTACCCCAACTATGAACTTCGACATCAAGAACAATCATAAATAACATATATTGGTCAAGAATAATACATAGTAATATGTATTAATATAAGGTGAAATTCGGGGTGTTACAACCAGTTGGTAGCTCTTCTGTGTCGTGGCGAATCCGTGCAATACACTGATATCCTCTACTAGATGCCGTACTTTTCATGTTTGGTCGAGAGTGTTTCGGTAAAATCCAGATACGTGCACGTTACGAATGTTGTAGCATCTTGCCCAAGGCTGGCGCTCACGGAACATGTCCTCCCATTCAATCTCTCCGACGTTTTGTTAGCTCCACTGAGTAGGGGTCAGAGTAGTACCAGTGGCATTGACATTGAGTCATATACATTGCATTGCATTGCATGGCTATTGATGTTTACATTTTCTGTTATACATCGTTGTACTGTTTAAGAATACATTATTTTATGCTATTAACTGTTTAACATGATATTATGCTGTCAACTGCTTAATATGTTTGACATTGAGAATTCTTGTAAGCATGTTGGGTACGCTATTACCCGGTGAGTCGTCCCGTTTTTACTGTTGCTGTTTTGCTGTGTTGATGAACAGGAATCTCACCCATATCTGTATGTTTTCTGTTGGTACTTGCTGTTGCTGTTTGAACAGATGGACGTGACGATGGTTCATTCCAGTAGTTCCTTTGAGCCGGAGGAGGACTGTTTTTGTGGTTTAGTTTTGTTGTCGGCCAGGCTATGTTAGTTTTTGTAGTACCTTTTGGGAGCTACGACTCCTAGTACTTATTGTATCAGTTATACATTAGACTTATGTCTGTACATAGTATTATTCCTTTTTCTGTTTATGTCCCTGTATTTATTATGCATATTGTTCTAAAAATGTATGGCGAACCTAAGTTCATTATTAGTATTATTTACCTTTGCTAAATCCCATTGCATCTTGTGAAAAGAAAAAAAAAAAAAGAAAACCGTATTTTCCGCAAATATTTTCGGCCTTATAAACGTTCGGGAATGTGACACTCGGGAAAGGGTGTTGCATTATTTGGTATCAGAGCTGGCCGAGTCTTTTTGGGGTTGTAGGTTATGGTCTGTCTTGTTTGTGTTGTGTTCTCTGTGTGATTCTCTGTTGTTTGCTTTAGTTGTGGTTCTTGAGTTTGACAGTTCTGGTTTTGAAAGGTAGCAATGGCTGCTCAAAACCTGACTGCTGCTGTGAACGCCATACGGGAAATGGCTGCTGCTATGGTTCAACGTGACGAAAGAGCTGCCGGAGGTAGAGGACTGGACGAATTTCTTCGTCGGAATCCGCCTCAATTCAAAGGTGAATTCAATCCTGAGTTGGCTGAACACTGGATCCAAACGCTGGAGAAAATATTTGGAGTGATGAGATGTACTGAGAATGACAAGGTTGTCTATGCAACCTATATGCTGGTGGAGGATGCTGAATACTGGTGGGAAGGAGCCCGACAGATGCTGATTCACGATCAACAAGCTGTGGATTGGAATGCTTTTAAGGGAAAATTCCTGGAGAAGTATTTTCCTGCGAGCGCAAGACACGAGAAAGAGATGGAGTTTCTCCAGCTGAGACAAGGGGGAATGACCGTAGCTGAATACAGGGCCAAGTTTGAAAGTCTAGAAAAGTTCTAAAATTACTTTCTGGACAACCTAAGAGAGGAGTGGAAGTGCAGAAAATTCGAAGGAGGTCTAAGGATCGACTTGAAGAGAGCTGTAGTTCCATTGGAAATTTCTATTTTTCCGAGGCTAATGGAAAAGTGTCGTCTGATCGAGAGTTTGGAGCCCAAGGACAAGCGGGTACTGAGTTCTGGACCGAGCAAGTTTCAGAGAGAAAGCGGTGGTCGAGACAACAAATCTCGATGGAAGCCCTATGCAAAGCAACAAGATCGACAACAACGTTCTATTGGAGGAAGCAGTGGGAGTTTCAGTTAGTCTGGAAACGCCCCAACCAAGTGAATGAAGTGTGGGAAGAGCAATCACATCACCAGAGATTGTTCGATCAAAGGGATTATCTGCTTCAAGTGTGAGAAGCCGGGACACATCTCACGCGAATGCATGCAACCGAAATTGGAACATATTGTCAACAATGTCCAAGCTGTAAGGCCTAAGATGAAGGGCAGAGTCTACACTATGGGTGGTGCTGAAGCTTCTCAAAATGAGGACTTGATCCAAGGTCAGTGTGTCATGGGAGGTAAAACCTTAACTGTACTGTTTGATTCAGGCGCAACGCATTCCTTTATTGCCTATGACTGTGTGAATCTGTTGGGATTACCTGTGTCTTCTTTACCTTTTGATTTGGTAATTTCTACGCCTACTGTAAAACCTATTATAACTGCTAAAGTTTGTTTGAATTGTTCTATTTCTGTTAAGGATAGAATATTTTTGATTGACTTGATCTGTTTGCCTCTCTCGCAAATGGATGTAATCTTAGGAATGGATTGGTTGTCTTCTAATCATATCCTGTTAGACTGTGCAAATAAAACCTTAGTTTTCCCTGGTTGTGAGAATTCTGGATTTTTGACTGCCAACCAAGTAAATGCTTCTTTGAGAGAAGGAGCTCAAGGATACATGTTACTATCTTCTTTGGAGGTCAAGAGCGAGCTAGTCTTAGAGCGCATACCTGTCGTGAATGAGTTCCGGAAGTCTTTCCTGAGGACGTACCAGGTTTGCCGCCAGTTCGGGACATCGAGTTTGCGATCGATCTTGTGCCAGGAACAGGACCAGTGTCTATGGCACCGTATCGTATGCCACCTGCTGAGTTGGAAACTTTGAAGGAACAGTTGGTAGACTTATTGGGGAAGCAATTTGTTAGACCCAGTGTGTCGCCGTGGGGAGCACCTGTGCTGTTGGTGAAAAAGAAAGATGGAACATCTCGTTTATGTGTGGATTATCGCCAGTTGAATAAGGTTACTATTAAGAACAAGTATCCACTTCCGAGGATAGATGACTTGATGGATCAGTTGACGGGAGCGGCAGTTTTCTCCAAGATTGATTTGCGATCGGGTTATCACCAGATTCGTGTGAAGGCAGAAGATGTACCGAAGACAGCGTTTCGAACACGCTATGGGCACTATGAGTATCTTGTGATGCCGTTTGGTGTGACGAATGCTCCAGCTATATTCATGGACTATATGAATAGGATCTTTCGTCCATACCTATATCAGTTTGTCGTTGTCTTCATAGATGACATACTTATCTATTCGTGAGACCAGGAAGAACATGCTGAACATCTTAGTGTGGTTCTTCAAGTTCTGAAAGAGAAACAGTTGTATGCAAAGTTGTCTAAGTGTGAGTTTTGGCTCGACGAAGTGCAGTTTTTGGGTCATGTAATTTCAAAGGAAGAAATTGCTGTAGATCCGTCGAAGGTTGAAGCAGTTCTTGAGTGGGAAAGACCAACCACAGTGACTGAGATACGCAGTTTTGTGGGTTTGGCTGGGTATTATCGGAGGTTCATTGAGGGATTCTCTAAGATTGTAGGACCTCTTACCCAATTGACGAGGAAGGACAAAGCGTTTGAATGGACTGAAGCCTGTGAGCAGAGTTTTCAAGAGTTGAAGAAGAGGCTAACTATATCGCCAGTGTTGATATTGCCAGATCCAAGCAAACCTTTTGATGTGTACTGTGACGCTTCATACCAAGGTTTAGGTTGTGTTTTGATGCAGAATCGGAAGGTGGTAGCGTATGCCTCGAGACAGTTGAAAGTGCACGAGAAGAATTACCCAACTCATGATCTGGAGTTAGCAGCGGTAGTATTTGCGTTGAAGATTTGGAGGCGTTACTTGTATGGTTCGACGTTCAATGTCTTCAGCGATCATAAGAGCTTGAGGTATCTGTTCGATCAGAAGGAGCTCAATATGAGACAAAGACGGTGGCTGGAATTTTTGAAGGACTATGATTTCCAGTTACAGTATCATCCAGGAAAAGCTAATGTGTTAGCGGATGCCCTGAGTAGAAAAGTGTTACATGTGTCTGCCATGATGGTTAAGGAACACGAGCTGTTGGAACAGTTCAGGGATATGCATCTGTCCGTGGTTAGTATGCCAGGAAGACTATGTGTAGGTATGGTTACGGTATCTTGTGATCTGATGGATCAGATTTGGGAGAAACAAGTATACGACCAGTATCTGGAGAAAGAGAGGAGGAATCTAAAGAAAGGGATGACGTCTAAATGCAAGGAAGGAGCGGATGGAATCCTAAGACGAGGAGAACGGGTTTGTGTGCCAAACAACCCATAGATAAGAAGGTTAATTCTGGACGAAGCCCATAGAAGCAAGTTAAGTATGCATCCAGGGTCAACCAAGATGTACCAAGACCTGAAGCGGTTGTTTTGGTGGCAAGGCATGAAAAGAGATGTAGCCGATTATGTGGCATCTTGCTTAGTGCATCAGAAAGCAAAGGTTGAACATCAGAGGCCAGCTGAAATGTTACTTCTGTTGGATATCCCAGAGTGGAAATGGGACGGCATAGCAATGGATTTCGTGAGGTGTTTGCCAAGGACACCTAAAGGACACGATTCCATTTGGGTTATAATTGATAGGCTTACGAAATCAGCTCATTTTCTACCGATTAATCTCAAGTATTCTATGGAAAAGCTTACTCAGATTTATATCAGTGAGATTGTGAGACTGCATGGAGTACCTTCAAGTATCATATTGGATAGAGACCCGCGATTTACTTCGCGTTTTTGGCAAAGTTTACATGAAGCTTTAGGAACAAAGTTACGATTAAGTTCGGCTTACCATCCTCAAACTGATGGACAATCAGAAAGGACGATTCAGTCGTTAGAAGATCTGTTGAGGGCGTGTGTGTTGGAACATGCTGGAAGTTGGGAGAATTTCCTACCGTTGATAAAGTTTACCTACAACAACAGTTATCATTCGAGTATAGGGATGGCACCCTACGAAGCCTTATATGGACGACGTTGCAGAACACCTTTGTGTTGGTACCAAGATGGAGAAAGTGCTTCATTAGGACCTGAACTAGTGCAACAAACAACCGAGAAGGTGAAACTGATTCAAGAAAAAATGAGGACGACTGAGAGCCGACAGAAGAGTTATGCGGATAAAAGACGTAGGCCACTTGAGTTCGAGGAAGGGGATCATGTGTTTTTGAGAGTCACTCCGATGACTGGGGTGGGCAGGGTCTTGAAGTCCAGAAAACTCACTCCAAAATTCATTGGACCTTACCAAATTCTTCGTCGGATAGGTCCAGTAGCTTACCAAATAGCTTTACCGCCTTTTCTATCCAACCTTCATAATGTTTTTTATGTTTCGCAATTGCGAAAGTATATTCCTGATCCCAGTCACGTCGTAGAGTCTGATTCAGTACAGCTAAAGGATAACCTAACCTATGAGACATTGCCTGTTACGATCGAGGACAGGAGGATAAAGAAACTGCGAGGGAAGGAGATAGCGTTGGTCAAAGTTATCTGGAACGAGACTATAGGTGATGCTACCTGGGAAAGAGAAGAGGACATGCAATAACAGTATCCGAGGTTGTTTTAAGAGGTACGTATAATTTCGAGGACGAAATTCTTTTAAGAGGGGTAGGAATGTAACGCCCCGATTTTCACGTTTTCTATTTCTTTAGTATTTTAATGTCCTTATTTTATTCGAGGTCATAGGAATAGAAATAAAATATTCCGAGATCATAGTCATGCTCGACGATATCGTAGGAAGCTACGATTAAGTTTTGAGTCGAAAACTCAAACGGAGTCCGGTCTGCGTTTTTACACTGACAGTATGATTTTACTGCTCAGAAGACCTCAGATGGACCCGTGAACGAGACAGTAAGTCTTAGAATTTGATTATCTACGTTTTGGTTAAATTTCGTAAAAATTTCAGAAAAATCACTTCCTGACCTTCGTTCGGGCGAAATCCTCAATCGGGTGACGAACAGAGCCACATATGGATTTACCGGGACTCGCCAACAAATAATCTTGATATCACATCATCCCAGGACACTTGGGAGAGTATGCCAGAGTCGTCATGATGTTCGGAAATATCTGGACGCAAAATGACCAAAATGCCCCTAACCTTAGTCTTTTACACTTTTACCATTATACCCTTTTGGCAAATGACCTTTTTACCCTTAAGTGAACTCTTAAGAGGCTGAACTCAGCCCCTCACTTCATCATTTTCGCACAGCCCCTCATCCTTAGGAGCTCCATAGTTGTCCTTGAGAGAAAACTCCATTTTCACCTAGAAAAGCTTGAGTTCTTGTTGGATCCACTTGATTCCTTGAGCAATCCTTCTTCATTTCAAGGTAAGATCACTTCAATGATCTCTTAGCTTCTTGAATCTTTCTTTATTTCAAGATCAATCTTCATTTTCATGAAAATAATTTCTTAGATCCAAAAATTTGAAAATCCATAGGAAATTGTAGAAAAATCCTTTTGAGGTAAAACCAAGTTCTTTGAACTCACATCATCAATCTCTACCTAAACCCAGGAGCTTATGATTCAACTCTCATCATAGCTCAAAAAGCATTTTTGGCTGAACCCTACTTGAAGATGATGAATAATGTTTTCATCAATTTTTGATTTTCAACACTTGATTTCATCCTTAGCTTTCCTAATGCCTTTGAATCCATGAAATGGAAAACCAAAACCAATTCCTAACCTTTTTAACCTAGGGTGGCCGAAATCCTCTTTGTTAGGATAGTTGAGATTGGTTTTGATTGTTGTTTAATGTTGCTTGTTGTGTTGTTGTAGTTGTTGACGATTATCAGGAGGTTCACAAACCGATCAACCGACTTTGATTCGGGAATCTGCTCATCAACAGGTATGGGGAGAAGAACCTCATCACACCAAGATGGTGGTAGTGAGAATGGTTGTTTAAGTTTATGTGTGGGTGAAACCCTTTAGTTTGGGTTCACTTTTATATGTTAAGTTTTGTTAAGTTCTCTTGGAGAACAAGATTGTCATGATGAGTTTACGCTTGAGTATGTTGTAGTGTGCTTTAGCATATGTTGATGAAGATATGATTGAATGAAAATCATTTCCATGTATGTTGAAAAACCTACTTTGATCACTAGATCAAGTATGGACTTTTATTGTTTGATTATGAGACCATGATGTGTGATGGACTTATATGTATGATTATGATGTAGTAATATGTATTGTGGTCCATCATAATTGTGTTGGCTTTTGAGCAACATTTGCTTTGTTGGTGAAGCAAAGTCTCCATTTTTCATTGGAGTAGGCTTGTGGCCTTAGTAAGAGGAAAATATAAGAACATATGTTGTTCTTGTTTTGGCAAAGTTTTGATGCAACAAAACATGATTTCATAACCTAGGATTTCAAAGAGAAACAAAAGTGATTTTTGATTCAAAGATCAAATGAAGTTTTAACCTTTAAAGTGTGTCATCAAAGTGGGAAAATGTCTTTTCTTTAGCCATAGGTCTTTTAATAAAACTAAGTGTTTCAAAAGAAGAAATAATGAAGGAGATAAGGAAAATGAGAAACAGGGCACTCGCCCAGCGAACCCCGTCTCGCCTCGCGAGACAGAGGGAAGATAAGGCACTCGCCAAGCTAACATTGCCTCGCCTCGCGAGACAGTGGACTAGCCCGAGCAACAAAGATGAAATTTCTTGGCCTCGCGTCGCGAAGTCGTCTCGCCTCGCGAACCGCCTAAGCACCAAAGATGCAACTTCTCGGCCTCGCGTAGCGAAGCAGTTCTCGCCCCGCGAACTGCCTAAATAGTGAAGATGCTGCTTCTCTGCCTCGCGTCGCGATATAATCCTCGCCTCGCGAAGCAGAAAGACTGTCTGAATAGAAAAGATCACTTCTCTGCCTCGCGTCGCGATACAATCCTTGCCTTGCGAAGCAGAAGGACTTTCCAAGCAGTCAATATAACTTCTCAGCCTCGCGTCGCGACATAGACCTTCGCCTCGCGAGAAATGGTTTGTTTATAAAGAGTGTTTTTCAACTCAAACTGTAAAGTTTTATGCTTTAAAAACCTAAGTTAAGTAATTGACTTAGAATTGAAAACAAGGGATAATTAAGTATGGTATGTGGTGGAACAAGACCACATGCTATACCATTGATGACCTAGTACATCAATGACTTCATAAGACATAAACACAAACATGAAACGTTTTGGGTTTTGAAACAGTAGTTCGATGACGGACCGGTGATTCGGATCCCGATCAGTCGTTCAATTGTTTCAGTCTTGTGATGACTCGATCCCGGAGGGATCACGAGATTTATCCGGTGGATAAAGGTTTTGTTTTCAAAAGACGCGTATAGTTCCTAAGGAAGAGAACCTTAGTAGACTTCGAGGTTTATCCGGGGGATAGACATTGCTTGATCGCATCTGCTTTGTGTAAGCATTGGCATCTCATTTGCATAGTCGTAAGGCCTTGAGCCTAGGAGTTGAGCTTACACCGTGATGCGGGTGCGAATCTTACGGTGACGATCTTCAATGGTTTTTTTGGAGGTATCAGGGTTGGAAGGGCTGACATGTGACCAGTGTGACACCCACTACCCCGCTACCCCGCATATAATAAAACATGAATAAAATCATAGATGTCTTTAAAAAAATAATATAACAATTAAAATAAAAACATATCCTCAAAGGTAATGTGCATCACATCATCTATAACGTAAAACATAGGAATATGAAATAATCAAAATTCTTTAAAAACAAACTGCGAAAAACATAAATAATAAACATAACCCAAGTCCCGATGTCACATATCAGAGCTGGTATACATATACCGATAATACATCGGAATAAAACCGAATAACATAAATCATAAATCCTAACTACTGAGAGAGATCTCCTCGGGATCACTCCTCGTCAGCATGCTCACCCTCCTCTGCATATACCACAACATATGCACAAGAATAACAAAGAGAGGGGTAAGAAACACAATCATGAATGTATGTAAACGGAATGGAATAGTAATTAAGATGGCATAGAACATACATCAATCAACACAGATATAATCAATATATATATCAAGGATGCATGTTAATGCGAATGCAACATCACTACTCCGTATGCATGTGGCCAACAACTCTAACTCTGGAAAGACGATTAGGAGTACATGTCCGGTTATCAACGTGGATGATATGCCAGACCCTGGGCCATCCCCGAACACTCTCACTAATCCTGATAACGTATAGTGGCTAGTCAGGGTACTCAAGCTTATTCATTAGGTCACTCCGACAATAGGTAGCTAGCCCATGTCACCTGGAACTTCCCTACCCAATGTACCCGCAAGGCCGGGTTAACACCCATTGTGGCCTCCGCTATCGCGATTCATCGTTTGCTTTCCACCCAACATATCAACTTCAACATATGATGCGTGCAATGTTCATCAATATGCAAACACATGTCCAACCATCCATCATCAACATCAATACATGGCTATCAACTTTGACCAACAAGCATCAAAGATGATTTATCAACATCAAACTTGACCAATAAGCATCAAGAATGATTCTACCAACAACATTGGTAACAGTACGTCGTTACCAATAACATCATCGTCTTATTAATTGTTCTCTTTGTTAAGTCTTAACTTAACATTATCTTTATCAAGTATTATACTTAATCTTATTATCTAAACCTCAATTTATATATATTAAGATTATAACATAATCCTAATATTTAAACCTCAAGTCATATATTTATTAAGATTGTAACTTAATCTTAATATCTAATCCACAATTCATATCTTATTAAGATTATAACTTAATCCTAATATTTAAACCTCAAATCATATATTTATTAAGATTATAACTTAATCATAATATCTAAACCTCAATCCATATCTTATTAAGATTATAACTTAATCCTAATATTTAAACCTCAAGTCATATAGGTATTAACGTTCTTTTCTATATTATCAACCTTGAATTATGACCTCACAGTCGTTTTGCCATTACCCTAATCATTCTCCCTTCACAACAGAATCTGGGTGAGAAACCCAGATTCGCTAGGCGAATCAGGCTCGCGAGGCGAGCCCGAGAGCTCCTAAACAGGTTCTCAGATTCGCTAGGCAAATCCTGGCTCGTAAGGCGAGCCCAAGAGCCCCAATGTCTGGTTCTCTCATTCGCCTTGCGGATTACAATCCGCTAGGCGAATCACATCAGACCACGAATGGTCTCTCTGTCTCGCCTCGCGAATGGCTATTCGCTAGGCGAATCATGACAGATGTGGGAATCTTAAGAATTTCTCTAAGTTATCCCTATGCCTTTCGTCCCGTCTCTCATGAATCATCCCTATGGGTTTCAAAGACTAATCCAGTATCATTAATCTCGCCTCTCATAACAACTCATTCATTATAGGGTGCCAAACGTCCTAAAACTATGTTCTTTCACTGATCATATTTTTGTCATAGTTACGCACATCATCATCAAGTCATCATTATCAATGCAGATTATAAAATCTCATCGATGCATATTGTATCTATATTCATACTATTCATTGCACATCATAATATTTCAATTATATCATCAAGACAAACACCCATAATCATAATCATAGAACCATAAACATATCTATATTTATATAATATTCACATAGGCATATACATAACATACACATAATTACACTCATAGCATATACATAGGCATTTACAATGCATATAGACAAACATATAGGGGTCATGGGTTAACCCCTTCATCTTAACCTATCCCAAAACCCACATACTCATGATCTATTTCTTCCTCCAATACCTGGTATGACGATCACAATGAACAAAGGAAGGAAAAATGTCCGGAAAAGGTTGCGTCTCACGAATGCTCGATATTACGACGCTTGACTTCACGATCACAACCCTAAAAGGTTCAAGAGCAGCAACTAGGAAGAGGGCTTGTGATGGCAGTGATGCTCATCAAGCGAAGGAGACAAAGAACGATGAACAATGGTGCAATCTCCTTCAAGAATCCTTGGAAAGGGTTTAGAAATCCTTGTTTGGAGAGGAAGAGGCAGTTTCTAAGAGTAATTCGACTTAGAAAATAGGTTTAGGTCGAGTCTTATGGTATAAATATGAGTTAGGGTCATTATGGGCTGATTAGAAGCCCAAAAACACGATTCTGGTGCGCGCAGATTCACGAGGCGAGTAGCCTTTAGCGAGGCGAACCAGAGAGCTGCAAAAATCTGGCTGTCAGGTTCGCGGGGCGAATGTATCCTCGCGATGCGAAACTTTAGAAGCCGAATTTGGCCTTAACACCTGAAATAAGACGTGTAGATAATTCTCTAAGCTTTCCAACGCATCCAAGATCGCCTCAATCGGACATCTAGAACTCAAGATATGGCCAAAACCGTGAAACAGGTTTCTTAGACTTGAATGCATTGACCCTTCCTTAAGACTAGACTACCCCAACTATGAACTTTGACATCAAGAACAATCATAAATAACATATATTGGTCAAGAATAATACATAGTAATATGTATTAATATAAGGTGAAATTCGGGGTGTTACAATTCCACCCCCTTATAAAAATTTCGTCCTCGAAATTTCTACTATCTCAAGCAAACAAATATGGACATGGACCTTTTATCTAACTGTCCTCGTGATTATGTCAATTCGGACTAGGCTTCTTAAGTTCTAGAGCACTCTAGAAATTAAAATATAACTTGATTCCTCAAAACTTTGCAAATGCACCAATGGCCTTCTACTTTCCTAATCTAATATTCATAACTGGCACATCCCAAGTTTTAATCACATCCCTAAAATCCTCAATCAATTGGTCTCACTAACCATTATGGTGAACACAAGCAATGAACTTCTAGTTAGGTATCAGTCACTCTGTCGGTTTTCTTATTTGATTCAAAAAATTATGATCTTACACGACACCCACTTGCCTATTCTACGACACATCTCACTCCATTGGATCGTACTAGTACTTCAAACTCCATCGGTGTCACAAGAAATTCCCTATTGGGTTTCTTAACGACAATGTCCCTAAAGCTCTCAAGGATTCAAACTTAAGGGTACATGTTGCTAACCTCCTAGGTTGTATCACTAAACTCCAATCATAACATATTGTCAAGATCTACTAAGAGGGGTAGAACTACACAAGGTTGAGGTTAACTCTCCCTTTTAACTAAGAACCTTTCTCAAGAACTCATGATCCCGATTACCACCCTTTAAATTTCCTGCCTATTACGACTCTCCCTAAAACGAGGCGTCCCACAACTTACTTATTCAGATCGAAACCTTCACTAGATAACTTAGCATACAAAAGTTCTTCCTAAAGAGTTTGCAAAACTATCCTCAAGGGTTCCAGACAATTTTTTTTTTTTTATCTGTAATGTCTCAAGACATCATCTATTCTAGAGAAAGGTGTTTATTCTTTATTTCTATTATATAAAGCTAACGATAACTTACAAGCGCTCTAATGCTACTTACCAACTCTCTTCTAGTAAAAGCAAGGATGGCTTAAGAAACTACCGAAGCACTAGACCGAATAAATTGCCTTTCAAGTAATTCCTATCACTTTTTCTATGAATTATTGGCTTAGGGAGAACATTCTGCAAGACACTATAAGGATCAACTTGATTCCTAATAAACTAAGAATACTTTCACGGAATACTTACGGAACTAACCCACCAATAACACATCCTCTATTTTAATCTTTCTTCCTCTACTTTAGACATGATTTCTTTTCCTTGGTAAAGAACTTAACATTGGTTACTGGTTAGGAATCTCCACGTTACATATTCACCCTTATGACCTTTCTAAAGAACCTTCCTAAAACACTTCCATCGACTCAACATGATATACAAATCATCAATCTTAATTCCTTTTTCTTACTAAAGGTTATCACAACTATCTACTCATCCATTCAAGGTTTGCCCAATAATTATGATTCTTAGATCATCCATACTCTTATCTCTAATCCAACAATGGTTCAACCTACCATGTAAACTAGATCCCAACTTAACCATCACCATGCATTCCAAATCACTATCAACTAGAAAAACTCTACGCATAAACCATTAAGCCACTCGTCTATTCGTTATTAACTTCGTCCTTTTTTAATAATCCAATTCATCTAAGCCTTATTCTACTCTATCTCGTATTAGGACAACAACTCATCCAGATCTATATATATAATAGCTCAACAATCTCACTTAAGCTTGTAAGTCTCCTTCTTTTCTAAAAGATTCTTACAGGGCATTAACTAAGAAAACTAACATTCCTAATGTAGTAACTGAGGCTCTAGTAGACTTCACAAAATAACTAAGGGACAACTTACACCTTCTCCTAATCTGGTCCATTAAGCTATTGATAATCTTTGAAGTCCCAAATCTAATGCTCTTAGGGGTAACTTCCCAAGCCAAGCTCAAGTCTCTCAACTCCTTCAATCAAATCTCTTTCTCTAAACATTAAAGACGATATATCCAAGGTCTTCTACTTAAGGCATCAGCCACTACATTGGCTTTTCCAAGGTTGCAGCTCAAATCAAAATTATAATCCTTAAGAAACTCCATCCACCTACGTTGCCTCATCTTTAACTCTTTTTGGTCAAATAAGTATTTCAAATTCTTACGATCACTAAAGACCTCAAATCTATCTTAGAAAAGATGCAAGCTCCCACTAGCTGGTCTATAAAGTCATCAATCCTAGGGAGTGAGTATCTATTCTTAAGGGCACCTTGTCCAGTTGTCAATAATTGACACACAACTTCATGCTACCATCTTTCTTCTTGTAACACATCACCAAGAATGACATTCTAGGAGGATAATATTGATCAGCATCTAAAGTCATACATACTCTTAGGCAACAATAAAACAGGTTAAGGTTCACTATCAATGGTTCAGACAGCTCCTTGCCACGACCCCATTGTCCTATCACTCAGCAATCTTAACCAATTCAAAATTGGTTAAATCCTACTAGAGAAATTTTTTTTTTTTTAACAAAGGGCATAATAAAACAGTCATACAAGTTCAAAACACTTCTGCAGAGTACACAGAAGAGACACAACAGACACATACCCCGGCCTGTAGGACAGACCGGCTCTGATACCACTACATGTGACACCCACTACCCCGCATATAACAAAACATGAATAAAATCATAGATGTCTTTAAAAAAATAATATAACAATTAAAATAAAAACATATCCTCAAGGGTAATGTGCATCACATCATCTATAACGTAAAACATAGGAATCTGAAATAATCAAAATTCTTTAAAAACAAACTGCGGAAAACATAAATAATAAACATAACCCAAGTCCCGATGTCACATATCAGAGCTGGTATACATATACCGATAATACATCGGAATAAAACCGAATAACATAAATCATAAATCCTAACTACTGAGAGAGATCTCCTCGGGATCACTCCTCGTCAGCATGCTCACCCTCCTTTGCATATACCACAACATATGCACAAGAATAACAAAGACAGGGGTAAGAAACACAATCATGAATGTATGTAAACGGAATGGAATAGTAATTAAGATGGCATACAACATACATCAATCAACACAGATATAATCAATATATATATCAAGGATGCATGTTAATGCGAATGCAACATCACTACTCCGTATGCATGTGGCCAAGAACTCTAACTCTGGAAAGACGATTAGGAGTACATGTCCGGTTATCAACATGGATGATATGCCAGACCATGGGCCATCCCCGAACACTCTCACTAATCCTGATAACGTATAGTGGCTAGTCAGGGTACTCAAGCTTATTCATTAGGTCACTCCGACAATAGGTAGCTAGCCCATGTCACCTAGAACTTCCCTACCCAATGTACCCGCAAGGCTGGGTTAACACCCATCGTGGCCTCCACTATCGCGATTCATCATTTGCTTTCCACCCAACATATCAACTTCAACGTATGATGCGTGCAATGTTCATCAATATGCAAACACATGTCCAACCACCATCATCAACATCATTACATGGCTATCAACTTTGACCAACAAGCATCAAAGATGATTTATCAACATCAAACTTGACCAATAAGCATCAAGAATGATTCAACCAAGAACATTGGTAACAGTACGTCGTTACCAATAACATCATCGTCTTATTAATTGTTCTCTTTGTTAAGTCTTAACTTAACATTATCTTTATCAAGTATTATACTTAATCTTATTATCTAAACCTCAATTCATATATATTAAGATTATAACTTAATCCTAATATTTAAACCTCAAGTCATATATTTATTAAGATTGTAACTTAATCTTAATATCTAATCCACAATTCATATCTTATTAAGATTATAACTTAATCCTAATATTTAAACCTCAAATCATATATTTATTAAGATTATAACTTAATCATAATATCTAAACCTCAATCCATATCTTATTAAGATTATAACTTAATCCTAATATTTAAACCTCAAGTCATATAGGTATTAACGTTCTTTTCTATATTATCAACCTTGAATTATGACCTCACAGTCGTTTTGCCATTACCCTAATCATTATGACCTCACAGTCGTTTTGCCATTACCCTAATCATTACAATCCGCTAGGCGAATCACGTCAGACCACGAATGGTCTCTCTGTCTCGCCTCGCAAATGGCTATTCGCTAGGCGAATCATGACAGATGTGGGAATCTTAAGAATTTCTCTAAGTTATCCCTATGCCTTTCGTCCCGTCTCTCATGAATCATCCCTATGGGTTTCCAAGACTAATCCAATATCATTAATCTCGCCTCTCATAACAACTCATTCATTATAGGGTGCCAAACGTCCTAAAACTATGTTCTTTCACTGATCATATTTTTGTCATAGTAACGCACATCATCATCAAGTCATCATTATCAATGCACATTATAAAATCTCATCGATGCATATCGTATCTATATTCATACTATTCATCGCACATCATAATATTTCAATTATATCATCAAGACAAACACCCATAATCATAATCATAGAACCATAAACATATCTATATTTATATAATATTCACATAGGCATATACATAACATACACATAATTACACTCATAGCATATACATAGGCATTTACAATGCATATAGACAAACATATAGGGGTCATGGGTTAACCCCTTCATCTTAACCTATCCCAAAACCCCATACTCATGATCTATTTCTTCCCCCCATACCTGGTATGACGATCACAATGAACAAAGGAAGGAAAAATGTCCGGAAAAGGTTGCGTCTCACGAATGCTCGATCTTACGACGCTTGGCTTCACGATCACAGCCCTAAAAGGTTCAAGAGCAACAACTAGGAAGAGGGCTTGTGATGGCAGTGATGCTCATCAAGCGAAGGAGACGAAGAACGATGAACAATGGTGCAATCTCCTTCAAGAATCCTTGGAAAGGGTTTAGAAATCCTTGTTTGGAGAGGAAGATGCAGTTTCTAAGAGTAATTCGACTTAGAAAATAGGTTTAGGTCGAGTCTTATGGTATAAATATGAGTTAGGGTCATTATGGGCTGATTAGAAGCCCAAAAACACGATTCTGGTGCGCGCAGATTCGCGAGGCGAGTAGCCTTTAGCGAGGCGAACCAGAGAGTTGCAAAAATCTGGCTGTCAGGTTCGCGAGGCGAATGTATCCTCGCGACGCGAAACTTTAGAAGCCGAATTTGGCCTTAACACCTGAAGTCAGACTTGTAGATAATTCTCTAAGCTTTCCAACGCATCCAAGATCGCCTCAATCGGACATCTAGAACTCAAGATATAGCCAAAACCGTGAAACAGGTTTCTTGGAGTTGAATGCATTGGTCATTCCTTAAGACTAAACTACCCCAACTATGAACTTCGACATCAATAACAGTCATAAATAACATATATTGGTCAAGAATAATACATAGTAATATGTATTAATATAAGGTGAAATTCGGGGTGTTACAACCAGTTGGTAGCTCTTCTGTGTCGTGGCGAATCCGTGCAATACACTGGTATCCTCTACTAGATGCCATACTTTTCATGTTTGGTCGAGAGTGTTTCCGTAAAAGCCAGATACGTGCATGGTACGAATGTTGTAGCATCTTGCCCAAGGCTGGGGCTCACGGAACATGTCCTCCCATTCACTCTCTCCGACGTTTTGTTAGCTCCATTGAGTAGGGGTCAGAGTAGTACCCAGTGGCATTGACATTGAGTCATATACATTGCATTGCATTGCTTGGCTATTGATGTTTACATTTTCTGTTATACATCGTTGTACTGTTTAAGAATACATTATTTTATGCTGTTAACTGCTTAACATGATATTATGCTGTCAACTGCTTAATATGTTTGACATTGAGAATTCTTGTAAGCATGTTGGGTACGCTGTTACCCGGTGAGTCGTCCCGTTTTTAGTATTGCTGTTTTGCTGTGTTGATGAACGGGAATCTCACCCATATCTATATGTTTTCTGTTGGTACTTGCTGTTGCTGTTTGAACAGATGGACGTGACGATGGTTCAGTCCAGTAGTTCCTTTGAGCCGGAGGAGGACTCTTTTTGTGGTTTAGTTTTGTTGTCGGCCAGGCTATGTTAGTTTTTGTAGTACCTTTCGGGAGCTACGACTCCTAGTACTTATTGTATCAGTTATACATTAGACTTATGTCTGTACATAGTATTATTCCTTTTTCTGTTTATGTCCCTGTATTTATTATGCATATTGTTCTAAAAATGTATGGCGAACCTAAGTTCGTTATTAGTATTATTTACCTTTGCTAAATCCCATTGCATCTTGTGAAAAGAAAAAAAAAAAAAAAAAAGAAAACCGTATTTTCCGCATTAAGAAATATTTTCGGCCTTATAAACGTTTGGGAATGTGACATTCGGGAAAGGGTGTTGCATTATTTGGTATCAGAGCTGGCCGAGTCTTTTTGGGGTTGTAGGTTATGGTCTGTCTTGTTTGTGTTGTGTTCTCTGCGTGATTCTCTGTTGTTTGCTTTAGTTGTGGTTCTTGAGTTTGACAGTTCTGGTTTTGAAGGTAGCAATGGCTGCTCAAAACCTGACTGCTGCTGTGAACGCCATACGGGAAATGGCTGCTGCTATGGTTCAACGTGACGAAAGAGTTGCCGGAGGTAGAGGACTGGACAAATTTCTTCATCGGAATCCACCTCAATTCAAAGGTGAATTCAATCCTGAGTTGGCTGAACACTGGATCCAAACGCTGGAGAAAATATTTGGAGCAATGAGATGTACTGAGAATGACAAGGTTGTCTATGCAACCTATATGCTGGTGGAGGATGCTGAATACTGGTGGGAAGGAGCCCGTCAGATGCTGATTCACGATCAACAAGCTGTGGATTGGAATGCTTTTAAGGGAAAATTCCTGGAGAAGTATTTTCCTGCGAGCGCAAGACACGAGAAAGAGATGGAGTTTCTCCAGCTGAGACAAGGGGGAATGACCGTAGCTGAATACGGGGCCAAGTTTGAAAGTCTAGCAAAGTTCTAAAATTACTTTCTGGACAACCTAAGAGAGGAGTGGAAGTGCAGAAAATTCGAAGGAGGTCTAAGGATCGACTTGAAGAGAGCTGTAGTTCCATTGGAAATTTCTGTTTTTCCGAGGCTAATGGAAAAGTGTCGTCTGATCGAGAGTTTGGAGTCCAAGGACAAGCGGGTACTGAGTTCTGGACCGAGCAAGTTTCAGAGAGGAAGCGGTGGTCGAGACAACAAATCTCGATGGAAGCCCTATGCAAAGCAACAAGATCGACAACAACGTTCTATTGGAGGAAGCAGTGGGAGTTTCAGTCAGTCTGGAAACGCCCCAACCAAGTGAATGAAGTGTGGGAAGAGCAATCACATCACCAGAGATTGTTCGATCAAAGGGATTATCTGCTTCAAGTGTGGGAAGCCGGGACACATCTCACGTGAATGCATGCAACCGAAATTGGAACATTCTGTCAACAATGTCCAAGCTGTAGGCCTAAGATGAAGGGCAGAGTCTACACTATGGGTGGTGCTGAAGCTTCTCAAAATGAGGACTTGATCTAAGGTCAGTGTGTCATGGGAGGTAAAACCTTAATTGTACTGTTTGATTCAGGCGCAACGCATTCCTTTATTGCCTATGACTGTGTGAATCTGTTGGGATTACCTGTGTCTTCTTTACCTTTTGATTTGGTAATTTCTACGCCTACTACAAAACCTATTATAACTGCTAAAGTTTGTTTGAATTGTTCTATTTCTGTTAAGGATAGAATATTTTTGATTGACTTGATCTGTTTGCCTCTCTCGCAAATGGATGTAATCTTAGGAATGGATTGGTTGTCTTCTAATCATATCCTGTTAGACTGTGCAAATAAAACCTTAGTTTTCCCTGGTTGTGAGAATTCTGGATTTTTGACTGCCAACCAAGTAAATGCTTCTTTGAGAGAAGGAGCTCAAGGATACATGTTACTATCTTCTTTGGAGGTCAAGAGCGAGCTAGTCTTAGAGCGCATACCTGTCGTGAATGAGTTCCGGAAGTCTTTCCTGAGGACGTACCAGGTTTGCCGCCAGTTCGGGACATCGAGTTTGCGATCGATCTTGTGCCAGGAACAGGACCAGTGTCTATGGCACCGTATCGTATGCCACCTGCTGAGTTGGAAACTTTGAAGGAACAGTTGGTAGACTTATTGGGGAAGCAATTTGTTAGACCCAGTGTGTCGCCGTGGGGAGCACCTGTGCTGTTGGTGAAAAAAAAAGATGGAACATCTCGTTTATGTGTGGATTATCGCCAGTTGAATAAGGTTACTATTAAGAACAAGTATCCACTTCCGAGGATAGATGACTTGATGGATCAGTTGACGGGAGCGGCAGTTTTCTCCAAGATTGATTTGCGATCGGGTTATCACCAGATTCGTGTGAAGGCAGAAGATGTACCGAAGACAGCGTTTCGAACACGCTATGGGCACTATGAGTATCTTGTGATGCCGTTTGGTGTGACGAATGCTCCAGCTATATTCATGGACTATATGAATAGGATCTTTCGTCCATACCTAGATCAGTTTGTCGTTGTCTTCATAGATGACATACTTATCTATTCGCGAGACCAGGAAGAACATGCTGAACATCTTAGTGTGGTTCTTCAAGTTCTGAAAGAGAAACAGTTGTATGCAAAGTTGTCTAAGTGTGAGTTTTGGCTCGACAAAGTGCAGTTTTTGGGTCATGTAATTTCAAAGGAAGGAATTGCTGTAGATCCGTCGAAGGTTGAAGCAGTTCTTGAGTGGGAAAGACCAACCACAGTGACTGAGATACGCAGTTTTGTGGGTTTGGCTGGGTATTATCGGAGGTTCATTGAGGGATTCTCTAAGATTGTAGGACCTCTTACCCAACTGACGAGGAAGGACAAAGCGTTTGAATGGACTGAAGCCTGTGAGCAGAGTTTTCAGGAGTTGAAGAAGAGGCTAACTACATTGCCAGTGTTGATATTGCCAGATCCAAGCGAACCTTTTGATGTGTACTGTGACGCTTCATACCAAGGTTTAGGTTGTGTTTTGATGCAGAATCGGAAGGTGGTAGCGTATGCCTCGAGACAGTTGAAAGTGCACGAGAAGAATTACCCAACTCATGATCTGGAGTTAGCAGCGGTAGTCTTTGCGTTGAAGATTTGGAGGCGTTACTTGTATGGTTCGACGTTCAATGTCTTCAGCGATCATAAGAGCTTGAGGTATCTGTTCGATCAGAAGGAGCTCAATATGAGACAAAGACGGTGGCTGGAATTTTTGAAGGACTATGATTTCCAGTTATAGTATCATCCGGGAAAAGCTAATGTGGTAGCGGATGCCCTGAGTAGAAAAGTGTTACATGTGTCTGCCATGATGGTTAAGGAACACGAGCTGTTAGAACAGTTCAGGGATATGCATCTGTCCGTGGTTAGTATGCCAGGAAGACTATGTGTAGGTATGGTTACGGTATCTTGTGATCTGATGGATCAGCTTTGGGAGAAACAAGTATACGACCAGTATCTGGAGAAAGAGAGGAGGAATCTAAAGAAAGGGATGACGTCTGAATGCAAGGAAGGAGCGGATGGAATCCTAAGACGAGGAGAACGGGTTTGTGTGCCAAACAACCCAGAGATAAGAAGGTTAATTCTGGACGAAGCTCATAGAAGCAAGTTAAGTATGCATCCAGGGTCAACCAAGATGTACCAAGACCTGAAGCGGTTGTTTTGGTGGCAAGGCATGAAAAGAGATGTAGCCGATTATGTGGCATCTTGCTTAGTGTGTCAGAAAGCAAAGGTTGAACATCAAAGGCCAGCTGGAATGTTACTTCTGTTGGATATCCCAGAGTGGAAATGGGACGGCATAGCAATGGATTTCGTGACGTGTTTGCCAAGGACACCTAAAGGACACGATTCCATTTGCGTTATAATTGATAGGCTTACGAGATCACCTCATTTTCTACCGATTAATCTCAAGTATTCTATGGAAAAGCTTACTCAGATTTATATCAGTGAGATTGTGAGACTGCATGGAGTACCTTCAAGTATCATATCGGATAGAGACCCGCGATTTACTTCGCGTTTTTGGCAAAGTTTACATGAAGCTTTAGGAACAAAGTTACGATTAAGTTCGGCTTACCATCCTCAAACTGATGGACAATCAGAAAGGACGATTCAGTCGTTAGAAGATCTGTTGAGGGCGTGTGTGTTGGAACATGCTGGAAGTTGGGAGAATTTCCTACCGTTGATGGAGTTTACCTACAACAACAGTTATCATTCGAGTATAGGGATGGCACGCTACGAAGCCTTATATGGACGACGTTGCAGAACACCTTTGTGTTGGTACCAAGATGGAGAAAGTGCTTCATTAGGACCTGAACTAGTGCAACAAACAACCGAGAAGGTGAAACTGATTCAAGAAAAGATGAGGACGACTCAGAGCCGACAGAAGAGTTATGCGGATAAAAGACATAGGCCACTTGAGTTCGAGGAAGGGGATCATGTGTTTTTGAGAGTCACTCCGATGACTGGGGTGGGCAGGGTCTTGAAGTGCAGAAAACTCACTCCAAAATTCATTGGACCTTACCAAATTCTTCGTCGGATAGGTCCAGTAGCTTACCAAATAGCTTTACCGCCTTTTCTATCCAACCTTCATAATGTTTTTCATGTTTCGCAATTGCGAAAGTATATTCCTGATCCCAGTCACGTCATAGAGTCTGATTCAGTACAGCTAAAGGATAACCTAACCTATGAGATATTGCCTGTTACGATCGAGGACAGGAGGATAAAGAAACTGCGAGGGAAGGAGATAGCGTTGGTCAAAGTTATCTGGAACGAGACTACAGGTGATGCTACCTGGGAAAGAGAAGAGGACATGCAACAACAGTATCCGAGTTTGTTTTAAGAGGTACGTATAATTTCGAGGACGAAATTCTTTTAAGAGGGGTAGGAATGTAACGCCCCGATTTTCACGTTTTCTATTTCTTTAGTATTTTAATGTCCTTATTTTATTCGAGGTCTTAGGAATAGAAATAAAATATTCCGAGATCATAGTCATGCTCGACGATATCGTAGGAAGCTACGATTAAGTTTTGAGTCGAAAACTCAAACGGAGTCCGGTCTGCGTTTTTACACTGACAGTATGATTTTACTGCTCAGAAGACCTCAGATGGACCCGTGAACGAGACAGTAAGTCTTAGAATTTGATTATCTACGTTTTGGTTAAATTTCGTAAAAATTTCAGAAAAATCACTTCCTGACCTTCGTTCGGGCGAAATCCTCAATCGGGTGACGAACGGAGCCACATATGGATTTACCGGGACTCGCCAACAAATAATCTTGATATCACATCATCCCAGGACACTTGGGAGAGTATGCCAGAGTCGTCATGACGTTCGGAAATATCTGGACGCAAAATGACCAAAATGCCCCTAACCTTAGTCTTTTACACTTTTACCATTATACCCTTTTGGCAAATGACCTTTTTACCCTTAAGTGAACTCTTAAGAGGCTGAACTCAGCCCCTCACTTCATCATTTTCGCACAGCCCCTCATCCTTAGGAGCTCCATAGTTGTCCTTGAGAGAAAACTCCATTTTCACCTAGAAAAGCTTGAGTTCTTGTTGGATCCACTTGATTCCTTGAGCAATCCTTCTTCATTTCAAGGTAAGATCACTTCTATGATCTCTTAGCTTCTTGAATCTTTCTTTATTTCAAGATCAATCTTCATTTTCATGAAAATAATTTCTTAGATCCAAAACTTTGAAAATCCATAGGAAATTGTAGAAAAATCCTTTTGAGGTAAGACCAAGTTCTTTGAACTCACATCATCAATCTCTACCTAAACCCAAGAGCTTATGATTCAACTCTCATCATAGCTCAAAAAGCATTTTTGGCCGAACCCTACTTGAAGATGATGAATAGTGTTTTCATCAATTTTTGATTTTGAACACTTGATTTCATCCTTAGCTTTCCTAATGCCTTTGAATCCATGAAATGGAAAACCAAAACCAATTCCTAACCTTTTTAACCTAGGGTGGCCGAAATCCTCTTTGTTAGGATAGTTGAGATTGGTTTTGATTGTTGTTTAATGTTGCTTGTTGTGTTGTTGTAGTTGTTGACGATTATCAGGAGGTTCACAAACCGATCAACCGACTTTGATCCGGGAATCTGCTCATCAACAGGTATGGGGAGAAGAACCTCATCACACCAAGATGGTGGTAGTGAGAATGGTTGTTTAAGTTTATGTGTGGGTGAAACCCTTTAGTTTGGGTTCACTTTTATATGTTAAGTTTTGTTAAGTTCTCTTGGAGAACAAGATTGTCATGATGAGTTTATGCTTGAGTATGTTGTAGTGTGCTCTAGCATATGTTGATGAAGATATGATTGAATGAAAATCATTTCCATGTATGTTGAAAAACCTACTTTGATCACTAGATCAAGTATGGACTTTTATTGTTTGATTATGAGACCATGATGTGTGATGGACTTATATATATGATTATGATGTAATAATGTGTATTGTGGTCCATCATAATTGTGTTGGCTTTTGAGCTACATTTGCTTTGTTGGTGAAGCAAAGTCTCCATTTTTCATTGGAGTAGCCTTGTGGCCTTAGTAAGAGGAAAATATAAGAACATATGTTGTTCTTGTTTTGGCAAAGTTTTGATGCAACAAAACATGATTTCATAACCTAGGATTTCAAAGAGAAACAAAAGTGATTTTTGATTCAAAGATCAAATGAAGTTTTAACCTTTAAAGTGTGTCATCAAAGTGGGAAAATGTCTTTTCTTTAGCCATAGGTCTTTTAATAAAACTAAGTGTTTCAAAAGAAGAAATAATGAAGGAGATAAGGAAAATGAGAAACAGGGCACTCGCCCAGCGAACCCCGTCTCGCCTCGCGAGACAGAGGGAAGATAAGGCACTCGCCAGGCTAATATTGCCTCGCCTCGCGAGATAGTGGACTAGCACGAGCGACAAAGATGAAATTTCTCGGCCTCGCGTCGCGAAGTCGTCTCGCCTTGCGAACCGCCTAAGCACCGAAGATGCAACTTCTCGGCCTCGCGTAGCGAAGCAGTTCTTGCCCCGCGAACCGCCTAAATAGTGAAGATGCAGCTTCTCTGCCTCGCGTCGCGATATAATCCTCGTCTCGCGGAGCAGAAAGACTGTCTGAATAGAAAAGATCACTTCTCTGCCTCGCGTCGCGATACAATCCTCACCTCACGAAGCAGAAGGACTTTCCAAGCAGTCAATATAACTTGTCAGCCTCGCGTCGCGACATAGACCTTCGCCTCGCGAGAAATGGTTTGTTTATAAAGAGTGTTTTTCAACTCAAACTGTAAAGTTTTATGCTTTAAAAACCTAAGTTAAGTAATTGACTTAGAGTTGAAAACAAGGGATAAATAAGTATGGTATGTGGTGGAACAAGACCACATGCTATACCATTGATGACCTAGTACATCAATGACTTCGTAAGACATAAACACAAACATGAAACGTTTTGGGTATTGAAACAGTAGTTCGATGACGGACCAGTGATTCGGATCCCGATCAGTCGTTCAATTGTTTCAGTCTTGTGATGACTCGATCCCGGAGGGATCACGAGATTTATCCGGTGGATAAAGGTTTTGTTTTCAAAAGACGCGTATAGTTACTAAGGAAGAGAACCTTAGTAGACTTCGAGGTTTATCCGGGGGATAGACATTGTTTGATCGCATCTGCTTTGTGTAAGCATTGGCATTTCATTTGCATAGTCGTAAGGCCTTGAGCCTAGGAATTGAGCTTACACCTTGATGCGGGTGCGAATCTTACGGTGACGATCTTCAATGGTCTTTTTGGAGGTATCAGGGTTGGAAGGGCTGACATGTGACCAGTTGGTATCTCTTCTGTGTCGTGGCGAATCCGTGCAATACACTGATATCCTCTACTAGATGCCGTACTTTTCATGTTTGGTCGAGAGTGTTTCCATAAAAGCCAGATACGTGCACGTTACGAATGTTGTAGCATCTTGCCCAAGGCTGGCGCTCACGGAACATGTCCTCCCATTCACTCTCTCCGAAGATTTGTTAGCTCCATGGAGTAGGGGTTAGAGTAGTACCCAGTGACATTGACATTGAGTCATATACATTGCATTGCATTGCATGGCTATTGATGTTTACATTTTCTGTTATACATCGTTGTACTGTTTAAGAATACCTTATTTTATGCTGTTAACTGCTTAACATGATATTATGCTGTCAACTGCTTAATATGTTTGACATTGAGAATTCTTGTAAGCATGTTGGGTACGCTGTTACCCGGTGAGTCGTCCCGTTTTTACTATTGCTGTTTTGCTGTGTTGATGAACGAGAATCTCACCCATATCTGTATGTTTTCTGTTGGTACTTGCTGTTGCTGTTTGAACAGATGGACGTGACGATGGTTTAGTCCAGTAGTTCCTTTGAGCCGGAGGAGGACTCTTTTTGTGGTTTAGTTTTGTTGTCGGCCAGGCTATGTTAGTTTTTGTAGTACATTTTGGGAGCTACGACTCCTAGTACTTATTGTATCAGTTATACATTAGACTTATGTCTGTACATAGTATTATTCCTTTTTCTGTTTATGTCCCTGTATTTATTATGCATATTGTTCTACAAATGTATAGCGAACCTAAGTTCGTTATTAGTATTATTTACCTTTGCTAAATCCCATTGCATCTTGTGAAAAGAAAAAAAAAAAAGAAAATCGTATTTTCCGCATTAAGAAATATTTTCGGCCTTATAAATGTTTGGGAATGTGTCACTCGGGAAAGGGTGTTGTAAGGTGGTTCTGGTTGCCCATCATCTATCAGTTTAGCCATATATTTGGACAAATCATCAGAGAGGAGTTTCTGAGGAACGGATGGCCACCAGTTAATATAGGATGACGCTTCTCCTGGCTTCCGATCAAAGGAGATATATGTGGAGGCCAGCATGAGCTCTATGTTAGCCGAGGTAATATCGGCTACTTGTTTGGCTGATAGAGTTGGCCTACTGTAAGGAGAGGCTTTTGACTCATATATGCCAGGAATACTTTGAAGAAGACCAAATTGTCGAGCAAAACATTGAGGGTTGTAGGGTTCAACAGAAGATTTTCTGTTCTTGGAAGTTGGTTTTACCCCACAGAGAAGGTCTCTTGCCGTCAAGATGTTGCTCCATTCCGACACAACTTCTTGTCTCAAAGAATCATTAAAAATATTGTCTGGGATGGTGAATACCCATTTGGGGCCAATCCTTGTTGGGACGATTTTATTAAGTTCTGATGAAGATTTGGTCATAGTAAGAAGTATGTTGCCTATGTCAAAGGCTAATTTAGGGGCAGGAGGCATCAGTTGTAAAAGTTGACCCAAGATGATAGGACGAGCTGGAAGAATTGATGGATTAAAAGTGGGGTACATAAATTTGGGGAAATAGTAGAGAATCCAATTGAAGGAACCACAGCGGACCGGGATTGTTGTCTAGGTTGCCTTTCTTCATCAGCCGTTCACGAAGAAGAAATAATCCTCTATATAATAGAAGCTACATCCAGCAAGGTTGGGCTAGCCATTCCAAAGGGTAACATGAACCCGTTGACTGATGTTGCCCAGAAACCCATAAAGCCAAAGATTAGCTCGGAATTAAGAGGGATGTCGTACAGGGAGAGCATTATGATGTTGTAAATTCCCCAAGATTTCCAGTCTTTCCCTCTTCTGTTCGATACTCTTTCAAGCCAGTTAGAGTAAGATTGAATCAGGCGGACGGGGCCATGTGCGAAAATCTGAAGGGCATCTATGGATGGTGAACCAATCGCATGCGATAGGGAGAGCGAAAGTACTAGGAGCAAGAACATGTTCCAGAAAAAGTTTCCCCTCATTAATATTAGAGGTACAGGGTTTGAGGGTATATGAATTTTGGCGAACACGAAGGAAAGTGGTGGTGTTTTCAATAGTAGGGCCTTCAGATTCTTGAGACAATTCTTGGAGTGAGGAAGTTTTGGATGAAGATTCTTGAATTTCTTCATCACCGCCATACGAGTAATGGCTGCAATCGGAGTTAGAATCAGACATTGTGGTGGTGATTTTCTTCGTTGACCGAAGGAAGAAGATGTTGAGAAGAAAGAAGATTGATTGCAAGAGTAACAGTAGTCGGCTGAAGTGAGCGCGTGGTTGGTTTTATAGCGGGAGTAGAAAAAGAGTCGTTGCCTAGTGATATAACTGCTGTGAAGTTGTAGGGGCAAGAAGTGTTTTGTGGAGTTCAAGAAAACGGTTACATCCTTCATTCTATCTAATGGCTAGAATAAAGGATGCAATGGGGCAGGTGTTATCTCCACAAAAAATGTTCACTCGGTAGATGTTAATTAATGGTCAGTCGAGCGAGCATGGTTAGGCAAACACTCGAATAAGAAGAGCTGAATGAATAGAACTAAGGGCAGCCGAATATATATTATTCTAGGCAGCCGAAATAGTATTATTAATGGTAGCCGAATTAGTGATAAAATTGGTAGCTGTTTTAATATTAAGTTATCATGATGATTGATGAATTGCTTAAATACTCCGATTAAATTATGTGAAGAAATTTGCATGGTTAATAATTGAGCTAAGTTTATTAGTCGAAGATCAAGTGAAGCCCGTGGATTTAGGAATGATAACTGTTGGTGTCTATAAAAGCGGGATTTGGGTAGAAAAGAAAGACCGTTTGAAAGCCAAACGTTGGAAGGTTTACCGTTTCAAGGATCTGTGTTAAGTTGAAGGATCAACCAACTAGGATGATCATGAAGATATGCCTGGAATATAGGAAATTTTGTTAGTCATGGTTAGCCGTTGGTTTTGTAACCGTTTACGTATTAAAGTGTCTTTTGTCAGCCATGATGTATTTTAGTTGCTTTAGTAGTCCGTAGAAGAGACTTTAGTATAGAGTTCCAATTTTGAGTATAAGTATGAGTTGTACATATTAGGAACAATCAATCGAATATAACTTGAAAATTTTCATAGTATTCATCTTGAGTTCATAGTTTTTTGTGCTTAGTTCTTTTCTCACTTTCACTTTCATACTAAACACTCTTTGAAGTAGTTTAGGAACCCATTAAGTTAGGAAACAGAAACCCTTTCCTAACGTTTAAAGATCAAAAAGGGGAATCATTGTTGAAGGATTAGCCGAGTATACGGCTAGCACCAATCCATCCTACAACACTTCCTTTCTTCTTCTTCTCCATTTTTCTCCATTTTTTACTCCATAACTTTACCTCCATTTTTCTAAAGCTTCCACAAGGTTTTTCAAGAAGATTTGTGAAGCAAAGTTGATCATCTCATCCTCCTCTATCACCTAAGAGGTATCTTCATTGAAAGTCATAGTTTCAAAGTTGTTCTTCAAACTTCAAAAATCTCTAGAAAATTTTAGAAAAATCCTTTTAATGCCATACCAATTTCTACAATCTAGTTTCATCCTCTACTTTCATAATCCAAGAGCCTGAAGTCAAATAGTCTTTCTAGCCTATTTATTTTAAAGAGGCCGAACCTATGTTGATTTTGGGGGAAAATGGGTTTTGTGTCAATTTGTGTGAAATGATTATTGATTTCACCCAATTCATTCCATAGTCATGTAATCCAAGTGATTAGGAAACCAAATCAAGCTCTCACATAACTTTGATAGTGATGGCCGAAACCCTAAGGTGAGAAAAGCTTGAGTTTTGCTTCGAGTTTTTGAGTAAAAATACTTTCTCTAGTGTTGTGCATACTTAAAGGTCATTGATCCAAGAGTTGGTGGGATTTCACTAAACAGGGGCAGCAGCCTTAGTCCTAAGGATTAGGGAATTTTTGATTGAACTATATTGATTTCTTGTTGTATTTTGTTGTATAGAATTGGACAGGACTCGAACGTTCGACCGCGCACCCGATTGATAGCTGTTGGGTCGTAGTCGGAGCTGCACGTGAGCATCACTAAGGTGGGGAGAGATAAAGTGCCTGGACCCTAGGTGTAGGTACTTTTGGGCTATCACTACTAAGTTGATAATATGGATGATGTGATTGATTGAGGTTGATGTGTTGATTTGTTTATTTGATTATCTGTTGGTTTATAGTGTTGAACTGTTTGTGTGATTTACTGTTAACTGGCATTATGACGATATCTGTACTGGTGAAATTATTGTTGTAATACTCTTTTGCTATTTGGCTGGTTGAGTGTTGATGAGAGTATGGTGAGTGATGATGTTGTTCGGGTTGATACCGTTGTGGTCTCGACCATGGAGTTGTGGCTCATAGACGCAAAGCATTGTGATGCTGATGTTGATGTTGATGTTGATGTTGCTGTTGATGTGGATACGGTGCGTCGTGGTCGTGGTCATGGCCGTGGTCAAGTGCTTAGGTGTGAGGTCCCAGTATCAACCTGCGTTGGATGCTTGTTGCATAGCATATCATTTTATACCACAGCATTTTTGTCCGAAAGGGGGATGTCCAATTGGGGACGTGATTTGATGTGATCCCAACGGGGATGTCCAACTGGGGACGTGATGTATCGGCCAACATGCATATAGGGAAGTCAGCATATACATAGGGACTAGTATCCCTCCTATAGGCTTATCTAAGAGAATGATGTTTGAGATGATTGTAATGTATGACTTAAGAGATGGGTGATGTTGTGTTATATATTTTATCTGTGTTGGGTTATGAAAGAATACAATGAACCTAGCTCAAAGAAATTGATTTGGTATTAAAAGGATTTTTCTACAAATTTTCATGGATTTTTGAAGTTTATGTTTCAAAATCTAAACTACCATGAATCAAGAAATGGCATGGAGAAATAGGGAGATTGAGAGATAAAAGATGGAAGTTATACCTCCTTGATGACAAAGATAGGTGAGAAATCAACTTGCTTTCATAAAGTTCTTGAAAGTTTAGGAGAAATTTGAAGTAAAATGGTGGAGGAAAGTTGAAGAAGAAGGAAGAAGATGAAGAGTGAAAAGAGTGAAGAGGGGGCGTGGGAGTGAAGAGGAGAAGAGATAAGGAGGTTTAAAATTTTTACTTAGGGGTAATTTGGACATTTCACCATGGTTAAATGGTAATTCCATGAAAACTCAAGGGCGTTTTGGTCATTTTGCGTCCAGATATTTTCTGAAAACCATCATGACACTGACACGCATTCCTAGGTGATTTGACCTGACGTGACTTCAAGATTATCCATTAGCGGGTCCCGTTAAATCCATCTACAGCTCCAATTGTCTCCCGGTTCGAGTTTTCGCCCGAATAGTTTATATTATTTTCACTTTTTAACATCAAGAACCAATTTCAACAAAATTGTAGAGAATTGAATTCTATGACTAACTGATCGAATTAAGTGCAAGCTTGCCTCATGGAAAGGTTCTTTGCTTTCCATCATGGGTAGAGTTCAATTGGTCCAATCCATTGTTCATGGCATGCTGATCTATAGTTGTAGAGTTTATGCTTGGCCTGCAAGTCTCTTAAAATTGCTCAACACTTGGATTAAAAATTTCATTTGGTCGGGGGATATTAACACAAAGAAGGTGGTGACAGTGGCTTGGTCTGAAATTCGCAAACTAGTGAATGAAGGAGGTTTAGGCATTAGATCAATTTCTATGATTAACAAAGCTGGCTTGATGAAACTGTGTTGGGATTTCCTGCAAAATAAGCATCAATGGTCTGCCCTTCCTACAGCAAGAGTGTTCAAAAAACAGCAGCCTATTAATTATTATGTTAGTTCATCAATTTGGCCTGGTATTAAAAGTTTTATTACTGTTCTGCTGGATAACTCAGCTTGGCAGTTGGGTGATGGTTCTACAATTAATTTTTGGTCAGATAAATGGCTTTCCTCTACTGTTGCGGATTTATTCTCGGTTCCTGCATACCTGCATTTTGATTTGAAGGCCACAGTTAGTGATTTTTTGGTGAATGGCAGATGGTTGATTCCTGATTTGCTCCATCAACATTGTCCTGCTCTTACAAGGGAAATTTAGAAATTAGCTATTCCTGAGTCTCCTGGTCCGGATATTTTGATATGGTGCAATAATAATTCTGGTGAGCTTTCTTTCAAGGAAGCTTATGATTTCCAAATGTCTCACACTCCTGTTTTGGCCTGGACCAATCTGATTTGGAGGCAATGTATTCCTCCCTCAAAGAGCTTTGTTCTTTGGAGAATCATCCATAATCGGTTGCCAACAGATGAAAATCTCTGGAAGAGAGGCTGCTATGTGGTTTCCATTTGCAGCCTCTGTGGTTGTTCTGCTGAGTCTTCCCATCACCTTTTCCTTGAATGCTCACATGCCATACATATGTGGAATTGGTTAAGTTCATGCTTGGGCTGTCAGCTGGATATTTCTTCAGTTCAAACTATCTTAAACATTTGCACTAGAGATTGGAGTCCTCAAGTGCAAGATGTAATTGTGGCTGCCATTGTCAGTATTTTTTGTTCCATATGGTTTAGCCGCAATAGCTTGAGAGTTGATAATAAAAAAATTCCTCTGCATGCCGCTCTTGCTAAAGTTGCTTCTGAGGTTACCTTGGCTAGGACTAGCTCCAAAAATTGTATGCGGAATTCTGTTTCTGACTTGGCGCTGCTGAAACAATTCAACATTAATGGTCATCATGCTGCTGCGCCTATTATTAAGGAGGTTTTGTGGCATCCTCCTCTTTGTTTCGTGGTCAAATGTAACTCTGATGGTGCTGACAAAGGTTGTCCAGGTCTTGCTGCTTGTGGTGGAATTTTTAGGAATAAGTTTGGTGATTTTTTGGGCGGCTTCACTGAAAATTTGGGAGTTCAACATGCTTTCTATGCTGAATTGGTTGGTGCTATGCGAGCCATTGAGGCTGCTTATGCTAAGGGGTGGAATCTGTGGCTTGAATGTGATTCACATTTGGTGGTTTCAGCTTATTATAATCCTGTTTTTGTGCTTTGGACTCTAAGAAACCAATGGAACAATTGTTTGGCTAACTCTAGGAGAATGTGCTTCAACATTTCTCATATCTATAGAGAAGGCGATGTTTGCGCTGACAAGATTGCTAATCATGGTTATAATGTTGATGGTTTTACTTGGTTGGATCATTTACCTACCTTCATTAGAGAAGATTTCTTTAGGAATAAGTTAGGTTTGCCTACTTATAGGTTTCATTAATTTTTGTGACCTTTCTTTCGGTTTGATGTATTTCATGGCCTGGGTTTTGGTTTGGTCCCCCTTTGGCTTTTATATTTGTTATTCTTTTCTATTTAATATATTTTGGAGGGTACTCTTTTTCCCTTACTTGTGGTTTTATCCCTAAGGAGGGTTTTCCACTAGAAGGTTTTAATGAGGCCCTTTCCTTGACTTTATCAAAAAAAAAAAACACTACTATCAGTGAAAACCGTAGACCGGGCTTCGTCAGAGTTTTCGATCAAAAATTTAATCGTAACTCCCTACGATAGCGTAGAGCGTGACTATGGTCTCAGATTATTTTATTTCACTCTCTAGACCCTTCAATAAAATACAAACACCTAAAAATTATTTAATTATTATTAGAAAGCTTGAAAAAAAAAAATCGGGGCATTACATTTTGCATCAAAAGGTTTTAATGAGGCTCCTTTTGTTATTTGCTTAAAAAAAATTAATAGGTCAATCTAATTTATTTGTTTAAATGAATTAAGTACATGTTATTTGTAACAGGAGAAAAGGGAAAAGGCCAAGCAAATCCAGAAAAAGAATATCTACCCCTACCATATGTCTCGTGGTGGCTATCGTCTGGTTCAGAAGAAGATTATGGAGGAAAAGCTGAAAAAGAAGCAAGAAGAAGCCAAAAAGAAGCAAGAAGAAGCTAGAGCCGATGGAGAAACAATTGTTGATCCTCCATCTCGACCCCAACGCCATGAATTAGGGATGGAAGCCCGAAAGAAAAAATCGGGATATTTTAGAGCTGAGCCCAAATGCATTGTTGCCAAAAAGATTGTAAGTAATTAATATTCAATTCTACTTGTAATTAATAAAGTTAAGTAAACACTGTTTTACACATATTTTGTGAATTTCCCACTCGTAGACATCGCTATTGGAACAAAGCTTGCAAGGATCCTTCGTTCAACATGGACGTAGTGATATCTTGAACACTGCACTAGATAAAGACGACCACTCTGGCTTTGTAAAGGGTGTTGGAGGGCTAGTGGGCATTCGGCAATTTCACGGACCACGAGTCCATGCTAGAGGCCGTATCAGCAGCAACAATCAGGATCTCATTAAGCAGGAGCTTAAAAGACAGATGTTTCTGGAGCTTATGGAATCATTATGAAAGGAGATGTCATCTAGGGGGCTTACGTTTTCCCAACAAAGCCCAATGAGCCAACCTTCTCAGCATGTGAGCATAGTGGGGAGCTGTGAGGATGCACATAAGGCAGTTGAGGCGCCTTAATCCTAGGTATTCATATTAATCATTCAATTACTTATGTCTTTTTTATTTACAAATGACATGACTTAACTAATGCTTTATGTTTGTTGTTTAGAACATTGATAACAAGGCATGTTCGTCGAAAGCCGTGTCGAAGCCAAGATCGAAAGTAGCTCTTTTGGCCGCGTTTGGTACGGATGTGCTAGATAAAGAGTTTGCTATTCCCTTGGAACACGAAAGCGCTAGCGACTTGCCAGGTTTTTTTTCTATGGGAAGGATATAGGTGACATATGTCTGCCAGGTAATTGGCTAGCCAATACGGTTCTAAGTGTATGGTGCACGTAAGTACATTTTGTCATGTATCTTAGGTATTTCAATATTATAATTTATTTCAATATCTTAGGTAATTAACATTAATTTATTTCAATATCTTAGGTATCTTCATCGCTTATTTATTGAAAGAGGCAACCAGGGTATGTATGGTTTCTTAGACCCAAGCGTAATTCAGGGAAATTACTGCACTAATGGGGATGCGATGAAGACATACATCCTTAAGCTACTTGGTCAAACAAAGAAAGAGATTTATGTAGCACCAATACTAAGGAGTGGCCATTGGCAGTTGTTGATACTTCATCCTAGCCAGCATCACATCATCTTCTTATGCTCGTTGCACTATAATCCGACATTTGAATTAAAGGACGCTATTGACATATAAGCTTTAATTTAATCTATAATACAAATTGCTTTTACTTTATTACATGAACATAATTGACGTGATTAATTTTTTAATCATAAAGCTATGGTTGCAAGTAGCATGGCTTGCGCAGATGACAAAAGTAGGCCATCAAAGTCAAAAAGAAAGCCTGAATAGATTATCCCACGCGTAAGTAGTTTATTAGTTCTAACAAAAAAATTTATAATAGTTATTATTATTATATAAGTTTACTTGATATTCAATTTCATATTCATTTGTAGTTTCGTAAACAAGCTGGCGGCTGGGAGTGTGGATACTACGTGATGAGACATATGTTAAACGTGGTCTCCGCTATTATTATTGACTGATGGACTCAGGTAATAAATATAGAATTTTTAACGAGATAAATTATATTTTTTTTTTTTTGTTGATGAGTTAATGTTGAGTTTATTTGAACTTGTCCAGACTTTTGACAATCAAATTCCACTCACTAAAGAGGAGATGAAAGACTCGAGGGATCGTTTCGCAAACTTCTTTTATGTCTATACTGCAGAGCATAATATAGAATTAGATATAGATTAGACTCTTAGGGATTATACACTGATTTATATTTTAGAGTATACTTGTGAATTGTATATGATTTCTGCACTTGTACTGTTGAGTTTATAATGTAGATTCTGTATATAACATTGTATGTATTGTGCATGTAATTATTTTAGTTATTCTGGACTTGTGTTGTGTACTGAATTCTGGATGATATATACTGATTGATCTGCAAGGGAGGGAAAGGAATTATGTATCACCCTAGTTTAAGAAAAATACTTTTAACATCGGTTATTTGAAAAACTGATTTTAAAAGTACACTTTTAACATCAGTTGTGTCTAGAACTTTTACGAACAACCAATATTAAAAGTTTGATGACCCAGGGTACCTCTCAGTCTTGCAGCCTTAATTTTAACATCGTTTGTGTCCAGAACCGATGTTAAAAGTGTACTTTTAACATCAGTTCTTGTCTTAACCGATGTTAAAAATGTACTTTTAACATCGATTGACAACCGATGTTAAAAGTCACACTTTTAACATCCCTTAAATTTACTTCGCCTTTTTAACTGATGTTAAAAGTCTTTTTTACCCGATGTTAAAAGTGCTTTATGCATTAGTGGGTTTTTCCACGCCTGAGCGTGGAGCCTCGTTCACTTGACCTTCTCCCTAGCCTGACACGTGTCTCACACGCGTCAAAACTCACCCCAACTGGAAAATGCACTCAACACACTTGAGCGTGCAACATGCCAACGTCTAAATGTTGGCACACTTGAGCGTGCACTCTTCCCACACTTGAGCATGCTGCTTAGCTGGGAAGAGCCTTCCAGACTTCTAACTTCCCCAGTTTCTCGTGTTACACCTTAGGCACTAGCAATAGTATTCAAGTCTATTCCTAAGCTCCTAACTAAGCCTTAAGCTAACACACAGTCAGTCAAACAATCAACCAAAGCCCTAATCGAGGTTAACCAACTCGAATAGAGTTACAGAAAATCGGGATGTTACATTACCACCCCCCTTAATAAAATTTTCATCCCCGAAATTTCCTTCGCATACTTGAAAACAAGAAAGGATAACTCTGGCATCTCAGATTCACGTTCCCACGTTGAATCACCAGTCACCGAGTCTCATTCCACTCTCACCAGAGGAACATCTTTTCTACGCAGTTCCTTGATCCTTCAATCCACTAACAGTACCAGTAAAGCCTCGTACTTTCTCTTTCAGTTGGATTGATTGAGGCTCTAACACATGTGATAGATCAGGATAATACTTACTAGGTTGAGAGACGTGAAAGACATCATGTAGGTTTGAAAGATTAGCCGGTAAGGCTATCTGATAGGCTACGGGACAGATTCGGCGAAGAATCTGAAACAGTCCTATGAATTTGGGTGTAAGCTTTCTGGATTTGATTGCCCTGCCCACTCTAGCTCTTGGGGTAAATCTCATGAAGACGAGGTCTCCCTCATGGAACTCCAAGGTGTGACACCCGCATATGACAAATATAAAATAAATCATAAAAAAAAAGTCAACAGATTAAAAACAAAAGGGTAACAAGTACCACATGATCCAGAACGTTTAAAACATAAAATAGCAACTGCGGAAAAAAATAAATAAAACAACCCAAATCTCGATGTCACATATGAAAGCTAGTAACCACTACCGATAATACAATGGAAAACTAACTAACAAAACTAAAACTATAGTAAGAGCAAGCGATCTCCTCGGGATCACTCCTCAACTGGCTGCTCACCATCCTCTGCATAACCAAAGGTACATGCAAGAAAACAACAAAAATAGGGAGTAAGAGATTGTACGTATAAACATAAACAGTGATAGAGCAGTTAGCAAGATGATCACACAACATAATAATACATAACAAATCATTCCATATCATATCGTATAACATTAATAAACATGATATGCGATGCGAGCTACTCCCCTACTCCATATGAAATGTGGATCCCATAACTAACTCAGAAAGATGATTTTTGGAGTTACATATCCACATTTTCGCATAAGGACCAATGCCGACAGCTCATCAAAATCTAGGATGAACCCCTTGGATAGTCGATCCACCATACTCTCGGATGGACCACCACGGATGTGCTTGATTCACCTAAATCTCGGATGAATCACCATGGACGGCCAGTTCACGATACTCTCGAACGAACTCCCCAGTCATCGTAACTTCCCCCAACTAATAACTCCATGTCATGATGCATGCAATGTGAACATACAAACAACATAGCAACCACCACCATCAACACCATTAACAATGGCCAGCAACTTTGACCAACAAGCATCAAGAATGATTTAACCAACAACATTGGGAACAGTACATCGTTACCAGTAACATCATCGTCTTATTGAATATTGAGACGTCCCTCCTCTCCCAGGAGGATAATCCCATTAGTCCCAAGCTCCTACTATAATTAACTATGCCTAGCCGTATATAAAGCGATAGCGTGGTATTCAAACAGCATTGCGGAAGCAAACAAACAACGACGAGAAGCATAGGAGAACTATCAGAGTAAAGGGCAACATCATAACAAAAGATGTATATATCTATCTATCTATCTATCTATCTATCTATATATATATATATATATATGTATATATATAGATAACATCCGTAATTGTAGCCCCAATAGCAGGGCACTGTACGTACATATACATGATGTGTAAGAAAATCGAAAATACATCGAACATCAAAAGAAAACTCTCGAAGCTCACCAACACTACTCGTCCCCTTTCTAAAGGTACATAAAAAGCTCTCAGCTCACTACCTAGGACGCATTGGCAGGCTCTCACCAGCAGTGGTAAGGATGCCCTGAGCTACCTTGACCCTCACCATGAGTACGCCTATGCCGGACCAAAGGTTCATACTCTGACGAAGAGCTAGACAGCACAATCCTACACCTACGGTAGGTCCTCAGATACTGCTCGGTCCTCTGGTGCTGACCTCGATAGACGTAACCTCTCCTGCTGGTCACAACTGAAGACTGGTTGCCACCCACATGTAGTCTCGCTCCCTCTGTCTCGGAGGTCGCCACATCCTAGGAAAAAGAAGAAACCGTACATGCGGTAGGCGCCAATGATGTCCACATAAGGCGACATGCCGCTCCGAAAGATCAGACTGATGGGTCCTCTGTAAACCATCAAAAAGGTCGAGGGGTCCACCTGCCGTCTTCTCACATCATGATAGACGATCTTAATGTCGCCCAGCACCAGCGTCCGCGGTGCCCCCGTGATAAACGGGTGAAACCTTAGGTCCATCCTGCGCCTCGGCTGGCTCGTTGTCTTCAAGCGAACCCAAAACAGAATGACAGAAACAACAATAGGGAGATAACAAATACAGTGCATGGTAAAGTCGGAAAACAACACTAATGCAGTAAACACATATAACATGTAGCAGATATCGCATATATAATAGTTACTGCATTCGAACAAACGTCTCCAAGTCAACACATGCAACAGGCATCTATCTCCATGAGTCTCACACTCAGATCAATCCTCTAGACTGGGATACTAATCCCATGTAGCATGTCGGCCGAAAACTCACAAAGCTAGTTCCCACTGGAATGGTTTTACACCCGAATAAGTCCATACCGGAACAGGTTCTGTGTCGAAACGGAGTTAGCTTGCCCAAGAAACCGAACAGCTCACCGTGACCAATAAGAGTGCATCCCCATCCAAACCGAAACCGGGGTATCTCAGTCGCCTCGTAACGTTAGCCTGGAACAATGGAATGCTCTGGGATTAGTCGAGCAAACCAGATTGGATCAGGCGTCACAACAGGATAGGGGCTACATCATCCGTTACTGTAAACTATTCCCGAGACCGGCAACATCCCCAAGATCACTCACTTGACAACCCCATCTACTTTCCGTACCCGCACTCAGGTACAGCTAACTTCGTATGACGTTGGCAGCCTATACTACCTGTCATACGGCCTCGCCACTTGGTAGCTGATGATGATATACAGCAAACATCCTCAACGGGCTTGATACCGGATCTCACCCCTAAGCTCTCAATCAGAAACAACACAATACCACAGCATCCACACGGCCACAGCCTTGACGCCATGCGTCTACTAGCCACCGCTCAAACAATCACTGCCATAGCCTCGAAAAGTCAGCATAGCAGTAACGACACCATCCACGGTATCAACCCGACAACAACACGGCACACAGCCAAACTTAACTCTACGGCATTCCGCCACAACGCTCATTTTCACATCATACAGCATAATAACAGCAGCAATAATATCAATAATAGCACATATCAGCATATCACATACCAAGCAGCATATAGTTACTTAGACAGATAGCAACAACAACAATCATCATAGTATACAGTCATATGAAGCCAACACATCCTCAACCAAAAGTTTACTAGCCTAGGGTTTCCAAACATAACGGCGATAGCCCAAAGTAAGCTAAACCTAGGGTTTAGGTACTTTATCGAGGCTCAACCACTAGTAGGGTTAGGGCTTCTCTACACATAGCAGAAAAACATCCTACACTACTCTTGGCTTCCCGACGGCAGTAGTACTCTTTCTCCCCACCTGAATAGTTTTTGCACGAACTCCAAGACAATCACCGACACGTCTCCCCACGAACACGATGAACAGCCACGAACAGCTCCCTAGCCTCTTGGTAGCCACGGCCTTAAGCTTCAATTCCGCAAGAAATCATGAGCGCGAACTTTGCCCTAATCACGAGTACAACACATATACGATAGTGTTAGCCCTAGGGCAAGCTCAAAAGATCAAAGAAAAAGGTAAAGACTCAAAGAACACCAAGAACACGAAGAATGCGTGTTAGGGATTCGAGTTTACCTTGGGTGAATCAAGAGAGTAATCCGTCAAAGTTGTAGATGACTTCGTCGCGATTTCAACCGTGCAGTCAGAATCGCGTTCCGATACTTCGATCGCCTTGAAACTGAGTTTCCTCACTCAAGAACTCTGTTTCTCTCTCTAAACTCTCTGGAACAGCTATGGAGTCCCCCACAATTTCGTGGAAGAAATGAGGAAGAAATGAAACTCCACCAACTTGAGCTGCTGAAAACGCTAAAGAGTGGAACATCAGCACGTTTGAGTGTGCTCACGCTTAAGCGTTGGGTTCTCTCCATGATTGAGCGTGGAACCTTGTCCGCTCCTCCTTGACCTTGGCCTGACACGTGTAGCACACATGTCAAACAGCACACCAGTTGGCAAACGCACTCAGAACGCTTGAGATTGTAACGTTACCAACACTTGAGCGTTGGCACGCTGAGGCGTGCTCCCTTCCCATGCTTGAGCGTGCCGCTTAGCGGAGAAAAGTCTTCCAAACTTCTGGCTCCCACAGTTACTCGTTTAACGCCTTAGGCACGTCTAACCTTTTTCAAGCCTATTCCTCAGCTTCCAACTAGGTCTTCAACTACCACATAAAAATTCACACAATCATCCAAAGCCCTAATCGAGGTTAACCAACTCGATTAGAGTTACAGAAAATCGGGATGTTACAAGTACTCTCTTTATTAAATCTTCATCATTTAAATCTTACCTCATCATTATCCTAGTTCATTAACTACCCTCTGTAACACCCTGCTTTTCACTTCTATGTCTATATGTGTTAATACTTAATTATAGATGTTTGCATATGTTGTTTATGCCTGTTTTTAATGCATAAGTTCATAGTTGTAGTAGTTCAGCTTTTAGAATAATCGATCCATTCGAGTCTAAATAACCTGTTTCACGGTTTTCGTCATATCTTGAGTTCTAGCCATCCGATCGAGGTGATCTTGGATGCGTTGGAAAACTTAGATAATTATCGACAAGTCTTATTCAGGTGTCGAGGCCAAAAACACGTTTTCTGAAAGGGAAATCTATTTGGGAAATCGATTTCCAGGTGAAGAAATTGATTTCCAGAAAGTGGAAATCAATTGTTTAAAGGGCAAAATAGATTTCCTTGATAAGAAAATTGATTTGGCCAATGGAAAATCGATTTCCAAGGTTGTGGAATCCATTCCCATGCGTGTCAGAGCTTGTGTACGCGTTTGGGTTACCGGGCTATATTGTGTACGGCCCATTCGTCCTAAAACGTCCCTAACAGTTATATATACATAGCGTATGACCCAAACCTAGTATCCACACCCTATTGTACTCACTTTTTGCCTCTTCTCATCCCTAGGAGCTCACTGATCTCTTGGTCTAGAAAACCCAAAAGGACGAATCCTGCTTTGGTGTTCTTCGTCAAGAACACGTCGTTGTTTGGCCAGTCTATCCCTACTGCTAGAGTTAATCTCCTAAATTAGAAACCAAGGTGAGTTTCTAATCCTAGATTTGTTTTCCCTTTCAATCCTTAACTTAAAGATCGACTCTGCTTTCCAGTGTTGCGATCGTGATCAAGTGCTGAACCCGTAAGAAGGAACCGTAGCAGAACATGGCTCTGTTCTTTTTCCCTTAGGCTGTGAATCATCATACCAGGTATGGGGGAGAAAATTGGTCATGAATATGTGGTTTTTGGGATAAGTTAAGATGAAGGGGTTAACCCATGACCCGTATGTATGCCTGCGTATGCCTATGAATGTTGTTATGTTGTTTTCGGGCTATATGAGTATTGATTGATGAATAATTTGATGTTATAACATGTTTATAACTATGAGTTCATGATTTATATGATTGTTGATGAATTGATGATGATGAACATGTTGTTTATGCCATGATATGGTGTTTTGTTAACCTTATGCTATCAGAACATAGTTATAGGGAGAAAATAAATAGGCAATGTGAGATTGATGATAAAGGATTAGTTTAAGAACCCTTAGGTTATGATTTATGAGTGTTGGACTAATCAAATTGGAGATAAATAGCTTAGGCTCGAATGATATGTTAATTAGAGAACTTAGACTGGTCCGATAGCGGAGAAAACCCGCTGCTGTATGATTTGACACCTAGAAATCGATTTCCAGCACATGGAAATCGATTTGAATCCTCCATGAATCGATTTCCAAGGTGTGGAAATCGATTTGGCCTTGTATAAATCGATTTATAGAATCGATTTTCCTTGTTCAAAATCGATTAAGGAAATCGATTTGAACATGTTGAAATCGATTTCCAGAGATTCGAAATCGATTTGAAGGCTTGAGAAATCGATTCCAGAGATTGGAAATCGATTCTCACGTGTCCAGGAGTAGTTTTGACCCCTTATGCTTGATGGATAGTGTTATGTAGGCTTGTTATAATCTTAACAAGATATGAATTGTGGTTTAGATATTAAGATTAAGTTATAATCTTAATAAGATATGAATTGTGGTTTAGATATTAAGGCTATGTTATAATCTTAATTAATATATGACTTGAGGTTTAAATATTAAGATTAAGTTATAATCTTAATAAAATATGAATTGAGGTTTAGATAATAAGATTAAGTATAATACTTAATAATGATAATGTTAAGTTAAGACTTAACAAAGAGAACAATTAATAAGACGATGATGTTATTGGTAAAGACGTACTATTACCGATGTTGTTGGTTAAATCATCTTTGATGCTTGTTGGTCAAAGTTGATAGACATGTAATGGTGTTGATGATGGATGGTTGGACATGTGTTTGCATATTGATGAACATTGCACGCATCATACGTTGAAGTTGATATGTTGGGTGGAAAGCAAACGATGAATCGCGATAGTGGAGGCCACGATGGGTGTTAACCCGGCCTTGCGGGTACATTGGGTATGGAAGTTCCCGGTGACATGGGCTAGCTACCTATTGTCGGAGCGACCTAATGAATAAGCTTGAGTACCCTGACTAGCCACTATACGTTATCAGGATTAGTGAGTTTGTTCGGGGATGGCCCATGGTCTGGCATATCATCCACGTTGATCTCCGGAAATATACTCCTAATCGTCTTTCTAGAGTTAGAGTTGTTGGCCACATGCATACTGAGTAGTGATGTTGCATTCGCATTGACATGCATCTCTGATATATATATATATATATATATATAGATTTATATTGATTATACATGTGTTGATTGGTGTATGTTGTATGTCGTTTTAATTACTATTCCATTCCATTTATATATGTTTATGATCGTATTTTTCACCCCTATCTTTTGTTGTTCTTGTGCATATGATGTTGTATGTGCAGAGGAGGGTGAACATGCCAACGAGGAGTGATCCCGTGGAGATCTCTTTTAGTAGTAGTAGTTAGGATTTACGTTCTGTTGTTTAGTTTTATTTCGATGTGTTATCGGTATATGTATACCAACTCTGATATGTGACATCGGGATTTGGGTTATGTTTATTATTTATGTTTTTCGCAGTTTGTTTTAAAGGATTTTGATTATTTCAGATTCCTACATTTAAGTTATAGATGATATGATGCACATTGCCCTTGAGAAATGTTTTTAATTTAATTATTATATTATTCTTTATTAAAGGCATGTATGATTTTACTTATGTTTTATTATATGCGGGGTAGTGGGTGTCACATTTAGTGGTATCAGAGCCGGTCTGTCCTACAGGCCGGGGTATGTGTCTATTGTGTTCTCTTCTGTGCACTCTTATACGATTATCTATGATCAGTGTACATGATGATATAGGATTGTAGGTATATAGTCTCGTCTTGGCTCGACGCAACCTTAAGACTTGATTCAAGGTAAGTGCCTTATCAAAGGGATTCCTTTAATAGTGTTGTTTGATTCGGGTGCTTCGCATTCCTTTATATGACATGACTGTGTTGAGTACCTTAGATTACCTGTTGCCCAACTTGAATATGATCTTGTTGTTGCTACCCCTACCAATAAGCCTGTTGTTACCTCACATATTTGTGAAGGTTGTTCCATTGTCATTGATGATAGAGATTTCATAGTTGATCTTATATGCTTACCCCTTAAACAACTTGATGTTATTCTTGGTATGGACTGGTTATCTGCCAATCATGTCCTTTTAAATTGCTTTGATAAAACTGTTGTTTTTGGAACTGCTGTCGATCCTAAGGATCCGAGTTTTCTGACTGCCAACCAAGTCAAGGCTTCTATTAGAGAAGAAGCCCAAGTATACATGCATGATCTTATCTTCCCTGGAAGTAGAGAGAAAGGCTGAGGTTAAGGATGTGCCAGTTGTGAGAGGGTTCCCAGAAGTTTTTCCAGAGGACATTTATAGTTTGCCACCTGAGAGAGAGGCCGAGTTCAGCATAGACTTAGTGCCAGGTATAGGACCTATATCCATAGCACCATACAGGATGTCCCCTCTAGAGCTAGCTGAGTTGAAGAAACAGTGAGAGGAATTGCTCCAGAAGCAGTTTGTTAGGCCTAGTGTGTCTCCGTGGGGAGTGCAAGTGTTGTTGGTGAAGAAGAAAGATGGCAGCATGAGGTTGTGTCGATTACCGACAGCTCAACAAGGTAACTATTAAGAATAGGTATCCTCTTCCTAGGATAGATGATCTTATGGACCAGCTGATAGGAGCTTGTGTGTTTTCTAAGATAGATTTGAGATCAGGCTATCACCAAAATCGGGGTAAGTCTGAGGACATTCCAAAGACTGCATTCCGAACACGCTATGGTCATTATGAGTATCTAGTTATGCCTTTTGGTGTGACTAATGCCCCTGCCGTGTTCATGGACTACATGAACAAGATCTTTCATCCATACTTGGATAGGTTTGTTGTTGTCTTCATAGATGATATCCTAGTATACTCTAAGACTAAGGAGGAACATGAGGAACACTTGAGGATAGTCCTGGAAACCCTTAAGGAAAAACAGTTGTATGCCAAGTTGTCCAAGTGTGAGTTTTTGTTAGAAGAGGTGAGTTTCTTAGGACACATCATCTCTAAAGGAGGGATAGCCGTAGACCCAGCTAAGGTAGGAACCGTGCTCCATTGGGAAGCACCTAAGTCGGTGGCTGAGGTTAGAAGTTTCTTGGGTTTAGCCGGGTACTATAGGAGGTTTATAAAGGGATTCTCTAAGATAGCTTTGCCTATGACCCGCCTTACTAAGAAAGGTCAGATCTTTGTGTGGGACTCTAAGTGTGAGGAAAGTTTCCAGGAGTTGAAGAATAGGTTGACATCTGCACCTATGTTAGTGTTACCCAATCCTAGTGAACCTTTTGTAGTGTACTGTAATGCTTCGAAGCAAGGTCTAGGTGGTGTGTTGATGCAGAATGGTCAGGTAGTAGCTTATGCTTCTAGGCAGCTTAAGACCCATGAGAAGAACTACCCTACTCATGACTTGGAGTCAGAAGCTATAGTGTTTGCCTTAAAAATTTGGAGGCATTACCTCTATGGAGCTAGATTTGAGGTCTTTAGTGATCTTAAGAGTTTGAAACACCTGTTTGACCAAAAGGAGCTGAATATGAGACAGCGTAGGTGGATGGAATTTCTTAAAGATTATGAGTTTGAGTTGAGTTACCACCCAAGTAAGGCCAATGTAGTGGCTGATGCTTTGAGTAGAAAAACCTTACATATTTCAGCCTAGATGGTTAGAGAGATGGATTTGATAGAGGAGTTTAGAGATTTGAGTTTAGCTTGGGAAGTTACCCCTAAGAGCATTAGGCTAGGAATGTTGAAAATCACTAGCAGTTTGATGGATCAGATTAGAGAAGGGCAGAAGACAGATGTATACCTTTTAGACCAGAGAAAGTTGATTGCTCAAGGTAGAAATCTCAGTTTTAAGGATGGGACAAATGGAATTTTGAGGTTCCAAGATAGAGTTTGTATACCTGATATTCCAGAGCTTAGGAAGTTGATCCTTGAGGAAGGACATAGGAGTGGCTTGAGTGTTCACCCGGGAGCCACAAGGATATATCAGGATCTGAAACGGATGTTTTGATGGCCTAGGATGAAAAAGGATGTGGCTGAGTTTGTTTATGCTTGCCTAGTGTGTCAGAAGGCTAAGATAGAGCACCAGAAACCTTCAGGTAAGTTGCAACCTTTGAGTATTCCTGAGTGGAAGTGGGATAGTATCTCTATGGATTTTGTGTCTGGACTCCCTAGGACTCCAGCTGGTTGTGATGCCATATGGGTTGTTGTGGATAGGTTAACCAAAGTTGCCCATTTCATTCATATGAACATGGAATATCCATTAGAGAAGTTGACTGGGTTGTATATCAGAGAAGTACTTAGGTTGCATGGTGTACCCTCTAGCATAGTTTCAGATAGAGATCCTAGATTTACCTCTAGATTTTGGAATAGTTTGTATGAGGCCTTAGGAACTAAGCTTAGATTGAGTTCAGCTTATCACCCACAGACCGATGGTCAGTCTGAAAGGACAATCCAATCCTTAGAAGACTTGTTGAGGGCGTGTGTGCTAGAGCAGTCTGGCAGTTGGGATAAGTTTTTACCCCTTATAGAGTTCACCTACAACAATAGCTTCCATTCCAGTATTGGGATAGCACCTTATGAGGCTTTATGTTGGAATGAGCCTGAAGAGGATGTTGTGTTAGGACCTGAGGTGGTGCAAGAGACTATAGAGAAAGTGAGGATGATACAAGATAAGATGAGAGTGGCACAGAGTAGGCAAAAGAGTTACCATGATAAGAGAAAAAAAAAACTCTCGAATTCCAGGAGGGGGATCATGTGTTCTTGCGAGTTACTCCAACAACTGGGGTTGGCAGAGTAATGAAAGCGAGGAAACTTACTCCTAGATTCATTGGCCCTTACCAAATTCTAAAAAGAGTCGGTGAAGTCGCTTACCAGATAGCTTTACCCCCATTCTTGTCAAATCTTCATAATGTGTTTCACGTGTCTCAACTTCGAAAGTATGTTCATGATCCAAGCCACGTGATAGTACCCGATATCATTCCACTAAAGGATAACTTGATCTTTGAGGTGTTACCGCTTCGGGTTGAAGATCGAAGGGTGAAGTAGCTGAGAGGGAAGGAAATTCCCTTGGTCAAGGTCATTTGGAGTGGAGTTACAGAAGAAAGTGCTACGTGGGAGTTGGAGAGCAAGATGAAGGAGTCATACCCGCATCTGTTTACTCAAGGTGAGTAGAAATTTCGAGGACGAAATTTTTATAAGGGGGTGGAATTGTAACACCCTGCTTTTCACTTCTATGTCTAAATGTGTTAATACTTAATTATAGATGTTTGCGTATGTTGTTTATGCCTATTTTTGATGCATAAGTTCATAGTTGTTGTAGTTCAGCCTTTAGAATAATCGATCCATCCAAGTCTAAATAACCTGTTTCACGATTTTGGCCATATTTTTAGTTCTAGAATCCGATCGAGGTGATCTTGGATGCGTTGGAAAGTTTAGATAATTATCTACAAGTCTTATTCAAGTGTCGAGGCCAAAAACACGTTTTCTGAAAGGGAAATCGATTTCCAGGTGAAGAAATCGATTTTCAGAAAGTGGAAATCGATCGTTTAAAGGGAAAAATCGATTTCCTTTACAAGAAAATCGATTTGGCCAATGGAAAATCGATTTCCATGGTAGTGGAATCGATTCCCATGCGTGTCAGAGCTTGTGTACGCGTTTGGGTTACCGGGCTATACTGTGTACGGCGCTTTCATCGTAAAACGTCCCTAACAGTTATATATACATAGCGTATGACCTAAACCTAGTATCCACACCCTATTGTACTCACTTTTTGCCTCTTCTCATCCCTGGGAGCTCACTAATCGCTTGCTCTAGAAAACCCAAAAGGACGAATCCTGCTTTGGTGTTCTTTGTCAAGAACACGCCGTTGTTTGGCTAGTCTATCCATACTGCTAGAGTTAATCTCCTAAGTTAGAAACCAAGGTGAGTTTCTAATCCTAGATTTGTTTTCCCTTTCAATCCTTAACTTAAAGATCGACTCTGCTTTCCAGTGTTGCGATCGTGATCAAGTGCTGAACCCGTAAGAAGGAACCGTAGCAGAACTTGGCTCTATTCTTTTTCCCTTAGGCTATGAATCGTCATACAAGGTATGGGGGGGAGAAAATTGGCCATGAATATGTGGGTTTTGGGATAGGTTAAGATGAAGGGGTTAACCCATGACCCTTATGTATGCCTGCGTATGCCTATGATTGTTGTTATGTTGTTTTCTGGCTATATGAGTATTGATTGATGAATAATCTGATGTTATAACATGTTTATAACTATGAGTTCATGATTTATATGATTGTTGATTAATTGATGATGATTAACATGTTGTTTATGCCATGATATGGTGTTTTTTTAACCTTATGCTATCAGAACATAGTTATAGGGAGAAAATAAATAAGCAATATGAGATTGATGATCAAGGATTAGTTTGAGAACCCTTAAGTTATGATTTATGAGTGTTGGACTAATCAAATTGGAGATAAATAACTTAGGCTCGAATGATATGTTAATTAGAGAACGTAGACTGGTCCGATTGCGGAGAAAACCCGCTGCTGTATGATTTGACACCCAGAAATCGATTTCCAGCACATGGAAATTGATTTGAATCCTCCAAGAATCGATTTCCAAGGTGTGGACATCGATTTGGCCTTGTAGAAATCGATTTCTAGAATCGATTTTCCTTGTTCAAAATCGATTAGGGAAATCGATTTGAACATGTTGAAATCGATTTCCAGAGATTGGAAATCGATTTAAAGGCTTGAGAAATTGATTCCAGAGATTGGAAATCGATTCTCACGTGCCCAGGAGCAGTTTTGACGTCTTATGCTTGATGGATAGTGTTATGTAGGCTTGTTATAATCTTAACAAGATGTGAATTGTGGTTTAGATATTAAGATTAAGTTATAATCTTAATAAGATATGAATTGTGGTTTAGATATTAAGGTTATGTTATAATCTTAATAAATATATGACTTGAGGTTTAAATATTAAGATTAAGTTATAATCTTAATAAAATATGAATTGAGGTTTAGATAATAAGATTAAGTATAATACTTAATAATGATAATGTTAAGTTAAGACTTAACAAAGAGAACAATTAATAAGACGATGATGTTATTGGTAACGACGTACTGTTACCGATGTTGTTGGTTAAATCATCTTTGATGCTTGTTGGTCAAAGTTGATAGCCATGTAATGGTGTTGATGATGGACGGTTGGACTTGTGTTTGCATATTGATGAACATTGCTCGCATCATATGTTGAAGTTGATTTGTTAGGTGGAAAGCAAACGATGAATCGCGATAGTGGAAGCCACGATGGGTGTTAACCCGGCCTTGCGGGTACATTGGTTATGGAAGTTCCAGGTGACATGGGCTAGCTACCTATTGTCGGAGTGACCTAATGAATAAGCTTGAGTACCCTGACTAGCCACTATACGTTATCAGGATTAGTGAGAGTGTTCGGGGATGGCCCATGGTCTGGCATATCATCCACGTTGATAACTGGACATGTACTCCTAATCGTCTTTCCAGAGTTAGAGTTGTTGGCCACATGCATACGGAGTAGTGATGTTGCATTTGTATTGACATGCATCTCTGATATATATATATATATATATATATATATATATATATATATATATATATATATATATATATTGATATTGATTATACATGTGTTGATTGATGTATGTTGTATGTCATTTTAATTACTATTCCATTCCGTTTACATATGTTTATGATCGTATTTCTCACCCCTATCTTTTGTTGTTCTTGTGCATATGATGTTGTATGTGAAGAGGAAGGTGAACATACCGACGAGGAGTGATCCCGTGGAGGTCTCTCTTAATAGTAGTAGTTAGGATTTACGTTCAGTTGTTTAGTTTTACTTCGATGTACTATCGGTATATGCATACCAACTCTGATATGTGACATCGGGATTTGGGTTATGTTTATTATTTATTTTTTCCGCAGTTTGTTTTAAAGGATTTTGATTATTTCAGATTCCTACGTTTAAGTTATAGATGATGTGATGCACATTGCCCTTGAGAAATGTTTTTAATTTAATTATTATATTATTCTTTATTAAAGGCATGTATGATTTTACTTATGTTTTTTTATATGCGGGGTAATGGGTGTCACACCCTCAAGGCCACATTTTATAATCTTATACATCGTATTTTTGTCCCAAATGGTTAATTAAACTCTCTTTTTCTGAATTTGTGGAGTTTCCTCAAATTTGCCCAGAAGCACAATTGTCAACGGCCTGAGCATGGGCGTGCACACTGAGAGCATGGGTGTGATCATCAGCGTCATTTTTCTCGTTTTTCCAACACGGGCATGCTGCACGAGAGCACGAGCATGCTGGCTTCACTGAGCACTAAGCACAGGCGTGCTCAACGCCATTGCAGCGTTCTGAGTTCTAGAACTTAGAGTCTTCTCTAGTTTTCAACACTCCAAATCGATCGTAAGGTTCTTGACTAATTCGTTGGCATTAATCTCACCCCTCATCAACATCTTTACGTTTTATGCACATCAATTAGATTAATCCTAGTTGTAGGTTCAGCGCCAGCATCCTTATGTCTTTAATTACATAGTTCAACAACAACAGTTTCAACATACCAATTCATATAATTATGGCATACCAATAAACATCATCATCAACTTCATATACTTCATGCCAAGATCATATCAGTAGTGCAGAAAACACTTTCTACAACATGGATTCTACATCGGTTGCAATGTAACTGATGTAGAAAAAAGGGCAGTGGCATACTTGTAATTAGTTGAACTAGTATTATGACTTTCTACATCGGTTCCATACAAGCGATGTAGAAAGTGTAGAACTGGTGGCATACTTGTAAATAACGTAGAAAGTATGCCACCAGCGCTACACTTTCTACATCGGTTCCCCTACAACTGATGTAAAAAGTGTACTTTCTACATCGGTTCCCTAACAACCGATGTAGAAAGTGGGTGGCACATAATTGTAAACATGTAAGAAGTACACATTCTACATCGATTCCTGGTGCAACCTATGTAGAAAGTGTATTTCTATTTTCATTACTCGCGTGAAGTATCTTTCTAACGTTCACGTTCACTTTAATAAAAAACATTCAAACTCCTTCTTAAACCTCGTCTCTAGAACTACCACCCTCGTCTCCATTCACTGTTTGGAACCACCATCCTCGTCTCTGGTCGTCCCTGCGCACATCAGGTAAGCTCTTTGTGCCCTATTCTTTCCCTCTTCCTTTCCTATTCTTTCCCAAAACCCTAAATTGTTCATCTGTGAAAACGTGAAAATATCTCCCTGCTGCGTTTGATAGAAACTGTTGTTAAGAAAATCGATTGATAGAAACTTTGTTTTCCTTCATTAGAAAAACTTAGTTTGGCTTATAAAGGCCTGATGCATTTTGGTTTTAGTTGTAGGTCTGGAAACTCACCATCTTTTCCATCTTAGTTTGTTTCTAGTTCATATCCCTTGGTCTAATATGCTCAGATACCGTGTGAAGTAGCCAACTAACATTAAAGCTTAAGCTTTTAGGAGAATGCCATGGAACTGTCTTGTCTTATATTAGGCATAGATTTTCAAATATTTATTTTCTAATCTCCCCCCTTGTGCTTATATTTTGTATCTAAATACAGAACATAGTTATGGAATGTAGTTGGATGGCTAGTAGTGGCACAAGTGATAAGTATAGGAAGGGAGTGGAAGAGTTTCTAGAATTTGCTCAAATAAATCTTCCTGATAGTAATGGAAGGTTTTATTGTTCTTGTGTCAATTGTTTGAATATGAAAAAAATATGAAGTTAAGACAGTACGGGATCATCTTATTTGTGAAAGGATTTCCAAAATTTATAAAAGATGGATATGGCATAGTGATGAATTGTTAAACATGCCAATTATGTCCCAAAGAGAGGAAGTTGACGTAGATATGGAGGACTATTGACTAGAGGACATGATCCGTGATATTGGCCAAGAGTCTTTTCAGCAAGCACATGTGTATGAAACATTGTGCAGTGATGCGGATAAGCCTTTGTATCCGGGGTGCACTACTCAAACAAGGTTGTCGACGATGTTAAAATTGGTCAGTGTCAAGGCGAGAAATGGGTGGAGTGATAAAAAATTCACAGAATTGCTTGAGTTATTGAAAGACATTCTTCCAGAAGGCAACACACTGCCGGACTGTAACTATGAGGCAAAGAAGGTATTGTGTCCGGTGGGTATGCAGTATAAGAAGATACACGCATGCCCCAATGATTACATATTGTACACGAATGCTTATGAAGAGGAGCACGAGTGCCCCAAGTGTGGGGTATCACGCTACAAAGTGAAGGATGGTGATTGTAGTTGTGATGTGATCACAAAGTGTCCTCCTGCGAAGGTATTGTGGTATCTTTCAATAATTATAAGGTTCAAGCGATTGTTCGCTAATGTAAATGTTGCAAAGAACATTAGATGGCATGCAGATGAGAGGAAATGTGATGGACAGCTTCACTATTTGGCTGATTCTTTATAATGGAAGAGAATTGATAGTTTGTTTTCGGATTTCGGAAATGATCCAAGAAACCTTATGTTTGGACTTGCTATGGATGGAATGAATCCATATGGTACCTTAAGTAGTATTCATAGTTCATGGCCTGTTCTCCTGGTAGTTTACAACCTACCTCCTTGGTTGTGCATGAAGAGCAAATACATGATGTAATCTATGATGATTTCGGGCCCAAATCAAGCAGGAAATGACTTCGATGTTTATCTAAGTCCCTTGATTGAAGACTTGAAAATGCTGTGGGTGGAAGGTGTTGATGTGGTTGATGGGTATTCTCACAAGACTTTCAAGATGTGGGCCATGTTATTTTGCACCATCAATGACTTTCTAGCATATGGGAAGTTGTGCGGGCATAGTGTTAGGGGGCATAAAGCATGCCCTATATGTGAAGAAGGCACATGCTTCACTCAATTGAAACATGTAAGGAAGACAGTTTACCTTGGGCATAGAGATTTCTCAAACATGATCACCCATATCGTAGATTGAAAAAAGCTTTTAACGGATGTCAGGAGAATGAAATTGCTCCGATGGCATTAACTGGAAAGCAAGTTTATCAACAGGTGAAGGACGTCAATGTTATCTTCGGAAAGGCCCAAAAGAAGGCTATGGCTAAGGCTACTAAGAAAAACATATGGAAGAAGAAGTCGATCTTCTTTGGTCTTCCATACTGGTACGAACTTGATGTAAGACATTGTATTGATGTTATGCATGTGGAGAAAAATGTGTGTGATAGTGCAATCGGTACGCTTCTTAACATTTAGGGAAAGACAAAGGACGGTGTGAATGCTTGTCTAAATCTGGTTGTAATGGGTATACGAGAGCAGTTAGCTCCACAGTCAAAGGATGGTAAGTGGACATATTTGCCTCCATCATGTCATACTTTGTCAAAAAAAGAGAGAACAAGTTTCTGTGACTGTCTTCGGGCATCAAAATGCCACAGGGTCATTCTTCAAATGTGAAGAGGCTGATCTTAGATGATCCCAAATTAGTTGGCTTAAAGTCTCGTGATTGTCACATCTTGATGCAACAATTACTACCAGTGGCTATTCGTGGTACTGCTCCTAAAAATGTTAGACATACCATAACTACTTTATGCTCATTCTTCAATGCTATATGTAGCAAAGTCATTGACCCGCTGAAGTTGGATCGGTTGGAAGATGAGGCTGCTATTATCTTATGTCAATTGGAGATGTATTTTTCTCCTTCATTTTTCAACAGCATGGTTCACTTAATTGTTAATCTAGTGAGGGAGATTAGATTGTGTGGCCCTCTTTATTTAAGGTGCATGTACCTAGTAGAGCGATACTTGAAGATCTTAAAAGGGTATGTGAAGAATATGCATGGTCCTGAAGCATCTATTGTTGCAAGGTACGTTGCAGAAGAAGGTATTGAGTTTTGTTCAGACTACCTTTCTGAAACAGAACATATAGGGATTCCTAAGTCTCGTCATGAAGGAAGATGTGCGAGTAAGGGTACACAAGGTGTAACTGTTAAAAGCAAGGGTCGGAAGAAGTGCTTCAAGCACATTTGTATATATTGAGTAAAATTGATGAAGTTGAACCTTACCTATGTGCTCACAAAAAAATTGTCAAGGAAAATTACCCTTAAATGCCCGAAAAATGGTTGTTGAACAAGCACAGCAAGACTTTTTTAAACAGGTTTAAAGTAGAAATTATGAAGGTTGATAGTACAATTTCTGATACATTAAAAATGGCTATCACAAGGGCCTAACTTTGATGTCATATGTTGGAGTGGATACGATATCAACAAGTTTTCTTTCTATCCGAAGTCCCAGGATGACAAAAGTACCATATAAAATATTGGGGTTATGATCGTGGCCGAGTCAATGCACTTCTCTAGTTCAAAAGATACAAACCCTATTATGGCGCCCATATCTTACTTTGGAGTCATTGAAGATATTTGGGAGATCGATTACACTAAATTTAGAGTGGCAGTTTTTAAATGTAAGTGGATTGACAGTAACAGTAGTGTACAAACCCATGAGTTAGGATTTACATTGGTAGATCTTGACAAGATAGGTCATACAGAAGAGCTTTTCATCATGGCTTCCCAAACAAAACAAGTTTTTTATGTCAATGATCCTTCTAACAAAAGGTGGTCAGTGGTTCTCCAAGGAAAAAGAATTCGTAATGATATTGATGAAAATTGAGATTCAAGTCTTGATATTCTTGAGACTCCTCCTTTCTCAATAGGGAGACCTACTTTCATTGAGGAAATAGAAGTGGACGATGTATATGTCAATCGTGATGATCATCATGAAGGAATATGGAAGAACATTGCTACTTGACCATATTGTAAGTTAAGTTATGTTTATTCATATGTGTAAGTTATGTTTTTAAGTTAAGTTATGTTTATTCATATTGTAAGTTATGTTTATTCATATTGTAAGTTATGTTTTTAAGTTAAGTTATGTTTATTCATAAGTGTAAGTTAAGTTAAGTTATGTTTTTTACTTAAGTTATGTTTTGTAGTGTAAGTGTAAGTTATTCACTTTTGTTATTTGTTTAAGTTATGTTTATGTTTAAGTTATTCACATTTATTATTAACAGACATATGGATGATTCACCGGGCATCCCTCCATCACAGGGTGGGTTGGATAGTCAGCCTACCCGGAAAAGGGGTAGACGTGCCACACGACTTAAAAAATGGCCCTCACCCATGGTAGTGACATGAAGTTGCCTATTGAGTTTGATACCTATGGCAAACCAATAGGTCCAGGAAATGAACAGTTCAAGACTTTGTGGCCGTTGAAGCTAGAAGCAAGGCTAGCATTGTTTGTGGGGATTGGAATCATGTACCGACTATGGTGAAGGATTAGATTCGGGAAAGTATATTGGTATTTCACTATTACTATTTCTATGTTTGTATTTATTGTTTTAACCATATTTTCATCATACACTAATTACTCCATTTTGTTGTGTAATGTAGCACACCTATGATGTGCCAAATTCTGAATTCTGAAAGAGGAAATTGATTAAGTATGCGAGTGAGCATTGGAGGCAATTTAAGACAAACCTCACTAGCACATACATATTTGGTACATCAAACAAATCTCCTCTTTAGATGTACACGTTCCTTGATGAGGAGATGTGGCAGAGGTTTGTTGAGAGCCGACATGGCCCTACCTTTCTGGTAATTACTTTTTGTAATAGTTTTTCTACTTAGACAAATTTATTTATTTTTACTAATAGTGGTGTGTTATTTGCAACAGGCTAAAAGGGAAAAGGCACAACAAATCCAAAATAAGAATGTCTACCCCCACACAATGTCTCATGGGAGATATGACCGGTTGGAGAGAAAGTTGAAAGAATAGGCATTGAAACAACATCAGCAATTAGCATCCCAATCTGATTCTGGTACTGATGAGACTCCGACAGTTGATGATCCTCCTCCTCCACCAAGCCATGTGAAGTGGATGAGAGGCCACACAAAATCATCGGGAGAGTATACATCCGAGCCCACATGCATTGTGAGACAACCCCATATACATGAAGTCATCCCATTAGTTGCAGAACGTTCTCAACGCTCTGATACCACCAAAATAAGACGACCCCACTTACATAGGATAATCCTATTAGTCCAAAACTCCTATTATTAACTATGCCTAACCGTATTAAAATGATAGCATGATATTCAAACAGCGTAGCGAAAACAAAATGATAAACAGATAGTGAATACGGCAAAGCATAGAAAACCATCAGAATAAAGCAGCGAATAAAAACAACTATACATATATAAACATGCATAACGTAGCCCCATCAGTAAGGCGTTGTACGTACATATACAAACGATCTGTACAAAAACAGAACGACTGAAAAGAAACAACCAAAGCCAAAAAGAAGAAAGAACCCTTAGAGCTCGCCAGCACTCCCCAACCCACACTCAAAATACATCAAAAAGCCTCGTCACTCAGCCCTAGAGATGCACTGGCAGGCCCTCACCATCATTGATGAGAATGCCTAAGCTACCTTGTCCCTCTCAATGAGTACGCCTATCGAACCACGTAGGCTCGTACTCGGACGAGGAACTCGACACAACAATGTGACGTCTCCTATAAGTCCTCAGGTACTTCTTGGTACGCCTCCTCTAACCTCCATAGACGAAGCCTCGCCTACTTGATACCACTAATGACTATGGTGCTGCCGACAGATTGTCCTGCTCTCTCTGCCTCGGTGGGTGCCAGATCCTCGGAAAGGGAAGAAAGTGAACAACTCTGAACGGCCCTATCAGATCCTCCACGTGCAATGCCCCTCCTCTGAAAAGAATGCTAACCGGCCCTGTATAGACAGTCAAATAGGTAGAGGGGTCCACACGCCACTCTCTCTCGTCATGGTAGACGATCTCGATTAGCCCTAGTATCGGTATCCTCGGTACTGACATGATAAAAGGGTGAACCCTCGAATCCATCAGCTGGCTCCTCGTCTTCATGCTACCAAGAACTAAAACAGACGAACAAGAAACAGTAGGGAGATAAGAAATACAGCATATGCAAAGTCGGAATGACAATAGCAGTGCAGTAAACAACAACATGTAACAGATAGCAGTCATAGCATATATATCAGTTATTGCACACAAACAAACATCTCTCGAGACAACACATGCAGCAAACATCCATCTCCATGAGCATCACTCTTAGATCAATCCTCTAGACCGGGATACTAATCCCATGCAGCATGTCGGTCGAAAACTCACAAAGCTGGCTCCACACCAGAACGGTTCCACACCCGAACAAGTCCACACCGGAACAAGTTCTGTGTCGGAACAGAGTTAGTTTGTCCAAGAAACCGAACCACTCTCCATGACCAATAAGAGTGCATCCCCCTTCCACACTAGAACCGGGGTGTCTTGGCCGCCTCGGAACGTTAGCCTAGAAAATGGAAAGCTCAGGGATTAGTCGGGAAAACTGGACTAGATCGGGCGTCATGACAGGATAAGAGCTACCACATTCGTCACTGTAAACTATTCTCGAGGCCGGCAACATCCCGAAGGTCACTCACTTGACCGTACCTTCTACTCCCCGTACCTGCACTCAGGTACAACTAACCTCGTATGACTTTGGCAGCCCATGCTACCAATCATACGGCCTCAACACTTGGCAGCTAATGATATGCAGCAAACATCCTCAACGGGCTTGATACTAGATCTCACGCCTAAACACTCAATCAGAAACATTACGATGCCACCGCATCAACACAACCACAGCCTTGACGCCACGTGCCTAAGAGGCACAGCTCAAACAACATTGGCTCAGCCTCAAACAATCAGCATAACAGCAACCAAACCATCCACGGTATCAACCCCGAAAACGAACACGGCACATAGCAATACTTAACTCTAACCGGCATTCTTCCACAACATAACATCACCACAAACAGCATAACAACAATAGTAATAATATCAACAACAACAACAAAGAAGGCATATCATATACCAAGTAGCATGTACGCACATATGTAGATAGCAACAACAGAAATCAACACCATACAGTCATACGAAGCAGATCATCCTCGATCAAGAGTTTTCAAACCTAGGGTTTCCAAACTTAACGACGATGGTCCAAAGTATACTAAACCTAAGGTGTAGGTACTTTATCGGGGCTCAACCACTAGTAGGGTTAGGGCTTCCCTACACACAACAGAAAAATACATCCGCACTACTCTTGCCTTCCCGACGGCAGCAATACTTTTTCTCCCCACCTGAACACTTGGTGCGGATCTCGATACGATCACCAACACGCTCTCCCAGGCAGCAAGAACTCGAAGAACAGCTCCGGAACATCTTCCCTAGCCGCGGCCTCTAACTCTAATCCACGTGTAATCATGAGCACAAACTTTTCCCTAATCAAGAGCACAACACGTATACAATAGTGTTAGCCCTAGGGCAACCTCAAAGATCAATGAAGAAAGGTAAAGACTCGAAGAACACGTGTTAGAGATTCGAGTTTACCTTTGGCGAATTGTAAAAGTAATCCATCGAAGTTGAAGAAAACTTCGTCGCGATCACAACCGTGTAGTCGGAATCACGTTCTGGTACTTCGATCACCTTGAAATAAGCTTTCTAACACTAGAATTCTAGACTCTCTCTCTAGTTGCAGAAGGAGCTTTAACACTTCACAATTTTCGTGCAACAAATAAAGAGAAGAGCAAACTCACCCAACATGATCAGCTGTCCACGCTTAAGCGTGGGACATCTCCACGCTTGAGAATGGGGCTCTTCCACGCTTGAGCGTGGAGCATCATGCACTCCATCCTCTCCCTGGCTTGACATGTGTCCTATACGCGTCCAACATGCCTCAGAACTCAGGACAGCTGGCGTGCGCAGTCAGCACGCTTGAGCGTGCACAAGGCCAACGCTTGAGCGTTGGCTCTAGGGCATGCTCCCTTCCTACGCTTGAGCGTGCTGCTTAGCTAGGAAGAGCCATCCAAACCTCTGACTTCCCCAGTTTCTCATTTAACATCTTAGACTCTTCCAACCTTGTTCAAGCCCATTCCTTAGCTTCCATCTAGATCTTAAACTAACACAAAACAATTCACACAAGCATCCAAAGCCCTAATCGAGATTAACCAACTCGATTAGAGTTACAGAAAAATCAGGATGTTACATTACCACCCCCTTAAAGAAAATTTCTTCCTCGAAATTTTCGTCACATACTTGAGAAAAGATAAGGATAACTCTGCCGTATCCCAGCTTCACGCTCCCATGTTGAATCTCTCATCACCGAGTCCCACTCCACTCTGACTAATGGAATATGCTTGCCGCGCAGTGCCTTAATCCTTCTATGCACGATTCACACAGGTGAAGCCTCATACTCAAGGTTCTCTTTCAGTTGGATTGATTCGGGCTCTAACACGTGTGATGGATTAGGGTGGTACTTTTTGAGTTGAGAGACGTGAAAGACATCATGGAGATTTGACAGACTTGGCGGTAAAGCTATCTGATAGGCTACCGGACCGATTCGTTGAAGGATATGAAATTGTTCCTATAAATCTAGCTTTTAGCTTTCTGGATTTGATTGCTCTGCCCACTCCAGCTCTTGGGGTAACTCTCACGAAGACATGGTCTCCTTCTTTAAACTCTAAGGGTTTTCTCCTCTTGTTGGCATAGCTTTTCTGCCTATCCCCTGCGGTCTTCATCTTTTCCCAGATCACATGAACTTGTTCCATCGTTTGCTGTACTTGCTCCAGACCTAACAACGGACTATCCCCAGTCTCAAACCAGCAAAACGGAGTCCTGCACTTCTGTCCATACCATGCCTTGTACGGCGCCAAACCAATACTTGAATGGAAACTGTTGTTATAAGTAAACTCGATCAATGGAAGGAAATCGTCCTAACACCCTGCGTTCTCCAACACGTACTCTCTTAAGAGATCCTCCAATGATTGAATTTTTGGTTCCGACTGACCATCCGTCTGAGGATGATAAGCAAAACTCATACTTAACCGAGTCCCCATAGCACTGTGTAAGCTTCTCCAAAACCTCGAGGCAAACCTTGGTCACGATCCAAAACGATGCTTACCCCATGCAGCCTCACCACATCCTTGATGTAGATTTGAGTTAATCGCTCCGGAGAGTAACTTTGGTTGATATGTATGAAGTGAGCACACTTCGTCAACCTGTCAATGATCACCCAGACTGCATCACACCTTTTCTGAGTTCTCGACAACCAAGAAACAAAGTCCATGGCAATGCTATCCCACTTCCATTTTGGGACATCCAGTGATTACAACAACCCAGCTGGCTTCTGGTGTTCGATCTTCACTTTCTGACACACCAAACAGGTTAGGACATACGCCGCTATATCTTTCTTCATCTCCGGCCACCAGAACAGCTTCTTCAAGTCCTGATACATCTTGGTATCCCCTGGATGAAAACTCAGCTTGCTCTTGTGTGCTTTCTCCAAGTTCGTAACTTCGCTATATGCTGGCACACAAATCCGATCACCAAACCTAAGCAGACCATCAGTACCTCTCTAAATTCCGATATCTTACCTTCTTCTATTAAATGGTTCACGCTCTCGAGGTACTTATTCTCAGCTTAAAGATTCAGGAAATCGCTAGTTACTCTAACCATCCCAAGATTCAACTTATCCTGGACGATTTCCGCTTTCAAATTCATATCTCTAAACGCCTCTAACAGCCCTAGCTCCTTTACCATCATTGCAGACATGTGTAGGGACTTCCTCCTGAGCGCATCCGCTACTACATTCACCTTACCTGGAAGGTATTGCAGGTCAAATTCATAGTCCTTTATGAATTCCATCCATCTTCGCTGCCTCATGTTCAACTCTCTCTGGTCGAACAGATACTACAAGCTCTTATGGTCGCTAAATACATTGAATTTAGCACCATAAAGATAGTGTCTCCATATCTTCAATGCAAACACTATCGCAGCCAATTCTAGATCATGCGTTGGGTAGTTCCGCTCATGTACTCTCAACTACCTGTAGGCATACGCCACCACTTTTCTTTCTTGCTTGAGCATATATCCCTGAGCTCCCTCTTTCAAATCGTCCTAATGGATCTGGTAGCACCAACACTGGTGATGTGGTCAGTCTTCTCTTCGACTCATAAAAACTTTGCTCGCAAGCCTCTGACCACTTGAACGCCTTCCCTTTTCTCGTCAATTGCATCATAGGTAACGCAATCTTAGAGAATCCCTTGATGAACCACCAACATTAGCCTGCTAAACCAAGAAAGCTTCTCACTTGGCTTACAGACTTAGGGCTTTCCCAACTCACTACTGCCTCGAGTTTTGCCGGATCCACCGCGATTCCATACTTACATATCACATGTCCTAGAAGCTGAACCTCCTCTAACCAGAACTCGCACTTCAACTGTTTAGCATACAACCGTCGGACCTTTAGCACTTGCAACACCACCCTTAAATGCTCTTGGTGTTCCTCTCTACTCAAAGAGTACACAAGGATGTCGTCGATGAAACAACAATAAACTTGCCAAGGAACGGTCGGAAGATCCTGTTCATATAGTCCACGAACACAACTGGAGCATTAGTCACACCGAAAGGCATAACTAAGTACTCGTAGTGACCATACTAACTTTGAAAATCAATCTGTGGTATATCCTCCTTCTTAACCCGGATCTGATGGTATCCAGATCACAGATCGATCTTAGAAAACACAGCTGCTCCTTTCAGTTGATCCATCGAATGATCTATCCGTGGTAACAGATACTTGTTCTTTATCGTCAATTTGTTCAGATGACGATAAACTATGCACAACCTCGAGTTTTCATCCTTCTTCTTCGCAAACAGCACTGGCGCTCCCCACGAAGATGTACTAGATCTGATGAAATCTTTACCTAGCATCTCGTCCAACTGCTTCCTCAGCTCCGTTAGCTCAAGTGGAGACGTCCGATATGGCGTTATTGATATAGGCCCATTCCCCAGTATAAGATCTATAGCAAATTCCACCTCTCTCTCCGGTGGCAGTCCGGGAACATCATCGGGCAACACTTCTGGAAACTCTCGCATGATAGTTAAAGCTCCGACATTAGGAGTCTCCTTGGCCTCCAAAGAGAACAACACCATGCATTCGTCTGATTGTTCACCAGACGGAACACTCTCGTTGGCAGGCATCAATCCAGGTCGCTCAGAGAAAAGAAGGGTCTTGTTTGAGCAATCTAACATCACATGGTTAGCCGAAAGCCAGTCCATGCCCAAGATAACATCGATTTGTTGCATAGGCAAATAGATTAGGTCCACATGAAAGTGACGGTTCTCTATCATAATAGGACATTTAAGGCATATAGATAGGGTAGTCAGAGAATAGCCAGTAGGCATTGAAACAGTTAAATCATAGGGTAACGAAGAAAAGGGCAACCCTAAATGATCCATACACTCTAACGATATGAAAGAATGAGTAACCCCCGAATCAAATAAAACTGGTAAAAGTTTACCAGAGACTAAGCATCTACCTTGTATCAGGTCAGGGCTTCGAGAGGCTTCGGAACCCCTCACGGCAAATACCCTTCCGATCGTTTGTGGCCTACTCTACTAGCTTGCTACAGCTGATCTTGCTCCACTACTCTGAGCTCTCCTATCTGGCTGTTGAAACTGAGCCTTTCTGCTAACCCCCAATTTGCAGTCTAAGGCATAATGACCCATCTGGTTGCAAATGAAGCACCTGATGTGCTGGGTCCTTGGACATCTATAACACCCCACTTTAGTGGTCCTAATTATTTTACACAAGACGAAAATGAACTGCGGAAATATATAAAATATAAAGAGCTTACCGAAAATATTTTTTTTTTTATACTCAGGTTCCGAAAACATATTAGTATACTTGTACTCATAAGGATAAATATACATAATCATAAACAACATTGAAATAATAAAAGCTTCCCATGATACATATATATATATATATATATATATATATATATATATATATATATATATATATATATATATGGTAGTTTGTAACATCCCGATTTTCTGTGACTCTAGTCGAGCTGGTTAACCATGATTAGGGCTTTGGATGCTTGTGTGAATTGTTTGGTGTTAGTTTAAGACATAGTTTGAAGCTTAGGAATAGGTTTGAACAAGGTTGGAGATGCCTAAAATGGTAAACGAGAAACTGTGGAAGTCAGGTGTTTGGAAGGCTCTTCCCACTTGAGCAGCACGCTCAAGCGTGGAGCATGCCAATGCTCAAGCATTGGTATGTTGCACACCCAAACATGCTGAGTGCATTTGCCAGCTGGTGTGCTTTTTGACGCATGTGCTACACGTGTTAGGCCAGGGTGAAGGCAGAGTGGATGAGGCTCCACGCTCAAGCGTGGAGGGAACCCCATGCTCAAGCATGGCAATCCTGCACGCTAAAGCGTTCTCAGTAGGATGCTCCAAGTGAAGTTTTCTCTTCACTTTCACTTGGCTTCATTTCCACCTTCTTCCAGCTCGAGGCTGTAGAGAGAGTAAAGAGAAGTCAGAACTTTTAGAGAGAGAAAGCAAGGTTTCAAGGGGATCGAGGTACCGGAACGTGATTCCGACTGCACGGTTATAATCGCGGCTAGGTTTTCTATGACTTTGATGGATCCGTTTCTCAATTTGCCAAAGGTAAGCTTGAATCCTACCATGTGTTCTACGTGGTTCTTCGAATCTTTACCTTTTCTCTTGGTCTTTGAGCTTGCTCTAGGGCTAACACTATTGCATACGTGTTGTGCTCGTGATTAGGGCAAAGTTTGTGCTCGCGATTGCTCGAGGTTTAGAGCAGGGAACCGCGGCTATTGGGGGAGCTTGGAACTATTCGTGGCTGTCCGTGGCTGCATGGGAGAGCGTGATGGTGATCGTGTGGATTTACGTGTCGACTGTTCAGGTGGGGAGAAAGAGTACTGCTGCCGTCGGGAAGGCAAGAGTAGTGCAGTTGTGTTTATGCTGTGTGTAGGGAAGCCCTAACCCTACTAGTGGTTAAGCCCCGATAAAGTACCTAAACCCTAGGTTTAGCATACTTTGCGCTATCACTTTTAAGTTTGGGCAACCCTAGGTTAGAGAACTGTTGATTGAGGATGATTTGCTCCTTATGGCTATTGTGATGTTGATTTCTATTGCTGCTATCTGTAGACGTGCCTATATGCTACTTGGTATATATGACATGCTGTTATGTGCTGTTATCGATGTTCCAACTGTTATTGTTACTGTTGTTGTTGTTGTTCTGATGTTATGATGCTAAGAGTTGTGGCGGTATGCCTGTTAGAGTTAAGCTTGGTTGTGTGCCGGGTTGTTTATCGGGTCGATACACTGGATGGTGCCATAGCTATTATGCTGACTGTTGAGGCTATGGCAGTGTTATTTGAGCTGTGGCTCGTGGACGCATGGCGTCGAGGCTGTGGCCGTGTTGATGCGGTGGCATCGTTTTGTTTCTGATTGAGTGTTTAGGCGTGAGATCCGGTATCAAGCCCGTTGAGGATGTTTGTTGCATATCATCAGCTGCCAAGTGGCGAGGCCGTATGACAGGTAGTATGGGGTGCCAACGTCATACGAGGTTAGTTGTACCTGAGTGCGGGTACAAAAAGTAGAAGGGGCGATCAAGTGAGTGACCTTGGGGATGTTGTCGGTCTCGGGAATAGTTTACAATGACAGATGAGGTAGCTTCTATCCTGTCATGACGCTCGATCCAGTCCGGTTTGCCTGACTAATCCCTGAGCTTTCCACGTTCCAGGCTAACGTTCCGAGGCGACCAAGACACCCCGGTTCTGGTGTGGAAGGGGGATGCACTCTTATTGGTCACGAAGAGTGGTTCGGTTTCTTGGACAAACTAACTCTGTTCCGACACAGAACCTATTCCGGTGTGGACTTGTTCGGGTATGGAACCATTCCGATGTGGAACCAGCTTTGTGAGTTTTCGGCCGACATGCTGCATAGGATTAGTATCCTGTTCTAGAGGTTTGATCTGAGAGTGAGACTCATAGAGATGGATGCTTGTTGCATGTGCTGTGTTGAGAGACGTTTGGTTGTGTGCAGTAACTGTTATACATGCTATAGCTGCTATCTATTACATGCTGTGTTTTCCCAGCGCTTACTGAAGGAAGCGCTAGCAAATAAGGGGCCTTTGCTAGCACTTCCTTGAGTAAGCATTAGGAATACTCCTCATATGAGAATTACCAGCGCTTATTCAAGGAAGCGCTAGTAAAGGTCTACCACCTTTGCTAGTGCTTCCTTCAGCAAGCGCTGACAATGCCCGTTTTTCTAATATTTCATTTTCCCACCCCAATTATACTTTCCCACACTACTCTTGCGCGCCTAGAGCCTCTACTATTCCTTCCGGCGACCCTCAAACCCTCCACCGTCGTTCTGCTCGCTTTACCCCAAGGACCACCGTCCTCTCCTTCTGTTCTTCCTTCGCGCCTGCTCTCTCCTCTCGCCTCCGCCATTGTAGCTCTCACCGCGAGGGTTCTCACTGCAAATTTTCCCAGGAAACCTTTTCTCTTCTTTTCAAACCTTTTCTTTTCTTTTCTCAAAGGGTTCAACTCTGAAGGATACATTGACGCCAAGAATGATAGGAGGCTCGATGATTGCCTCCGATACTGCATTGTAGCTGGCAAGAAGGCATTGGAAAATGCTGACCTTGGTGGTGATAGGTTTATTTGTGATTTTATAGAAATCAGTGTGATTTTGTTTTAATTGAATGGGGTTGGTTTGATTTTTGATGTGGTTGTGATTTCTATTGTATAATAGGCATGCTTTTATAGTGTACCCTGATACTTTTGCCCATTATAGAAATCAAGGCATGATTTTCCCTTCTTTTCACGATTTCATTGGAATGAAGGGTAAGGGCGTAAGGCTGTGAATTTCTGTGCTGCATCTTAGATCTGAGGATTGTTTATTTTATTTTTTATATTTATTTTTTAAGTAAGTTCTTTTCTATTTCTTTGCGGTGCTGCGAATGATGAATGCTGTGTTGATTATTATATGGTTTGTTTTGGTTGAAACAATACTTGGATTAAAAGTTGTGGATTTAATTTTGTGCTCTGCACATTCCATCCTAGCTTTGGTTGCATGTCTGATTGGGCATTCTCATATGTTAAACTCTTTGGTTGCAGAAGCCTAGGGTGTGCATTTTAGGTGGCGAATTTGGTGGTTTATACACTACTTTAAGGTTGGAACCACTCGAGTGGCCTGATGACAAAAAACCACAGGTAACTTGTGATTCCAGTTGATGTTCTATTGTAAAGTCATTTGTTGAAGAGGTAGCTTGATCATTCTTCAAAGAAGTAACTTGCTCAATGTTCTAATGAAATGCATTTCCTACTATTCAATATTAAACTAGAAGAAATGCAAATGTTTTGATACATTATAAATGTCAACAAATATGCAATAATGTAATTCCAGATGCATTAATCATTTTCTGGCATTCCATCAAATCTTTCTTCAAACCCAAACAGAATAAGACCCATCTTTATTTTGATTGAACACATTTAATGTTTCCTCCTTACATGCTTTTAATGAACTAAAGTACATTTAAGTATGTTCTATTTTGACTTGCAAGCTTGCAGCAAGGCATGCAATTTTGAAGGGGTTTTGTTCTGGTTTACAATATGGTTGTTGCAGATCTCTTTTCTATTTTGCGTCTAACAGCAACTTTCACATATTCATATCATAAGATACATGTAGATTTGGCAACTTTGAGTCGAATCACTAGTGAGGAGGAGAAATTAGAGTGGGAGAGAAACAGCGAGTAGAGCTTAAGAGAGTATATAAACACTATCAATTTTCAGCTTTTGGATCATGTGAATCTGGTTGAGTTTGAGTTGGAACTTTTGAGAGGTTTAGTGTTGGAGGAAATAAAAGGAGGAGTTTACTGTGTATATTTTTTATGCCGGTTCACTGGTCTACATCTTAAGATGGAAGTTGGCAGCTGTTTGTGAGTTATTTAGTTGTCTCCTTAATGTTTGGTGGGGCAACAAAAGTATTTTGGTTCATGTTTGGTTGATCAAGGAGGTTGACATGCATTGCTAGCATCCACTTATCATTTGTCTCACCTTTTCTTATCCATTATTCCACAGTGAACACTATTGCATTAAGATGGTATTCAAAAATTCTAATACACATAATGATGTAGAATGGGTAGTTGGATATATAGGAACAGAAATAGGAATTCCAAAAACACTGAATCTTTGGTATTCAAACTCGACAATTCTATTAATCAATTGAAATTTGAATAATATAGACGTACACTTTATAAGTAAGTATACATATTTATTTTTATCTTTATATACGTGATGATTCATATTATATACTTTAATGAATTGTTTGATTTTGCACTCAGGGGTTTGCAAATTCATCATGCCCAGAGCAGAGGAAGCAAGTCTGGATTTTCTTCATCATCCAAGACTAAATGGATATTTATGGATGTACGTATTTACAAATTAAAATATTACGTGGCTAGTACGTAATGAAGTTTTTGAAAGATATCGTCGTTTAGAACCAAACGCAAATCCCATCGATGGTATGTACTTTCGGTTCTAGTTTATATAATTTAATTACTCTCACATTTGATGATATTTGAAATGTAATTTAATAATTAACTTGATTTAATTTTCATTTCGCAGTATTATCCTGAACGTAAATACTCGGTATACTCTCATGATCAACTTAACGAACTCAAGCAAGAGTGGTGTCGTTATCTTGTTGATTTTATTGAATGAAGGTATATGCTAGTGGTGTTCTATTATTGTGTCCTTGATCAATTTGAGTTTACCATTTTGAACTTAACAATGTTTATTTGGATTTTGTTGAAGGTGAGCAAGAATTTTATTGAAGGGAAGCATAGGATTAATTGATCAAGGGCTTCAAGCTAGTGCTAGGATTTTGGTTTTTGCTTGTATATATGTACATGCATGACCATAATTAAGTATCATTTGTTTTAGTTGGTTTTGCTAATTGTACATGCACATGAACATATATATTAACTTGTTGGTTTTGAATCATCTGTATATTGCCCATTGTTGGTTTTGCTTGTGTTAATTTTGCAAATTGTATTGATTTGCTGAGTGCAGGGGGAAATAGATAAAACAAAAGTAAATATAAAAAAAAAACAATAAGGGAATTGCGAGTGCTCGCTTGGAAAAGCGCTGGCACAGGTTAACCTTTCCCAGCACTTTTTCAAGAGAGTGTTGGCAATTGTGAACCTTTCCCAGCGCTTTTTCAAGCGAGCGTTGGCAATTGTGAACCTTTCTCAATGCCTTTTCAAGCGAGCGCTGCCAATTGTAAACCTTTGTCAGCGCTTTACCAAGCGAGCGTTGGTAAAAGTTAACCATTGCCAACGCTTTTCCAAGCGAGCGCTGCTAAAAGTTCACTTTTGCTAGCGCTTTTCCAGTGCTAGCAAACTTTTCCCCCTTTTGCTAGCAGATAAATAGCTAGCGCTCGAAAGCGCTAACAAAGGCATAAAAAAAGCGCTGGTAAAACCCTTTTCTATTGTAGTGCTAGGCGGTATCCAACAGGAGAGGCTTCGTCTATAGAGGCCAGCGTAGGCGTACAAATTGGTATCTGAGGGCAGCCTTGGGGCGTAGGATTGTCGTGTCGAGTTCCTCTTCTGAGTAAGAGCCTTTGCGGGTTTATAGGCCTTACCCACGGAGAGGGACAGGGTAGTTCAGGGCATCCTCATCGCTGATGGTGAGGGCCTGCCAGTGTGTCTAAAGGGCTGAGTGGTGGGGTTTTTGATGTACTTTTGAGCATGGGTTGGGGAGTTCTGGCGAGATCTGAGAGTCTTTTATTTTGCTTTTGGTTGTATTTTCGGTCTTTATGTTTATGCCTGTACAGTTTGTATAGACGCATTTTCTATATACATCTATTTTTATGCGCTTGTGCTTTACTTTGATGGTTTTCTACGCTTGCCATTCTTGTTTATCTGTCAATCGTTTGTTTCCACAACGCTGTTTTAATACCATGCTATCGCTTTAATACGGCTAGGCATAGTTAATAATAGTAGGAGCTTGGGACTAATGGGATTATCCTACTTAAGTGGGGTCGTCTCATAGTTCTCAACATTAGACTACAAAAGAAAGTAACCAACATAAGGACAAAATCAACCTACACTACTGGAGACCCAGCTCCACAACATAAAGAGGAAGGGGGTACATCATAAATATACGGACACTGGGAAGACACTAAAGACTGGCCAAAACAAACACTACACTACTCGTTGGAGTAGTACTCCTCTGGAGCCTCCTCCTCGTCCTCCTCCATAGCCTCCTCCTCTTCATCATCGTCCACCTCCAAGGGCTGCATGTCATGCCTGCTCATGATCTTTTCCGCATACCGTAGCGACTCCTCGTTAGTCCTCATCCACCACGCATCCCGACTCACGCTGGCAGAGGCTACCTTAGGTACGTCCTCCGGTACATACTCTGGTACTTCCTCCTCCTCCTCCTCCATCTCCTCATCGTCAGACGAGAGGATAATGATAGAGGTGGAGAAGAATACCCTAGTATGAGCTGGTGTGCTCTTACGAGCAGTCATCCTCAAATTCGCCAGCTGGCGAGGAACCTGAGGGTGTAACTCGGAAGGCACATAGGTAGGCCTCGGGGGTGGGACAACGGGGACAGAAGGACCGAAAACAGTCACAGTTAAGGCAGAAGTAGACGGTATCGTAGGTGGAGGTGGCATGGAAGAAGGGTCAACGTACACATCTCTAGGCTCCACCGGGCGAACTGCAAATCGGGCACAAGGCAGGCGTGGACGATCAGCAGGTGGTGGTGGTGGTGGCTGGGTGATCCCTGAGCTACCCCCGCCACTGACACGCATAGTGCAGACTGTCTCAGATAAGCTCGTCATGGAAAAAGGTAACTCCCTCCTACTGCTGAGACTCACAGCTCCTGTGTATGTACGACATCCGTCTAGGTGGATCGTCCAGGTGTCCTCTCCGTCGTGGAGAGTCAAGTCCAAGGTCAGCCGAGATGATGGATCTCTTGCCATAACTACTCACCAGAGCAAGGTGAAACCACACAAGTAGCGTAACAACAAAAGTAATTAGGTGAGATTCCACACATCGCATGACTAGAACAGCAGTGATAAAAGTCATGCACACATAGACCCAATCGGCATACAACGCATGGGCATTCACAACATAACAACTAATCACATGGCATCACAGATAATATATCAAGAATAATAATATGGGTTAGACATCAATTGAGTATGAAATGACAAAATATGCAACATGACTTAGACCCCTACTCCATGGAGCTAAACATAACAACAATGAGTCATTGGGAGAACATTGTCTGCATCATCTCAACCCCACAGTGCCACATCCAAAGATTGCAATCATTATAACGGCTCACGCCAGACGTTCTTTACCCAAATCATGAATTGTCCGGTGTCTAGTCAGGACGTCAACGTTTTTCGATAGGTACCAACGACACAGAGGAGCTACTCTCTAACCACATGTGGTCATCCCAACCCCGACATCCTCAAGATCTCCACGATCATCACCTCCAACAATCGCACCCACACAAAGGTGTAAGCTCAACTCTCGGGCACAACGCCTAACTCATGCACAGATGCGTATGCATGTCAAGAAATGCCACAACACAAACACATACTACACTGACACTGTAGCACCGCGTTTATCTCTTGATAAACCACAAGGCACCCCTACGGTACCCACTTTCTCATGACTTGCCATCAGTCGCCCGTTCTTGGTTCCATTCCTTGCAATCACGTACTGCTTTGTTGTTCGTAAAACGATGTTCATGTCTTATGATATATTGTTCCATATCCTGAATGCATTATGGAAAAAAATAGGATCCATAAGGATCTTCTTCATCATATCTTCTCACTTATCTATCAAAGGAGCATTACTTATTTTATATAAGTAACTCTTATTGATTAAGCATTATGGATTTCTTAGATGACTTAAATCATCAAGGGCGTGGAACATGATTTATCATGACCACAAGGTAATGGTGCATGTGTAATATCCCCGCCTCATATTAGTATTTTCTATTAATTAATTGACTATTCATTACTACTGTCAGTGTCAACTAATTGTTAATGTGCTGTAAATTTTATTTGCATATTATCTTTGGGTAGTACAGGAAGAGGGTGTGAGTAGAAACTTTATTTAAGTTATAACTCCTTTAGGAGATAACACTTTTTATTTCATCACACACACTCCCTTACAATTAAACAAATAAAACACACTCATATACATCACTATGATACACCACCCACACTTGTATACTTGTATCCTCACCATACTCCCTTTTTTTTTTTTTATCACCCAATAGAAATACATGCAAAAAACTGAATTGGGCTCCACCATACCTTCCCACCATCGACTAGCAGAAGCAAAAGGGGGAGAAAATAAATTCTCACACTCACACTCTTCATCTCTTTAGAACCATGAGAAGAACCACCACCAATCTTTCACTCCACCACACTAGCACTTGATAACCTTCAATTTCCCTACCATAAATCCTAACTACAACACCTAAGAGGGTAGAAGAAAAGGGGAAAATCAAATTTTAGGGTAGAAGAAAGGGGCTGGTCAGATTTGATGTTTTGGGTCCTTGAAAAAAAGGAAAGAGTTGAAGATTAAACCTTGGGAAAAAAAAAGGAAGAAAGGAGCTTTAGCATTTTATCCCTATTTTTCATGAGAGGTGAGTTTCCTTAGTCTTAGAGATTGGTAACCATAAACCCAAGCATAGGTTCTACCTTTAAAGATGTTGTGATGTTCCTTGTGTTGCATGCATATTGTTATGATATGGTCTTTAGTTGGTATATTGCAGTTAATTTCTGGAAATGCATATGTAATTGTAAATTGGTTTTGATATCGGGGTGGTTTTTCTATGCTAACATGTGAGAATAGACATGTTAAAAAATCTTGCTTGATAGGTGTTTGTTATATTGCATTATAGAGAATGCTATGGTTGCTGTTTTCAAACTCGTATTGACATAGATTCAGTGTTTTGCTTGGTAGGACTCCTCTTTAAATGATTCTTCTTTTATTGGAAACTAGACTCGATTTGCTACAGTTTAGGCACTGATTTTTCTATTTTTCATTGAGTATTGATAAAGAAAAGCCTGTTACAAGTCGCTGTCCTGTTTTTCGAATGCAGTAGTTGTTGGTTAAAACTGTATTTTTCGGGCAGCTTTTTCTGAAAATTAAAATTTTATTTATAAATTAGACATGTTAAGCTTTCCATAGAGGGGTCTTTTGCCTAAATCCGACTTCTTTTGGTATCTTAATAAAATCATAGAAGTTGGCTAAAAGTTGCAGGAATTCTACATATGTTGCGGATGAAATTGCTTGTTAATCACTTGATTGAGGGCTGCTTTGGGGCTGAGTTAATGCAATTATGCAGTAGAATGATAAATAAATGTAAATCACCACTTGGAATCCAACAACGGTAACCATCTTATGCCCGACATGATTCGAATTAAAATGGTTATTAAGGACATTTCAGATGTCAATCATAGATTCCTTCCCGTTTGGAAGGCAATCACAGAGTCCTTTCCGTTGGGAAGGCAAGAAGGTAAGTGCAAAGCAAGTGGGACGCCGCTTGTGGTCATAGACATATGATCTGCCTTACATCATAGAGCTAGTCCCTCTTAAGTACCTTGGTGCACGGGGGACAGTGACGTTTTTCACTGATAAAACTAAAGGGATGTCCAAGTGTGTGAAGTTTACTTTCATTGATTATGTATAGATGTTTATTATACTTAGATATATGAAACTGAGTTTATTACAGGAAATTCACTGGGATTAGTTATCTCACCACTCATATTTGTTGTTTCAGATAAGAAGGAGTAGTGCACCGTTGTGCTCCAAGGACTTTTGGCATTTGAGGATTTTGTTAGATTCCTTGTATAAACCAGATTTAGTATGTAATGTTAACTGGTTAATGCCTTGGTTTGAAACTCAGTTTCTTTTTAGTATTGTGGACATAATTTTATTAACTAGAGATTTTATGGCTTCCGTCACTCTATTATTATTTAGTTATGTCGAACCTACTTGTGATACTTCATGTTATACATGCTAATGTAACATAGGGTATTACAACATGTCTTTTACTTAGTCTTCATGAGTCCAATGTGGAACTCATTGAATTTCCTTTTGAAGATAAAACGTGTTTATACTATTATAGTAAAACTGTCAAAGTATTTTCTAATAATCGTATAGTAGTTGATGAAGTCTCCATTATTAAGTATAGTTTGAAAACTCTATTTAAAATGCCCATAAGGCGTCTTATTTAGTGTAGAACTCTTTTGAATTGGTTTCCTAGTTCTATTACTTAGTGTAAAAAGGAACACACATCTTACTTGAAATCACCATTTCATTTTCAAATGAAACTGTAACTTATGTAATTTTGTAAGATTCTAAAAGGTAATAGTAGTGTAAAAACTCTCTGTTTTTAAGGAAAAGTTTGCAAGAATCCTATTTTCTGCAAAGAAGGCTTACTAACCAAAATCCTTGAAAAACATCTTGACTAGCTATGAAACTCTTGTTTCTTGAAAATCTTTTCCTTAAAATAACTTATTAGGATAAGTGGTTGATCAACATCAAACCATTCTATTCTTAAAATAATTTTCACATGGAGCCAAAACCACTTATTTCTCAACACTTGGTTCTTTGGAACCAAAACTTGATTTCTTTGGAAACCTTTTTAATTTATATAACTGTTATACTTTATCATGAACATGTTAAACCCCTTAACATCCACCTTGAGAGTTCCTAACCCTATTTGGCAAGGTGTGGCCAAATGCCTCCAAGCAAAAGGGTACGTTTCTTTTAATTATTTTGCATTCTTTGAACCATTTTAAGTCCATTACATCATCACTTGAACATGGAAGCTTTGGCTTCCCCCATTAACTAACACATAGCCGAACTACACAAGCATGATATCAGCAAGATATATGCCATCCAATACCAACCAAGTGACTAGAAAATCATACCAACACAATAACATATTATCAAGGCAACTTAGAACACAAACTAGTTCTCCATTCCAAAAATCCTACCCTTAGGTCTTTGGACCTAAGAATAGTTTTTCACTATGCCAAAATGATTTTCTACTAACAAATACAAACACAATCACCATATCAACACAACAACATAATACATCTTGACAACAAAGTAATGAACTTTATAAGGAAACCCTAGATCTAGGGTTTTCCTTCAACAAAACTAGGAGGACTTTATCACCACCATTAAGGTGTGATATGGTTCACTCCCCCATTACCTCTTAAAGCTCTTTTTGAAGATAAGGAAGAAAGATCTTGGTCACCAACTTCAACAACAAAACCGTGGCCCTAAGGAGAAGAAGACAAGGCCAAAAACTTTGATTTCTCATCAACATGTTCACGGTAGAACAAAGCTAGATCAAAGAGTAAGAATGCAAAAGAAACAAGTCATATGCTTACCCTTGAGTGGAGATTTAAAACAAGTTCAAGACCTTGAAGTATTCTTGAAGACCTTGAAGTATCTTGATGAAACACCAAAGATGAAGGTTGTTTAGAAGGTAGAGACGAACAAGGAAATGAAGTTAGAATGATGAAATAAAATATCCAAGGAGGTTTACCTTGCTTGGCCGAATGGGAGAAGGAAAGGAGAACTTGGAGACTTAGGTTTTTGGTGTTATGAGTAAAATGAAGGAATGGGATGGTCTTAGTGCATTTTGCACTAGGATGGCCGAATGGCCGATGTAAAATAAAGCCCAAAATTACTCAAAAGTTGATGCGAGGTTGTCATAGAAGTGGAAGGTCAAGATGCATCTAATTACATGTGTTGTCAAGTTTGTAGGAAGTAAGTACAAGATTTGCCAAAAATGGTAAGAACATTTTTTCTACTTATGGTAAGATCTTTAACCACTCTTCCATGAATCAAGGAAAAGCAACTTTTGGCCCATACCCTATGAAATGGCCGAACTCCCTAAGGCAAAAAGTGTGGTTACCTTTCTCATTTGGTTAGGAACTAAGTGTTTAGGATTTTTACCAAAAATGGAAAGTTGGTTTTTTTACTACTTTTGGTAAACTTTTGGACTTTATGAAAGCTAATTCTCTTCAATAGGAATAGTCAACAAGGTGATGGGAAATGTAATTCAACATTACATCTCACTTAATTCCCCGTTTCCCGACCTCCGGCACATGAAACGAGAAATTACCCGATACCAGGCAAAACAGAACTTTTACCGATTTTCGTCTCAAAACGATAAAAGAAAACTTTATCACCACGACATCATGGATATAAAACCATCATATAAATCATCCACATTTATATAACAAGGTCATACACATAATAAAGGTAGCAATCACAATGTTTAAGTGATTATAACCAGGTTACAGAAAACGGGGGTGTTATAACAGCTCTTGACAAGATGCGATCCCCCGTATCGAAAACAAGTCTTGATCTCTGGTTGTCCTTGGCTGAAGCCACTCCCTCCATGATTGACATTAAACTGAGCTGGGCGGTCGTAAGGCGTCACCCTCTGCTGGAACCTTCCTCTCTTGCCCCTATGAGTGCTTCGAACAAGTCCACCACTTCTAACTTGTCGTTAGACTGTCCCTGCTCGGTCGTGTCCTTCCACTACTATGCATTTCTCTACTAACTCAGGAAAGGAATTGAAGATCAATGGCAACATCGTCCGCTTCAAATCTGGTCCCAATCCATCTTCAAACCTCCGACACACCCACTCTTCATCAGGATGAACTTGATAGAACTGGGAAAATTTGAGGAGTGCCTCAAATCTCATTGCATACTCGCCAATGGACATCTATTCTTACTTCAAACACAAAAACTCTTTCTCCTTCTCTTGCCTGATGCTACTTGGAAAGTACTTCTCCAAGAAACTCTCCCCAAACAATTGCCAGGTAACAATCCTTCCTTCAGCCTCTAACAGTCTGGCCTTGGTCCTCCACCAAGCTTCCGTTGCTCCAACCAGCATAGGTAACTTTCCGATATTCCCGACAATGCATCGCTACAAAGACCTTCTCAATCTCTTTTAACCACATCTCTGCGGCCTCTGGATTGTACTCCTCGTGGAATTTCGGAGGATTTCCTTTCATGAAAGCGTTGAGACCTGTGTCCACGGTCCCATCTCCTCTAACAGCTTGCAGTTGAGTCTGTCTCACCTCTCTTTCTTCCTGTCTTTGCATGTACTGGGTAGTCTGTGGAGTTTGCAGCATCATCGCTCTAGCTAGATCCCTCATGGCCCTCATTGCCTCAGAGGTGTCACCACCACTTCCGATATCCGAGTGGTACCCGTGGTTGTTATTGCCTTTATTTCCGGTTGCAGCCGATCTACCTCTGGTACCTCGACCTCGTGCCATTTAGCTTCCTGTAAAAAGGATCTATTAGTCCCAATTCATAAGACATATAATAGCGCTTAACAATTAAACATATCATATGCCTTATGAACGGAAACAGTTATCACACTTTAATAACTAGCGCATCGGACACTCTACCCAAAAACCAGACTCAGTTGATACAACTCGGTTATCAACCGTTAAAGCCATTACACTACTCAGGCTTGCAGTAATGGTTCCAGACCTCCATAGTCTGTATTAGAACCAAACTGCTCTGATACCATAATAATGAGATAACCCCATATACATGAAGTCATCCCATTAGCTGCAGAATGTTCTCAATGCTATGATACCACCAAAATGAGACGACCCCACTTACGTAGGATAATCCCATTAGTCCCAAGCTCCTATTATTAACTATGCCTAACCTTATTAAAACGAAAGAGTGGTATTTAAACAGCGTAGCGGAAACAAAATGATAAACAGATAGTGAATATGGCAAAGCATAGAAAACCATTAGATTAAAGCAGCGAATAAAAACAACTATACATATATAAACATGCATAACGTAACCCCATCAGTAGGGTGTTGTACGTACATATACAAACAATCTGTAGAAAAACTAAAGGACTAAAAAGAAACAACCAAAGCCAAAAAGAAGAAAGAACCCTGAGAGCTCGCCAGCACTCCCCAACCCACACTCAAAATACATCAAAAGGCTCGCTACTCAGCCCTAGAAATGCACTGGCAGGCCATCACCATCAATGATGAGGATGCCCTAAGCTACCCTGTCCTTCTCCATGAGTACGCCTACAGAGCGTAGGCTAGTACTCGGACGAGGAACTCGACACAACAGGGCGACATCTCTTATAGGTCCTCATGTACTATGTGACACCCACTACCCCACATATAATAAAAATGAATAAAATCATAATTTCTTTTAAAAAAAAAATTAATAATTAAAATAAAAACATATCCTCAAGGGTAATGTGCATCACATCATCTATAACGTAAAACATAGGAATCTGAAATAATCAAAATCCTTTGAAAACAAACTGCGGAAAACATAAATAATAAACTTAACCCAAGTCCCGATGTCACATATCAGAGCTGGTATACACATACCGATAATACATCGGAATAAAACCAAATAACATAAATCATAAATCCTAACTACTGAGAGAGATCTCCTCGGGATCACTCCTCGTCAGCATGCTCACCCTCCTCTGCATATATCACAACATATGCACAAGAATAACAAAGAGAGGGGTAAGAAACACAATCATGAATATATGTAAACGGAATGGAATAGTAATTAAGATGGCATACAACATACATCAATCAACACAGATATAATCAATATATATCAAGGATGCATGTTAATGCAAATGCAACATCACTACTCCGTATGCATGTGGCCAACAACTCTAACTCTGGAAAGACGATTAGGAGTACATGTCCGGTTATCAACGTGGAAGATATGCCAAACCATGGGCCATCCTCGAACACTCTCACTAATCCTGATAACGTATAGTGGCTAGTCAGGGTACTTAAGCTTATTCATTAGGTCATTCCGACAATAGGTAGCTAGCCCATGTCACCTGGAACTTCCATACCCAATGTACCCGCAAGGTCGGGATAACAACCATCGTGGCCTCCACTATCGCGCTTCATCGTTTGCTTTCCACCCAACATATCAACGTCAACGTATGATGCATGCTATGCTCAACAACATGCAAACACATGTCCAACCATCCACCATCATAATCAATCACATTGATTATCAACAATGATCATCAATCAACTAGGCGCTAACCATCGTTATTGCCTCTATCAACATTGCCAATATTATCATCATAATCAATCACATTGATATCAACAATGACCATCAACGATGATCATCAAACAACTAGGCGCTAACCATCATTATTGCCTTTATCAACATTGCCAATATTATCATATCGTCATTATTAATATTAACGTTCTTTTCTATATTATCAACCTTGAATTGTGATCTCACAGTCTTTTTCCAATTACCCTATTCATTTCTTCTTCACAACAGAATATGGGTGAGAAACCCAGATTCGCTAGGCGAATCGTGGCTCGCGAGGTGAGCCCGAGAGCTCCTAAACAGGTTCTCAGATTCGCTAGGCAAATCGTGGCTCGCGAGGCGAGCCCGCGAGCTCCTAAACAGGTTCCCAGATTCGCTTAGCGAATTCTGGCTCGCGAGCCGAGCCCGAGAGCTCCTAAACAGGTTCCCAGATTCGCTAGGCGAATCCTAGCTCGCGAGGCGAGCCTGAGAGCCCCAATATCTGGTTCTCTCATTCGCCTCGCGGATTACAATCCGCTAGGCGAATTACGTCAAACCACAAATGGTCTCTCTGTCTCGCCTCGCGAATGGCTATTCGCTAGGCGAATCAAGACAGATGTGGGAATCTTAACAATTTCTCTAAGTTATCCCTATGCCTATCATCCCATCTCTCAAGGATCATTCCTATGGATTTCCAAGACTAATCCAATATTATCAATCTCACCTCTCATAAGAACTCATTCATTATGGGGTGCCAAACATCCTAAAGCTATGTTCTTTTACTAATCCTATTTTCTTCATTGTAACGCACATCATCATCAAGTCAATATTATCAATGCACATTATAAAATCTCATCAATGCATATCGAATCTATATTCATACTACTCATCACACATCATAATATTTCAATCATATCATCAAGATAAACAGCTATAATCATAATCATAGAACCATAAACATATCTATTTATACAATATTCACTATACATGGCATATACATAACATTCACATAATTACACTCATAGCATATACATAGGCATTTACAATGCATATAGACAAACATATAGGGGTCATGGGTTAACCCTTTCATCCTAACCTATCCCAAAACCCACATACTCATGATCTATTTCTTCCCCCCATACCTGGTATGACGATCACAATGAACAAAGGAAGAGAAAAAGGTCCGAAAAGATTGCGTCTCATGAACACTCGATCTCACGACACTTGGTTTCACGATCACAGCCCCAAAAGGTTCAAGAGCAGCAACGAGGAAGAGGGATTGTGATGGCAGTGATGCTCTTCAAGCGAAGGAGGCAAAGAACGATGAACAATGGTGCAATCTCCTTCAAGAATCCTTGGAAAGGGTTTAGAAATCCTTGTTTGGAGAGGAAGAGGCAGTTTCTAAGAGTAATTCGACTTAGAAAATAGGTTTAGGTCGAGTCTTATGGTACAAATACGAGTTAGGGTCATTATGGGCTGATTAGAAGCCCAAAAACATGATTTTGTTGCGCGTAGATTCGCTAAGCGAATCCATTTTCGCTAGGCGAACCAGAGCTGCAAGAATCTGTCTGCCAGATTCGCTAGGCGAAGTTACTTCGCTACGCGAAAATATAGAGGCCGAATTTGGCCCTGATACCGCCAATAAGACTTGTAGATAATTCTCTAAGCTTTCCAACGCATCCAAGATCACCTCAATCGGATGTCTAGAACTCTAGATATGAACAAAACCGTAAAATAGGTTTCTTGGACTTGAATGCATTGACCATTCCTTAAGGCTAAACTACCCCAACTATGAACTTCGACATCAAGAACAATCATAAACAACATATATAAAACATATACAAGCAATTATTAACACATATAAGCATAAAGTAAAAAAAAACAGGGTGTTACAATTCCACCCCCTTATAGAAATTTCATCCTTGAAATTTCTACTCACCTTGAGTAAACATATGCGGATATGACTCCTTCATCTTGCTCTCCAACTCCTAAGTAACACTTTCTTCTGTAGCCCCACTCCAGATGACCTTGACCAAGGGAATTTCCTTCCCTCTCAACTGCTTGACCCTTCGATCTTCAACTTGAAGCAGTAACACCTCGAAAGTCAAGTTATCCTTTAGTGGAATGATATCGGGTACTATCACATGACTTGGATCATGAACATACTTTCGAAGTTGAGACACATGAAACACATTGTGAAGATTTGACAAGAACGGGGGTAAAGCTATCTGGTAGGCGACTTCACCGGCTCTTTTTAGAATTTGGTAAGGGCCAATGAATCTAGGAGTAAGTTTCCTCGCTTTCATTACTCTGCCAACCCCAGTTGTTGGAGTAACTAGCAAGAACACATGATCCCCCTCCTGGAATTTGAGACTTTTTCTTCTCATATCATGGTAACTCTTTTGCCTACTCTGTGCCACTCTCATCTTTTCTTGTATCATCCTCACTTTCTCTGTAGTCTCTTGCACTACCTCAGGTCCTAACACAACATTCTCTCCAGGCTCATTCCAACACAAAGGTGTCCTACACCTCCTACCATACCAAGCCTCATGAGATGCCATCCCAATACTGGAATGGAAACTATTTTTGTAGGTGAACTATATAAGGGGTTAAAACTTATCCCAACTACCTGACTGCTCTAAACACACGCCCTCAACAAGTCCTCTAAAGATTGGATGGTTCTCTCAGACTGACCATCGGTCTATGGGTGATAAGCTGAACTCAATCCAAGCTTAGTTCCTAAAGCTTCATGCAAACTATTCCAAAATATAGAGGTAAATCTAGGATCTCTATCTGACACTATGCTAGAGGGTACACCATGCAATCTGACTATCTCTTTAGTATACAAACTAGTCAACTTCTCTAATGGATATTCCATGTTCATAGGAATGAAATGGGCAGATTTGGTCAACCTGTCCACAACAACCCATATGGCATCACAACTAGCTGGAGTCCTAGGGAGTCCAGACACAAAATCCATAGAGATACTATCCCACTTCCACTCAGGGATACTCAAAGGTTGCAACTTACCCGAAGGTTTCTGGTGCTCTATCTTAGCCTTCTGACACACTAAGCAAGCATACACAAACTCAGCCACATCCTTTTTCATCCTAGGCCACCAAAACATCCGTTTTAGATCCTAATACATCTTTGTGGCTCCTGGGTGAACATTCAAACCACTCCTATGTCCTTCCTCAAGGATCAACTTCCTAAGCTCTGGAACATCAGGTACACAAACTCTATCTTGGAACCTCAAAATTCCATCAGTCCCTTCCTTAAAACTAAGGTTTCTACCCTGAGCAATCAACTCTCTCTGGTCTAAAAGGTATACATCTATCTTTTGCCCTTCTCTAATCTGATCCATCAAACTGTGAGTAATTTTCAACATTCCTAGCCTAATGCTCTTAGGGGTAACTTCCCAAGCTAAACTCAAGTCTCTAAACCCCTCGATCAAATCCATCTCTCTAACCATCAAGGCTGAAACATGTAAGGTTTTTCTACTCAAAGCATCAGCCACTACATTGGCTTTACTTGGGTGGTAACTCAACTCAAACTCATAATCTTTAAGAAATTCCATCCACCTATGCTGTCTCATATTCAGCTCCTTTTGGTCAAATAGGTATTTCAAACTCTTATGATCACTAAAGACCTCAAATCTAGCTCCATAAAGATAATGCCTCCAAATCTTCAATGCAAACACTACGGCTCCTAGCTCCAAGTCATGGGTAGGGTAATTCTTCTCATGGGTCTTAAGCTGCCTAGAAGCGTAAGCTACTACTTGACCATTCTGCATCAATACACCACCTAAACCTTGCTTTGAAGCATCACAGTACACCACAAAAGGTTCACTAGGATTGGGCAACACTAACACAAGTGCAGAGGTCAACCTATTCTTCAACTCCTGAAAAATTTCCTCACACTTAGAGTCGCACACAAAGATCTGACCTTTCTTAGTAAGGCGGGTCATCGGCAAAGCTATCTTAGAGAATCCTTCTATAAACCTCCTATAGTACCCGGCTAAACCCAAGAAACTCCTAACCTCGGTCACTGACTTAGGTGCTTCCCACTGGAGCATGGTTTCTACCTTAGATGGGTCTGCGGCTATTCCTCCTTTAGAGATGATGTGTCCTAAGAAACTCACCTCTTCTAACCAGAACTCACACTTAGACAACTTGGCATACAACTGTTTTTCCTTAAGGGTCTTCAAGACTATCCTCAAGTGTTCCTCATGTTCTTCCCTAGTCTTAGAGTATACTAGGATATCATCTATGAAAACAACTACAAACCTATCCAAGTATGGATGAAAGATCTTGTTCATGTAGTCCATGAACACAGCAGGGGCATTAGTCACACCAAAAGGCATAACTAGGTACTCATAATGGCCATAGCGTGTTCTGAACGCAGTCTTCGGAATGTCCTCAAACTTGACCCGAATTTGGTGGTAACCTGATCTCAAATCTATCTCAGAAAACACACAAGCTCCTATCAGCTGGTCCATAAGGTCATCTATCCTAGGAAGAGGGTACCTATTCTTAACGGTCACCTTGTTGAGTTGTCGATAATCGACACACAACCTCATGTTGCCATCTTTCTTCTTCACCAACAGCACCGGTGCTCCCCACGGAGACACATTAGGCCTAACAAACTGCTTCTGGAGCAATTCCTCTAACTGTCTCTTCAACTCAGCTAGCTCTAGAGGGGACATCCTATAAGGTGCTATGGATATAGGTCCTGTACCTGGCACTAAGTCTATGCTAAACTCAACCTCTCTCTCAGGTGGCAAACTATAAATGTCCTCTGGAAAAACTTCTGGGAACCCTCTCACAACTGGCATATCCTTAACCTCAGCCTTTCTCTCTACTTCCAGGGAAGATAAGATCATGTATACTTGGGCTTCTTCTCTAATAGAAGCCTTGACTTGGTTGGCAGTCAGAAAACTCGGATCCTTATGGTCGACAGCAGTTCCAAAAACAACAGTTTTATCAAAGCAATTTAAAAGGACATGATTGGCAGATAACCAGTCCATACAAAGAATAACATCAAGTTGTTTAAGGGGTACGCATATAAGATCAACTATGAAATTTCTATCATCAAGGACAATGGAACAACCTTTACAAATATGTGAGGTAACAACAGGCTTATTGGTAGGGGTAGCAACAACTAGATCATATTCAAGTTGGGCAACAGGTAATCTAAGGTACTCGACACAATCATGTGATATGAAAGAATGCGACGCACCCGAATTAAACAACACTATTAAAGGAGTCCCTTTGATGAGGCACTTACCTTGAATCAGGTCTTCGGATTCTGAGGCTTCAGCTCCACTGAGAGTGGAGACTCTCCCGCTTGTCCTCAGTCGATTGGCTTGAGAACTCTTGCTAGCACTCTGTGGCTCCATCTTTTCCCCACTACAATCCTTACTGATATGACCAGGCTTCCCACACTTGAAGCAGATGATGTCTGTCTCCTTGCAGTACCGAGTAAAGTGCTCCTTACCACACTTGCCACACCTGATTGGCCTAGAAGAGGCAAATCCTCCGCCACTAGCTGGTCCCGACGTATACTACGGTTTCTTGCCGGCGTGCTTGAACCCACGGCTAACTGGTGCTTCCCTTTATCCTGCTGGGTCATCCTCTTACTCCCTTGAGGACCAGATTTCTTGAACTGGGCAACTCTGGACTTGTAGTCTTCCTCAAAGATTCTGCATTTGTTCACCAAGGTGGGGAAAACACGGATCTCCTAGTAGCTGATGGCTTGCTTAATATCCAGACGCAAACCATTCTCGAACTTCACACACTTGAAGCGATCATCGTTACAATACTGGTAGAGTGGATAGTAACGTGACAGCTCCTCAAACTTAGCGGCATAATCCCCAACCGACATGCTTCCCTGAGTCAAAGCTAGAAACTCCATCTCCTTTTTGTAGTGTATATCAGCAGGAAAATACTTCCCCAAAAATCTCTCCTTGAAGGCATCCCAAGTAACAGCGGCACCTTCAGCTTCCAAACGTTGGCGGCAATTCTCCCACCAATGTTCAGCTTCTTCTACTAACATGAAGGTAGCAAAGGTAACCTTCCGTGCATCGGTGCATGCCATGGCCCGAAAGATCTTTTCAAGTTCCCGGATCCATGTCTGAGCACCTTCAGGGTCATAAGCTCCCTTGAAGGATGGCGGATTATTCCTCTGGAACTTATCCAAACCCTAAAATTCAACAGGTCCACCTCCGTTGTGATTCTGATTCTGCCCTATGTCATTAGCTAATGCTTCCAGGGCATTAGCAATCGCATGATCGTTTCTACCTGCCATAACTTCCTGCATCGTTCAAGCACACTGCTCAATATCGAAAGTCAAGTAAAACAAAACTAAACACTTAATACTCTATACCATCGTCACAAACAATCATATAAGAGTACATAGAAGAGAACACAATAGACACATACCCCGGTCTGTAGGACAGACCGGCTCTGATACCACTAAATGTGACGCCCACTACCCCACATATAATAAAACATTAATAAAATCATAATGTCTTTAAAAAAAAAATAATTAAAATAAAAACATATCCTCAAGGGTAATGTGCATCACATCATCTATAACGTAAAACATAAGAATCTGAAATAATCAAAATCCTTTGAAAACAAGCTGCGGAAAAACATAAATAATAAACTAACCCAAGTCCCGAAATGACATATCAGAGCTGGTATACATATACCGATAATACATCGGAATAAAACCGAATAACATAAATCATAAATCCTAACTACTGAGAGAGATCTCCTCGAGATCACTCCTCGTCGGCATGCTCACCCTCCTCTGCATATACCACAACATATGCACAAGAATAACAAAGAGAGGGGTAAGAAACACAATCATGAGTATATGTAAACGGAATGGATTAGTAATTAAGATGGCATACAACATACATCAATCAACACAGATATAATCAATATATATCAAGGATGCATGTTAATGCGAATGCAACATCACTACTCCGTATGCATGTGGCCAACAACTCTAACTCTGGAAAGACGATTAGGAGTACATGTTCGGTTATCAACGTGGATGATATGCCAGACCATGGGCTATCCCCGAACACTCTCACTAATCCTGATAACGTATAGTGGCTAGTCAGGGTACTCAAGCTTATTCATCAGGTCATTCCGATAATAGGTAGCTAGCCCATGTCACCTGGAACTTCCATACCCAATGTACCCGCAAGGCCGGGATAACAACCATCGTGGCCTCCACTATCGCGATTCATCGTTTGCTTTCCACCCAACATATCAACGTCAACGTATGATGCATGCTATGCTCAACAACATGCAAACACATGTCCAACCATCCACCATCATAATCAATCACATTGATTATCAACAATGACCATCAACGATGATCATCAATCAACTAGGCGCTAACCATTGTTATTGCCTTTATCAACAATGCCAATATTATCATCATAATCAATCACATTGATTATCAACAATGACCATCAACGATGATCATCAAACAACTAGGCGCTAACCATCATTATTGCCTTTATCAACATTGCCAATATTATCATATCGTCATTATTAATATTAACGTTCTTTTCTATATTATCAACCTTGAATTGTGATCTCACAGTTTTTTTCCAATTACCCTATTCATTTCTTCTTCACAACAGAATCTGGGTGAGAAACCCAGATTCGCTAGGCGAATCGTGGCTCGTGAGGCGATCCCGAGAGCTCCTAAACAGGTTCTCAGATTCTCTCGGCAAATCGTGGCTCGCGAGGCGAGCCCGAGAGCTCCTAAACAGGTTCTCAGATTCGCTCGGCGAATCCTGGCTCGCGAGGCGAGCCCGAGAGCTCCTAAACAGGTTCCCAGATTTGCTAGGCGAAGCATGGCTCGCGAGGCGAGCCCGAGAGCCCCAATATCTGGTTCTCTCATTCGCCTCGCGGATTACAATCCGCTTGGCGAATTACATCAGACCACGAATGGTCTCTCTGTCTCGCCTCGCAAATGGCTATTCGCCAGGCGAATCATGACAGACGTGGGAATCATAAGAATTTCTCTAAGTTATCCCTATGCCTATCATCCCATCTCTCAAGGATCATTCCTATGGATTTCCAAGACTAATCCAATATTATCAATCTACCCTCTCATAACAACTCATTCATTATGGGGTGCCAAACATCCTAAAGCTATGTTCTTTTACTAATCCTATTTTCTTCATTGTAACGCACATCATCATCAAGTCATCATTATCAATGCACATTATAAAATCTCATCAATGCATATCGTATCTATATTCATACTATTCATCGCACATCATAATATTTCAATCATATCATCAAGACAAACACCTATAATCATAATCATAGAACCATAAACATATATATATTTATACAATATTCACATAGGCATATACATGGCATTTACATAACGTACACATAATTACACTCATAGCATATATATAGGCATTTACAATGCATATAGACAAACATATAGGGGTCATGGGTTAACCCCTTCATCCTAACCTATCCCAAAACCCACATACTCATGATCTATTTCTTCCCCCCATACCTGGTATGACGATCACAATGAACAAAGGAAGAGAAAAAGGTCGGAAAGATTGTGTCTCACGAACACTCGATCTCACGACACTTGGTTTCACGATCATAGCCCCAAAAGGTTCAAGAGCAGCAGCGAGGAAGAGGGATTGTGATGGCAGTGATGCTCTTCAAGCGAAGGAGGCGAAGAACGATGAACAATGGTGCAATCTCCTTCAAGAATCCTTGGAAAGGGTTTAGAAATCCTTGTTTGGAGAGGAAGAGGCAGCTTCTAAGAGTAATTCGACTTAGAAAATAGGTTTAGGTCGAGTCTTATGGTACAAATATGAGTTCGGGTCATTATGGGCTGATTAGAAGCCCAAAAACACGATTTTTTTGAGCGCAGATTCGCTAAGCAAAACCATTTTCGCTAGGCGAACCAGAGAGCTGCAAGAATCTGTCTGCCAGATTCGCTAGGCGAGGTTCCTTCGCTACGCGAAACTATAGAAGCCGAATTTGACCCTGACACCTGAAATAAGACTTGTAGATAATTCTCTATGCTTTCTAACGCATCCAAGATCACCTCAATCGGATGTCTAGAACTCAAGATATGAACAAAATCGTAAAATAGGATTCTTGGACTTGAATGCATTAACCATTCCTTAAGGCTAAACTACCCCAACTATGAACTTCGACATCAAGAACAATCATAAACAACATATATAAAACATATACAAGAAAATATTAACACATATAAGTATAGTGTAAAAAAAACAGGGTGTTACATATTGCTCGGTATGCCTCCTCTGATCTCTGTAGACGAAGCCTCGCCTACTGGAAACCACTGATGACTGTGGTGCTGCCCACAGATAGTTCTGCTCTCTCTGCCTCAGTGGGTGCCAAATCCTCGGAAAGGGAAGAAACTGAACAACTCTAAACGGCCCTATCATATCCTCCACATGTGATGCCCCTCCTCTGAAGAGAATATTGACTGGCCCTATATAGACCGTCAAATAGGTAGAGGGGTCCACACACCACCCTCTCTCGTCGTGGTAGATGATCTCGATCAGCCCTGGTACCGGTATCCTCAGTATTGACATGATAAAAGGGTGTACCCTCGGGTCCATCAACTGGCTCCACGTCTTCACGCAACAAAGAAACAAAACAAACAAACAAGAAACAGTGAGGAGATAAGAAATACAACATACGAAAAGTCGGAATGACATCCATCGGATAAATCTCGTGATCCCTCCGGGATCGAGTCATCACAAGATTCACCTGTAACAACGTTCATCACAACGTAAAGAGGACACAAAGTCTATAGGATACGAAGTCCACAACACCATAACACGGATTCCAGATCTACGTGCTTTTATCAAAGAACACTAGTACCCCGACGTCTCGGCTACTGGGCTCACGTTTCAACTTTTACATCGTTTTCGTTCTGTGAAACACAATTCCAAAACAAAATCTCTGCAACTTATCCAAATTATCGGAAGTAACACCGTTGAGTAAAACCCATTTACAGAAAATCCTTTCCGTTTGAAATTCATTTATAAAACCATCAAATCACCAATAAAACTTATTTTCCTTCGAAAGTCTTTTTCCAAAACTTCAGTTCTTGAAGGAAGTCATTTGAGACTAAATTTTTGTCCTAATAAATGTTGCTGTTTTTAAAATACCTTCCATAAATATTTTCAGCACCAACAGTTGTTTAGCATTTTAAAAACGTTTTAAGTTAAAATTTGACTTTTTCTCTTAAAAGTAGTTTTCTCAACGTAATAATTAAGTTATTTTTGAAAATTAACTTTTTCTAATAACTTTTTACTTTATTGTAGAATTTCTTTCATAAAGACTAACATCACTAAAAATTTTCATGATTACGTCCTCACTCTTACTCATAGATCACTCTGATCCCGATAAATCATTAAAATAATAGTATCTTCAACTATTTCTCAATTAAATATCTGATATTCCTCCTGAAGCTTTTTAAGGCTTTTATCTCATTAATTAATTGAGCACTGACCCCTATTAGGCTTCTCAGTCAATAATCAACATCAATGAAATTGCCACGTCAACATTATAGCAGATAATATAGTTCATAACATGCATTAAAATACTATATACATAATTGCAGATAATCAATTAAAACCAGATAATTGACAGCAGATAAGATAACAGCTTAAAACAACTTAAACAACCACAAAGAAGCTCAAACAAAACTGCACAGACCAAAGACTGATAAGATATAGTTGTCGGGAAAATCCCTCAGGCAAGCTCCCCTTACCTCTTGAAGTCAAGTAAGGTTCTTTCTCTTTGATCTTCCAACACTTCCTTCTACACCACAAATCACTAACTCCAGCAAGTCAAGCGAAGCTACCAAGTGGTGTTCAAGGTCTTTGGTCTGAATCGATCCTCAGAAGCTCGACGTACTCCACGAATCACCAAACTACAAGTACTCAACAAATCCTTCACCAAACAACATAGTACAAGTTAATCTTTGAAAAGAAACTTGCTAATCCATTATGATGTACGTTCGACCTTCACTAATTAATTAGGCTAAGGATGTTAAAATTTTACTAACTCTTGGATTAATGATCCTTAAGTATGATGAAGACATAATCAATAATCATTTGTCAAAGATTTGAACCAAAACTCACCAATCCAACAAGGTTAGGGTTTCGGCCATTCTTGGAGAAATAGGGAGGAAATTTCTTTTGGGTTCATGCTTCTAGATGGTCAATATATACATCATGATGAGTTCATAGAAATTGGTTTCATGATCATAGGATTTTTCTATGATTTTCTAGTGATTTTTGAAGAAAGTTTCATGAAAGTGGATGATGATGATTCATGGCATAATCTTACAAAATGAATGAAGAAGAGATCATGATTGATCATGGAGAGAAGATATTACCTCTTGAATGATGGAAAGTTGCAAGAAATCAAGTAAGTTGTGCCTCAAAAATTTGCTTATGGATCACTTGAGAAAATAAAACACATAGATGTCAAGACAATGAAGCAAGGAACAAGTTTACTAACTTGAGTCAAGAGAGTTTACCTCTTGGTTGATGGGAAAATTGAGAGAAAGTGAAGAACACTCAAGAACTTTGAAGAACACTTGAGTAAATGAGAGAACTTTAGAAAAAAGGATGGAGTTAAGGAGGAATTGAATGGAATGGTCCATGGAAGGTGTTTTTGGGGCATGAGATCCAAGGAACAAGGAGGTGCAAGTTTGTTCATTTTAGGGACAAAAGGGTAAATTCACTTAAGGACAAAAGACTAAGGACATAAACGTCATTTAATCTCTAACTTCATAAATATCATAGATATATTTTCTAGAGGCAACGATGACGGGTGGTGAGTCATGTGGCACAGATGTAATTTCACTAATTCCGAGGGGCAAAGTGGTCTTTTCTCGCCCTAAATTTCAGATACAGTTTTGAAAGGAATGATGGCTTGTGGTGAATCATGGTGGTGGCTCACCCTCTGACTCACCGCACTCAGGTGACATGTGTCCCTCATCCGGTGTCCGATTTTGTCTCTGCACGTCCGTTCTTGACTTCGTCGATCTCTCGATTTAGGTTTTACGCCTGAATAAAGTGTAATAACTTATTTATTTTGAAAAATTTTAAAATAAGCAATATTGTTGGAAATTCGATTTAAAACTTAACTGTTTCGTTCATGAGTCAAAATTAAGTTTTCTGATCAGTAAAATCTTGCTGTCCGTGAAAACGCAAATCGGGTTCCGTCTGAATTTTCAACCCAAAATTTAACTGTAACTCTCTACGATAATGTAGAGTATAAATATGACTTTCGTTTATCTAAAATCATTCTCCAGGTCTCGGATAAAAATATATATATGTATATATATATATATATATTTACCGTTAGTAATGAATAGTAAAAGTCGAGGTGTTACATTCCTACCTCACTTAAAAAAAAAATTCGTCCTCGAAATTTCGTGACTAAAAAACTAGACAGGATTTCTTAATCCCCAAGTTCCACATCGTACTCTCCGTATGTAATTCTCCCTTATGTAACATTTGTAACCTAATAACAAACTTCATACTCATCCTCCGTTCGATTTACCGTTAAAAATCAAATCGTTTATCCTCAATCCATACTCCTTCTCCTTAATACCTTACCTCAATCTCTCACATGTGAGGAATATAATTAAAACTTAACCACTTTTCTTTCAATACTAATTCATCTAGGAAATCTTCCTCCGACATCTTTAACTCTTACTATTAATACCAAGATTTAAACTACAATATACATTTCTTTTACAACACATCCATCAGTTCCGATCCAAGATATCCAATCTTAGTCTTAGTTCCTTTTGAACGTAGTCCACCTCTCCAATTTACATCATAATGATGCATCTCAACCTTAAAGAACATGATTGCACCTCTTAATGCAACTGCAACCAAAAAGAAATCACATCGGGTAGAATTATCCAAAATCATAAATCTTGAACTTTTCTAACAACTTAGTTTTACTCAAGAACTCCTCTTTTCTGCTTATATTCAGTTTAGGTAAAACTACTAAGGACACTTTCCTATAAATCTTCTAACTCATACAATCAATCTTAACTACAGACATTGATCATTACCCTAGGTTCTCCAACGATTATTCTACCTCGATCTATATTGGATTTATAATAATTGTCTCACTTACTGAGATTGATCTTAAAGCTTTACATCTTATCATTCGCAACTATACCTCAACAAAACTCCCATCACTTCTTGTCCATCTTGCTAAAAGGATGTTCGCAATTAGATACTACACTTACTCCCAACCAATCTTCCAAAGATAAAATCGTTTTTCTTGCTCGTCCACTTGAGTTCAGAGTGATCAGTTGAACTCAGTCTCTACTCGGTCCTTGAAGATTAAGGAAAGAAATTTTCAACAAAGGAAATTTTCTTGGTCTTACTGTCATAACAAAGTATATAGAAGAATTTTACCACTCTGAAAAGAATACAGAAATATCCAGTATGTAAAAAGATTCTTCAGTAGATTCGTGAGTGTAAAAATGCATAGCTAATACATATTTACAACCATGGCTCTAATAAAGTCCCTTCTTTCACAAGAATCTTCCACCGGATTAGGAAATCAAAAGATGAACAGTTTCGAACCCCAATATGATTCATTTTTAATAGAGGGAATTACCAAAACGACAATTTCAAAAGTTGGATAGTCTGGCCAAAAATCAGACTAGATCACATTTAGCAAAAGTAAAAGTGATTAGACTAAGTTTCATCAAGAAATTTCCAGTATCAAGAAGTCGTTTGTGTTACAACTCAAGAAATAGTCATAACAAATCTGTCAATGAAATAATATGAAAAATGTCCAGACCAATTGATACCAATAAACCAATCCACTCAAATGTCTAATACAATGATGATTACGTAGAAGTGTGAGCACAAATGCTCCTTTAGGATCAGGCAACGCTAACACGGTGAAGTAGTCAACCTTATCTTTATTCTTGAAAACGTTCCTCGCATGCTTCAGTCCACGTAAACGCTTGGTCCTTCCAATTTAGTTAGGTAAGAGGTCCTACTATCTTGGAGGAATAAAATTAACTTTAGAAACTTAACATCAGCCTTTTGCTTATCCATCAACTATTGGGAAAAGTCATTCCCTCTTTTACTTACATGCTAGTCCATCATTCTCTACTACTAATCCTTCACTAAAGACTTACTTCTATTCTTACTTATAAGCATTACTTTAGTAATCAAGCATGTAAGTTACTTCCATTATTTTGTCAAACACTTAAACTAATTCTCATTCCGTTACTACATGTCTCAATCTCATTTACAAACTATAATGCACTTTAAATCTCAATAAGCTCACTTAAGAATTCTAATGTCTAAGTGAAAACCCAAACTTAATATCAAACTTAGTCCAAGTCCTCGAAAATTGAAAGTATCGAAACAAAGAATCAACAATATCTTCAGATAGTTGTTGTTGCTAGCGAGTCCAAACTTATATGTCTTACTTATCTACACCGGTCACTGTCTAAAGTTCTCTTAACGAGGCACTACTCCTATCTCTTATAGGATCCATTATGAATCTTTCCCCTACTGATACCAATCCTAAGGACACCCATTCTATAACCAAAATTCATACTTCCATTCTTGTTCACTCAGTCTCTGATCATTCGTAACCTTTGGAAAAGTTGTACTTAGGTATCATACGTACTTTTCACCATCATCAGCAAGGATTACAATTCCACTCATTACGCGTAACCATCAATCTGTCCTAGTGGAGACAAATGTCTTATCGATCAAATCCACAAACAACGGAGGTTCTAATCATTTCTTAAAAATGCCATCAGAAGAGACTTCACGCGATTACCACATTCTGAGGGAAATCATCGTTGAACTATTATCACGCTCCTAGGTTTTATTTTCTCAACATTATAGGATTATCTATATTTTCAAACAAAGATCCTCATCAGGTGCAACTAACTCTAAAAAGTCCAATAATATCGGTTAATTCACGTCATTACAGCTCCTTCTACTGTCAACAAGCTATTGGGTGGTTAGTGCGACAACTTATCATCGAGAATTCGGAAAACTATCATCATTGTATAGGCTAACTTAAATCATATGATTAAACCAACATCGACTTATCACAACACAGTTATATAAATTCTCCTTTTTCAAATCATCAAGTCTTCATTCCTCTATTCTATCCCCATGACTTAAGCGATTGTCTAAAAATACGAGGAAATTGGTAATTTCTTAGTGGTTTTTCTAGCAGAGTTTTAAGTCTGAGAATGCTCGAGTTCATAATCACGGTCATAACTTCTCTTGAGGTCCACTAAGGTCTTACTACACTTACATTGCTCTACCTGGATTCTATTCCAGTCTCTCAACGCTATTAGCGAACATGTCGTCATCTTGCCATTCCATTAGTCGCTTGCTAGCTACCTATGCATCTATTTTAAAAACTATTGATATTCTTCTACCTGTCTAAAGCACACTTGTTCAAATGTCTGACATAATCCCAAAAGGATAAACGACATGTCAACATGAATACAAGTACCCTTTACTAATCATGAGTTCTTACAAGGCCTCAACCCGATTAGAGCCCATCAAAACACACATACTTGTGTGTCAACACACATTGTTTTGACAAAACATAACAGACCTATTCCCCAAGGTTCCCGAAAGACTCGAGAAGCTCTGATACCCACTAATGTAACACCCCCCTTGGGCATTACCTTGTGAACATGTGCGGAATTAAATTTAAAAGGGAATTGCTAGCTACTTTCGGAAAAAGAAAATTTACTTTAAGTCAGAAAACACGGGTGTAAAAATTTCTAAATAATACTTCAGAAAAGTGATACATACATCATAATAGTAAAATCACCTTATACTTGACAACACACATACACTGGGTTTATTCATAAATCATTTCACCACCATATAAGTGCCTTCCAGAAATTGTTTTTCATACTGAAGTCTCAAACCGTACAAAGGTTTTCAAAACCACATATACCGACATTCTCAATTTAAACATTAAAATCCTAAGAGCTGATCTGACAAAAGAACTCTAAGAACAATAGAGCATACTACCTAGCATACATCGTACTAATGAGACTGGGCCTCATCGTCAAGAGTCAACACATCTTCGTCGTCGACATCAAGAAACTCAAGCTACAGAGTCCCGAAGTGTCCCAGAGGACCGTTGGGAAACATCTGTACACGTATCCAAAAACACAACAGGGTGTCCAACATGTACAGGCAAGGGTGAGTAACCAATATATGGATTTAAACACGATAACTACATGCGTGACACATTAGACAACATATAAACATATGTAGTATCAACACTGCACAATAGCAGAAGCAACACGAGACGACACACTAGGTAACAACATGCCCAACATGCATACCATAAATCACAATATATCATGTTAATCAATTAGCAGCATAAGGCATCTTCGAAAACAAAATAGTGATGTACAATAAGTAAATGTAATCTTCAACAGTCATGCAATATAATGTGATGTACATGACTCAATGCCATATGCCACGAGGGTAAAAATCTGACCCCTACTCCATAGAGCTAACAAAACATCGAAGAGAGTGAATGGGAGGACATGTTCCGTCTGCGCCAGGCATGTGCAAGATGCTAAAACGAATGTAACGTTCACGTATCTGGCTTTACGGAAACACTCTACACCAAACATGAAAAGTACGGCAACTAGTCGAGGATATCAGTGTATTGCTCGGATTCGCCACGACACAGAAGAGCTACCAACTGGTCAAATGTCAGCCTTTCCAACCTTGATACCTCCAAGACTATTTAAAACGTCACCGTAAGATCCGCACCCACATCAAGGTGTAAGCTCAATCTCCTAGGATCAAGGCCTTACAAACTCATGCAATGAAATGCCAACGTTTACACAAAGCTGATGCGATAAAGCAATGTGTATCCACCGGATAAACCTCAAGGTTCACTAAGGTTCTCTTCCTTAGGAACTATACGCATCATTATATTATAAAACTTTTATGCACCGGATAAATCTCGTCATTCCACTCGAATGTTGCCGTTACAACACCATAACACTGCTATGCATTGTTGCGAGGACCGTAAGGTGACATATGCATCGTTCGTGCTAACAGGAAGTTCCGAACTATGGTGGAAGGGAAAGAGAAGGATGTTGGAAGGAGAGGGCAGAATAATCAACTGGGAGTTATTCCGAGAGTGCTTCCTGGAAAAGTATTTTCCTCGACTGATGAGGAGAGAGAAAGAAAAGGAATTTATGAACTTGAAACAAGGAAGCATGTCAGTTGGAGAATACGCGACAAGATTTGAAGCGTTACTCAAGTTCTCCGAATTCGACCAGAGATATCAAAGAGGAAAGGGTATGCCGTCGATTTAAGGACGGGCTGAAGTACGAGCTGCCGCGGATGATAGCACCATTGAACATCTCAAGGTTTCCAGAGATATTGGAAAGATGCTTTGTGATCGAGAACATAGACAGAAAAAGGGAATCACAACAACAGCCAAGGAGTGGGGGACCAATTAGAAACAACACTTATCAGAAAGGCAAGGGCAGAGGGGGTAGGCCCCAACCGGGGGGAAAACCATATGAGCGCCCAGCCGCTGTAGGAGGAGTGGGAGCGGTACAGCCAAAACCGTAAGGATGCTTCAGATGTGGCGGCCCGCATCTTATCAGGGACTGCATCGTGAGTGGGGACAGGCAGTGTTTCCACTATGGCAAGCTGGGCCACTTTGCTAGAGACTGCAGACAGTTAGCTCAACAGCAGCAGCCCGTTACTGGTAATCGAGGAGCAGGGGCAAGACCACAAGCAGTAGGATCGCAAGAGGCAAGACCACAAGCTACAGGAATAGTGTTTACCGTGAGAGGAGCTGAGTCCTCTCGATCCCCCGATCTCATTCAAGTATGTAATTAGTGTTGGGTAAATTGTTGTTCGTGCTGTTTGACTCGGGAGCCACCCATTCATTCGTGTCTCTTGAATGCGTGAAACACTTGAAATTGTCTGTGTCTTTACTTCCATATAATCTGACTATTTCTACTCCTCCAAATGATTCTTTGACTACCATGTTTGTTTGCTTAAAATGTCCAATCATTATAGAGAATAGGTCTTTTCTTGTCCATCTAGTTTGTTTGCCTATGCAAGAATTAGATGTTATCTTAGGTATGGATTGGCTCTCAGCCAACCATGTACTGTTAGACTATGCTACAAATACCTTAGTATTCCCCGAGCAACCTAGTTTGATGCCTGCCAATAGTGAGGATCATCAAGGAGGTAAAGGATCTCAGAAATACGTGATGTTGTTCTCCGCGGAGGTGAAAGAGGCTCCTGAAACAAGTTCTTTGCTTGTGGTGAGAGAATTTCCGGAGGTATTTCCAGAAGATGTTCCAGGGTTGCCACCTGAGAGGGAAATCGAATTTGCGATAGACCTAGTACCTAGAACCGGACCAATCTCAATAGCACCATACAGAATGTCGACGATAGAGTTAGCAGAATTGAAAAAGCAACTAGATGATATGATGGGAAAAGAATTCATCAGACCAAGCGTTTCACCATGGGGAGCACCTGTTCTGTTTGTTAAGGAGAAGGATGAGAGTTCGAGATTGTGTGTTGACTACCGACAGTTGAACAAGGTGACCATCAAGAACAAGTATCCTTTGCCAAGGATAGACGACCTGATGGATCAATTGAAGGGAGCAGCCATATTTTCAAAGATTGACTTGAGATCTGGCTACCATCAGATCAGAGTCATGAAGGAGGATATACCAAAGACGGCATTTAGGACTCGGTATGGACATTACAAGTACCTAGTTATGCCTTTCGGCATAACCAATGCGCCAGAAGTGTTTATGGACTACATGAACAGAATTTTCGGGCTGTTTCTGGATAAGTTCCTAGTGGTATTCATTGACGATATCCTCGTCTGCTCATCAAGCCGAGAGGAACATGAGGGACATCTCCGTATTGTACTCCAAGTATTGAAGGACAGACAGCTGTACGCAAAGCTATCCAAGTGTGAATTCTGGCTAGAGGAGGTACAATTTCTAGGGCATATGATCAATAGAGAAGGTATAGCAGTGGATCCGGCAAAGTTAGCAGCAGTAGTCCATTGGGAAAGTCCGAGGATAGTCAGTGAAGTACGAAGCTTTCTTCGATTGGTTGGATACGACAGAAGATTTATAGAAGGCTTCTCAAAGATTGCGCTACCTATGACGCAATTGACGAGGAAAGGCAAGACATTCGAGTAGACCGCCGAATGTGAAGCCAGTCTCCAGGAGTTCTCCAGTACTGGTATTGCCAGACCCTTTAGGACAGTTCGAAGTTTATTGTGATGCATCCTATCAAGGTCTGGGATGTGTACTCATGCAAGAAGGGAGAGTCGTGGCTTACGCTTCAAGACAGTTGAGGATTCAAGAAAGGAACTATCCGACTCACAACTTGGAGTTAGCAGACTATCCGACTCACGACTTGGAGTTAGCAGCGATAGTATTCGCTCTTAAAAGATGGAGGGACTACCTCTACGGAGCCAAGTTTAGTGTCTACAATGACCATAAGAGCCTGAGATATCTGTTCGACCAGAAAGAGCTAAACATGAGGCAAAGGAGATGGATGGAATTCATCAAGGACTACGAGTTCGAGTTGCATTACCATCCAGGAAAGGCTAATGTGGTAGCAGATGCCCTGAGTAGGAAGTTGCTGCATGTATCTGCCATGATGATCAAAGAACTAGAGTTAATGGAGCAAATCCAAGGTTTGAATCTGAGCGGAGAATGGGTCGAAGGTAAGATGTGCCTGGGAAGAGTCACTATCTCCAGCGATTTTCTTGAGACAGTTAAGGGCAAGCAAGAGACAGACCAGTTTCTTCAGAAAATGAAGGGCTTAATTCTCAATCAGCGAACCTTAGAGTTTAAGGTGGATACAAATGGAATCATCAGGTTCAGAGGCAGACTCTGTATACCAGACGATGAGGAAATCCGACGGATGATAGTATTCCTTTCTACATCAGTTGCAGAGACAACCGATGTAGAAAGTCATGCTTCCTACATCAATTGTGGTCTCAACTGATGTAGAAAGTATGACTTTCTACAATGGCTGACAATCAATGTAGAAAGTGCCACACTTTCTATATCGCCTCATTCTACATCAGCTTTACAACCGATGTAGAAAGTCAAAAGTAAACAATGTTGAAAGTGTTTTGTGCACTAGTGTATAAACCAAATAAGCAATTATCGTCATGCATAAAGCAATAATAATAATCATAATTCATACATCAACTAAGGCATATAGCACACAAATAGGGCCATGGGATAACCCTCATCTTAGGCTAACCCAGAACCTTTATGTTCATACTAATCCCTTCTCCCCATACCTGGTGTGACGAATCCAGTCTATGAGCCAACTAGAGCGAAGGTCCAAACTTGACTCCTTTGAACAGGTTCAACAGGTTCAGCGAGCTTTGACCAAGAACATCAAGCCAAAGGATAAATTAATTACCAAACAAGGAAAAAAGGAAGGGAATTAACACAAGGGTTACAAACATACCTTGATTAGATCATTGGGGAACTAATCTGCTAGTTGCCATTCACAGCGCCGGCACATGATCAACAAAGTCTGGTTCGATAGAGAGAGAACGGTTCAACACTAAACCTAAAGGATTAAGAGAAAAGAACGAACAAGGTTGGTTACCTTACCTCAGAGTAACACTAAGTAAACGATTTTATCCCCAATCGGAAAGGAAAACACCAAGGGATTGTGCTCTTTAACGAAGAACACCCAAAACGAGGATTGGAGGTCAAAGAACGCTCAAAGGATTCAATGGGAACCCAAGAGAAAGGTTGATGACGGTTGTTTCTAGTGTTAGGAATGACAGCTATGAGTTTTAGGCCGAGCGAAAGAGTTAGAAAAAGAATTAGGACGAAACAGGTTGACTAAAAGCCCAAAACGCGTTTCTGCTGCACACGCTGAGCACGAGCGTGGTGACCAGCAAGCATGGGCATGCTGGCCTATCGTGATCACAGATTTGGCTCGTTCTAAGGTTAACTACCCCAAGCACGTCCTTAAACCTCTAACACAATCGAAACAAATATTTTATATATATATATATATATATATATATATATATATATATATATATATATATATATATATATATATCAAGAATAACACATATAAGCATAATGGTGAAAAGTAGGGTGTTACAATTCCACCCCCTTATAAAAATTTTGTCCTCGAAATTTCTACTCACCTCGAACAAACAATGACTCCTTCATGTTGCTCTCCAACTCCCACGTATCGCTTTCTTCAATAGCTCCACTCCAAACAACTTTGACCAAGGGAATTTCCTTCCCTCTAAGCTGCTTAGTCCTTCGATCCTCAACCCAAAGTGACAATACCTTAAAAGTCAAGTTCTCCTTTAACGGAATCGCATCGGTGTTATCACATGGACAGGGGCATGAATATACTTTCGAAGCTGAGACACGTGGAACACATTGTGCAGGTTTGACAAGAAAGGTGGTAAGGCTATCTGGTAGGCAACTTCACCGACCCTTTTTAGTGGTTAGGGCCAATGAATCTAGGAGTAAAGTTTTCGGGCTTTCATTACTCTACCAACCCCAGTCATTAGAGTAACTCGCAAGAACACATGATTACCTTCCTGGAATTCGAGAGCTTTTCTTCTCTTATCATGATAACTCTTTTGTCTACTCTATGCCACTCTCATCTTATCCTGGATCATCCTCACTTTTTCTGTAGTCTCATGCACTATCTCAGGTCCTAACACAACATTCTCACTAGGCTCGTTCCAACACAAGGGTGTCCTTCATCTCCTCCCATACAAACCTTCATAGGGAGTCATCCCAATACTGGAATGGAAACTATTGTTTTAGGTGAACTCTATAAGAGGTAAGAACTTATCCCAAGTACCTGACTGCTCTAACACACAAGCTCTCAGGAGATCCTCTAAGGATTGGATGGTCCTCTCAGACTGACCATCGGTCTACGGGTGGTAAGCTGAACTCAGTCAAAGCTTGGTCCCTAAGGCCTCATGCAAACTATTCCAAAACCTAGAGATAAATCTAGGGTCTCTATCGGACACTATGCTAGAGGGCACACCATGCAGTCTAACTATCTCTCTAATATACAACCCAATCAACTTCTCTAGTGGATACTCCATGTTCATAGGAATGCAATGGGCAGATTTAGACAACCTGTCCACGACAACCCGTATGGCATCCCAACCAGTTGGAGTCTTAGGGAGTCCAGACACGAAATCCGTAGAGCTATAATGCCACTTCCATTCCGGGATACTCAAGGGTTGCATCTTACCTGAAGGTTTCTGATGTTCTATCTTAGCCTTCTGACATACTAAGCAAGCATAAACAAACTCGCTTCATCCTTGGCCACCAAAACATTCGTTTCAGATCCTGGTACATCTTCGTGGCTCCCGGGTGAACGCTCAAACCCCTCCTATGGCCTTCCTCAAGGTTCATCTTCCTATGTGCCGGAACATCGGGTATACAAACTCTATCCTGGAACCTCAAAACTCTATCAGCTCCTTCCTTAAAACTAAGGTTTCTACCCTGAGCAAGCAGCTCCCTCTTGTCTAAAAGGTAAATACCTATCTTCTGGCCTTCTTTAATATGATCCATTAAACTATTAGTGATCTTCAACGTTCCAAGCCTAACACTCCTAGGGTAACTTCCCAAGCTAGGCTCAAGTCTCTAAACTCCTCGATCAAGTCCATCTCTCTAACCATCAAAGCTGAAACATGTAAGATTTTCCTACTCAAAGCGTCAACCACTATGTTGGCTTTTCCTGGGTGGTAACTAAGCTCAAAATCATAATCCATAAGAAACTTCATCCACCTACGCTGTCTCATATTCAGCTCCTTTTGATCAAACAGATATTTCAAACTCTTATGATCACTAAAAACCTTAAACCTAGCTCCATAAAGATAATGCCTCCAAATCTTCAAGGCAAACACTATGGCTCCTAGCTCCAAGTCATGGGTAGGGTAGTTTTTCTCATGGATCTTCATCTTCCTAGATGCATAAGCTACTAACTGACCATTCTGCATCAACACACCACCTAAACCTTGCTTCGAAGCATCACAATACACTATAAAAAAGGCTCACTAGGGTTGGGTAACACTAACATTGGTGCAGATGTTAACCTATCCTTCAACGTCTGAAAACTTTCCTCACACTTAGAGTCCAACACAAAGATTTAACCTTTCAAGTAAGGCGGGTCAAAGGCAAAGCTGTCTTAGAGAACCCTTCTATAAACCTCCTATAGACCCCTGCTAAACCCAAGAAACTCCTAATCTCGGTCACTAACTTAGGTGCTTCCCAGTGGAGCACGGTCTCTACCTTAGCTGGGTCTATGGATATCCCTCCTTTAGAGATGATGTGTGTAACGCCCCGATTTTCACGTTTTCTATTTCTTCAGTATTTTAATGTTCTTATTTTATTCGAGGTCTTATGAACATAAATAAAATATTCCGAGACCATAGTCATGCTCGACGATATCGTAGTAAGCTACGATTAAGTTTTGAGTCGAAAATTCAAACGGAGTCCAGTCTGCGTTTTTACATTGACAGTATGATTTTACTGCTCAAAAGACCTCAGATGGACCCGTGAACAAGACAATAAGTCTTAGAATTCGATTCTCTACATTTTGGTTAAATTTCACAAAAATTTCAAAAAAATCACTTCCTGACCTTCGTTCGGGCGGAATCCTCAATTGGGTAACGAACGAAGCCACATATGGATTTACTGGGACTCGCCAACAGATAATCTTGACGTTCGGAAATATCTGGACACAAAATGACCAAAATGCCCCTAACCTTAGTCTTTTACACTTTTACCATTATACCCTTTTGGCAAATGACCTTTTTACCCTTAAGTGAGCTTTTAAGAGGCTGAACTCAGCCCCTCACCCTCTCACTTTCACGCACAGCCCCCTCCCCTTTAGAGCTCCATAATTGTTCTTGAGAGAAAATACCATTGTTGGTCTTGAAGCTCCTTGAGTTCTTGTTGGAATCACTTGATTCCTTGAGCAATCTTCCTTCATTTCAAGGTAAGATCACTTCTATGATCTCTTAGCTTCTTGAATCTTTCTTTATTTCAAGATCAATCTTCATTTTCATGAAAAGAAATTCTTAGATCCAAAACTTTGAAAATCCATAGGAAATTGTAGAAAAATCCTTTTGAGGTAAGACCAAGTTCTTTGAACTCACATCATCATTCTCGACCTAAACCCAAGAGCTTATGATTCAACTCCCATCATAGCCCAAAATCCCTTTTTGGCCGAACCCTATTTGATGATGATGAATAGTGTTTTCATCAATTTTTGATTTTTAACACTTGATTTCATCCTTAGCTTTCCTAATGCCTTTGAACCCATGTAATGGAAACCAAAACCAATTCCTAACCTTTGTAACCTAGGGTGGCCGAAATCTTGTTACAATTGTTGAGTTTGGCTTTGATTGTTGTTTAATGTTGGATTGTTGTGTTGTTGCAGTTGTTGACGATTGCCAGGTGGTTCACAAACCGATCAACCGACTTTGATCCGGGAATCTGCTCATCAACAGGTATAGGGAGATGAACCTCATCACACCAAGATGGTGGTAGTGAAGATGGTTGTTTAAGTTTATGTGTGGGTGAAACCCTTTAGTTTGGGTTCACTTTTATGTGTTAAGTTTTGTTAAGTTCTCTTGGAGAACAAGATTGTCATGATGAGTTTATGCATTAGTATGTTGTAGTGTGCTTTAGCATATGTTGATGAAGATATGATTGAATGAAAATCATTTCCATGTATGTTGAAAAACCTACTTTGATCACTAGATCAAGTATGGACTTTTATTGTTTGATTATGAGACCATGATGTGTGATGGATATGTTTGATTATGATGTAGTAATGTGTATTGTGGTTTATCATTATTGTGTGAGCTTTTGAGCTACATTTGCTTTGTTGGTGAAGCAAAGTCTCCATTTTTCATTCGAGTAGGCTTGTGGCCTTAGTAAGAGGAAAATATAAGAACATGTGTTGTTCTTGTTTTGGAAAGGTTTTGATGTAACAAAACATGATTTCATAACCTATGTTTTCAAAGAGAAGCAAAAGTGATTTTGATCCAAAGACCAAATGAAGTTTTAACCTTTAAAGTGTGTCACCAAGGTGGGAACATGTCTTTTCTTTAGCCATAGGTCTTTTAATCAAACTAAGTGTTTCAAAAGAAGAAATAATGAAGGAGTTAGGGAAAATGAAAAACAGGGCACTCGCCCAGCGAACCCCGTCTCGCCCCGCGAGACTGAGGAAAGATAAGGCATTCGCCAGGCCAACATTGCCTTGCCTCGCGAGACAGTGGACTAGCCCGAGCAGCAAAGATGCAGCTTCTCTGCCTCGCGTCGCGAAGTTGTTATCGCCTCGCGAACCGCCTAAGCAGCAAAGATGCAGCTTCTCGGCCTCGCGTAGCGAAGCAGTTCTCACCTCGCGAACCTCCTAAGTAGTGAAGATGCAGCTTCTCTGCCTCGCGTCGCGATACAAACCTCGCCTCGCGAAGTACAAAGACTGTCCAAATAGTAAAGATAACTTCTCAACCTCGCGTCGCGACATAGACCTTCGCCTCGCGAGAAATGGTTTGTTTATAAAGAGTGTTTTTCAACTCAAACTGTAAAGTTTTACGCTTTAAAAACCTAAGTTAAGTAATTGACTTAGAGTTGAAGACAAGGGTTAATTAAGGATAATATGTGGTAAAACAAGACCATATATTATACCATTGGTGACTTAGTACATCAATGACTTCATATGACATAAACACAAACATGAAACGTTTTGGGTTTTGAAACAGTAGTTTGATGATGGACCGGTGATTCGGACCCCGATTAGTCGTTCAATTGTTTCAGTCTTGTGATGACTCGATCCCGGAGGGATCACGAGATTTATCCGGTGGATAAAGGTTTTGTTTTCAAAAGACGCGTATAGTTCCTAAGGAAGAGAACCTTAGTAGACTTTGAGGTTTATCCGGGGGATAGACATTGCTTGATCGCATCTGCTTTGTGTAAGCATTGGCATTTCATTTGCATAGTCGTAAGGCCTTGAGCCTAGGAGTTGAGCTTACACCTTGATGCGGGTGCGAATCTTACGGTGACGATCTTCAATGGTCTTTTTGGAGGTATCAGGGTTGGTAGGGCTGACATGTGACCAGTTGGTAGCTCTTCTGTGTCGTGGCGAATCCGTGCAATACACTGATATCCTTTACTAGATGCCGTACTTTTCATGTTTAGTCGAGAGTGTTTCCGTAAAGCCAGATACGTGCACGTTACGAATGTTGTAGCATCTTGCTCATGGCTGGCAGAAAATGGAACATGTCCTCCCATTCACTCTCTCCGACGTTTTGTTAGCTCCATGGAGTAGGGGTCAGAGCAGTACCTAGTGACATTGACATTGAGTCATATACATTGCATTGCATTGCATGGCTATTGATGTTTACATTCACTGTCATACATCATTGTACTGTTTAAGAGTACCTTATTTTATGCTGTTAACTGCTTAACATGATTTTATGTTGTCAACTGCTTACTATGTTTGACATTGAGAATTTTAGTAAGCATGTTGGGTACGCTATTACCCGGTGGGTCGTCCCATTTTTACTACTGTTGTTTTGTTGTGTTGATGAATGGGAATCTCACCCATATCTGTATGTTTTCTATTGGTACTTACTGCTTGAATAGATGGACGTGATGATGGTTCAGTCCAGTAGTTTCCTTGAGCCCCGAGGCGGACCTTCTTTTTGTGGTTTAGTTTTGTTGTCGGCCAAACTATGTTAGATTTTGTAGTACCTTTTGGGAGCTACGACTCCTAGTACTTATTGTATCTTTTTATGCCAGTTATACATTAGACTTATGTCTGTATATGGTAATGTTGAAGTTTCTATTTTTGTTTCTGTTCTGTGTTTATTATATAGTATGTTCTAGAAATGCATGGCGAACCTAAGTTCGTTTATTAGTATTATTTACCTTTACCAAATCCCATTACATCTTGTGAAAAGGAAAAAAAAAAAAATCGTATTTTCCGCATTAAGAAATATTTTCGGCCTTATAAACGTTCGGGAATGTGACACTCGGGAAAGGTGTTGCAATGTGTCCTAAGAAACTCACCTCCTCTAACCAAAACTGACACTTAGACAACTTAGCATACAACTGTTTTTCCTTAACCGTCTGCAAAACTATCCTGAAATGTTCCTCATGCTCTTCTCTAGTCTTAGAGTATACTAAGATTTCATCCATGAAAACCACCACAAACTTATCCAAGTCAGGATGAAAGATCTTGTTCATGTAGTCTATGAACACAGTAGGAGCATTAGTCACACCAAAATGCATAACCAAGTACTCATAGTGACCATAACGCGTTCGCAACACAGTCTTCGGAATGTCCTCAGACTTGACCCGAAACTGATGATACCCTAACCTCAAATTTATCTTAGAAAAGATGAAAGCACCCATCAACTGGTCCATAAGGTCATCGATCCTAGGGAGAGGGTACCTATTCTTAATGGTCACCTTGTTTAGCTGTTAATAATCGACACACAACCTCATACTACCATCCTTTGTCTTCACCAACAACATAGGCGCGACCCACTGGGACACACTAGGCCTAACAAACTATTGCTGGATTAACTCTTCTAACTGTTTCTTCAATTCTGCTAGCTCTAGAGGAGACATCCTATAAGGTGCTATGGATATAGGTTCAGTCCCAGGCACTAAGTCTATGGTGAACTCAATGTCTCTCTCAGGTAGTAAACTATAAACATCTTCAGGGAACACTTCAGGAAACTCTCTCACTACAGGCACATCCTCAACACTTGATCTATTCTCTACTTCCAGGGAAGATAACATCATGTAAACTTGGGCCTCTTCTTTCATAGAACCCTTCACTTGGTTGGCAGAAAGAAACAGCGCATCCTTAGACTTAATAGGAGTTCCAAAAACAAATGTTTTATCAAAGTAGTTCAAGAGAACATGGTTGGAAGACAACCAGTCCATACCAAGAATAACATCAAGTTTTTTAAGGGGTGGCCACACAAGGTCAACTACAAAGTCCCTATCATAAATGGTAATGGGGAAACTTTTGTAAGCATGGGAAGGAAGAACAAGCTTATTTGTAGGTGTGGCAACAATCAAATCATAATCAAGAAGGGTCACAGGCAGTCTAAGGTTTTTGACACAATCATGTTATATAAAGGAATGGGTTACACCCGAATCAAATAACACAACAAAAGGAGTTCCATTAATGAGGCATTTACCTTGGATCAGGTCTTCGGACTCGAAGGCTTCAGCTCCGCTGAGAGTAAAGACTCTTCCACTTGTCCTCAGTCAGTTCACTTGAGAATTCTGACTCTTGCTAGCGCTCCACGGTTCTGTCTTTGGTCCTCCACACTCGTGGCTGATGTGGCCAGACTTGCCACACTTGAAGCAGATAACATAGGTCTCCTTGCACTGACTGGTAAAGTGGTCCTTCTAACACTTGCCGCATTTGATAGGCCTAGGATTAGAAGAATCCCATTCCCCGTACCTGCTTCCTAAAACTTGTGGCTTCTTGCCGCTATGCTTGAACCCACAGCCAACTGGTGCTAAATGCTGCTTCCCTTTATCACGCTGATCATTCTTCCTGCTACCCTGAGCATCTGAACTTTTGAAGTGCTCAACTATGGATTTGTAGGCATCTTCAAAGATCCTACACTTGTTCACAAGGACAAGAAAGACCTGAATCTCCTGGTAGCTAATGGCTTGCTTGATCTCTGGGCGTAGACCATCTTCAAAGTTGACACACTTCGAGTGGTAATCATTCACATACTGATAGATAGGGGTGTACACGAGTCGAGCCGAGCCGAGCACTCGAAGCTTGATCTTGGCTCATTTATTTAAACGAGTCTAACCAAAAGTTTGAGCTTGGCTTGTTAACTAATGAGCCGAGCCCGAATAGTTCACGAATAGCTCAGTTCATTTACATTCTACGTAGCTCATTTATAACTTAATTATTTTTTCCATTTATGAAAATTTTTCTTAAATTATTTCTGAATTTTATCAATTTTTAATAAAATATTATATATATTTTTATAAGCAAAAGATACATTTATAAGAGTACAACTATACCAGTATACTCTACTTATATTCAAGAGATAAAAAAAAAAAAAAGATTAAAGGAACCTATTAGGTCTACAAAATCAATTACAGAGGTTAAAACCAAAACTAAGTATGCAGTAGCTTTATAGGATGAGAAGGCTCTCGATCCATTTTTGGACTCTCATCAAGATAGAGTTCAATCTCAGATTTGGAAGTTCGAGTATATTCCTTTTGCTTGCCATAATTTATCAACCTAGACCAATCAGTTGAGGATGGTAATCTTTGTGGTAAACGAGAAGTAGAACCAGTAAATTCTGTAGAATACAAACTTTTTCCCCATGTACTTACTGGTTTGCCACCGCGTTTTCATTACTTTTCTTTTAGTTACAAGTTTGCACCGCCTAGGATAATTACAAAAACTAGGATTAGGAATTTAGGATATATAAAATATTATATTAAACGATCGAGCTTGATCGAGCATTTAACGAGCTGAGCTCGAATTGTTTACAAATAGCTCAGCTCATTTACACCCCTACTGATAGAGTGTATAGTAACGTGCAAGCTCCTCGAACCTCACAGCATACTCTCCAACGGACATGTATCCTTGCTTAAGAGCCAGGAACTCCATCTCCTCCTTGTCGCGGATGTCAGATGGAAAGTACTTCCCCAAGAACATCTCCTTGGAGGCAACCCAGGTTACTACAGTACCCGTGGCCTCCATGCGCTGATGGTAGTTCTCCCACCAGTGCTCGGCTTCCTCAACTAGCATGAAAGTCCCAAAAGTGAGCTTCTGAGCATTAATGCATGCCATAGCCCGAAAGATCTTCTCGAGCTCGCGGATCCATAGAAGAGCACCTTTAGGGTCACAAGCTCCCTTGAATGAAGGCGGGTTGTTTCTCTGGAACTTATCCAAACCCTGAAACTCAGCAGCTCCTCCATGATGGTTCTAATTCTGATTATTTTGAGCAATGGCATTAGCCAACAGCGCCAGGGCATCAACAATCGCACGATCATTTCTACCTGCCATATCTCCTTGCATCGTTCAACAACTATTAATACAGGAAGTTAAGCAAGAACAGAAACTAAGGCTCCTATAATCCTATATCATCATCCATGCTAGGCATAGCTAATCATATAAGAGTACACAGAAGATAACATATAGACACGTACCTCGGCCTAAAGGACAGACCGGCTCTGAGACCACTAAATGTGACACCCGCTACCCCTCGTACGACAAATATAAAATAAATCATAAAAAAAAAGTCAATAGATTAAAACCAAAAGGGTAACAAGTATCACTTGATCCAGAACGTTTAAAACATAAAATAGCAACTGCGGAAAAATAGACTACCCTAACTAAAACTATACTAACAGCAAGCGATATCTTCGGGATCACTCTTCAACTTCTGCTCACCATCCTCCGCATAACCAAAGGTACATACAAGAAAACAACAAAAATAGGGAGTAAGAGACTGTACGTATAAACATAAATGGTGATAGAGCAGTTAGCAATATGATCACACAGCATAATAATACATAACAAATCATACAATATCATATCGTTTAACATTAATAAACATGCTATGCGATGCAGAGTTACTTCCCTACTCTATATGCAATGTGGATACAATAACTAACTCGGGAAGACGATTTTTGGAGTTACATATCCACATTGGCCAATAATCACCAATGTCGGCAGTTCACCAAATTGTAGGATGAACCCCTTGATAGCCGGTCCACCATACTCTCGGAAGGACCACCACGGCTGCACTTGATTCACCTAACTCTCGGAGGAATCATTACGGACGGCCAATTCGCCACACTCTCGGACGAACTCCTCAGTCATCGTAACTTCCCCCAAACTAACAACTCCATGTCATGATGAATGCAATGCTAACATATAAACAACATAGCAACCACCTCCATCAATACCATTAACAATGGCCAGCAACTTTGACCAACAAGTATCAAGAATGATTTAACCAACAACATTGGGAACAATACGTCGTTACTAATAACATCATCGTCTTATTGAGTATTCTTTTTATTAAATCTTCATCATTTAAATATTACCTCATCATTATCCTAGTTCATTAACTACCCTCAAGGTCACAATTTATAATCTTATACATCATATTTTTGTCCTAAATGTAACATCTTGGTTTCTGTGTGACTCTGATCGAGCTGGTAAACCTTGATTGGGGCTTTGGATGATTGTGTGAATTGTTGTGTGTTTTTAGACCTAGTTTGAATCTTAGGAATAGGTTTGAACAAGGTTGGAGGTGCCTAAGACGTTAAGTGAGTAACTATGGAGGCTAGAAGTTCTTCTCTCGCTGAGCTGACGCTCAAGCGTGTGAGATGTCAACGCTCAAGCGTTACGACGCTTAAGAGTGGGAGGAGTTGGACGCCTCCACGTGCTGAGTGCGCTGAGCAGCTATTTTACGTTTGGATGCGTGTGAGACACGTGTCAGGCCAGGGAGCAGGCGGAGTGGACGAGGTCCCACACTCAAGCGTGGACAGAACCCAACACTAGAGCGTGGCAACGCTCAAGCGTGCAAAGTGATGGATGCTTAAGCGTGGACAGCAGAAACCATAAGTGGAGCTTCCACTTTCATCTTCTCATTCTGCACGATTTTGGGAAGCATTCCTGCGAGTTAGAGAGAGAAGCTCTAGATTTTAGAGTGAGAAAGCTTGAGGTTAGAGGTGATCGAGCCGCCGGAACATGATTCTGACTACACCATTGTGATCGCGGCTGAGTTATCTACAACTCTGACGGATTAGTTTTTCGATTCGCCACAGGTAAATTCGGACCCCTAACATGTGTTCTTCGTGTTCTTCGGGTCTTTACCCTTTTTCTTTGATTTTTGGGCTTGCCCTGGGGCTAACACTGTTGTATATGTGTTGTTTTCGTGATTAGGGCAAAGTTCGTGCTCGTAGTGGTGCAAGGTTTGGAGCTTGAGACCACGGCTGTGAGGGGAATTTCGTGGTTGTCTTGGGCTGTTCCTGAAGGAGGGCTGCGAGCTTGAGGAAGCAGGAGCAAGCCAGTTATTGCATAGATTTGCATGCCGACAGTTCAGGTGGGGAGAAAGAGTATTGCTGCCATCGGGAAGGCAAGAGTAATGTAGTTGTGATTTCTGCTATGCGTAGGGAAGCCCTAGCCCTACTAGTGGTTGAGCCCTGACAAAGTATCTAGACCCTAGGTTTAGCTTACTTTGGGCTATCGCCGTTAAATTTGGAAACCCTAGGTTAGAGAACTATTAATCGAGGATGTTTGCAGACGTATGACTGTATGATGTTGGCTATTGTTGTTGCTATCTGTTTGCCTATATGCTACTTGGTGTATGTGATATGCTGCTAGCTGTTTATGTGCTGTTGTCGATGTTACTGTTACTATGATGTTATTGTTGTTGCTATGCTGCATGCTATAATATTGAGAGTTGTGGCGGAATGCCATAGAATACGTTTGGCTGCGTGCCGTGTTGTTGTCGGGTTGATACCGTGGATGGTGTCGTTATGTTGACTTCTTGAGGCTGTGTACCGTCTTGTTTGAGTTGTGGCTCGTGGACGCGTGGCATCGAGACTGTGGCCATGTGGATACAGTGGCATCGTGATGTTTTGAGTTGGTTGAGAGCTTGGGCGTGAGATCCGGTATCAAGCCCGTTGAGGATGTTTACTGCATATCATTTTCAGCTGCCAAGTGGCGAGGCAGTGTGACAGGTAGTATGGGCTACCAGCGTCATGCGAGGTTAGCGGTATCTGAGTGCGGGTACGGAAAGTAGATGGGGCAGTCAAGTGAGTTGCCTTGGGGATGTTTCCGGTCTCGGGAATAGTTTACAGTGACGGATGAGGTAGCTCCTATCCTGTCGTGACGCCCGATCCAGTTCGGTTTGCCCGACTAATCCCAGAGCTTTCCAGTTGTTCCAGGCTAACGTTCCAAGGCGACCGAGATACCCTGGTTCAAGTTTATAAGGGGGATGCACTCTTATTGGTCACGGTGAGCGGTTCGATTTCTTGGACAGGCTAACTCCGTTCTGACACAAAACCTGTTCCGATGTGGACTTGTTCTGGTGTGGAACCGTTCCAGTTGGGAACCTGTAGAAGTACGTTTTTCGGCTGACATGCTGCATGGGATTAGTATCCCGGTCTAGAGGTTTGATCTGAGTGTGAGTCTCATGGGATGGATGCTTGTTGCATATGCTGTCTTGGGAGATGCGTGTTGGAATGCAGTAGATACTGTATTTGCTATATCTGCTATGTGTTATCTGCTATATTTGTTTACTGCATTACTATTGTTTTTCGACCTTATAAGGCGCTGTATTTCTTATGTCCCTTTTGTGTTCCTTGTTGTCCGGTATGGATTCGTTTGAAGACGACGAGCCAACTGAGGCATATCATGGACCCAAGACTTCACCCGTTCATCACGAGGGCACCGCGGATGTCGGTGCTGGGAGACATTGAGATCATATACCATGATGAGAGGGGATAGCGGGTAGACCCCTTTACCTTTTTGGAGGTCTATACAGGGCCAGTCAGCCTGATGTTTCGGAGCGGTACACCTCCGTTTGTAGATATTATCAATCCCTATCGTATCTACCAGTTCCTTCCCTTTCCCAGGATGTGGCCACCTCCGAGGCAGAGGGATCAGGACTACACTTGGGAAGCACCCTAGTCATCGGTCGTGACCAGCAGGAGAGGTTACGTCTACCGAGGCCAGCGCAGGAGGACCGAGTATTACTTGAGGACCTACCATAGGCGGAGGATCGTAGTGTCCAGTTCTTCATCTGAGTATGAGCCGATGGTACGGTATCGGCGTACTCATGGCGAGGGTCAGGGCAGCTCAGGGCATCCTCACCACTGATGGTGAGAGCCTGCCAGTGAATCCTAAAGAGTGAGCTGAGTGCTTTTTCATGTATTTTGAGAGGGGACGGGGGTTACTGGTGAGCTTCGACTGTTTTCTTTTGGCTCTTGATGTATTTTTGGTTTTCTACCCGATAGTATGTATATGTATGTACAGTGCCCTACTGATGGGGCTAACTTATGCATGTTATGGTACAGTTATGTGTATATATATATATATATATATTGCGCTTTATACTCTGATCATCGTTTGCTATGCTTGCCATTCTTGTTTACATCGTTTAGTTTCCGCAACGCGGTATGTTTTACCATGCTATTGTAACACCCCGAATTTCACCTTATATTAATATATATTACTATGTATTATTCTTGACCAATATATGTTATTTACGAATGTTCTTGATGTCGAAGTTCATAGTTGGGGTAGTTTAGTCTTAAGGAATGGTCAATGCATTCAAGTCCAAGAAACCTGTTTCACGGTTTTGGCCATATCTTGAGTTCTAGATGTCCGATTGAGGCGATCTTGGATGCGTTGGAAAGCTTAGAGAATTATCTACAAGTCTTATTTCAGGTGTTCAGGCCAAATTCGGCTTTTAAAGTTTCGCGTCGCGAGGATACATTCGCCTCGCGAACCGGACAGCCAGATTTTACAGCTCTCGGGTTCGCCTCGCGAAAGGCCCCTCGCCTCGCGAATCTGCGCGCACCAGAATCGTGTTTTTGGGCGTCTAATCAGCCCATAATGACCCTAACTCATATTTATACCCTAAGACTCGACCTAAACCTACCTTCTAAGTCGAAAAACTCCCAGAAACTGCCTCTTCCTCTCCAAACAAGGATTTCTAAACCCTTTCCAAGGATCCTTGAAGGAGATTGCACCATAGTTTATCATTCTTCATCTCTTTCGCTTGAAGAGCATCACTGCCATCACAAGCCCTCTTCCTAGTTGCTGCTCTTGAACCTTTTGGGGCTGTGATCGTGAAGTCAAGCGTCGTAAGATTGAGCATTCGTGTAGACGCAAACTTTTCCGGACCTTTTCCTTCCTTTGTTCGTGGTGATCGTCATACCAGGTATGGGGGGAAGAAATAGATCATGAGTATGTGGGTTTTGGAATAGTTTAAGATGAAGGGGTTAACCCATGACCCCTATATGTTTGTCTATATGCATTGTAAATGCCTATGTATATGCTATGAGTGTAATTATGTGTATGTTATATATATGCCTATGTGAATATTATATAAATATAGATATGTTTATGGTTCTATGATTATGATTATGGGTGTTTGTCTTGATGATATAATTGAAATATTATGATGTGCGATGAATAGTATGAATATAGATACGATATGCATTGATGAGATTTTATAATGTGCATTGATAATGATGACTTGATGATGATGTGCGTTACTATGACAAAAATATGATCAGTGAAAGAACATAGTTTTAGGACGTTTGGCACCCTATAATGAATGAGTTGTTATGAGAGGCGAGATTAATGATATTGGATTAGTCTTGGAAACCCATAGGGATGATTCATGAGAGACGGGACGAAAGGCATAGGGATAACTTAGAGAAATCCTTAAGATTCCCACATCTGTCATGATTCGCCTAGCGAATAGCCATTCGCGAGGCGAGACAGAGAGACCATTTGTGGTCTGACATAATTCGCCTAGCGGATTGTATTCCGCGAGGCGAATGAGAGAACCAGATAGTGGGGCTCTCGGGCTCGCCTCGCGAGCCAGGATTCGCCTAGCGAACCTGAGAACCTGTTTAGGAGCTCTCGGGCTCGCCTCGCGAGCAAGATTTCGCCTAGCGAATCTGGGTTTCTCACCCAGATTCTGTTGTGAAGGGATAATGATTAGGGTAATGGCAAAACGACTGTGAGGTCATAATTCAAGGTTGATAATATAGAAAAGAACGTTAATACCTATATGACTTGAGGATTAAATATTAGGATTAAGTTATAATCTTAATAAGATATGGATTGAGGTTTAGATATTAAGATTAAGTTATAATCTTAATAAATATATGATTTGAGGTTTAAATATTAGGATTAAGTTATAATCTTAATAAGATATGGATTGAGGTTTAGATATTAAGATTAAGTTATAATCTTAATAAATATATGATTTGAGGTTTAAATATTAGTATTAAGTTATAATCTTAATAAGATATGAATTGTGGATTAGATATTAAGATTAAGTTACAATCTTAATAAATATATGACTTGAGGTTTAAATATTAGGATTAAGTTATAATCTTAATATATATGAATTGAGGTTTAGATAATAAGATTAAGTATAATACTTGATAAAGATAATGTTAAGTTAAGACTTAACAAAGAGAACAATTAATAAGACGATGATGTTACTGGTAACGACGTACTGTTACCAATGTTGTTGGTTGAATCATTCTTGATGCTTATTGGTCAAGTTTGATGTTGATAAATCACCTTTGATGCTTGTTGGTCAAAGTTGATAGCCATGTAATGGTGTTGATGATGGATGGTTGGACATGTGTTTGCATATTGATGAACATTGCACGCATCATACGTTGAAGTTGATATGTTGGGTGGAAAGCAAACGATGAATCGCGATAGTGGAGGCCACGATGGGTGTTAACCCGGCCTTGCGAGTACATTGGGTAGGGAAGTTCCAGGTGACATGGGCTAGATACCTATTGTCGGAGTGACCTAATGAATAAGCTTGAGTACCCTGACTAGCCACTATACGTTATCAGGATTAGTGAGAGTGTTCGGGGATGGCCCATGGTCTGGCATATCATCCACGTTGATAACCGGACATGTACTCCTAATCGTCTTTCTAGAGTTAGAGTTGTTGGCCACATGCATACGGAGTAGTGATGTTGCATTCGCATTGACATGCATCCTTGATATATATAGATTATATTTGTGTTGATTGATGTATGTTGTATGCCATCTTAATTACTATTCCATTCCGTTTACATATATTCATGATGGTGTTTCTTACCCCTCTCTTTGTTATTCTTGTGCATATGTTGTGGTATATGCAGAGGAGGGTGAGCATGCTGACGAGGAGTGATCCCGAGGAGATCTCTCTCAGTAGTTAGGATTTATGATTTATGTTATTTGGTTTTATTCCGATGTATTATCGGTATATGTGTACCAGCTCTGATATGTGACATCGGGATTTGGGTTACGTTTATTATTTATGTTTTCCGCAGTTCGTTTTTAAAGGATTTTGATTATTTCAGATTCCTAGGTTTTACGATATAGATGATGTGATGCACATTACCCTTGAGAATATGTTTTTATTTTAATTGTTATATTTTTAAAGACATGTATGATTTTATTCATGTTTATTATATGTGGGGTAGTGGGTGTCACATTTAGTGGTATCAGAGCCGGTCTGTCCTACAGGCCGGGGTATGTGTCTGTTGTGTCTCTTCTGTGTACTCTGCAGAAGTGTTTTGAACTTGTGTGACTGTTTTATTATGCCTTTTGTTAAAAAAAAAAAAATTTCTCTAGTAGGATTTAACCAATTTTGAATTGGTTAAGATCGCTGAGTGATAGGACAATGGGGTCGTGGCAAGGAGCTGTCCGAACCATTGATAGTGAACCTTAACCTGTTTTATTGTTGCCTAAGAGTATGTATGACTTTAGATGCCGATTAACATTACCCTCCTAGAATGTCATTCTTGGTGATGTGTTACAAGAAAAAAGATGGTAGCATGAAGTTGTGTGTCAATTATTGACAACTGGACAAGGTGCCCTTAGGAATAGATACTCACTCCCTAGGATTGATGACTTTATAGACCAGCTAGTGGGAGCTTGCATCTTTTCTAAGATAGATTTGAGGTCTTTAGTGATCGTAAGAATTTGAAATACTTATTTGACCAAAAAGAGTTAAAGATGAGGCAACGTAGGTGGATGGAGTTTCTAAAGGATTATAATTTTGATTTGAGCTGCCACCTTGGAAAAGCCAATGTAGTGGCTGATGCCTTAAGTAGAAGACCTTGGATATATCGTCTTTAATGTTTAGAGAAAGAGATTTGATTGAAGGAGTTGAGAGACTTGAGCTTGGCTTGGGAAGTTACCCCTAAGAGCATTAGATTTGGGACTTCAAAGATTATCAATAGCTTAATGGACCAGATTAGGAGAAGGTGTAAGTTGTCCCTTAGTTATTTTGTGAAGTCTACTAGAGCCTCAGTTACTACATTAGGAATGTTAGATTTCTTAGTTGATGCCCTGTAAGAATCTTTTAGAAAAGAAGGAGACTTACAAGCTTAAGTGAGATTGTTGAGCTATTATATATATAGATCTGGATGAGTTTTGTCCTAATACGAGATAGAGTAGAATCAGGCTTAGATGAGTTGGATTATTAAAAAAGGACGAAGTTAAGAATGAATAGACTAGTGGCTTAATGGTTTATGCGTAGAGTTTTTCTAGTTGATAGTGATTTGGAATGCATGGTGACGGTTAAGTTGGGATCTAGTTTACATGGTAGGTTGAACCATTGTTGGATTAGAGATAAGAGTATGGATGATCTAAGAATCATAATTATTAGGCAAACCTTGAATGGATGAGTAGATAGTTGTGATAACCTTTAGTAAGAAAAAGGAATTAAGATTGATGATTTGTGTATCATGTTGAGTCGATGGAAGTGTTTTAGGAAGGTTCTCTAGAAAGGTCATAAGGGTGAATATGTAACGTGGAGATTCCTAACCAGCAACCAATGTTAAGTTCCTTACCAAGGAAAAGAAATCATGCCTAAAGTAGAGGAAGAAAGATTAAAATAGAGGATGTGTTATTGGTGGGTTAGTTCCATAAGTATTCCGTGAAAGTATTCTTAGTTTATTAGGAATCAAGTTGATCCTTATAGTGTCTTGCAGAATGTTCTCCCTAAGCCAATAATTCATAGAAAAAGTGATAGGAATTACTTGAAAGGCAATTTATTCGGTCTAGTGCTTCGGTAGTTTCTTAAGCCATCCTTGCTTTTACTAGAAGAGAGTTGGTAAGTAGCATTAGAGCGCTTGTAAGTTATCATTAGCCTTATATAATGAAAATAAAGAATAAACACCTTTCTCTAGAATAGATGATGTCTTGAGACATTACAGATAAAAAAAAAAAAAAAATTTTTGTCTGGAACCCTTGAGGATAGTTTTGCAAACTCTTTAGGAAGAACTTTTGTATGTTAAGTTATCTAGTGAATGTTTCGATCTGAATAAGTAAGTTGTGGGACGCCTCGTTTTAGGGAGAGTTGTAATAGGCAGGAAGTTTAAAGGGTGGCAATCGGGATCATGAGTTCTTGAGAAAGGTTCTTAGTTAAAAGGGAGAGTTAACCTCAACCTTGTGTAGTTCTACCCCTCTTAGTAGATCTTGACAATATGTTATGATTGGAGTTTAGTGATACAACCTTGGAGGTTAGCAACATGTACCCTTAAGTTTGAATCCTTGAGAGCTTTAGGGACATTGTTGTTAAGAAACCCAATAGGGAATTTCTTGTGACACCGATGGAGTTTGAAGTACTAGTACGATCCAATGGAGTGAGATGTGTCGTAGAATAGGCAAGTGGGTGTCGTGTAAAATCATAATTTTTTGAATCAAATAAGAAAACCGACGTAGTGACTGATACCTAACTAGAAGTTCATTGCTTGTGTTCACCATAATGGTTAGTGAGACCAATTGATTGAGGATTTTAGGGATGTGATTAAAACTTGGGATGTGCCAATTATGAATATTTGATTAGGAAAGTAGAAGGCCATTGGTGCATTTGCAAAGTTTTGAGGAATCAAGTTATATTTTAATTTCTAGAGTGCTCTAGAACTTAAGAAGCCTAGTCGGAATTGACATAATCATGAGGACAGTTAGATAAAAGGTCCATGTCCATATTTGTTTGATTGAGGTAGTAGAAATTTCGAGGACGAAATTTTTATAAGGGGGGTGGAATTGTAACACCCCGAATTTCACCTTATATTAATACATATTACTATGTATTATTCTTGACCAATATATGTTATTTACGATTGTTCTTGATGTCGAAGTTCATAGTTGGGGTAGTTTAGTCTTAAGGAATGGTCAATGCATTCAAGTCCAAGAAACCTGTTTCACGGTTTTGGCCATATCTTGAGTTCTAGATGTCCGATTGAGGCGATCTTGGATGCGTTGGAAAGCTTAGAGAATTATCTACAAGTCTTATTTCAGGTGTTCAGGCCAAATTCGGCTTTTAAAGTTTTACGTCGCGAGGATACATTCGCCTCGCGAACCGGACAGCCAGATTTTACAGCTCTCGGGTTCGCCTCGCGAAAGGCCCCTCGCCTCGCGAATCTGCGCGCACCAGAATCGTGTTTTTGGGCTTCTAATCAGCCCATAATGACCCTAACTCATATTTATACCCTAAGACTCGACCTAAACCTACCTTCTAAGTCGAAAAACTCCCAGAAACTGCCTCTTCCTCTCCAAACAAGGATTTCTAAACCCTTTCCAAGGATCCTTGAAGGAGATTGCACCATAGTTCATCGTTCTTCATCTCTTTCGCTTGAAGAGCATCACTGCCATCACAAGCCCTCTTCCTAGTTGCTGCTCTTGAACCTTTTGGGGCTGTGATCGTGAAGTCAAGCGTCGTAAGATTGAGCATTCGTGTAGACGCAAACTTTTCCGGACCTTTTCCTTCCTTTGTTCGTGGTGATCGTCATACCAGGTATGGGGGGAAGAAATAGATCATGAGTATGTGGGTTTTGGAATAGGTTAAGATGAAGGGGTTAACCCATGACCCCTATATGTTTGTCTATATGCATTGTAAATGCCTATGTATATGCTATGAGTGTAATTATGTGTATGTTATATATATGCCTATGTGAATATTATATAAATATAGATATGTTTATGGTTCTATGATTATGATTATGCGTGTTTGTCTTGATGATATAATTGAAATATTATGATGTGCGATGAATAGTATGAATATAGATACGATATGCATTGATGAGATTTTATAATGTGCATTGATAATGATGACTTGATGATGATGTGCGTTACTATGACAAAAATATGATCAGTGAAAGGACATAGTTTTAGGACGTTTGGCACCCTATAATGAATGAGTTGTTATGAAAGGCGAGATTAATGATATTGGATTAGTCTTGGAAACCCATAGGGATGATTCATGAGAGACGGGACGAAAGGCATAGGGATAACTTAGAGAAATTCTTAAGATTCCCACATCTGTCATGATTCGCCTAGCGAATAGCCATTCGCGAGGCGAGACAGAGAGACCATTTGTGGTCTGACATAATTCGCCTAGCGGATTGTATTCCGCGAGGCGAATGAGAGAACCAGATAGTGGGGCTCTCGGGCTCGCCTCGCGAGCCAGGATTCGCCTAGCGAACCTGAGAACCTGTTTAGGAGCTCTCGGGCTCGCCTCGCGAGCAAGATTTCGCCTAGCGAATCTGGGTTTCTCACCCAGATTCTGTTGTGAAGGGATAATGATTAGGGTAATGGCAAAACGACTGTGAGGTCATAATTCAAGGTTGATAATATAGAAAAGAACGTTAATACCTATATGACTTGAGGATTAAATATTAGGATTAAGTTATAATCTTAATAAGATATGGATTGAGGTTTAGATATTAAGATTAAGTTATAATCTTAATAAATATATGATTTGAGGTTTAAATATTAGGATTAAGTTATAATCTTAATAAGATATGGATTGAGGTTTAGATATTAAGATTAAGTTATAATCTTAATAAATATATGATTTGAGGTTTAAATATTAGTATTAAGTTATAATCTTAATAAGATATGAATTGTGGATTAGATATTAAGATTAAGTTACAATCTTAATAAATATATGACTTGAGGTTTAAATATTAGGATTAAGTTATAATCTTAATATATATGAATTGAGGTTTAGATAATAAGATTAAGTATAATACTTGATAAAGATAATGTTAAGTTAAGACTTAACAAAGAGAACAATTAATAAGACGATGATGTTATTGGTAACGACGTACTGTTACCAATGTTGTTGGTTGAATCATTCTTGATGCTTATTGGTCAAGTTTGATGTTGATAAATCACCTTTGATGCTTGTTGGTCAAAGTTGATAGCCATGTAATGGTGTTGATGATGGATGGTTGGACATGTGTTTGCATATTGATGAACATTGCACGCATCATACGTTGAAGTTGATATGTTGGGTGGAAAGCAAACGATGAATCGCGATAGTGGAGGCCACGATGGGTGTTAACCCGGCCTTGCGAGTACATTGGGTAAGGACGTTCCAGGTGACATGGGCTAGATACCTATTGTCGGAGTGACCTAATGAATAAGCTTGAGTACCCTGACTAGCCACTATACGTTATCAGGATTAGTGAGAGTGTTCGGGGATGGCCCATGGTCTGGCATATCATCCACGTTGATAACCGGACATGTACTCCTAATCGTCTTTCCAGAGTTAGAGTTGTTGGCCACATGCATACGGAGTAGTGATGTTGCATTCGCATTGACATGCATCCTTGATATATATAGATTATATTTGTGTTGATTGATGTATGTTGTATGCCATCTTAATTACTATTCCATTCCGTTTACATATATTCATGATGGTGTTTCTTACCCCTCTCTTTGTTATTCATGTGCATATGTTGTGGTATATGCAGAGGAGGGTGAGCATGCTGACGAGGAGTGATCCCGAGGAGATCTCTCTCAGTAGTTAGGATTTATGATTTATGTTATTTGGTTTTATTCCGATGTATTATCGGTATATGTGTACCAGCTCTGATATGTGACATCGGGATTTGGGTTACGTTTATTATTTATGTTTTCCGCAGTTCGTTTTTAAAGGATTTTGATTATTTCAGATTCCTAGGTTTTACGATATAGATGATGTGATGCACATTACCCTTGAGAATATGTTTTTATTTTAATTGTTATATTTTTAAAGACATGTATGATTTTATTCATGTTTATTATATGTGGGGTAGTGGGTGTCACAGCTATCGCTTTATATACGGCTAGGCATAGTCAATAATAATAATAAGAGGTTGGGACTAATGGGATTATCCTTCTAAGGGAGGAGGGTCGTCTCACTAAACGATTAATTAAACTCTCTTTATTTGAATTTGTGGAGCACGGTTGTGCACGGCCTAAACACAGGCATGCACACTGAGAACACGGCATGCTCATCAGTGTCACTTTTATCATTTTTCCGACACGGGCATGCTGCACAAGAGCACGGTCGTGCTGGCTTCACTGAGCACTGAGCACGGGCATGCTCAACGCCATTACGGCGTTCTCAGTTCTGGGAACTTAGAATCTTCTCTAGTTTTCAACACTCCAAATCGATCCTAAGGTTCTTAACTAATCCGTTGTCATTAATCTCACCCCTCATCAACATCTTTATGTTTTAAGCACATCAATTAGATTAATCCTAGTTTTAGGTTCAACGCTAGCATCCCATGTCTTTAATTAACATAGTTCAACAGCAGCAGTTTCAACATTCCAATTCATATAATCGTGGCAAACCAACAAACATCATCATCAGCATCATATACTTCATGCCAAGATCATATAAAAATTAAGCAATTATCGTCATGCATAAAGTAATAATAACAATCATAATTCATACATCAACTAAGGCATATAACACACAAATAGGGTCATGGGTGAACCCTCACCTTATGCTACCCCAGAACCTATATGTTCAAACGAATCCCTACTCCCTATATGGTCAAGGCAAAGGATAAATTAATTCCTAAACATGGAAAAGAAAGGGAATTAACACAAGGGTTACAAACATACCTCGATTAGAACTTTGGATGCTTGTGTGAATTGTTTTGTGCAAGTTTAAGGCTTAGTTGGAAGCTTAGGAATAGGCTTGAACAAGATTGGAAGTGACTAAGGTGTTAAATGAGAAACTAGGGAAGTCAGAAGTTCGGAAGGCTCTTCCCAACTGAGCAGCATGCTCAAGCGTAGAAGGGTTCATGCCCTAGCGTGCCAATGCTCAAGCATTGGCCTTGTGCACGCTCAAGCGTGCTGAGTGTGGGTGCCAGCTGTCCTGAGTTTTGACTTGTGTGGGACACGTGTAGGACACTTGTCAAGCCGGGGAAAGGACGGAGTGGACGAGGCTCCACGCTCAAGCATTGATGAGGCTCCACGCTCAAGCATGGACGAGGCTCCACGCTTAGAGCAAGCTCAGCAGGATGTCATAAGTGAAGGTTTTCACTTCTATCTTCACTTAGCCATTTCACCCTTTGAAGCATGAAGTATAGAGAGCTTAGAGAGTGGTCAGAGCATCCTAGTGAGGGAAAGCTTGGATTCTTTGGTTTCGGAGCTTCAGATTAAAATTCCGGCTACACGGTTGTGATCGTGACGAAGTTTTCCATGACTTCGATGGATTGCTTTCTCGATTCGACAAAGGTAAACTTGAATCCCTAACATATGTTCTTCGTGTACTTTGTGGTTCTTCGAGTTTCTGACTTTTTCTTTGATCTTTGAGCTTGCCCTGGGGCTAACATTATTGTATACGTGTTGTGCTCGTGATTAGGGCAAAGTCCGCATTTGTGATTTCTCGTGGTTTGGAGCTTGAGGTCGCGGTTATGAGGTAGATTTGTGGTTGTTCTTGAGCTTGGAGGCTGCGAGCTTGGTGATCCGGTGATCGCATGGATCTTCATGCCAACAATTTCAGGTGGGGATAAAGACTATTGTTGCCGTCGGGAAGGCAAGAGTAGCGTAGATGTATTTTCTGTGTGTGTAGGGAGGCCCTAACCCTACTATTGGTTGAGCCTCAATAAAGTACCTAAACCCTAGGTTTAGCCTACTTTGGCATGTCACCATTAAGATTGAAAACCCTAGGCCAGAGCACTGTTAATTGAGGATGATTGCTTCGTATGACTGTTATGATGATGACTGTTGTTGCTATCTGTATACGTGCCTATATGCTACTTGGTATATGATATGCTTGCTGCTTTGTTGATGTTGTTATTATTGTGGCTGCTATGCTGTTTGGGGTAATGTCATGTTGTGGCGGAATGCCGTTAGAGTTAAGATTGGTTGTGTGGTGTGCTTGTTGTCGAGTTGATACCGTGGATGGTACTGTTGCTGTTGTGCTGACTATTGAGGCTGTGGTCATGCTGTTTGAGCTATGGCTCGTCGACGTGTGGCGTCGAGGCTGTGGCCGTGTTGATGCGGTGGCATCGTGTTGTTCTTGATTGAGTGTTTAGGCATGAGATCCTTTATCAAGCCCATTGAGGATGTTGGTTGCATATCATCAGCTGCCAAGTAGCGAGGCCATATGATAGGTAGTATGGGCTGCCAACGTCATATGAGGTTAGTTGTACCTGAGTGTGGGTACGGAAAGTAGAAGGGGCTATCAAGTGAGTGACCTTAGGGATGCTGCTGGTCTCGGGAATAGTTTATAATGACGGACGAGGTAGCTCATATCCTGTCGTGACACCCGATCCAGTCCAGTTTGCCCGACTAATCCTTGAGTTTTCCAAGTTCCAGGCTAACGTTCCGAGGCGACCAAGACACCCCAGTTTTGGTGTGGAAGGGGGATGCACTCTTATTGGTCACGGAGAGTGGTTCGGTTTCATGGACAAACTAACTCTGTTCTGATATAGAACCTGTTCCGGTGTGGACTTGTTCGGGTGTGGAACCATTCCGGTGGGAACCAGTTTCGTGAGCTTTCGCCCGACATGCTGCATGGGATTAGTATCCCGGTCTAGAGGATTGATCTGAGAGTGAGACCCATGGAGATGGATGTCTGTTGCATGTGTTGTCTCGGGAGATGTTTGGTCGTATGTAGGGATTGATATACATATCGGTGATACATGCTATATGCTACTTGCTGTCATTTTACTACACTGCTTTTGCCGTTCTGATTTGCACATGCTATATTTCTTATCTCCCTACTGTCTCTTGTATGTCTGTTCCGTTTTTGGTTCGTGTGAAGACGAGGAGCCAACTAATGGACCCGAGAGCACACCCCTACATCACAACGGTACCGAGGATGCCAGTGTTGGGCTTGATCGAGATCATCTATCATGATGATCGGGGATGGCATGTGGACCCCTCTACCTTTTTTACAATCTATACGAGACCAGTGAGCATACTTTTTCTAGGAGGAGCATCGCACAGGGAGGACATCGTGGGACCCTTCAAAGTTATGCAGTTCTTTCCCTTTCAGTGTATGTGGTAGCCGTCGAGACACCATGAGTGGGACTACACCTGCGTCAAGCCTGCTTCTTCGCAGGTGACCAGCAGGAAAGGCTTCTTCTACCGTGGTCAGCAACGGAGCACCGAACAGTACTTAAGGACCTACCGCAGGCGTAGGGTTGTTGTGTCCAACTCATCGTCTAAGTATGAGCCTCTGGTGACCTATAGGCGTACTCATGGCGAGGGCCAGGGTAGCTCAGGGCATCCTCACCACTGATGGTGAGAGCCTGCCAGTGCGTCCTAGGTTGTGAGCTGAGAGCTTTTTATGTACTTTTGAGTGTGGGACGGGTAGTGCTGGTGAGCTGCGAGGGTCTTCTTTTGCTTTTGGTTGTATTTTCATTTCTTTCAATTTTTGTTTAAACAGTTTGTATGCTTATGTACAACACCATACTGATGGGGCTCTATGCTTGCCGTAACTTGATTACCTGTTTATAGGTTAGTTTCCGCAACGCTGTTTGAACACCACGCTATCGCTTTAATACGGTTAGGCATAGTTAATAACATAAGCTTGGGACTAATGGGATTATCCTTCTGAGAAAGGAGGGTCATCTCATTTTAGTGGTATCAGAGAAGTTTTGTTCTACAACGGGACTTGAGGGTCATTAATGCTACACAGTTCGTATTGAAACTAGGAATTGTGGAAGTCTGGAACCATAACTGCCAGTCTGGGTAGTGTACTGGCTTTAACGGTTGATACCCGAATTGTATCAACCGATTCTGGTTTTGGGTAGAGTGTCTGATGCGCTAGTTATCGAAGTGTGATAACTATTTTCATTCATAAGGCATATGATATTTTTAATTGCTAAGTGCTATTATATGTCTTATGAATTGGAACTGATAGCTCCTTTTACAGGAAGCTAAATGGCTCAGAGATGAGGTAGAGGAGGAAGGGCGGCTGCGATCAGAGGCAACAATAACAATAACAACAATGGTGACCACTCAGGTACAGGAAGTAATGGTTGTAACGCCTTGATTTTCAAGTTTTATAATTATTCAGTATTTTAAACGTTTGTATTTTATTGGAGGGTCTAGAGAATGAAATAAAATATTCTGAGAACATAGGAATGTCCTACACAACCATAAGAAGTCATGGTTAAGTTTCGGGCGAAAGCTCAAACGAAGCCCGGCCCGCGTTTTTCATGGGAAGTAGTGTTTTTCTTCTATCGAGACCTAATTTGGACTCGTGAACGAGACAGTAAGTCTCAGGATTTAATTCTCTACGTTTTGGTTAAATTTCACAAAAATCACTTCCTGACCTTCGTTCGAGCGAAATCCTCAATCGGGTGGCGAACGGAGCCGCATATGGATTTACTGAGACCCGCCAACGGATAAACTTGATGCCACATCATGTTATATCACTTGGGGGAGCATGCCAGAGTCGTCATGACGTTCGGAAATATCGGAACGCAAAATGACCAAAATACCCCTAACTTAACCTTTTTCACTTTTACCATTTTACCCTTGAAGCAAATGACCATATTGCCCTTAAGTGACTTGTTTTAAGGCTGGAACAGCCCTTTCTCAGCCCCACTCACGCACCAAGAACTGCCGCAAAGAAGCTCAAAGCTTCATCTTCCTCCTTTGGCCAAAACTCCACCATTTTTATGTAAGAAACGCTTGAATCCATGGACGAAAAGCTTGATTCTTTGATCACTCCATCCATTCTTAGGTAAGATCACTTCTATGATCTCTTAGCTTCCTGAATCTCTTCTTATTTCATGATTTCAGAACTTGATTTCTTGAGTTCCAACTTTAAGATCCAAATTTCAAAAATTCATAGAAAATTGTAGAAAAATCCTTTTAATGGGAAACCAATTTATTTGAACTCATTTCATCATCCTCTAACCAAACCCAAGAGCATGTGATCCAACTCTCATCCTAGCCTAAATACCCAAAAGTGGCCGAACCCTCAATAGTGATGATGAATAGTGCTTTGTTCAAATATTTGATTTCTAACTCTTGATTCCATCCTTACCTTTCCTATTGTCTTTGAATCCAAGTGATGGAAAACCAAATCAATTCCTAGCTCAATTTTCCCCTTCATGGCCGAGACCCTCAATGTGAAGAACATTGAGTTTTGTTTCATATCTTTGAGTATTAGGACTTGATTTAGTGTTAATTAAGCTTAAGAACCAACCATCCAAAAGATTGGAACCAAATGTGATCCCTAGCCAATTTCATCATTTTTGGCCGAACCTAGCTTCTAGGGGATTAGGGAAATTTGTGTATTAATTGTTGATGATTGGATTGGTTTTGTATTTGTAGTTGTTGTCGGATAATAGGATGAGGAATCAAGAGAATTTGCGGACCGATCGGGCGACTTATCTTCGGAGGATGACTCCTAAATGGTAACGGGAGATTAGCTCCAATGAGTTTGATAGCCTCATAAGTTTTGTTGGATGATTGTAACCGTGATGTGAAGTTGATGCATTAAGAAACCTATATGCTTGTTTGATGCCTTGAAGATATACTATATGTTGTGTTTGTACTTGATTTATTTTCATGAAGTACATGCTTGGATAATTGCATATGAATTGTGGCATGGATGCCTTGAATTGAGATTTGATGTGTGTGTGTATATATATATATATGGTTAAGAGCATAGCATTGGCTATAGCTTGTTTTGAGGAATGAAAAGCTTCTAAGCTAAACGTTATAATGGCCGTTTTTATTGAAAAGTCACTCAGATTATGAACTTGAAATGATTTTGAATAAGACTTAGGAAATTGACTGTTGGTGAGGAAAATAGTGAAAAGTTGCTTTATCGTTATTTTTTAAACATGTTGTACAAAGAAAAGAGAACCTTGAAAAGTATTTAGTTTGCCAAGAAAATACCTTCTAAAATTATTTGATGTTTCCGAAAACAAAAATGTCTTTTCGTGAAAGTTAACATAGCTTTTAATGAGATTATATTTCTTTTACACTAACTTAGAACTTGGTTTTACACTAAGCTAGTAAGGAAAATCTCCTTTCAAAATTTAGTTAAAGTGCTTTGCTTGAGGCAAGTGTCGCTAAGCGAAGTGAATCTCGCTAAGCGATACCGAGAAATTCCAAGCTAAGCATCACTGCCTCAATTTTGCTAAGCGAATGTAATCTCGCTAAGCGAAATTTAGGCGAGTACCTTGTTTTGCCTTTTCCTTGTTTGCCTCAATTGAGAACGTTGTTTTGGTATACAAAAGGAGTTTTTAACTCAAATCATAAAGTTTACGTGTGAAAACCTAAGTTAAGTAATTAACTTAGAGTTGAAGACAAGGGTTAATTAAGTGTGGAATGTGGTGGAACAAGACCATTTGCTATACCAATTGATGACTTAGTGCATCAATGACTTCATAAGACTCAAGTGAATCAACACTTACTTTATTAATTGAAAATCGAGGAGTTAATATCTTAGAAAGGATCAGAGACTTCTCTAAGAGGATTCTCAATCCTTCTTCATAACACTTAGGGCTTAAGATGTGATTCATAAGACATAAACACAAACATGAAACGTTTGGGGTTCTGAAACAGTAGTTCGATAATGGACCGGTGGTCCAGACCCAAGAAAGGATCGTTCGATTGTTTCAGTCTTGTCATGACCGGAACGAGAGAGATCCTGAGACTGTGCAGGTATGGGACTGTACAGTGGAAGGAATCCTGAGGCTGTGCAGGTATGGGACTGTGTAGCTGAGGGAAGGCTTATAAGAATTGATTGCTACTACCTATACTGACAAGATTTATCTTCTTTTCGGGAGCCTAGAACATAAGAACTCCATAGTTAAGCGTGCTTGACTTGGATTAATTATGGGATGGGTGACCTTCTGGGAAGTTTCCTAGAAATCTTGTGAGTGAGGACAAAACACGCTGAAAAGACTTGTGTTGGTCTGTAAGGACATTCGGTAATTTTGAAAGCAGTCTGGATCATTCCAAAGGAATCACGTGATATTTATCCAGTGGATAAACGTTTATTTTAATACAAAGACGCGTATAGTTCCTAAGGTAGAGAACCTTAGTGAACCTCGAGGTTTATCCGGGGGATAAGCATTTATTTATCGCATCCGCATTGTGTAAGCATTGACATTTCATTGCATGAGTTCGTAAGGCCTTGAGCCTAGGAGTTGAGCTCACACCTAGATGCTGGTGCGAATCTTATGGTGACGATTTTTCAGTCTTGGAGGTATCAGGGTTGGAAGGGCTGACATGAGACCAGTTAGTGATTCTTCTATGTCGTGGCGAATCCGTGCAATACATTGATATCCTCGACTAGATGTCGTACTTTTCGTGTTTGGTTGAGAGTGTTTTCCGTAAAGCCAGATACGTGCACGTTACAAATGTTGTAGCATCTTACTCATGGCTGGCAGTAACCGGAACATGTCCTCCCATTCACTCTCTCCGACAATTTGTTAGCTCCATGGAGTAGGGGTCAGAGTTTTACCCTTGTGGCATATGGCATTGAGTCATGTACATCGTATTGCATTGCATGGCTGTTGTTGATTACATTTACTTATTGTACATCATTATTCTGCTTTCAAAGATGCCTTATGCTACTAATTGATAATTGATTAATATGATGTATTTCAATTTATGGTATACTTGTGGACATGCTGTTACGTGGTGTGATATCTTGTGTTACTTGTGTTGCTATAACTATGTTGATGCATTATTTATATGTTGTTTTACTTGTGTGGCAATTATGATAAACTTGTGAAAGAGTATCTCACCCTTGCCTGTACATGTTGGACACCCTATTGTGTTTTTTGATCACATGTACAGATATTTTCCAACGGTCCTCTGGGTCACTACGGGACCCTGTGTTTGAGTTACTTGGTGTCAACAACTAAGACGTTGGACTGTTGATGACGAGGCCCAGTGTCTTTTGGGCGATGCATGCTAGGTAGTATGCTTTATTGTTCTTAGAGTTTTGTTAGACCAGCTCTTAGGATTTTGATATTTAAAGTCAGGTCCATTGACCGTGACTCAGTATGATGTGTATTAAGAAAGTGACTTGATGTATGCGTTAAGGCGAAGAGAATGAGTTTCATAAATGATGAGTTTGAATTTATTTCTTTGTTATTGTTAATGTTTAAATTGGTATTAGAATTTTCACAATAAACCTAATAAGAAATTTCGAAAAGGTTTTAAATCAATCGAATCATAAGAATTTTTGGGTCACGATATGTGACACCTTGAAGGGGTGTTACAATGGTCGCACCTCAGAGGCAAAGAGGGCCATGAGGGATCTGGCTACGGCAATGATACAGTAAACTCAACAAACTGCCCAGTATATGCATAGGTAGGAAGAGAGGGAAGCAAGGTAGGACCAACTACAAGCTATCAGAGGAGACGAGATCATGGACACGGGTCTCAACGCATTCATGAAAGCGAATGCTCCTCAGTTCCACGGAGAGTACAACCCTGAAGCTGCAGAGATGTGGTTATAGGATATCGAGAAAGTCTTCATAGCCATGCATTGTCAGGAGGATCGGAAGGTTATTTATGCTACTTTCATGCTAGTTGGAGCAGCGGAAGCTGGTGGAGGACCAAGGCCAGGTTGTTAGAGACTGGAGGAAGGGTTATGACCTGGAAATTGTTTCAGGAGAGCTTCTTAGAGAAGTATTTTCCAAGAAGCATCAGGAAAGAAAAGGAGAAGGAGTTCTTATGTCAGAGATTGGAATGGATGTCCGTCGGCGAGTATGCAATGAGGTTCGAGGCACTCCTCAAATTTTCCCAGTTCTATAAGGTTCATCCGGATGAAGAGTGGTTGTACCGAAGGTTTGAAGACGGACTAAGACCAGGACTGAAGCGGACAATGTTGCTTTTGGGCATCAGTTCTTTTCCCTGAGTTGGTAGAGAAATGCACGGTAGTGGAAGGACACGACCGAAAGAATTGCAGAAATATATATTAAAATATAAATAGCTTACCGGAAATATGGGTTTTTTTTTCTCTACTCAAGTTTCGAAAACAGATAAGTGTATATGTATTCGTAAGAACAAATATGTGTAACCATGAACAACATCGAACAAACAAAAGCTTTCCATAATACATATATATCAAACTCCCAGTTTCCAACATCTGACTACAAGAGAAAGTAACCAACATAAAGACAACTCAACCTACACTACTTGGAGACGCAGCTCCACAACATAAAGGGGAAGGGGTACATCATAAAAGTACGGATGCTAAAAAACACTAGAGACTGGCCAAAAACTGACACTGTACTACTCATCAGAGTAGTACTCCTCTGGGTCCTCCTCCTCCTCCTCCTCCATGGCCTCCTCCTCCTCGTCCTCATCCTCTAAAGCCTACATGTCATATCCACTCATGATCTGTTCCGCACATCGGAGCATCTCCTCATTAGTCCTCGTCCACCATGTGTCCTGACTCGCGCTGGCAGGAGCTACCTCAGGTACGACCTCTGGTACATACATTGGTACCTCCAGAAGAGAGGATAATGAGTGGAGTGGAGAAGAATACCTTGGAGTGAGCCGGTGTGCTTTTACGAGCAGTCATCCTCCAATTCGCCCACTGGCGAGGAATCAGAGGGTGTAGCTCGAAAGGCACATTCGTAGGTCCCGGGGGTGGGACTATAAGAACGGACGGTCCGACAGCAATCACAAGCAAGGCAGAAGTAGACGGTGCAATGGGTGGGGGTGGCATGGAAGAAGGGTCAACATGTATATCCCTGGGCTCCTCCCGATGAACTGCGAGCTGGGCACTAGGCAGGCATGGACAGTTAGTAGGTGGTGATGGAGGTGGTGGTGGCGGAGAAATTCCCGTGCTACCTCCGCCACTGACACGTAAAGTGAAGGATCTCTCTGACAGGATCGTCATGTGGAAGGGTGACTCCCTCCTACTCGTGAGGCTGACAGCTCCGGTATAGGTACAACGTCCATCTGGGTGGATCACGTCAAGTGAGATGATGGGTCGCTCGCCATGACTACTCCCCAAAGCAAGATGAAAAGCCATGCGAACAACATAACAACAAGGAATGAGGTGAGATTCCGCATATCGTACAACCAGAACAGCAGTGATAAAAGTCACGCACACACACACCTAATCGGCATATAGCGCATGGGCTTTCATAGCATAATAATTAATTACATGGCATCACAGTTAGTATATCAATCAACAATAATATGGGTCAAATGGCAGCCCAAGTATAAAATGACACCAATGCAGCATGACTCAGACCCCTACTCCATGGAGCTAAACATAACAACAGTGAGTGATTGGGGGAACATTGTCTGCGTTATCTCAGCCCACAATGCCACATCCAATGATTGCAATCATCATAACGGCTCACGCCAGACGTTCTTTACCCAAACCGTGACTTGCCCGGTGTTTCAGTCAGGACGTCAGTGTTTTTCGATGGATATCCACAGCACAGAGGAGCTACTCTCTGGCCACATGTGTCTTCCCCAACCCCCGACGTCCCCAAGATCCTCATGATCGACACCTCAGACAATCGCACCTGCACCAAGGTGTAACCTCAACTCCTAGGCATAACGCTCCAACTCATGCACAGATGCAGATGCATGTAAAAAAATGCCACAACATAGCCACGTACTACCTCATCACTGTAGTACCACGTTTATCTCTTGATAAACCACAAGATACCCTTACGGGACCCACTTTTACAAGACTTGCCATCAGTCACTCGTCCTTGGTTCCGTTCCTTGCAATCACGTACCACCTCGTCGTTTGTAACACGGTGTTCATGACTTATGATATATTAGTGGAGGGAAGGATCCACAAGGATCCCCTTCACTAATCTTCTCACTTGTCTATCAAAGGAACATTACTTATGCTTTATAAGTAACTCTTAGTGATTAAACATTGTGGATTCCCTAGATGATCTAAATCATCAAGGGTGTGGAACATGATTTTGTCATGACCACTAGGTATTAGTATATGTCTTTTACTAAAATCTTTATGAGTCCATTTTGGAGCTCATATAGATTCTCTTAAGAGATAACACGCGTTTATACTATTATAGTAAAGAGCTTCAAAGTACTATCCTTATAGCAAAGTAGCTGATGAAATCTTCTTTATTAAGTATAGTTTGAAAAACTCTATACAATTGCCCATAAGGCGTCTTACTTAGTGTAAAACTCTTTTGAATTGGTTTCCTAGTTCTATTACTTAGTGACAAAGGAATATACTTTTTATTTGATTTCACCATTTTGTTTTCAAATGAACTATAACTTATATAATATTGAAAAGTTCAAAAGATCGTAGTAGTATACAACTCTTGTTTTTAAATAAAAGCTTTGTAAGAATCCTATCTTCTCAAAGAAGACTTACTAACCAAAAATCCTTGAAAACCATCTTGAAAATCTTTTCTTCAAAAACAACTTAGTAAAATAAATGGTTGATCAACATAAACCATCATAATAGTTCCTACATGAAATCAAAACACTCATTTCACAACACATGGTTCTTTGGAACCAAAACTTGGTTTCTTTGGAAACCTTTTCAATTTATATACCTCTTACACTTTAGTATGAACATATAAAACCCCTTAGCATCGACATTATAAGATCCTAACCCTACTATCTATGTCAAGGCCGAATACCCTATAGAAGCAGGATAGGTTTTCTTTGTTTTATAAGCATTATTAGAACCATATTAAGTTCATTATACCATCACTTAAACGTATAAGCTTTGGCTTCCCTCATCAACATCATAAGGCCGAACCTCACTCATCCACATTCAACCAAAATGAAGCCATTCAACAACAATCAAGTGACTAGAATATCATGCTAACACATAAACATATTATCAAGGCAACTTAGAACATAAACAACTTCAACATTCTAAATCCTATCGTTAGGTCTTTGGACCAAAGAATAGTTTTTCACCATGCCAAAATAATTTTCTCCTAGCATATACAAACCCCATCATCATATCAACACAACAACATAACATAATATGACAACAAAGTAAAGAACTTTATAAGGAAACCCTAGACCTACGGTTTTCCTTCAACAAATTAGGAGGCCTTTATCACCACCATTAAGGTGTGATATGGTTCACTCCCCCATTACCTTTGTGAACCTTCCTTGAAGAGAATGAAGGAAAAACTTGGTCACCAAAACAATCCAAAACCGTGGCCTATAGAGAAAAGAACAAGACCATGAACTTTGATTTTTCAACATTATAAACATGGTAACACAAAGATGTTCTCAAGAGTAATAAAGCAAAGAAAATAAGTTAGAAACTTACTCTTCAGTAAGGGTTCAAAAACACGTTCAAGAAGCTTGAACCTTCTTGAATGATTCTTCAATAACTTTGAGTAAACAACCTCAAATGAAGAAATTCCAAAGATGAAAGTTGTTTAAATGAATGAGATGAACAAGAATATGAAGTTAAAATGATGAAATAAGATGGGTAAGGTCACTTACCAAGGCTAGCCGAATGCCAGAGGAGAGGTGTGTAACACCCTCCTCGGGTGCTACGTACTCGAACTCAAAATGCGGAAAATATCAAGAAAGTAAAATTTTGGTTGCTTTCAGAAAATAATATAATTAAATAGCTACGTTCAAAAACGTGGTTCTAAAAATTTTCTGCATGTATAGGTAAAACAAACTCAAGACAAAGAAATAAACTTAATACACACATTAATAATTACGGTGCATAAAACACAATCAGAACATAGATTTAGGTCTAATATAAATTATTACAGACTCAAGACATAAGTTCAATATACGTGCAACAATCCATAATATAAGACTTCCACAAAATAAAGGACTCATAAGTTGGTCGGCTAATAGTAGCCATTGGGATACAACTCAAAGTCGGCTTCTTCAAAAGGCTCCGTCATCTGAGTCCTCACGTCTCCACGGGGACCTATGAACAACATCTGTACATGTGTTCCAAAAACACAACAGGGTGTCCAACATGTATAGGCAAAGGTGAGATACTCATATAAAGTTTATCACGATAGCCGCATATGCGACAAACAACAGTATAAAAATCCTTAGATAAATACAGTTATAACGAACAGTTATCTATATAACACAATATAATATCTTAAACACCATCATGAGTTATAATAATGCATGAGACTTCAATATCATCTTTCTAATTCATGTACTCCGGAGATTCTAACTTCTCTTCATCGGGCGATAGGCCGTAGTAACACCCATAACACAATTGCCCTCATGAGTCGGCCTCTCAATTTAGGTCCGAACTCCAATTGTTCCAGGGTACCACGTCTCACCATATCCTGAATAGTCCAGTCTCTGATCGATTTCATTCGTGTTGGGTAGCCGACTTACAATGGCACGGGGTCGCGAGGCCTCCGGCCACTTGTGGAGTTTTGACACACAGAATGCCCCTATAGACCTAGTGGTCTTAACCGGTTCCATTCTCAACTACGTAAGTTGTAGCTCGGTTTCAAATGGCACGTCTGTCGATTCATGGATGTACATAGAAAGTTTTCTGTTTTCTTGTTTGTTCATTCTTTCGATTGTCAAGGCATAAAGCCCACGACTCGTTTCAAAAGGACATTAAGCCCGGTCAAATCAAAAACATAGGACACGAAGGCCGAGTGCTCAATCCACAAAACACTAGCCCGACGTCTCAGTCACTAGGTTTGGGTTCATCGCAAAAGATCCATCATTTTTCCTTTTGGTCAAACTTTCTCAAAACAACTTTGGAAAACAAAACACTTTGATTCTCCTTGAAATAAAACATTTCTTGATCAAAGAGAACATTTTCCGGGGAAAAATACTTTCTTGGAAACAAAAACCGTTTTCTAAGGTTCCACGTCTTTTTAAAATGTTTTTCTGAAACAAAACACATTTTTGCACGACTTTCCACAAAACCACTTTTCCTTTTCAAAGAACATATTTTTTCAAAAAGGAAACATACTTTTCTTGAAAAAACAACACGTTTTCCCAAAAATCACTTTTTGATTTTCAAAACTCGTTTTTCAAAACTTTGAATTTGGTTTTCGAGTATTTTAATTATTGTCGAGACATAGCCAGTCCTATGCTCATCCAGGATATATATATATATATATATATATATATATATATATATATATATATATATATATATATATATATATATATATATGTATGTATGTATATGCACACACATAGGTATCATATGGCTCATAATCATAATAAGACATCATCCAAGGCATCAATGCCACAATCATGAACAAGTATGCACATATGTTTCATTAAGTAAAACAATTCCATATATCATTCAAACACATCTCCAAACCATCAATCAAAACCTTCACAACACATATATCAATCAAGCACTATGAAGCTACCAAACTCAAATGACTACCTCCCTTTACCTCACTAAGTCGGTTAAGCCAAACTCGAACGATTCTCGGCTCCAACTCCGGCTTCGTCCGTGTCATCTAAAACAATTCAACACAATACAATTCAAACAACAATCAAAATCAATATACAACATCAAAAAATAAATTTTCATTCGCCTAAAAGGTTCAAGGTTCGACCAATTTTGGTTAAAAGGGTTAGGGATCACATTTGGTTCCAAACTTTTGGATGGTTGGTTCATAAGCTTTGTTAACCCTAATACAAGTCCTATGACTCAAAAATATGAAACATTGCTCATGGTTTTTCCTCATGAAGGTCTCGGCCATTTTGGGAAAATAAGGCTAGGAATTGATTTGGTTTTCCATCACTTGGATTCAAGGTCAATAGGAAAGTTACGGATGGAATCAAAAGTTAGAAATCAAAAATTTGAACAAAAACACTATTAATCATCTCTTCTAGGTTTCGGCCACTTTGGGGAAAATGAGCTAGGATGAGATCTTGATCATGAGCTCTTGGGTATAGGTAGAGGATGATGAAGTGAGTTCAAAGAAATTGGTTTCCCATTAAAAGGATTTTTCTACAATTTCCTATGAATTTTGAAAGTTTTGGATCATAAACTTGATTTTCATGAAAACAAGATTTGCTATTGAGATTGAAAGAGATTAAAGAAGCTAGGAGATCATAGAAGTGATCTTACCTAAGAATGGATGAAGATTGATCAAAGAATCAAGGTTTTCTTCAAAGATTTCACGGTTTTCTCAAGAAGAAAATGGAGTTTTTCTCTAAGGAAGAAGATGAGTGTTCTTGGTGTTCTTGGCCAACTTTGGGCCGTGAATGAGGGCTGAGGAGGGGCTGTCCAGCCTCCTAAATAACTTACTTAAGGGCAAAATGGTCATTTGCTTCAAGGGTAAAATGGTAAAAGTGAAAAAAGGTTAAGTCAGGGGTATCTTGGTCATTTCACGTCCAGATTTTTCTGAACGTCATGACGACTTTGGCATGCTCCCCCAAGTGATATAACATGATGTGATATCGAGATTATCCGTTGGCGGGTCCCGATAAGTCCATATGCGGCTCCGTTCGTCATCCGATTGAGGATTCCTCTCGAAAAAAGGTAAGGAACTGATTATTTTTGAATTTTTTTTGAAATTTAACCAAAACTTAGAGAATCGAATTCTAAGACTTACTGTCTCGTTCACGAGTCCATCTGAGATCTTCTAAGCATTAAAATCATATTGTCAGTGTAAAAACGCAGACTGAGCTCCGTCTGAGTTTTTGACTCAAAACTTAATCGTAGCTTCCTACGATGTCGTTGAGCATGACTATGGTCTCGGAATATTTTATTTTGCTCTTCAGAGCTTTCAATAAAATACAAGTTCATAAATACTGTAAAATTAGGAAAACTTGAAAATCGGGGTGTTACAAGGTGAGAGAAGAGAGAACTTGAACTTTGGTGTTTGAGTGAGAAATGAATGGAATAGTAACTTGGGTGTTTTCCCCCCTTTGATGGACGAATACCTTGGTCTAGTGGACTCCAAACATTTGTCCAAATGTGTTGAATGGGGTTGGAGGGTTAAGATTTGATCAAAGGCAAGTGTTGTCAACATATGATGATTCAAGGACAAGATTATCTTAAAATGGTTAAAGTACTTTTTCCATTTTAGTTAATGACATAACACTTGATTGAAATAATGGAAAAGGAAGATTTTAACTCTTACCTATGCTAGATGGCCGAATGGCCTCTCAATGTAACTAGGATAGTTACACTTTTCCATTTGGTTAGGAATAAGGTGATTAGAGTTTTTACCAAAAATGGACAATTGGTTTTTACTACTTTTGGTAAATTTTTGGATTTTAAGAAAGCTAATTCTCTTCATTAGGAATAATCAACAAGGTAATGGAAAATGTAATTCAACATTACATTCCACTCAATTCCCCGTTTCCCAGCCTCCGGCATGTAAAACGAGAAATTAACCGATACCGATCAAAACAGAACTTTTATCGGTTTTTCGTCTCATAACGACAAAAGAAAACTTCACCAAAACATAACCATGGATATAAATCATCATATAAACATCCACATATATATAAATATGAAGTCATATATGGTAGAAATCACAATATAATGGTGATTACAACCGGTTATAGTGTAACACCCCGATTTTTCAAGCTTCTATATTAATTAATCAGTGTTTATGTGTTTGTATTTTATTGGAGGGTCTAGGGAGTGAAATAAAATAATCCGAGACCATAGTCACACTCTACGCTATCGTAGGAAGCTATGGTTAAATTTTGGTCAAAAACTCAGACGGAGTCCGGTCTGCAATTTTCACTGACAGTAGTATTTTACTACTATCAAAACCTAATTTTGACTCGTGAACGAGATAGTAAGTCTTAGAATTTAATTCGCTACAAATTTGCTAAAATCAGCTCCTGACTTTAAAAAGTGAAAATAATGTAAACTATTCGGGCGAATACCCGAACCGGGAGACGATTGGAGCTGTAGAAGGATTTAACGGGACCCGCTAATGGATAAACTTGATGTCACATCAAGTTGAATTTCGTGCCCCCCTTCATGATGGTTTTTCAAAATATTTGGACGCGAAATGACCAAAATGCCCTTGGTCTTTTAATGAAATGATAAATCCAAAATTTCATTAAAAAATGGTCATAGAAAATGGAAGGCCAAGATGTAAAGAGGTGGATGTGTTGTTGCTTGTAGAGAGTGTAAGTACAAGATTAACCAAAAATGACTAAAAGACTTTTTCCATTAAGAGTTAGTATCATAACCTTTTCTTGGATGATGATAAAGTGAGATTTTGGCTCCTCCCAAGTCAAAATGGCCGAATTGCCTAACTAGGATAACTAGGATGGTTACATTTTCCATTTAGTTAGGAATGGGATGGTTAAGGTTTTTACCAAAAAAAGATAATCGGTTTTTACTAGTTTTGGTAAATTTTTGGATTTTAAGAAAACTAATTCTCTTCAGTAGGAATAATCAATAAGGTAATGGAAAATGTAATTCAACATTACATTCCACTCAATTCCCCGTTTCTTGGCCTCTGGCATGCAAAATGAGAAATTACCCGATACCAGTCAAAACAGAACTTTTTCCGGTTTTTCGTCTCAAAACGACAAAAGAAAACTTCACCACCACAACATCATGGATATAAAACCATCATATAAAAAATTCATACATATATAACAAGGTCATACACAACATAAAGGTAGCAATCACAATGTTAAAGTGATTATAACCGGTCACAGAAAATAGGGGTGTTACACTTCGCGTTCTAGACCCGTTCTTCCATGTTTTTGCACTTTTTGAGCTCGTTCCAAAGCCAAATTGTCTCAAATTTGGACCATAGCTTCCTCAATACATAAGGAAAAACATACTTAACTTACGTCTTAAACCTTATTCAAGAAAATAGGATGTTACAGGTCTTAAGCTTCCTAGATGCATAAGCTACTACCTTCCCTTCCTGCATCAACACACATCCTAGACCATTCTTAGAAGCATCGCAATAAATGACAAAGCCCACCGAAGGGTCTGGAATGATCAAGATAGGCGATGAAACCAATCTCTTCTGAAGCTCCTGAAAGTTCTCTTCACACTCTGTGTCCCACTCAAAGGATCTTCCTTTCCTAGTCAACTTGGTCAAAGGCAAGGCTAGTCTAGAGAAACCTTCTATAAACTTCCTATAGTACCTTGCCAGTCTTAGAAAACTCCTCACTTCAGTCATTAACTTAGGTTGCTCCGACTCTAACACCGAATCAACCTTAGAAGAATCAACTGCTACCCCTTCCTAGAGATGGTATGGCCTAAAAACTTCACCTTGTCAAGCCAAAACTAACACTTATTTGGTTTGGCATACAGGAGCTCATCCGTTAAGATCTGCAACACTAACCTCAAGAGCCCCTCATGGTCCTCCGACGTTCTAGAATATATAAAAATGTCATCTATGGACACCACCACAAAACTATCCAAAAACGGCCTAAAAATCTGATTCATGTAATCTATGAAAATGTCCGGACGGGTTTAAATGAGCTGAGCTATTCGTGAACTATTCGGGTTTAGCTCGTTAAATGCTCGATCGAGCTCATTTGTTTAATTAAATAAACAAACCCAAGCTTGAGATTGGAATTCAATTATTTAAATGAGCTAAGCCCAAGCCTTACAAGATCGACATTAACAGCTATATATATATATATATATATGGGGTATATCTAGTGAAAGGGGTTTTTGATGTGAGAGTGAGAGGAGCAAAATCTTGGCAATTAAAACCGTAAAAATTAAAAGTTGGTTGGTGTTGATGTGACCACCTAAAAAAGTCATGTGACTTTATGTTCTAATCTTGACCATTCATGGTTTGATCTAAAGGCTAAGATTTCCTCTTGCCATTCTCATATAAAAACACTCCTCTCACTCGATAAATCTTCTATATATATCATCAAAAAATTTAAATTATATGGCAAAATAGGTTGATTGGTCCTGTATATTTTTTTATTTTTCGCTTTAGTCCAATATGTTTTAATTTTTGCATTTTGATCATATATGTTATGTTTCATCACCATGTTAGTCGTAAAATTGACGCTGTCAAGAAGGAATTGACGGAAAAGACTAATATGAAAGACAAAATATAACGTATAGGACCAAAATGAAAAGAAAAAAAAAAATTCTATGTTCCCTTTCATTGCTTCTCATTTTGGTCCTATATGTTATGTTATGTCTTCCATGTTAGTCCTAAAACTGACGCCATCATGTACGAATTGACGGAAAGGACTAACGTGCCAATGGAACAAAAATTATAGGGCCTCTTTGAAAAAAATAAAACTTATAGGACCAATGTAAAAAATAAAAAAAATGTATGGTGTAATGAGCGATTTTTCAAGCTTTCTAAGAACAGTAAATTGTGTAAATGTGTTTATAGTTTTATCTGAGGTTTAGAAAGTGAAATAAAATAAACTGAGTTCATAGTCACGCTCTACGCTATCGTAGGAAGTTACGATTAAATTTTGGGTCGAAAACTCAGACGGAGCCCGGTCTGCGTTTTTCACTGACAGTATGATTTTACTGCTCAAACGACCTAATTTTGACTCATTAACGAGACAATTAGTCTTCGAATCGAATTTCCTACCTTTTGGCTAAAATTGGTTTTTCGCCTTAAAAATCGGAATAATAAACTATTCAAGCGAAATCTTCAATCGGGAGACGAATAGAGCCGAATAGGGATTTACCGGGACCCGATAACAGATAATCATGAAGCCACATCAGGTCACATCACCTTGGGATGCGTGCCAATGTCATGATGAGTTTTGAAAATATCTGGACGTGAAAAGACCAAAATACCCCTAACTTTTCTGTAATTAGCATTTAACCTTGTGTGTGAAAAGACCATTTTGCCCCTTAAGTGAAATTTTTTGGACAACCTTGCCCTTCACCTCATCCCACATGCCTCCTTCACTTCATGAAGGCCTTCCAACCATTTCTTCTTAATAACACATATTTCTTCACACTTTCTCACCTTTTCTCTTCATTTTCCTTAAGGAACTTCAAGAACTTTGAGAAGCAAAGTTGTTCACTTCACTCACCTTCATCCTCTAAGAGGTATGGACTTCTTCTTTGGTCTCTTAATCTTCATATTCTTCCATTGAAACCATGCTTTTCAAGCTTTTGTTCAAGTTGAACTTCAAAATTCATAAATCCATGAAAAAGTGTAGAAAAATCCTTTTAATGTCAAACCAATTTCTATGAGCTAGTTTCGTTGCCCTCTTTCATAATCCAAGAGCTTGTAACCAAAAGAGTTCTCTAAACCACATGGGTATGATGAGGCCGAATCACATATATTGTAAAAGCTTGAGTTTTTTATTCAAGTTTTGAGTAATGAGACTTGTTTTAGTGTTAGGTATACCTAAGGATAGGAAATTTTAGACATCTCTAGCTAATTTTGAGCCATATGGCCGAACCCTAAGTCTAAGGGAATAGGAAAATTTTATGTTGTTATATGTTGATGTTTGATTGGATTGTATTATTGTAGTTGGTGTTGAGTATTCGGAGGAGTAATCGGGAGATTCACGAACCGGTCAGACGACTTTTCATTCGGAGGATTACTTCACCAAAAGGTATGGGGAGTGAACCTCATCACACCAAAATTGGTGGAAGGTGAAAATGGTTGTTTATGATTGTTTGGGTGAAAGCCTTTTGCTTGGGTTCACTACTTTATTTGTGAATTTCTCATTGAGAACATAATTGTAATAATGGTTCTATGTTTAGTATGTGTTTATGATAATGCATGCTTGGATGGAAAAATGTTTTCATGTATGTTGAAAACCATACTTTGATCTCTAGATCAAGTATGGATTTGTATGCTTGATTATGATTGAATGATGCATGATTATTGTTCAACATTATATTGTGAGCTTTTCAGCTATTACTTGACAAGTTGGTGAAGCAAAATCTTCACATCCCATGTAAGGGAGCATTCAGCCTTGACCTTAAGAAAAAGGAAGAATATGAGTTGTTCTTGACCAATCAATGTGTTTGGAAAGTTAGAAAATGTTTTAGTAAATTATACTTCAAAACAAAATAAGAAGTGATTTTGATACAAAGATCAAATAAAGTTTTGACCTTCAAATGTTTTACTAGGGTGAAAATGTATTTTTACTTTGGTCTTAGTTTACCCAATTAACTAAGTGTTTTAAAAGTAAAAAGATGAAAGTGATTTCCTGAAAGTAAAAATAATATGAAGTTACATTAGATGGGATATCACCTTCATTTTCAAACTAAATTAACAATCAATCTTTAAAGTATAAAGTGGACTTTGTCCTCAAGTTTGAACTAATTGAATCATAGTTTGAAAACTAAATGAAATTCCATTTTATTTTACACTAGCTTAGATCATGGTTTTACACTAAGTTAGTAAGGAAAAACCCTTTTAAACTTAGTTAAGATGCTTTACTTTAAGCAAGTACCAAGTGATTTCAAATCAAATGAGTTTTCAATTAGAAAGATTTTGGTTTACAAAAGTCTTAAATCAAGAGTTTTTAACTCAGATCGTAAGGTTTTACCACAAAACCTAAGTTAAGTGGTTAACTTAAATTAAAAAAAAAGAAGAGATAATTAAGTATAGTATATGGTGGAACAAGATCATGCACTATACCCTTGATGATTTAGTTCATCAATGACTTCATAAGACTTAAGTGAATCAATACTTATTTCATTATTCGAAATCCAAGGAATTAATATCTTAGAAAGGATCAAAGACTTATCTAAAAGGATTCTCAATCCTTCTTCATAATGCTTAGGACTTGAGACATAATAGATAAGACATAAACACAAACATGAAACATTTTGGGTTTTGAAATAATAGTTCGATGACGGACCGGTGATTCGGATCCAGGTCAATCGTCCAATTGTTTCAGTCTTGTGATGACTCGATCCCGGAGGGATCACGAGATTTATCTGGTGGAAAAAAAATTATAATACAAAGACGCATATAGTTCCTAAGGAAGAGAACCTTAGTGAACCTTGAGGTTTATCCGGTGGATAAACATTGCTTTATCGCATCTGCTTTGTGTAAGCATTGGCATTACATTGCATAAGTTGTAAGGCCTTGAGCCTAGGAGTTGAGCTTACACCTTGATGCGGGTACGAATCTTACGGTGTCATTTTAAATAGTTTTGCAGGTATCAGGGTTGGAAAGGCTTACATATGACCAATTGATAGCTCTTCTGTGTCGTGGCGACTCTGAGCAATACACTGATATCCTCGACTAGACACCGTACTTTTCATTTCTGGTGTAGAGTATTTCCGTAAAGCCAGATACATGCACGTTACGAATGTTGTAGCATCTTGCCCAAGGCTGGCGTACACGCAACTTGTCCTCCCATTCACTCTCTCTGATGTTTTGTTAGCTTCATAGAGTAGGCGTTAGAGTTTACCCTTGTGGCATATGGCATTGAGTCATGTACATTGCATTGCATTGTATGGCTGTTGATGATTATATTTACTTGTGGTACATCACTATTCTATTTTCGAGGATGCCTTATATTATGCTGCTAATTTTTTAACATGATATATTGAGAATTATGGTATGCATGTTAAGTATGTTATTACTTGGTGTGTCGTCCCGTTTTTACTTCTGCTATTTTGCTATGTTGATGATTGGGAATCTCACCCATATCTGTATATCTTCTCTACTGGTATTGCTGTTTCTGCTTAAGAAGATGGGCGCGATGACAATTCAGTTCAGCATATACTTTGAGTCCGGAGGGGGTCTCCTTTTGCTGTTTTGTTTTGGCCAAGCTGTGTCTAAGTGTCAGTTGTATCCTTTGAGGAGCTGTGACTCCTAGAACTTCATTATATACTTACTATCAGTTAGGGCTTGGACCTATGTCTCTATACATTATTGTTCTATGTCTGTACTTTAATTCGGTATGACTTCTAGAAATGCATGGTGAACCTAAGTTCATTTATTATTACTTACTTTACTAATCCCACTATATCATGGCGAAAGGATAAGAAAAAAGAAAACCGTATTTTCCGCATTCATATTATTTTCGGCCTTATGATCGTTCTGGAATGTGACACTCGGGAAAGGGTGTTGCATATGGGACAAATCAACCTACTTTGCTAACTTATATATAACCTACTTTTTTTTGTATAAAAACACTTTTGTATAGTTTTCTAATGACAATTTTTTATGAAAAATGTTTTTATTTGTGAGTTAAAACATATGGTTATAAATTTGTTTTTTTAAATAAATAATAAAATAATAAAATAAAAATCTAGTTTTTCAATTGTTTTTAGTTTCCACTCATTTTTTCCTTTTCCTTTGCCTCATAACTCGCAAGTAGGATGTAAATGAACTGAGCTATTCGTGAACTATTCGGGCTCGGCTCTTTAGTTAACACGCCCAGCTCAAGCTTTTGGTTAGACTCGTTTAAATAATGAGCCAAGCTTGAGCAACCCATTTTTTTGAAAAGCCAAGCTCACGCTTCAAGTGCACGGCTCGGCTCGACTCGTTTATACCCCTAGGTGTAACGGCTCAGATTGCTTTCAGGATTGCCGATTGTCCCCACAAACCAACACGAGTCTTTTCAGCGTGCTTTGTGCCCAGAAAGTCACCCATCCCGTAAGTGCTCCATAGTTAAGCGTGCTTGACTTTGAGCACTTATGGGATGGATGAACTTCTGGGAACTTTCCTAGAAAGCGTGTGAATGAGGACAAAGCATGCGGAAAAAATTCGGGTTAGTTTGTGGGGACACTCGGCAATCCTGAAAGCAATCCGGGTTGTTACACTAGGTCGGGGCATTGGTCACACCAAACGGCATCACTACATACTCATAGTGTCCATCCTTGGTCCTAAAGGCTTTCTTAGGAATGTCCTCGCCTTTAAATGTGACACCCTTCTACCCCGCATGTTATAAATGCATTAAATATAAATAATAATAAAATTTATAAGATAAACAGGTATAAAATATTTAAACATGCAACCTTTTATTAAAAAGATTCATGGGTAGAAAAGGTACCACATGAACTAGTCCTCAAACGCGGAAATTATTAAACCAAAGTTTTAAAAACGATAAGTAAACATCAACACATAAATAAACCCAACCCTGATGTCACAATTCAGAGCTGGTACAACCGTTCTGGAAATATCCTCGGAATACAACAGAAACTAAAATAAATGAAAATAAGCAACTAAGCTAAAGGCCCTAACTATGAGTGGTGGCTCCTCAGAGTCACTCCTCTCCGGGCGGCTCGTCATCCTCTGCATGAACCATACATGCTAAACAAGAAAACACAGAAAGGGGAGTAAGGAAACATGTAAACACAACGGCATGGAGATAGGAAGTAAGATGAACATACATCATGGCATGGCAACAGTCATAAGCATACACTTCCATACATAAATATCATCTCAGCATAAACAATCAACTAGTATGCTATATGACGCAATGCAACACTACTCCACTACTCCATCAATGCATGTGGATCCAACTAACTTTGGAGTTACATATCCACATTGGCCACTAAAGGCACCAACGCCGGCAGTTCACCAAACCATGGGTGAACCCCTTCGATAGCCAACGCATCAAACCATGGATGCCTCATCACGGGGGGCCACGGTTCACCAAACCTTGGGTGAACCAACCGTGGATGGCTAGATCGCCGTACTCTAGGACGACCTCCCTTATGTTGAACTTCCCTCAACTAACATCTCCAATGCGATGCATGAACACTATCAACAAACAACAACAACCACCACCTTCGCTTGGGCCACTAAAGGCACCCAAGAATAACATCCTCATCATTGGGCCACTAAAGGCACCCAATTATATCAAAGCAACATTGGACCACTAAAGGCATCCAATTATCTCATCGTGCGGTAACCCCGAGGGCACCTACTTAACCAACTCATTATTCCTCATCATCCTAATTATTATAAAATTAAGTTATCTATCATCATCATCATTTGTTTGGTGTGTTATGGTATCATTATTAGAAGCATTGGGGTTAAAACCCCAATTAATTGTTAGCTTCAGATTCTGACAGAGGGGTGGCACAGGCGTGCTGCACTATGGCACGGGGGTGCTCCCTCCTACGTGTAGCACGGGTGTGCTGCATATATAGCACGTGCGTGTTGCACTATGTCATGGGCATGCTGCACGATAGCACGGGCGTTCTCTCTATTACGCACGGTCGTGCACATCTACACGGGCGTGCTCCTATGGCGCGGCCATTTTCCAGAATTCAACTAGGAGCACGGGCGTGCTCCCTGTTCAGCACGGCCGTGCTAACCGCGTGATAGTGCTGTTCTGGGCAGCGAAGAATAGGTTAATCATTTAACCAAAAATCCCTAACACTCTCAAAAATCATCCCTAAGTTCATGACTAAACCATTAACATAAAAAATCACTCTTTATTAATTCATGTCTTATGAATATTTTTGGGGAACAACAGCCCCTTTATTATTTAACCAATTAAAATCCTAATTAACCAATTTTAGGGACATAGCAGCAGGTTCATATCAAACAACAATTTAACAACAAATATGCTATGCACATACCATCAACATCAATTCAACCACAATGCATATAATAGCAGCAAACAATTAAAGCAACATGCATATTAACAGATAGCATACAAATAACCTCGGGGTCATGGGAACCCCTCATCTTACACTACCCCCATTTCCTAGTGATTAAACTATCCTTCTCCCCATACCTGGTTTGAAGGTTGCAGCTACAGTAACCCCAAACACAATCCGATCACATCCTCCTAAGCGGCTTAGTCCGTACTCAAGCCGTAGTCAACTAAAACAATCAACAAATCAGTTTCTAATCCAAGCACATGAAAAGAAACTACTAAGAGAGAAGAATGTTACCTACAGGGCTGGCACAAGCGTACCAGGGGCTTACCAAAGGTCTCAAAACTCCAAGAGCACACGAAGGTTGATGGAGATCAGAAACAAAGTGCTTTGGCCGCACTAGGGTAGTAGCCGCCGTCAAATGAGGGTTAAAATTTCTAACCGTATAATCTGCGCACATGGCACGACTGTGCTCTATTGCATGCTGATCCCAGCGTCAGCGAGATGCAGTCTGCACAATCGGAACGAGCGTGCTGAATAATGGCACGGGCGTGCCGAACTTAGCGTCAGCGAGACGCGGTTCACGCAACGGCATGGCCGTGCTACCTAACGGCACGGCCGTGCCTGTGACTCAGCTGGTCAGAAGTGCCGCTTAAAACAGTATGGGCGTGCTGGAAATTAGCATGGGCGTGCCAATGTTCCAGAAAGGGACTTTTAAGCCAAAAATCCCACTTAGACCTTAACCAACAATTACAATTAAATCAAACAAACTTAAATAAAAATATATTTAACGAAAGGCAGGGTGTTACATAGTACATCATAGATACTGACCAAAATAACAATTGTAACATCCCAAAAATCCTATATCTGTTTCTCTTAACTGTTTGTGTGAATAACTTGACTGAGAATACAATTCGACTAAGTTTTATCATAGGAATGGTTAATGATTGAAAATTCATATCTGGATTTCAATTATGAGCTTAATAATCATAAAATGTTATTTTGAGTCTGTCGTGTTGTTTTGAGTTGGAACCAGTAAAAATACTATTATTTTAATCGGGACCACTTTACCTTGGGATGCGTGCCAGGCCTGGGAAGTTGTTATGGCCCAAAGTCGGGAGTAGTTCATGACTGCATCTCACGCTTCACGATACGTTGTCAACCATCCATCACCTTTTCATTCCTTTAACTAATGGATTAAATTCTTATGACCCGTGGTTAATAACCTAGCATCTTTTCCTTTTATGGAGAAAGCTAATTAAGCTATTTATGGTTAATCGCTACACTTTGCATGAGAACTCCAGAAATGTCCATCTCTTTAAATCCTAGCCATCGATTTCCTTACACCAATTCCCATCTATGTCATAACACAATGACTTAAAATTTGGGGATGAGCATCTAAGGCCATACGGCCAAGTGATCATAGAATCACTGACAACACTTTGTTTTTCAATTCAAAAGATCAAACTCTCTTAATTCTTCAAGAACTTCAATTTTCTCTCTTCTTTCTTCTCTCTCTTCTTCTCTCACATTCAGCCATGATTAGAACAATACCATCCAAATTTCCTTTTTGATTTCTAAAACCATAGATCAACTGGTCTTGATCTCTAGATCATATTTGATGAAGAAAGTTTTCTCTTTGGAGCAACTTGGTTTTTGACCCTCAAGAACACCAACCTTGTTCATCATGTGTTCTTCACTAATTAAGTCTCAAATCTTACTTTTCTCTTCATATCTTTTCTTAGAATCATGAAACAACTTCTTCTAGTTCATGATTTTGTTAAACAAGTTCAAGATCTTACCTTTTCTTTCAACCTAGGTTTCGGCCACTTCATTGTTCTTGGAGCTTGAATTTTTGTTCATCCTAAAGATCTTCATTAAGGTAATGGGGGAGTGAACCTCATCAAACCACATTGGTGGGGGTGAAAATGGTTTATGGTTTTGGTTTGGGGAAAACCCTAAACCAAGGGTTTTGCCATTTTGTCTATTTGGTTCTCTATGAGAACAATGTTGTAATAATTATTTATTGCTTGATCTGTGGTCAATGATGTGTTTAAATGGTTGAAAATAACTTTTATGTGTAAGAAATCCCTAATCTAGGTTTCCTCCATCTTTTTGTTGAAAAGAGTTCATGAAAATGTGATTTTCGGATCTGACCTTGTGTGAGTCATTTCAGTTTTCTCTCAACCTAGACGTTGGATTTGAAAACCTATTTTTGATCCTAAAACTAGACATCTTGGGCTTCAGTTTTAGGACAAATTTCGTGTAGTTACATGAATATTTGACCCTTGAAAACTTGTTTCAATATAAGCATAAAATTCAGTCTCGGATTCTGACTATAGTGACTTATTTCATGAAACTATACTAACTCGGTTACTCTTTGTGAAAGTGAATTTTATATCCAAAAACTAGACATCCTAAGCTTTCATATGAGTCCACATTTTCTCAAATCCGATTTCGTTTGGTCAATCAAATGTTTGTCACAAGTTGATGCTTGACATGCTGAAAATTCTGTATACAGGTTTGATGTTGAATTTTTGGAATTGGTTTTTATGTTATTATCCATGTTGATGCATTGATGACTCTTGTTCATGATGGATATTGGTGAATCAAAATCTTCACATTAAACCTAGCATAGGATTCGGCCAAAGCATATAGAAAAAGGATTTTCAACTTCAATCTTTGAAACTCAAATGATTTTACAACTCTAAAATGGAATCGATGAACGATGAACCAAAGAAAAACAAAGAAACCTTATTTGAATGAAGCATAACATTCATTAAAGAGATTCTTAGAACAAGAGAAAAAGTATTTTAATCTTAATCTATGGCTTAAGTAAATCAAATGATGTTTTGGAAAATTAATAACTCAAATGTTCTCAATAACAAACAACTTTGAGAAAATCTTATGTGACATTCGGTTATTAAGTAGGTTTGGAACGTAAAACCAATCTTTGATTTGAATACAATGTTTAGTTCCAAGTTTAAGTATAAATGATTTCAAGTTAAAAGGAATTTGGGCTTAAGAATATTTCTCTTCTTTAGTTTATACAAAAGAGTTTTAAACTCCAACTTCCGACTTTAAGTTTAATTGAAACTACAAGCTTTTTGAAATAATGTTTTCAAAGTATAAGATTTTCAATCAAAGGTACCAAGGCACTTTGCCAAGGTATTAAGCAAATAAGTGTTTTGTACTCACCTTTTTACAAAAGTGTCTTGAACTCAAAACAAAGGATTTTCCTAAGTTAAAACCCTAAGTCAAATAATTGACTTAGAGTGAAAGAAAGAGATAAGAAAGTGTAATGTGTGGTGGAACAAGACCATATGTTACATCATTGATGATTCATTCATCAATCGACTCATAAGACTTAATGAATCAAGATGTATTTCATTACTCAAAAGACAAGTACCCTCTAACTTAGAAAGGATCTAAGATTTAACTAGAGGATTCTCAATCCTTCTTCATAAGACATTTAGGACTTGAGAAATATATCATAACACACGAACACAAACTTGAAACATTTTGGTTTGGAACAATAGTTCGATAACGGGCGGGTGAGTCGGACCAGAGGACATCGTCTAACGGTATAGTGTTGTGATGACTCAACCCCGGAGGGATCACGAGATTTATCCGGTGGATAAAAGTTTTATAATACAAAGACGCTTACAGTTTCTGAGGAAGAGAACCTTAGTGAACCTTGAGGTTTATCCGGTGGATAGACATTGCTTTATCGCATCTGCTTTGTGTAAGCATTGGCATTTCATTGCATGAGTTTGTAGGGCCTTGAGCCTAGGAGTTGAGCTTACACCTAGATGTAGGGGAGAATCCTACGGTGACGTCTTACATGGTCTTGGAGGTATCAGGGTTGGAAAGGCTGACATGTGACCAGTTGGTAGCTCTTCTGTGTCGTGGCAAATCCGAGCAATACACTGATATCCTCGAATAGATGTCATACTTTTCATGTTTGGTGTAGAGTGTTTCCGTAAAAGCCAGATACGTGCACATTACGAATGTTTTAGCATCTTGCCTATGGCTGGCATACACAGAACATGTCCTCCCATTCACTCTCTCCGACGTTTTGTTAGCTCCATGGAGTAGGGGTCAGAGTTTTACCCTTGTAGCATATGGCATTGAGTCATGTACACCGCATTGCATTCCATGACTGTTGATGGATACATTTACATGTTATACATTATTATCCTATGTTGATGATGTCTTATGCTGTTGATTGAATAACATGAGATATTGAGATGTATGATATGCATGGCTAGTATTTTGTTGTCTTGTGTGTCGTACCGTTTTTACTTCTGCCATGTGTTGTACTGATGAATGGGAATCTCACCTCATTACTTTGTATTGCATCGTTGTGTGCTTCTCTAGTTGTCTCCTGAAAAGGTCATGTTACAAAGACTTCACCCGACATTTTGGATGCACCTCTTTGTTGAGCCCCCCAGTGGTTCTGGCGTTTGGACATCGAGTCATGATGGGCTCCTAGTAGAGTACATGGGTAGAGCCACCCTCGTAATCAGCAAGGATCGCAGAGGAAGGGTTCTTAACCGCTTCACCGCTTGTCTTCGTGTCTTCTGCTGTCAGGGTTGTAGTCGTAAGTGGAATGCTAGATGGACTTTTCCACCGATGCGTTCTATAATGCCCCCTCTCGGTGTCACAGTTCGTACCCCAAATTTTCTTTTTCAGTTAATTAAAACTTTTTCAGAAATATTAATTAGACTAGTTGCGAAAATCTGATACCAATTTAAACCTTTACAACAACTGAGAAACAAATTCAAACTCGTCATCTATAAAAATCATTCAACTTCGCCTTAAGGCATACATCACTTCAATCTCTTAATACACATCATACTGAGTCATGGTCAAAGGACCTGACTTTAAATATCAAAATCCTAAGAGCTGGTCTAACAAAACTCTAAGAACAATAAAGCATACTACCTAGCATCCATCGCCCCAATGAGACTGGGCCTCGTCATCAACAGTCCACCCGCCTTCGTCGTCGACACCAAGGAACTCAGCTACAGGGTCCCACAGTGACCCAGAGGACCGTTGGAAAATATCTGTACATGTTTTCAAAAAACACAACAGGGTGTCCAACATGTACAGGCAAGGGTGAGATACTCGTTCACAAGTTCATCATAATAGCCACACAAGCAAAGCAGCATTCAAACAATGCATCAACACAGTCATGCAATAAAATACCAATATTCAATCATAATATCATAATGAGATAATTTCACTCAGTGAGATCACACCCATTCATCAAGATAAGTCAAAAGAATATATGAGACTTCAATTCAACTTTCTAATTCATGTTCTTCGAATATTCCTAACTTCCCTTCCTCGAGCGATAGGCCGCGAATACTCCCATAACATTGGCCATTATAACATTTAGCTTAGAAGCTTTTCATCTCTCAAATCAAAACATTTCCAAATCGTTGATTAAGACTTTTAAGTAGCTTAATCTTCATTATGGAGCTATAGCAAGTGCTATGCTCTTAACCAGTCCAGGATATAAATAAATATATATACACATCAAACCTCAATTTAACATCATCTCATCCAAGGCATCAATGCCAAAATTCATATTTCAATATCCAATATCTCATTCAAGGCAATAACGCCACAATTCATATTTCAATATCCAATCACGCACTTACCAAATAATTCTCGCATATTCATCACAAGAGAAATCATTAACATTGATTCAAATAACATCATCAATCATACCACAACCAACCTTATGCGGCTATCAAACTTATTGGAGTTAATCTCCGCTTACCTCTAGAAGCTTCCCGGTTAGTGAAAAGTCGCCCGACCGATCCGAAAGTCACTCGGTTTCTCGTCCAATTACCCGACAACAATTGCAAATACACAACCAATCCAAACATCAATAACTAAAAACACAAATTCTCCCTATATCCCTTGACCTAGGTTCGGCCATATAGCTAAGAAATTAGCTAGTGATGTCTAAAAATTTCTATCTCTTGGAGTAAGGAACCTTAAGTAACCTTAACACCAAATCAAGTATCAATTTTGAAACTTGAATCAAAATCTCATGTTTCCCCAAATGGCTGATTCGTCCATCCTATGATTAAAATGACTAGGGAAGTTTTTGATCACATACTTTTGAATTCAAGGCCTTCTAATTGTGATAGAACCTAATCACTAGTTCTTAGACACAAATTGGAACAAAACTCTAATGATCCAAAAAGGGTGAGATTCGGCCTCTCATACCCATATGAGATAGAGATATATTTTGGTTACAAGCACTTGGATTGTGGAAGATGTGACACCCGCTACCCCGCATACGATAAAATAAAATAAAGCATGCAAGTTAAATAAAATTTTAACATAAAAGGTAGCAAGTACCACATGATCCGAAAACATTTTTAACATAAAACAACTGCGGAAAAACGTTACCATAAACAAAACCCGAAACCCGATGTCACATAATCAGAGCTGGTAACCACTACCGATATTACATCGGAAAACAACTAACATACTAAACATAAACCAAACTATACTATGAGCAAGCGATCTCCTTGGGATCACTCCTCAGCTGGCAGCTCACCATCCTCTGCATAACCAAAGGTACATGCAAAACACAACAACGACAGATAGGGAGTAAGGAACTGTACGTATAAACATAAACGGTAATAGAGCAGTTAGCAAGATGATCATGCAGCATATAAACATCATAATACAACATACGTGTTATAACACATTCCATCATATCACGTTATAAACATGCTATGCGATGCATAACTACTCGACTACTCCATATGCAATGTGGCCAACAACTCTAACTCTGGAAAGACGACTAGGAGTATATGTTCGGTTATCAACGTGGACGATATGCCAGACCATGGGCCATCCCCGAACACTCTCACCAATCCTGATAACGTATAGTGGCTAGTCAGGGTACTCAAGCTTATTCATTAGGTCACTCCGACGATGGGTAGCTAGCCCATGTCACCTGGAACTTCCATACCCAATGTACCCCCAAGGCCGAGTTAACATCCATCGTGGCCTCCACTATCGCGATTCATCGTTTGCTTTCCACCCAACATATCAACTTCAACGTATGATGCGTGCAATGTTCATCAATATGCAAACACATGTCCAACCATCCATCATCAACACCATTACATGGCTATCAACTTTGACCAACAAGCATCAAAGATGATTTATCAACATCAAACTTGATCAATAAGCATCAAGAATGATTTAACCAACAACATCGGTAACAGTACGTCGTTACCAATAACATCATCGTCTTATTAATTGTTCTCTTTGTTAAGTCTTAACTTAACATTATCTTTATTAAGTATTATACTTAATCTTATTATCTAATCCTCAATTCATATCTTATTAAGATTATAACTTAATCTTAATATTTAAATCTCAAGTCATATATTTATTAAGATTGTAACTTAATCTTAATATCTAAACCACAATTCATATCTTATTAAGATTATAATTTAATCTTAATATATAAACCTCAATTCATATCTTATTAAGATTATAACTTAATCTTAATATCTAAACCACAAGTCATATAGTTATTAAGATTATAACTTATTCTTAATATCTAAACCACAATTCATATCTTAATCTTAATATTTAAACGTCAATTCATATCTTATTAAGATTATAACTTAATCTTAATATCTAAACCTCAAATCATATAGTTATAAGATTAGAACTTAATCTTAATATTTAAACCTCAAATCATATAGTTATTAAGATTATAACTTAATCTTAATATCTAATCCACAATTCATATCTTATTAAGATTATAACTTAATCTTAATATTTAAACCCCAATCCATATCCTCATGTTTATGAACATCAATTGGACTAATCCTAGTTTTAGGCTTAGCGCTAACATCTTTATGTCTTTTATTAACATAGATTTAACTGCAGTTCCAACACACCAACTCATACAATCATGGCATATCATCATCATCATAAACAACGTCATAAACAACATCATAAACGTTATGCCAAGATCATACAAACCATTTAAATAATTAACAACATGTATAAACAATCATAACAACTTTATACGGCAATTAAGGCATATAGCACACAAATAGGGTCATGGGTTAACCCTCATCTTACGCTACCCTAGAACCTATATGTTATACTAATCCCTTCTCCCCATACCTGGCGTGACGATACCAGCCTATGAGCCAACAAGAGCGAAGTCATAGTGTGACTCCTACAACGGGTTCAACAGGTTCAACGAGCTTTGATCAAGAACAACAAGAAAGGACAAAGGTAGTTAATTCCCAAACAAAGAAAGGGAATGGAATTAACACAATGGTTATGCATATACCTCGATTAGATTCCTGGGAAACTAATCTGCTAGCACCCGTTCACAACACTGGCGCATGAACAACGAAGTCTGGTTTGACAGAGACAAAACGGTTCAGCATTAACTAAAGGGATTCCAAGAAAGGATGAACAAGTGTTGGTTACCTTACCTCAAAGTAACACTAAGCTAGCAGCTTAACCCCAAACACAACAACAAACGCCACAGGGATATGTTCTTGACAAAGAACACTCAAACAAGGATTGAGGACGCTCAAGGATTCAATAGGGAACCCAAGAGAAAAGTAAAAGACGGCTGTTTCTAACTCTAGGAAAGATGGCTATGATTTTTAGGTCGAGCAAAAGAGGTATAAAAAGGATTAGAGCTAAACGGGCTAACCAAAGAGCCCAAAACGCATGCTCACTGGTTTGGCTCTAACTTGAGCTAAGAGGGTCCGATTTAGGTGCTCTTGGTGGCGTTGGAAAGCTAAGTGAATTTTGTACAAAATCATGTTTCACGATCTATTCCTAATTCGGACTCTAACAGGGTGAAAAATACAATATAAGTTCAGCATTAAAAAGATAGTTGTTTCTAGATAGGATTTTGTAGGAGATTACGATAAGATAATCTTATTTATTCAATGATTGAATCTCTATGACATCTAATTGATCTTATACCAACACAACTACAATTATCATAAATATAAATATCTTATATTAATATAATCATGATCTAAATATTTATACAGATAGTCGTATATTAATATAATTCTATTATGCATTAATACAAGGGATCCAGTGTTAATATAAACATATATATAATTGATGACACGTAAATAAATATACGATCGCACATGAATTACACATATCATATTAGTCCATACAAAACCACATATAAGCACACGAGGTCACATACTTACATACTAATATAATCAATTATATATTCCTATAGATAAGATCATGTATTAATACATGCAACATAATTAATAATATAAATATAACTATGCACAATTATCTATTAATACAATCAATTGTATATTAATATAAGAATAATTAATATAAATCATTTACATATCAATAAGAATCAATTACGTATTAAATAAATAAATAATAATAATAATAATAATAATAATAACAACAACAACATTTTAATATTAAAATGTAAACATACTTATAATCATACAAACGTAAGCGTGCATGTTATCACTTAAAATATACACACATAAATATACATTCATATAGATACTTATAAAATGCAGTGACAATGTAGACAAGCAAATTATCAAATATTATACTAATAATAACGATAATAATAATAATACATATAATTATAGCAACATATACAAACTCATACGGAAAACGGGGTGTTACAGAAGAGGAGGATGTAACTAGCTTATAGAAATCGGTTTGACATTAAAAGGATTTTTCTACAATTTTCTAGAGATTTTTGAAGTTTGGATCTAGAACTTGAAAACTACTTGAATCATGGTTTTCAAACATGAACTAAGAGAAGATTCATGAGTTTTAAGGATCAAAGAAGTGATCTTACCTCATGGAGTGAAGAAAATGAGCAAGAAACCTCACTTGATTCACCAAAAATGGTTAGAGATCAAGCTTGCAAATGGAGAGAAAGCTTGACGAGGAATGGTGTTAGGAGAAAAAATGGTGGAGAGGCTGCCTTGGCTGGTCTATTTCATGGGAGATGAAGGGAGGACAAGGATGTCCACAATTTTTTTCATTAACGGCATTGTGGTCTTTTCTATAGGACCAAATGGCCATTTCTTTAAAAGACCAAGGGCATTTTGGTCTTTTCACGTCCAGATATTTTGAAAATCATCATGACACTTGGCACGCATCCCAAGGTGATGTGACTTGATGTGACATCAAGATTATCCGTTAGCGGGTCCCGTTAAATCCATCTACAGTTCCGTTTGCCTCCCGGTTCGAATTTTCGCCCGAATAGTTTATATTATTTTCACTTTTTAAGGTCAAGAACCAATTTTAGCAAAATTGTAGAGAATGGAATTCTAAGCCTAACTGCCTCGTCCACGAGTCAAAATTAGGTCTTTATAGTAGCAAAATACTACTGTTAGTGAAAAACACAGACCGGGCTCCGTCTGAGTTTTTAGCTCAAAATTTAATCGTAGCTTCCTACGATAGCACTGAGCATGAATGTGGTCTCGGTTTATTTTATTTCATTTTCTAAAACCTCGAATAAAATACAGACTTAATTATACAACTTACTGATTTATAAAGGCAGTGGAAATCAGGGTGTTACACGTTCAGTGCCTTCTCCCTTTGTTAGGGATATCCCGCTTCTTAACAGAGTTGCTTTTATTCAACTTCTGTTATGTCTTTCATAGTAATGCCAGCAGTAATCCTTGCTAGGATTCCTGTTAGGTTTTGTTTGATGGGTCTTGGTTGGAAGGCGATGAGTGAAGAGACTAGGAGTGAGGTGATTTAGCCACACCTTCCTATTTCTTTTGCTTGTCTCTCCGTAAAGGAGAATTCAGAGGAAGTATTCCGCGATTGACCCGAGGAATGTCTTCCCGTGTAGTCTGTTGTCGGCTAGTGTAGAGTGTTATATAGTCTGTACCTTTCTTTTATTTTTTGTTGAGCTGCGTCTCCAAGTATCTAATGTTTAGGAGCTGCGTCTCCAATTATTTATGACGAATCTGTATCTTTCTGTTTTCTTTCTGTAGTCGGGTTGGGTTTTTATGAAATCCTTTATGAACTTATATTATGAAATGTTACTATTTACCTTACACGGATGAACGGTTACAAGTTTTACAGTTGTGTCTTGCGAAAAGGAAACATTTACACCATCTTTCTTAATCGTTTGTGTTGTGCTTTCTCTGTTTGTTCTCTATTCGTTTCTGTGTCATTGTTTCTGAAAGAATACAATGTTGGCAAGGAAGATGACTTCGGTCTACCCTTTAGTGTTTCTTGTTCTGATGACTTGGGCTTGTTTCCAAAGAGAAATGATATTGGACAGAATAGTGGTGCTTTTGCTTTCTTTTATGTGTACCTGTTCTGAGTTTGGTGTAGAGTAACTGCCAGTTGCTAGAAGCTGAGGACACAGTTGTCACTTGCAGAGCCCTTCGAAACGAGTTTCTGAATGAGTGTCTTCCGATGAGTGCAAGGAACGTTGAAAGAAATGGAGTTTCTACAGTTACTCAAGGAGGAACGTTTGTGGAAGCATATGCTGATCGCTTTGAGTCCCTGTTGAAGTCTTTGAGGTATATCCATCTTCATCCCGATAAGGAGTGGAAGTGCACAAAGTTCGAAGAAGGTTTAAGGAACGAGATTCGAGGAGCGGTGCTGCCTCTCAAGATCAAAGAGTTCTCAGTTTTGATGGACGAGTGCTTCCTAATCGAAGATCTCATGAATGCTCGTGAAGAAAGGCAACGTTACTTTGAACCGTCCAGGTTCACAAGAGGCATCAACACCAGGTCCTAGCAGGATCCGTATGCGAAGTTACCAAGGGACCAGCCGCAGCAACAACAATCTTACGAAAGGAGTAGCAAGGGAATTTGACAATTCGTAGTACCTCCGCCATAGTGCAAGAAGCGTGGTAGAGGCCATACAACCAGAGACTGCAACTCAAAGGAAGTCGTTTATTCCTGATGTGAAAGACTTGGTCACGTCGCACGTGTTTGCGAGCAACAACCTTCCAGAAAGAGTAGTAAGTCTTATCAACCAATGACTTTTACATCGCGATGCAAGAAACACGGAAACGACCACGAAACAAAGTGTTGCAACATCAAAGGCGTTATCTGCTTCAAGTGTGGAAAACCGGGGCATGTTTCCAGAACCTGTGATCAACACAAGATGGAATCTATAGCCAACAAGGTGCAAACTGCCATGCAACCAACAAGGAGTAGAGTCAACAACGACGAGTGAAGCTGAAGCCTGAAGATCTGATGATCATGTCTACGGAGATTATACCATAGCAAGTAAACTTTACTGTTTGATTCAGACACATTTCCTTTCTATTGTCTATGACAAGGTAAAAATTGTTGGAATGTTTAAGTCTTCTTTAGATTGATTTGAATTGATCTGAAATGATTTAAGTTAATTTGATTTCGTCATTTCTACTTCTACTGCCAATGACCTTGCACAAACCAATTGAAATTTGTAGTTTCTTCATTCCTTTCTGATTTGACTATTTTCATCCTTTTGATAAACGGATCATTTTGATCAAGATTGTTTGGATTCTCGGTTATTGTTGAAAACTGAGACTTTTAATAACTCAATTTGTTTGCTTCTTCCGCAAATGAATATAATTATGAAAATGGATTGATTACTTTCTAATCATATCCTATTGGCCTTTCCAGGCAAGAATTTCAAACATTCTTGAAACTGAAAATTTCTAACTACCTGTTTCCTTGCCAGACAGATAAGAGCTACTTTGAGTGAAGGAGCTCACAAATTTTATTATTACCTTTTAAAATGACCTAGAATGGTTTTCACTTGAATTCTACACTCTCAAAAAAGTTTTCTTGTCACAAGTTATTTCTCTGAAAGGTGTGTCAGGACCGCCATCGGAACGAGAGTTACAGTTTTCTATCGATTTGGTATCGGAATTTTCCAATATCCATGATCCTTATTCTCTTTCACTTTCGAATCTTTGTAATGGATTTCGAGTTTTGAAATTTACAAGTATTTCCCTTGATGATCTTTTCATGTTGCCAAGTTGATACAATATATTTGGCAAGGAGAACTTAACCTATGAGATACTCCGTGTGAAGATAGAAGACAAGAGAGTAAAGCAGCTACGAAGGAAAGAGATATCTTTAGTCAAGGTTATCTGGAACGGGACCTCGGGAGATGTCACCTGGGAGATGGAGGATAGGATGAGGGAACAGTTTCCGCATCTCTTCTACGGTAAATTTTGAGGGCGAAATTTCTTTTCGGATGGTAATGTTGTAACATCCCAGAGTCGGGAGTAGTTCATAACTGCATCTCACGCTTAATGAGACGTTGTCAACCATCCATCACCTTTTCATTCCTTTAACCAATGGATTAAATTCTTATGACCCTTGGTTAATAACCTAGCATCTTTTCCTTTTATGGAGATAGCTAATTAACCTATTTATGGTTAATGTCTACAGTTTACATGAGAACTCAACAAATGTCCATCTCTTCAAATCCTAGCCATCTATTTCCTTACACCAATTCCCATCCATGTCATAACACAATGAATTAAAATTTGGTGATGTGCACCTAAGGCCCAAGTGATCATAGAATGACTAACAACATTTTGTTTTTCAATTCAAAAGATCAAACTCTCTTAATTCTTCAAGAACTTCCATTTTCTTTCTTCTCTCTTTTCTTCTCTCACATTTGGCCATGATTAGAACAACACCATCCAAATTTCCTTTTTTATTTCTAAAACCATAGATCAACTAGTCTTTATCTCTAGATCATCTTTGACGAAGAAAGTTTTCTCTTTGGAGCAACTTGGTTCTTGACCCTCAAGAACACCAACCTTGTTCATCATGTGTTCTTCACTAATTAAGTCTCAAATCTTACTTTTCTCTTCATATCTTTTCTTAGAATCATGAACCAACTTCTAGTTCATGATTTTCTAAAACAAGTTCAAGATCTTACCTTTTCTTTCAACCTAGGTTTCGACCACTTCATTGTTTTTGGAGCTTAAAGTTTTGCTCATCCTAAAGATCTTCCTTAAGGTAATGGGGGAGTGAACCTCATCACACCACATTGGTGGTGGTGAAAATGGTTTATGGGTTTGGTTTGGGGAAAACCCTAAACCAAGGGTTTTGCCATTTTGTCTATTTGGTTCTCTATGAGAAAAATGTTGTAATAATTATTTATTGCTTGATTTGTGTTCATCGATGTGTTTAAATGGTTGAAAATAACTTTTATGTGTGAGAAATCACTAATCTAGGTTTCCTCCATCTTTTTGTTGAAAAGAGTTTGTGGAAATGTTATTTTCGGATCTGACCTTGCGTGAGTCATTTCGGTTTTTCTCTCAACCTAGATCTTGGATTTGAAAAAATATTTTTGATCCTAAAACTAGACAATATGAGCTTCATTTTTACCACAAATTTCGTGTGGTTTCATAAAGATTTGACCCTTGAAAACTTGTTTGAATATAAGCAAAAAATTCTGTCTCGGATTCTAACTACAGTGACTTATTTCGTGAAACTATACTAACTCGGTTACTGTTTGTGAAAATGAATTTTTTATCCAAAAACTAGACATCCTAAGCTTTCATATTAGTTCTCATTTGCTCAAATCCAAGTTTGTTTGGTCAATCAAATGTTCGCCACAAGTTGGTGCTTGACATGCTGAAAATTCTGTATACGGGTTTGATGCTGAATTTTTGGAATTGGTTGTTATGTTATTATCCATTTTGATGCATTGATGATTACTCTTTCTCATGATGGATATTGGTGAAGCAAAATCTTCACATTAAACCTAGTATAGGATTTGACCAAAGTAGAAACAAAAAGGATTTTCAACTTCAATCTTTGAAACTCAAATGATTTTACAACTCTAAGATGGAATCGATGAACGATGAGCCAAACAAAAACAAAGAAACCTTATTTGAATGAAGCATAGCATTCATTCAAGAGATTCTTAGAACAAGAGAAAAAGTATTTTAATCTTAATTTATGGCTTAAGTAAATCACATGATGTTTTGGAAAATTAATAACTAAAATGTTCTCAACAACAAACGACTTTGAGAAAATCTTATGTGACATTCGGTTACTAAATAGGTTTGGAACGTAAAACCAATCTTTGATTTTGATACAATTTTTAGTTCCAAGTTTAAGTATAAATGATTTCAAGTTAAAAGGAATTTGGACTTAAGAAGATTTATCTTCTTTAGTTTATACAAAAGAGTTTTAAAATCCAACTTCCGACTTTAAGTTTAATTGAAACTATAAGCTTTTAGAAATAATGTTTTCAAAGTATAAGATTTTGAGTCAAAGGTACCAAGGCACTTTGCCAAGGTATAAAGCAAATAAGTGTTTTGTACTCACCTTTTTACAAAAGTGTCTTGAACTCAAAACAAAGGATTTTCCTACGTTAAAACCCTAAGTCAAATAATTGACTTAGAGTGAAAGAAAGAGATAAGAAAGTGTAATGTGTGGTGGAACAAGACCATATGTTACATCATTGATGATTCATTCATCAATCGACTCATAAGACTTAATGAATCAAGATGTATTTCTTTACTCAAAAGACAAGTACCCTCTAACTTAGAAAGGATCTAAGATTTAACTAGAGGATTCTCAATCCTTCTTCATAAGACATGTAGGACTTGAGAAATATATCATAACACACGAACACAAACTTGAAACATTTTGGTTTGGAACAATAGTTCGATAACGAGCCGGTGAGTCAGACCTGAGGACATCGTCTAACTGTATAGTCTTGTGATGACTGGACCCCGGAGGGATCACGAGATTTATCCGGTGGATAAAAGTTTTATAATACAAAGACGCTTACAGTTTCTGAGGAAGAGAACCTTAGTGAACCTTGAGGTTTATCCGGTGGTTAGACATTGCTTTATCGCATCTGCTTTGTGAAAGCATTGGCATTTCATTGCATGAGTTTGTAGGGCCTTGAGCCTAGGAGTTGAGCTTACACCTAGATGTAGGGGAGAATCCTACGGTGACGTCTTACATGGTCTTGGAGGTATCAGGGTTGGAAAGGCTGACATGTGACCAGTTGGTAGCTCTTCTGTGTCGTGGCAAATCCGAGCAATACACTGATATCCTCGAATAGATGTCATACTTTTCATGTTTGGTGTAGAGTGTTTCCGTAAAAGCCAGATACGTGCACATTACGAATGTTTTAGCATCTTGCCTATGGCTGGCATACACAAAACATGTCCTCCCATTCACTCTCTCCGACGTTTTGTTAGCTCCATGGAGTAGGGGTCAGAGTTTTACCCTTGTAGCATATGGCATTGAGTCATGTACACCGCATTGCATTCCATGACTGTTGATGGATACATTTACATGTTATACATTATTATCCTATGTTGATGATGTCTTATGCTGTTGATTGAATAACATGAGATATTGAGATGTATGATATGCATGGCTAGTATTTTGTTGTCTTGTGTGTCGTACTGTTTTTACTTCTGCCATGTGTTGTACTGATGAATGGGAATCTCACCTCATTACTTTGTATTGCATCGTTGTGTGCTTCTCTAGTTGTCTCCTGAAAAGGTCGTGTTACAAAGACTTCACCCGACATTTTGGATGCACCTCTTTGTTGAGCCCCCCAGTGGTTCTGGCGTTTGGACATCGAGTCATGATGGGCTCCTAGTAGAGTACATGGGTAGAGCCACCCTCGTTTTCAGCAAGGATCGCAGAGGAAGTACCCTCTAACTTAGAAAGGATTTAAGATTTAACTAGAGGATTCTCAATCCTTCTTCATAAGACATTTAGGACTTGAGAAATATATCATAAGACACGAACACAAACATGAAACATTTCGGTTTGGAACAGTAGTTCGATAACGGACCGGTGAGTCGGACCCAAGGACATCGTCTAACTGTATAGTCTTGTGATGACTCAACCCCGAAGGGATCACGAGATTTATCAGGTGGATAAAAGTTTTATAATACAAAGACGCAAATAGTTTCTGAGGAAGAGAACCTTAGTGAACCTTGAGGTTTATCCGGTGGATAGATATTGCTTTATCACATCTGCTTTGTGTAAGCATTGGCATTTCATTGCATGAGTTTGTAAGGCCTTGAGCCTATGAGTTGAGCTTACACCAGGATGCTGGTGCGAATCCTACAGTGACGTCTTAAATGGTGTTGGAGGTATTAGGTTTGGAAAGGCTGACATGTGACCAATTGGTAGCTCTTCTGTGTCATGGCGAATCCAAGCAATACACTGATATCCTAGGCTAGATGCCGTACTTTTCAGGGTTGGTGTAGAGTGTTTCCGTAAAATCTAGATACGTGCATGTTATGAATGTTGTAGCATCTTGCTCATGGCTGGCATACACGGAACATGTCCTCCGATTCACTCTCCCCGACGTTTTGTTAGCTCCAAGGAGTAGAGGCCAGAGTTTTACCCTTGTGGCATATGGCATTCAGTCATGTACATCGCATTGCATTACATGACTGTGGATCGATACATTTACATGTTATACATTATTATCCTATGTTGATGTCTTATGCTGTTGATTGAATAACACGAGATATTGAGATGTATGATATGCATGACTAGTATTTTGTTGTCTTGTGTGTCGTACCGTTCTTACTTCTGCCATTTGTTGTACTGATGAATGGGAATCTCACCTCATTACTTTGTATTGCATCGGTGTGCTTCTCTGGTTGTCTCCCGAGAAGGTCATGTTACCGAGACTTCACCCGACATTTTGGATGCACCTCTCTGTTGAGCCTCCCAGTGGTTCTGGCGTTTGGACATCTAGTCATGATGGGCTCCTAGTAGAGTACATAGGAAGAGCCACACACGCCATCAGCAAGGATCCCAGAGGAAGGGTTCTTAACCGCTTCACCGCTTGTCTTCGTGTCTTCTGCTATCAGGGTTGTAGTCGTAAGTGGAATTCTAGATGGACTCTTCCACCGATGCATTCAGTGCTTTCTCCCTCTGTTAGGGATAGGCTGCTTGTTAACAGAGCTGCTTCTATGTCAACTTCTATTATGTCTTCCATAGGAATGCCGGCGGTAGTCCATGCTAGGGTTCTGTTATGTCTTGTTTGATGGGTCCTGGTTGAAAGACAATGAGTGAAGAGACTAGGGGTGAGGTGATTTATCCACACCTTCCTATTTCTTTCGCTTGTCTCTCCATAAAGGGGAAGTCAGAGGAAGTATTCCGCGGTTGACCCGAGGGATGTATTCCTATGTAGTCTGTTGTCGGCCAGTGTAGAGTGTCAGAGAGTCTGTACCTTTGTTTTATCTTTTGTGGAGCTGCGTCTCCAAGTATCTTATGTTTAGGAGCTGCGTCTCCAATCTTTTATGATGAGTATGTATCTTTCTGTTTTCTTTCTGTAGTCGGGTTGGGTTTTTATGTAATCCTTTATGAACTTATATTATGAAATGTTTCTATTTACCTTACACGCATGAACGGTCACAAGTTTTACAGTTATGTCTTGTGCAAAGGAAACATTTACCCCATCTTTCTTAAATGATTTTAATTAACCCGTTTTTCGGCCTTATAGTTTTATAAAATGTTCGTTAAGTGATGCTCCCGGAAAAGGTGTTACAAAAAATAATACTAATAAGAATCTCTAGCCTTCAAGTCTCCCCGGTCTCAGGAATATCTTTCTCGTGCTCTAAAAATAACACTACTAATGAGAAGGGAATCCCAGTGAATAAAAATAGTTCTAAAATAAGATTCGCAAAAGTGTTATTCTCAGCCGGCGCAGTAACCGGAAAAACAACCATGGTACCTGCTCTTTTCAAAAATAGTATAATTTTCTATATTACAATTATATAAACAGTCATTTTCAACATATCGCAAACCTCAATTACAAAGCAAATCACATTTAATTCATGTACTCAATATACCAGTCATATACACACAACAATGACGTCCCATTGCCCACCCCTATTCATAAGGAGTGTTTCGACCTCACCTACAATGGTGAAGTTACTCATTCAATACCCCTGCCATGGTGGTATTTTTTGACATCCCTGCTATGGTTATATTTCTTATTTTCGATACCCCTACAATGGGATATTTCTCATTTCGATACCCCTACCATGGGATATTTCTCAAATTCCAATATCCCTATAATGATGGTATTATCAACATCCCTACAATGGTGATGTTGTTCACAAGGACAATAGCCCGACAATGGTGGTATTTCCCAATCCTTAATACCCCTGTTGTGGTAGTATGTACATGTCAATCAAATCAACAAAGTCATTATATTTATGGCGAACAATACATGTGCATATTAATCTCATTCAATAATGCATTTCATATGAGTCACATAGAGACATACCAATCCAATCATCAAGAACCACATTGATTCACATTGAATAGACCAACATTCATGACATTCATAACATGGAAACCTCTAATTAATCATTGAATTTACTTTTCATAGAAAACCCTAAATTTAGAAAATAGGATTTGACCAAACATGTTTTCGTTCATTGAATTTCTCCATAAGTCATTAAGTAAATCAAACCCCTTATTCCCAAAATACGTTGCACCAAGTAAGGGTCAGAAAAGGTTGTCTTTACTCACCTCTTGAAAACCTCCAAGAATCTCCAAGCGTCTCCTAGGAACACGTCAAAAAAAATCACCAAGATTTCCTACTTCTCTTCCCTCTTAAGCTTCTTCTTCTCCAACTTCACCCTCTTCAAGACCTTGAGTCCACACAGATAGTAAGAGAGTGCTTGTAGATTGTTATTAGGGTTTGTAGCCGCACTAAAGTGTCTTAGGATTGGTTTATATAGAGTTACCCACGTTTCCTTCTTTTAAAATTCGTTTTCTCGCGATCTGATGTCGAGCATGGGCGTGCTCATATCCAGCACGGCCAAGCTCCTTATTAAGAGCGAGGTCATGCTCAGATGAGCAAAGGCATGCTCATCAGCGTCAAAATTCGCGTGTTTTTGACATGGTCATGCTCCCCTGAGCACCACGGCCATGCTCCCCTAAGCACGGCCGTGCTCCATAGCGTCAAACTTGCCCTCTTTCCGACACGGGCGTGCTCGTATTGAGCACGATGCAGCTCAAATTGTGCTCTTCCAGCAAGGTCGTGCCAAACATGAGCAAGGGCGTGCTCATGCTAATGTGGCTAATTTTTAACTTAAAACTTCTGCTTTATATTCTTTTTGTCATTATACTACCCTTAAGGCTCGGAATCTTTAATTCTAAGCCCCCAAAACTCTGTGAATTTTTATTTGCTAATATTGATGCTATTTATATTTTTTATTTATTTCTTTTGATGTTACATTTTGCTAAGCAGTTCTCATCTTCATCCGACTCATCGTCCGAAGAGATGTTGTCCATCAGGCAGAGGTTAGACGCAGACTGATCTCTTTCACCGTAGACAAAATTTAGAGCCTCCAACTTTTCCTTAGTTGTTTGAAGTTGCATGTCCATTTCTACTCTCTGTCTGTCCAGAGCACACATAAGACACCATCAAGCTCTAACATTCAGAGAGGTTTTCCTTCTATCTTCAATCATCTAGATAACAACAGGCTTTGGCACGGTTGTACCATCTCTAGAGATTTGTGTTGGACAAAAGTCTCCATTAGTGAACACACTCCAAAGGTCAAGATCCTCTTGAGAGTTCATGGTCAACTCGAACATGTGTTTCCAACCAGAATAATCTTCTCCATTGAAAATAGTAGAATACTGGTTAAAGCACCCAAATGGGTTCTCCTGGTAGGAATAGCTTCTTGAGCTCTCTCTCCAGTAACTTGTTCATTGTTTGAAGAGTCCTCATGTTCTTAGAAGAATCATGGTCTTCCTAAGTGGCCATTGAGACGAACTGTCGTCCCATTAAAGAACCTAATATATTAACTAACCTTAAACCGGATAAAAAACATTAGTGCACTTTATTAACACGAAGCGAAGTGGAAAGATAAAAGCGGAAACCAAACTAAACTAAAGCATGCAACATCAGAGTTATGCAGATCAAGACATAAAATATACACACATGCATCAGTTGCCCCATCAGTAGCGCTACAGTAGTAATATATACATACAGAGTACATTGGTACTGACTATAAGAAAAAATACATCAAAAGATAAAGATAAAAACTCTCAGACTGACAGTGCTCACCACCCCCACTCGAAATATATAAAAAAAATCCTCACAGCACAGACGCACTGGTGGAAATCCCGTCACCGACGACGATGATATCCTGAGCTACCCTGTTATTCACCATATGTGCACCTATAGACTCGCAGGGGCACATACTCTAATGAGGAACTCGCATCTTCTTCTGGTACAGAAACTCAAAACCACTCGAGGCTGGGGTTCTTGGCTCGTCCACCGGCGTCAGGCCCGTAAGTAGTGTCATCCAACTCCTCAGCAACTGGTTCCTCTGTAATACCCCGATTTTTCACTGCTTTTAAATATCAATAAATAGAATAATTAAGTTTATATTTTATTCGAGGTCTTAGAAAATGAAATAAAATAAACCAAGACCATATTCATGCTCAACGCTATCGTACGAAGCAACAATTAAATTTTGAGCTGAAAACTCAAACGGAGCCCGGTCTACATTTTTCCACTGTTAGTAAGATTTTACTGCTCAGGAGACCTTAGTTTGACTCGTGAACGTGACCATAAGTCTTAGAATTTACTTTCCTATGTTTTTGTTAAATTAAAAAAAAAAAAAAAAAAACACTTCCTGACCTTCGTTCGAGCGAAATCTTCATTCGAGTGACGAACGGAGCTGCGTATGGATTTATCGGAATCCGCTAACTGATAATCTTGATGTCACATCAATTTACATCACATGGGAAAGCGTACCAAAGTCATCATGATGGTTGAAAATATCTGGACGTGAAAAGACCAAAATACCCTTAACCTTTTTCATTATTACCATTTACCCTTGAAGGAAATGACCAAAATGCCCTTAAGTGGCCCAATTTTTGGCCCATTTCAGCCCCATCCCCACGCACCAAACCAGCCTCAAGAGAGCTTCACCCATTTCTCTCATTCACTTCATCTTCTTCCTTGAAAAATCCTCCATTTTCCTTAGAGAAAAAGCTTGAATCTTTGAGAGAAAAGCTTGATTCTTGACCATTCTTCTTCATTCAATAGGTAAGATCACTTCTATCATCTCCAAGCTTCATGAATATCTTCCTATCTCAAGTTTAAAATCTTGATTTCATAGATTTCAAGTTTATGATCCAAATCTCAAAAATTCATAGAAAATTGTAGAAAAATCCTTTTAATGGGAAACCAATTTCTTTGAGCTAGCTTCATCACCTTCTATCTCTATCCAAGAGTATATGATCAAACTCTTATCCTAGCCTATTTTTATAAGAGTGGCCGAAACCCTGAGAATTGGGGGAATAGTAGTTTTGTTCAACTTTTGTTCTTGAACTCTTGATTCCATCCTTACCTTTCCTATTGTCTTTGAATCCAAGTGATGGAAAACCAAATCAATTCCTAGCCCATTTTTCTCTTCATGGCCGAAACCTATGAGTATGTAGAACCTTGAGTTTTGTTTCAAATTTTTGGGTAATAGGACTTGTATTAGTGTTAATCAAGCTTAAGGACTAACCATCCAAAAGATTGGAACCAAATGAGATCCGTAGCCTTTTTACCTTTTTTTGGCCGAACCTTAGACCTTTTTGGTGGAGGAGAATTTATGTTTTGATGTTGTTATTTGGTGTTGATTGTTGTTGAGTATTGAACTGTTTTGATTGTTTTAGGTGACACGGACGAAATCGGAACCAGAGCCGAGAACCGTTCAGGAATTTGACTAAGAACTTAGAGAGGTAAAGAGAGGTATTTCATATTAAGTATGGTAACCTCGAGGCAATTGGTTGATTGATGTGTTATGGTTGAATTAAGACTTGATATATATATATATATATATATATATATATATATATATATATATATATATATATATTATATATATATCCTAGATTGATTGGGTGCTATGTATTGTGTATAATTGGTTACTAGGATATGAATTGTGTCATGGATGCCTTGATTGAGATATATTGTTATTGTTGAATTGATATTGATATATATATATATATATCTCCTGGACTGGTTAAGAGCATAGGATTAGCTATGACTTAATAAAGAATTAAAATATTCGAAAACCGAAATCGAAGTTTTTGAAAACTGGATTTTGAAATCAAAAAGGTATCTTGGGAAACGTGTTGCTTTTCAAGAAAAGTAATCGTCTTTTAAAAAAGTTATGCCCTTTTAAAATGGAAAAAAGTGGTTTGAGGAAAATTAGTGCAAAGTGTGTTTTGTTTTAGAAAAACGTTGTCAAAGAGGTGGAACCTTTAGAAAACTGTTTTGTTTACGAAAAATAGTTTTCTTGGAAAATGTTTTCTTTGAAAATGAAATCTCTTAGTTCAAAACCATAAAAGTGTGTTTTGTTTCCAAAACTACTTTTGAGAAGTAAGATAGAAAGAAAAATGATGAATCTTTTGAGATGAATGCAAACCTAGTGACTGAGACGTCGGACTAGTGTTTTGTGTATTGAACATTCGGACTTCGTGTCTTATCTTTTGAATGAATGGACTTAATGTCCTTTAAAATGAGTTGTGACCTATATGCATCGACAATGAAAGAATGAAAGAAAAAGAAAGCAGAATTTTCTGTGTACATGCATGAACCGGCAAACGTGTCATTTGAAAACGAGCTACAACTCAAGTAGTTGAGAATATGAGCCAGTTAAGACCACTAGTTCTATAGGGGAATTCTGTGTTCGAAACTCCACAAGTGGCCGGAGGCATCGCGACCCCATGCCGTGGTAAATCGGGCGCCCAACACGAATGAATTCAATCAAATACTGGACTATTCAGGATATAGTTATGACGTGGTATCCCGAAACAATTAGAGCTCGGACCTAAATTGAGAGGCAGAGTCATGAGAACAATTGTGTCATGGGTGTATTTGCGGCCTATCGCTCGATGAAGGGAAGTAGGAATCTCCGAAGTACATTAACTAGAAAGATGATATTGAAGTCTCATGCATTATTATAACTCATGATAGTGTTTGAGATATTATGTTGCAAGAATAACTGTTATTATAACTGTATTTATATGTGATTGTATATTTTGTTTGTCGCTTGTGAGGCTATCATGATAAACTTATAAAATGATTATCTCACCTTTGCGTGTACATGTTGGACACCCTGTTGTGTTTTTGGAACACATGGACAGATGTTGATCATAGATCCCCGCGGACACGTGAGGACTCAGATGACGGAGTCTTTTGAATAAGTTGAAAAGAGGATCCCTCCGAATTCCTCTAGGAATCGTAGATGACTTTGGGTTTGTATCCCAATGGATACTATAGCCCGATCAGCATAGGAGTCTTACTTTTGAGCCAGTCTTATATATATATATATATATATATATATATATATATATATATATATATATATATATATATATATATATATATATATATATGACTTGGACTTATGTTATGATTATGTCATTATGAATGTTGAATATTAGTGTGTGCTATAAAGTTTATTCCTTTGTCTTGAGTTTGAATTACTTGATGTATGACGAAAATTTTTAAACCCACGTTTTTGAATGTAGTTAATTAATTAAAGTATTTTCCAAAAGCAACCAGCGTTTTATTTCTTGATGTTTTTTCACATTTTGAGTTCGAGTACGTGGTACCCGAGCGGGTTGTTACATCCTCCACAGGGTCTTCCCACAAAATAGAAGAAACACACAGAGAAAAGGCAGGGAGATAAGAAACATGCATCATCAAACATGGGAAAGGGGCAATAGTGTAGTCTTTACACATGTAGCACACAGCAATAGAAAACATGCAACATTCCAACAGCCATCTCTCGAGTCACACGTCACATCCATCACAAAAGTCATTCTCTCAGATCAAACCTCTACGAGGGATACTAATCCCTATATGCATGTCGTCCGATTTCATCACGTTCCCAGTCGGACATCCACGTCGGGATCAATAACGTCCCCAATTGGACATCCCCATCAGGATCAGTAAAACATGTCCCCACTTGGACATCCTCGTAAGGATCAATAAATCACGTTCCACTTGGACATCCCCGTAAGGATCAATAATATCCCCAATTGGACATCTCGCCACGGGATCAGTGATACACATCTCGCCTCCATTTGGGCATCCCCCATTGGGATCAAATATGATATGATATATAACAAACATCAATCACAAGCGATACTGGAACCTCACGCCTAAGCACTCGGCCACAGCCACGATGCATGACATCCACATAAACATCACAACACCTTGCATCCACGATCCACAACTCCAAGATTAGAACCATGATGGTATCGACCCGCACGACATCACCATCTCACCATACTCTCATCAACATCAACATCAAGCAATCAACAGCAATAACATCATCATAGCAATAAGCATGCTAATACACAAATCATCGTATAGGCAGATAAACAAATAACCACATAGGAAAATTACCGTGCATATCACATCAACCTCAACAACAACGTCGTCTAGCCTAGGGTATTAACTTAGCGGTGATAGCCCAAAGATACCTACACCTAGGGTCTAGGTACTTTGTCCAGGGCTCAACCTCTAGTAGGGTTTAAGGTTCCCCTAAACACGTATACATTCTACATTATGCTTGCCTTCCCGATGATATCCATTCTTTCACCCCACCTGAAGGATTGCGTAGCCGAGATCACGAACTTGATCACAAGCTAAACACCACCACCACAACCACGAAATCCACCTCAAGCCAGCCACCACTACGCGGTTCCTCAGCCCAAGCTCGCGGCTGCAACCTCCTTCAGGAGCAAGCACACCCACGATCATGAACTTGGCCCTAATAACGGGAACAACGTGTAAACAACATCGTTAACCTTAGGGCAATCTAAAAACCAAAGAGAAATTCAAGGGGAAAAAACTCGAAGAACACGAAGAACATAAAGTCGATGTGTTAGAGATTCGAGCTTACCTTCGAGAAATCAAGAAATCAACCAGTAAATCTTGAAGTACTTGAAGCCCTTATCGCAATGGTGTAGTCGGAATCACGATCCAATGCTCCAAACTCGTCCTATCTCAACTTTCTCTCTCAAGAACTCAGCTCTCTCTAGATTCTCTAGACTGGGAGAAATGCTTAAGTTTCGTGCAAAATGAAATGAGAAAGAAAACTTAAGTAATGTTTCAGGCTGTCCATGCTTCAGTGTGGGAAAACTACACGCTTCAGCGTGGGCACGCTCTGACGTAGGAAAACTCCACGCTTCAGCGTGGAGCGCTGATTGCCACGTCTTTGCCACGTGTTGCGTGCGTGTTGACACGTGCACCCCCACGCGTCCACTCTCCACGTTTTGACGTGCAACTACCCACGCTCAAGCATCAACGGTCAACGTTTAAGCATGTGATTTCTCCACATCTAAGCATTGGACGCTGATTAGAACTGTTCTTTCACATTTTTGCACGTTCTGAGCTCGTTCCAAGGTCAAATTGTCCCAAATTTGAACCATGGCATTCTCAACACATAAGGAACATAATTAAGCCATTAAACATGCTTAATTAATGTCCTACACCTTAATCAAGAAAATGGGGTGTTACAATACTACCCCCATAAAAAGAATTTTGTCCCCGAAATTCATCATACCTTTAAAACGGATTCGGTTATTGTTGTCGCATGTCCTCTTCTCTTTCCCATGTAGCATCTGCCGTCATTGCATCCCATATGACCTTGACTATGGGAATTTTCTTTTCGCGTAGTTCTTTCACCCTCTTGTTCTCAATCCGTACAGGCAACGTCTCGTACTCTAAGTTCTCTCTTATCTGTATTGATTCAGGCTCCATAACGTGTGCTGGATGATCAAGATGGTTTTTTCTGATTTGGGATACGTGGAATACATCATGAATACTGGATAGGTTGGGAGGCAAAGCAATTTGGTAGGCAACTGGACCAATTCGATGAAGGATTTGAAATGGTCCGATAAATCTAGGGGTAAGCTTTCGGGATTAGATTGCCCTACCAATTCCGGTTCTTGCAGTGACTCTCATAAAGATATGGTCGCCTTCCTGGAACTCCAAGGGTCTCCTCCTCTTGTCACTATAGCTCTTCTGCCGATCACATGCGATCTTCATCTTTTCCCGAATCTTCTGCACTTGCTCCGTTGTTCGCTGCACCATCTGTGGGATTATCAACTGATTCTCTCCGGCTTCATACCAGCAGAGTGGGGTCTTGCACTTTTTTCCAGACAGTGCCTCGTATGGTGCCATGCCAATACTCGTGTGGAAACTATGGTTGTACGTGAACTCAATCAGTGGAAGGAAATCGTCCCAACTTCCTGTGTTTTCCAAAACACATGCGCTTAACAGATCCTCCAAAGATTGAATCGTTCTTTCAGACTGACCATCCGACTGTGGATGATAAGCTGAACTCATCCTTAGCTTAGTTCCCAAAGCACTGTTCAAACTTTGCCAAAACCTAGAAGTAAATCTCGGATCTCGGTCCGAAATTATACTTGAAGGTAATTCATGCTACCTTATAACTTCCTTGATGTAGACCTGGGTTAATCTTTCCAGAGACTAACTCCGGTTGATTGGCAAGAAATGAGCACATTTCGTAAGCCTGTTAACGATCACCCAGATTGCATCGCACCTCTTTTGCATCCTTGGTAGTCCGAAAACAAAATCCATTGCAATACTATCCCATTTCCATTCTGGGACGTCTAGTGATTGCAATAACCCCGCTGGCTTCTAATGTTCAATCTTTGCCTTTTGACACACCAGACAGGATTGGACATACTCTGCTACCTCTTTCTTCATCCCTGGCCACCAGAACATCCTCTTCAGGTCTTGATACATCTTCTTAGCTCCTGGATGAAAACTTAGCTTGCTCTTATGGGCCTCTTCCAATATCATCTTCCTAATCTCTCTATCCTTTGGCATACAGATCCATTCTCCAAACCTTAGGATTCCATCAACACCTTTCTTAAAATCTGAAGTCCTACCTTCTTCCACCATCTGGTTCATCTCGTGTAGATACTGATCTTCTCCTTGCTTCTTCTAGATTAAGTTTAGAAAATCACTAGTGATAGTGACCATCCCTAAACTCATCTTATCTCTAGATAGCTCCACGTCTAGATTCAGATCTCTGAACTGTTCCAACAGCTCTAGCTCCTTCACCATCATAGCGGACATATGCAAAGATTTTCGACTCAATGCATCCGCTACCACGTTGACCTTCGCTAGATGCTATTGTAGACTGAAATAATAATCCTTTATGAATTCCATCCATCTCCTTTGCCGCATGTTCAACTCCTTCTGGTCGAACAAATACCTTAAACTTTTATAGTTGCTAAACACACTAAATTTAGCAACATAGAGATAGTGTCTCCATATCTTCAATGCAAACACTATCGCGGCCAACTCTAGGTCATGAGTTGGGTAATTACGTTCATGCACTCTTAATTGTCTGGAGGCATAAGCCATTACATTCCTTTCTTGCATGAGTACGCAACCCAAGCCTTGATACGATGCATCACAATACACATCAAACGACGTTGATGGATCTGGTAAGACTAGTACCGGAGATGTTGTTAGTCTCCTTTTCAGCTCTTGGAAACTAACCTCATACTCTTCTGTCCATCCAAACACTTTTCCTTTTCTCGTTAACTACGTCAGAGGTAACACAATCTTTGAGAATACCTTGATGAACCTCCGATAGTATCCTGCTAGCCCAAGAAAACTTCATATCTCACTTACCGTCTTAGGACTTTCCCACTTAACCACAACTTTTACCTTCGCAAGATCTACTTCTATGCCATCCTTTTTGATCACATGTCCAAGGAATTGTACCTTCTCCAACCAGAACTCACACTTAGACAACTTGGCATAAAGTTGTTTGTCCTTAAGAACTTGAAGTACAACCCTCATATGCTCTTGATGTTCTTCCTTGTCTGAGGAGTAGATAAGGATGTCATTGATGAAAACAACGACAAACTTATCAAGGTACGGTTTGAAGATCCTGTTCATATAATCCATAAACACTGCCGGAGCATTAGTCACACCAAAAGGCATAACTAAATACTCATAGTGCCCGTACCGACTCCAGAAAGTTTTTCTCGGTATATCATCTTCTTTCACCCTTATCTGATGATAACCGAATCTCAGATCTATCTTTGAAAACACCGTTGCTCCCCTAAGCTGGTCCATAAGGTCATCGATCCTTGGCAACGGATACTTGTTCTTGATCGTTACCTTGTTAAGCTGTCGTTAGTCCACACACAACCTGGAACTACCGTCCTTCTTCTTGACGAACAACATAGGCGCTCCCCACGGCGAAACACTGGGTCTTATAAACTGCTTCGTCAACATATAGTCCAGTTGCTTCTTCGGCTCTGCCAACTCTTTTAGGGATGTTTGATAGCGTAACATCCCCAAAACCCTATGTCTGTTTTTTTAACTGTTTGTGTAAATAACTTGACTGAGAACACAATTCGATTAATCATAACCATAATAATAGTTGATGATTGGAAATTCATATTTGAATTTCAATCATGAGCTTAATAATCATAAGATGTTGTTTTGAACCTAATGTGCCGTTTTGAGTCGGAACCGATAAAAATATTCTTATTTTAATCGGGATTGCTTTGCCTTGGGATGCGTGCCAGGGCCGGGGGCGTTGTTCTGGCCTGGAGCTGGGAGTAATTCATGACTACATCTCACACTTCACGAGACGTTATCAACCGTCCATCACCTTTTCATTCCTTTAACCAATGGATTAGATTCTTATGACTCTTGGTTAATAACCTAGCATCTTTTCCTTTTATGGAGAAAGCAAATTAACCTATTTATGGTTAATCTCTACACTTTTAACAAGAGCTCAACACCTCTTGTACCATACTTGATCATGGCCATCCATTTACTTACACTTCATCACATCATTAGTAAACTATTATTTGAATCAATTTGGCTTCCTAAATATGAAAGGCCATATGGCCAAATGGTGTGAAAAACACCATCCTTATTGCATTTTCATTCTTTAGAGGATCAAGCTCTCTCTTATTCCTCAAGAACACTCAAATCCTCTCTTCTCTCTCTTCTCCTTCTTCATGGTTTTGGTCTCTTAGACCATGAATTAAAACTTGTTTCTTCATTCTAAAACCATAGATCTTCTTGTCTTAACCTCCTTTACATCTTTGATGAAGAAAGTTTTTCATTTGGAGCAACTTGGTTCTTGACCCTCAAGAACACCAACCTTGTTCATCATGTGTTCTTCACTAAGTAAGTCTCTAATCTTACTTCTCTCTTCATATCTTTTCTTAGAATCATGAAACAACTTCTTCTAGTTTATGATTTTTGTGAAACAAGTTCAAGATCTTACCTTTTCTTTTTTTATGAAGATTCGGCCTTGTCACTCTTTCTTGTAGCTTGGAGTTTTGCTCATCCTAAGGATCTATAAGAAGTAATGGGGGAATGAACCACATCACACCACATTGGTGGTGGTGAAAATGGTTTGTGGGTTTGGTTTGGGGAAAACCCTAAACCAAGGGTTTCCTACTTTGTCTATTTGGTTCTCTATGAGAACAATGTTGTAATAATTATTTGTTGCTTGACTTATGTTCATTTATGTGTTTGAATGGTTGAAAATAACTTTTATGTGAGGGAAAAACCCTAACCTAGAGTTCCTTCATCTTTTGTTGAAAAGTGTTTCTGAAAATGTGATTTTCGGATCTGATCTTGTGTGAGTCATTTCGGGTTTTCTCTCAACATAGACCTTGGATTCCAAAACTTGTTTTTGATCCTGAAACTAGACATCTTGGGATTCATTTTGAGTACAAATTTCGTGTGTTTTTTAAATATTTGACCCTTGGAAACCTATTTCAATCTCAAGCACAAATTTCTGCCTTGGATTCTGACTACAGTGGCTTGTTTCATAAAACTGTACTAACTCGGTTACTGTTTGTGAACAATAGTTTTATATCCAAACACTAGACATCTTAAGCTTTCATATGAGTCCTCATTTACTCAAATCCGATTTCGTTTGGTCAATCAAATGTGTGTCACAAGTTGATGTTTGATATGCTGAAATTTTCTATATATAGGTTTTGGTGTTGATATTTGGAATTGTATGTTATGATGTCGGTGCAAGTATTTGTGTTTGAGTGTTAGTTTTGAAAATCATTTTGGCATGGTGAAAAACTGTTCTTAGGTTCAAGACCTAAGGATAGGATTTTTGAATGATGATTTTGTTCATGCATTTACTACTTGATGAAATGACTATATGTTGAGATGATTGTCATGATGCTAGAATGTTGTTGGATGACATATATTTTGTTGAAAATTACCATGTGTGGTCCTATAACGACTCGATTTTCACGTTTTCTAATTATCCAATATTTTAATGTTTTTATTTTATTGGAGGGTTTAGAGAGTGAAATAAAATTTTCCGAGAAGATAGGAATGTTCTACACAACCATAGGAAGCCATGGTTAAGTTTCGGACGAAAGCCCAAACGGAGCCCGGTCTGTGTTTTTCACGAATAGTAGCCTTTTTCTACTATCGAGACCTAATTTGGACTTGTGAACAAGAAAGTAAGTCTTGGGATTTTATTCTCTACATCTTTGTTAAAATCCGTCCTAACGTCCGAAAAATAATAATAATATATTATATTCGATCGTATAATCGAACTAGAAGGCGTTTGAAGTCGTAAAGGGATTCAACGAGACACGACAACGGATAAGCTCGATACCACATCATCCCAGGACACTTGGGAGAGTATGTCAGAGCCGTCATGACAATCGGAAAAATCTAGACGTGAAATGATCAAAATGCCCCTAACCTTAGTCTTTTGCACTTTTACCATTTTACCCTTTTGACAAATGACCATTTTGCCCTTAAGTGACTTGTTTTAAGGCTGAACTCAGCCCCATCCAGCCCCTCATTCACGCACAAACAGCCCTCCTTTCACACTCTATCTTCAACCTTGAGAAGCTCCATTGTTGTTCTTGAGAAAAGCTTGTTTTCTTGTTGGAATCACTTGATTCCTTGAGCAATCTTCCTTCATTTTAAGGTAAGATCACTTCTATGATCTCTTAGCTTCTTGAATATCTCTTTATTTCATGATCAACATCCATTTTCATGAAAATCATTTCTTAGATCCAAAAGTTTGAAAATCCATAGGAAATTGTAGAAAAATCATTTTGATGTAAGACCAATTTCTTTGAACTCACCTCATCATTCTCTACCTAAACCCAAGAGGTTATGATTCAACTCTCATCGTAGCTCAAAAAGCACAATATGGCCGAACCCTACAAGGTGATGATGAATAGTGTTTTTCCTCAATTTTTGATTTCTAACACTTGATTTCATCCTTAGCTTTCCTATGCCTTTGAATCCATGAAATGGAAAACCAAGATCAATTCCTAACCTTTTTGCCCTAGGGTGGCTGAAACCCTCTTTGTGAGAATTGTTGAGTTTGGTTTGATTGTTGTTTAATGTTTGATTGTTTGGTTGTTTGTAGTTGGTGACAACTATCAGGAGGTTCACAAACCGATCAACCAAATCTGATCCGGGAATCTGCTCTTCAACAGGTATGGGGGATGAACCTCATCACACCAAGATGGTGGTGGTGAAGATGGTTGTTTAGTTTATGTGTGGGTGAAACCCTTTGGTTGGGGTTCACCAATCAATTTGGTTCTCTTGGAGAACAATGTGTAATAAGTGTAGTTTATGCTTTAGTGTGCTCTAGCATATGTCTATGATGATGTGATTGGATGAAAATCATTTTCATATAAGTTGAAAAACCTACCTTGATCACTAGATCAAGTATGGACTTTTATGCTTGATTATGATGCAAATGATGTGTGATGGACTTTATGCTTGATTATGATGCAATAATATGTTATTGTTGTTTGTCATAATTAGATGAACATTGTGAGTTGTAATTGTCTTGAGGGTGAAGCAATCTTCACATTTGTTCCTAATAGGCCTTTTAGCCATAACCTTGGAAAAGGAAGAGTTTGAGTAGTTCTTGAACAATTAAGTTTTCAAGTAAGAAAAGTGTTTTAGTGGCTTATGTTTTTCAAAGAAAAACCCTAAGTGACTTTGATCCAAAGATCAAATGGAATTAAATGTCAATGTGTTTTCACCAAAGTGAAACATGTTTTATGCCTTATCCTTAGTCCGTCTAGTTAATCAAGTGACTCAAAATGAGACCAAAGGTGTTTTCAGGAAGAGAATCAAAATGGTTCCATAAGGTTGATGTCTTGTTTTAAGGCAACTTTTCGCTAAGCGAATTTACCTTCGTTAAGCGAAAACAGAGGAATTCTAAGTTAGGCATCACTGCCTCACTTTCGCTAAGCGAATCCAGAGAATTTCACTACGCTAATGATGTTTCGCCGAGCGATCCAGAGGAGTTTCAAAAGAGGTGTAACCGCCTCCAATTTCGCTAAGCGAATCCATATTCGCTAAGCGAATATAACAAACTTCGCTACGCGAATTATGTTTCGCCGAGCGATGCAGAGGAGTTCCAAAGGAGGTATTACTGCCTCATTTTCGCTTAGCGAATGGAATTCCGCTAAATGAATTTCACCTTTCAGAAAATGCTGGAAATGAAGTAATTAGTTCAAATGTTGTTTCAAATCAAATGAGTTTTCAATTGTAAAAGTTGTTTGGTTTACAAGAGGAGTTTTCTAACTCAATCGTAAAAGTTTTATACGTAAAACCCTAAGTCAAGTAGTTAACTTAGAGTTGAAGACAAGGGTTAATTAAGTATGGTATGTGGTGGAACAAGACCATGTGCAATACCATTGATGACTTAGTACATCAATGACTTCATAAGACTTAAGTGAATATACACTTATTCCCTTAACTGAAAATCAAGGATTAATACCTTAGAAATGCTTAAAGACTTATCTAAGAGGATTCTCAATCCTTATTCATAATGCTTAGGACTTGAGACTTAAATCAAAAGACGTAAGTACAAACATGAAACGTTTTGGATTTTGAAACAGTAGTTCGATGATGGACCGGTGATTTGGATCCAAGTTAATCGTTCAATTGTTTCCTTCTTGTGATAACCGGGATGAGATGGATCCTAAGACTGTGCAGGTATGGGACTGTACAGTGGAAGGAAACCTGAGGCTATGCAGGTATGGGACTGTATAGCTAAGGGAAGGCATATAAGAATTGATTGGTACTACCCATACCAACAAGATTTGTCTTCTTTTCGGGAACTTAGAACATAAGAACTTTATAGTTAAGCGTGCTTGACTTAGAGTAATTATGGGATGGGTGACCTTCTGGGAAGTTTCCTAGAAAGCGTGTGAGTGAGGATAAAACACGCTGAAAAGACTTGTGTTGGTTTGTGGGGACAGTCGACGATTCTTAAATCAGTTTAGATCATGCCAAACGAGTCACAAGATATTTATCCGATGGATAGATGTTTTATAAAATAAAGATGTGTGCAGTTTCTAAGGAAGAGAACCTTAGTGAACCTTGAGGTTTATCCAATGGATAGACATTGCTTTATCGCATCTGCTTTGTGTAAGCATTGGCATTTCATGTGCATAGTTGTAAGGCCTTGAGCCTAGGAGTTGAGCTTACACCTTGGTGCGGGTGCGAATCTTACAGTGACGATCTTCAAAGGTCGTTTTGGAGGTCTCAGGGTTGGAAGGGCTGACATGTGACCAATTGATGATTCTTCTGTGTCGTGGCGAATCCGTGCAATACACTGATATCCTCTACTAGATGCCGTGCTTTTCATGTTTGGTCGAGAGTGTTACCGTAAAGCCAGATACTTGCACGTTACGAACGTTGTAGCATTTTGCTCATGGCTGGCAGAAACCGGAATATGTCCTCCCATTCACTCTCTCCGAATGTTTTGTTAGCTCTATGGAGTAGGGGTCAGAGTAGTACCCGGTGGCATTGGCATTGAGTCATGTACATTGCACTGCATTGCATGCTTGTTGATGTTTACATTTACTGTTATACATCGATGTTCTGTTTAAGAATGTATTATATTATACTGTTAACTGTTTAACATGATTTATATTGAGAGGTTTAGTATGTGGTTTAACTGTCTAACATGTTGGGTACGCTGTTACCTAGTGAGTCGTCCCATTTTTACTACTACTGTTTTGTTGTGTTGATGAACGGGAATCTCACCCATATCTGTATGTTTTCTGCTGGTACTTGCTACTGCTGCTTGAACAGATGGACGCGACGATGGTTCGGTTCAGCAGGCCCTTTGAGTTCGGAGCTGGACTCTTTTGCTATTTTATTTTTATTTTCGACCAGACTATTTCAGTTTTTGTAGTACCTTTTGGGCGCTATGACTCCTAGTACTTATTGTATTTCTAATGTCAGTCATACATTAGACTTATGTCTGTATATAGTAATGTTGATGTTTCTGTTTTTCGTTTTCTGTTTCTGTATTTATAATACAATATCTTCTAGAAATGCATGGTGGACCTAAGTTCATTTATTAGTATTATTTATTTATCTTTACTAATCCCATTACATCTTTTTGAAAAGAAAAGAAAAAGAAAAATCGTATTTTTCGCATTAATAAATATTTTCGGCATTATAAACATTCGGGAATGTGACACTCGGGAAAGGGTGTTGCAGGTCCGGCCTTGTTAAGTTAGAAAGGGAAGCCAAAGCTTCAATGTTCAAATAATGGTATAATGGACTTAAATGTTCCCAATAAGGCAAAAGAAATTAAAAAGACCTACCTTACTTACATGGAGGCATTCGGCCATACCATAGTAATTAGGGCTAGGAACCTAAAATGTTGATGTTAAGAGGTTTAAAGTGTTTATACTAAAGTATAAAGGAAATAGAAATTAAAAAGGTTTCCTAAGAAATCAAGTTTTGGTTCCAAAGAACCAAGTGTTGTAAAATGAGTATTTTGGGTTCATATGAAAATTGTTTTAAGAATAGGAAAGTTTGAAGTTAATCAACCACTTATTCTAGCATGTTGTTGAAAGGAAAATATTTTCAAGAACAAAGAGTTTTTTTAATGATTCATATGGTTTCCAAAGGTTTTGGTTAGTAAACCTACTTTCAAGAGAAATGAGATATCTTGTAAGTGTTTTCTTTAAACAATGAGTCTTTACACTACTATGATTAATTTTGAAATCTTACAAAACAAATGAGTTATAGTTTTCCTTTGAAAATAAAAAGGTGATTTAAAGAAAGATATGTTTTCCCTTTTTATGCTAAGTAAAGGAAATTAGTATTATTTCAAAGGGAGTTTTACGCTAGTTTGGCAAAACACAAAGTAGGGTGTATGTTGGGGTTTTGGATACCTTACGAATATATGTATAGAGTTTTCAAAACTATGTTTGATAAAGGAGTTCCATGATCTAGTTTACTACCAAGGAGAGTATTTTAAAGACTTTACTATAATAGCGCAAGTACGTAATATCTCCTAAGGAATGCAATGAGTTTCCTAATGGACTCACAAAGACTAAATAAAAGACATGTACCTATTCCTTGTGATCATGGAAAACCATGTCCCACACCCTTGATTATTTAGGTCATCTAAGGGCCCATAATATTTAACCACAAACAGTTACTTATACAAAATAAGTAATGTTTCCCTTAATAGATAAGTGAGAAGACATGATAAAGGAATCCTTTTGGATCCTGTTCTCCATAATACGCTAGGATATGGAATGATATATCATAAGACTTGAACATCATTTTCCGAACGACAGAGTTGTATGGGACGCAAGGAATGGAACCAAGAATGGGCGACTGATGGCAAGTCGTGTAAAAGTGGGTCCCGTATGGGTGCCCTGTAGTTTATCAAGAGATAGGCATGGTGTTGCAGTGATAGTGTAGTACGTGTTTGTCTTGTGGCATTTATGACATACATACGCATCTGTGCATGAGTTGGGCGTTGTGCCTGAGAGTTGAGCTTACACCTTGGTGCAGGTGCGATTGTCTCAGGTGTCGATCATGAGTATCTTGGGGACGTCGGGGGTTAGGGAAGACACATGTGGCCAGAGAATAGCTCCTCTGTGTCGTGGATATCCATCGAAAAACACTGATGTCCTGACTGAAACACCGAGAAAATCATGATTTGGGTAAAGAACGTCTGGCATGAGCTGTTATAGCAATTGCGATCTTGATGTGGCACTGTGGGGCTGAGATAACGTAGACAATGTTCTCCCAATCACTCACTCTTATTTTGTTTAGTTCCATGGAGTAGGGGTCAGAGTCTTACCCTTGTGGCATATGGCAATGAGTCATGTACATCGCATTGCATTGCATGACTGTTGATGGACATATTTACATGTTATACATTGTTATCCTATGTTGATGATGTCTTATGCTGTTGATTGGATAATATGAGATATTGAGATGTATGATATGCATGGATAGTATTTTATTGTCTTGTGTGTCGTACCAGTTTTACTTCTGCCATGTGTTGTGTTGATGAATGGGAATTTCACCTCATTAATTTGTATTGCATCATTGTCTGCTTCTCTGGTTGTATCCCGAGAAAGTCGTGTTACCGAGACTTCAACTGACGTTTTGGATGCACCTCTTTGTTGAGCCTCCCCGTGGTTTTGGCGTTTGGACATCTCGTCATGATGAGCTTCTAGCAAAGTACATGGGAAGAGCCACACTCACTATCCGCAAGGGTCGTAGAGGAAGAGTTTTTGACTGCTCAACAGCTCGTCTTCATGTCGTCTGCTGTCAAGGTTGTACTCGTAAGTGGAATGCTAGATGGACTTTTCCACCGATGCGTTCAGTGCCTTCTCCCTCTGTTAGGGATAGGCCGCTTGTGACACCCGCTACCCCGCATACGATAAAATAAAATAAAGCATGCAAGTTAAATAAAACTTTAACATAAAAGGTAGCAAGTACCACATGATCCGAAAACGTTTTAAACATAAAACAACTGTGGAAAAACGTTAACATAAAACCCAAAACCCGATGTCACATAGTCAGAGTTGGTATACATATACCGATAATACATCGGAATAAAACTAAACAACTGACCGTAAAACCTAACTACTACTACTAAGAGAGATCTCCACGAGATCACTCCTCGTCTGCATGCTCACCCTCCTCTGCACATGCAACATCATATGCACAAGAACAACAAAAGATGGGGGTGAGAAATACGATCATAAATATATGTAAACAGAATGGAATAGTAATTAAGATGACATACAACATACATCAATCAACACATGTATAATCAATATATATATATATATATATATCAAAGGTGCATGTTAATGCGAATGCAACATCATTACTCTGTATGCATGTGGCCAACAACTCTAACTCTAGAAAGGCGATTAGGAGTACATGTCCGGTTATCAACGTGGATGATATGCCAGACCATGGGCCATCCCCGAACACTCTCACTAATCCTGATAACTATAGTGGCTAGTCAGGGTACTCAAGCTTATCCTTTAGGTCACTCCGACAATAGGTAGTTAGCCCATGTCACCTGGAATTTCGCTACCCAATGTACCCGCAAGGCCGGGATAACACCCATCATGGCCTCCACTATCGCGATTCATCGTTTGCTTTCCACCCAACATATCAACGTCAACGTATGATGCATGCTATGCTCAACAACATGCAAACACATGTCCAACCATCCACCATCATGCCATTACATGGCTATCAACTTTGACCAACAAGCATCAAAGATGATTTATCAACATCAAACTTGACCAATAAGCATCAAGAGTGATTTAACCAACAACATCGGTAACAATGCGTCGTTACCAATAACATCGTCGTCTTACTAATTGTTCTTTATGTCTTAACTTAACAATACCTTTATTAAGCATTATATTTAATCTTATTATCTAAACCCTCAATCCATATTTTATTAAGATTATAACTTAACCTTAATATTTACACCTCAAGTCATATATTTATTAAGATTATAACTTAATCTTAATATCTAAACCACAATTCATATCTTATTAAAATCATAACTTAATCTTAATATCTAAACCACAATTCATATCTTATTAAGATTATAACAAGCCTACAAAACACTATCCATCAAGCATAAGGGGTCAAAACTGCTCCTGGGCACGTGAGAATCGATTTCCATTCTCTGGAATCGATTTCTCAAGTCTTCAAATCGATTTCCAATCTCTGGAAATCGATTTCAACATGTTCAAATCGATTTCCCCAATCGATTTTGAACAAGGGAAAATCGATTCTAGAAATCGATTTCTACAAGGCCAAATCGATTTCCACACCTTGGAAATCGATTCTTGGAGGTTTCGAATCGATTTCCATATGCTGGAAATCGATTTCTGGGTGTCAGATCATATGGCAGCGGGTTTCCTCCGCTATCCGACCAGTCTACGTTCTCTAATTAACATATCATTCGAGCCTAAGCTATTTATCTCCAATTTGATTAGTCTAACACTCATAAATCATAACCTAAGGGTTCTCAAACTAATCCTTGGTCATCAATCTCACATTGCCTATTTATTTTCTCCCTATAACTATGTTCTTATAGTATAAGGTTAACAAAACACCATATCTTGGCATAAACAACATGTTCATCATCATCAATTCATCAACAATCATATAAATCATGTACTCATAGTTATAAACATGTTAGAACATCAGATTATTCATCAATCAATACTCATATAGCCAGAAAACAACATAACAACATTCATAGGCACACGCAGGCATACATAGGGGTCATGGGTTAACCCCTTCATCTTAACCTATCCCAAAACCCACATATTCATGGCCAAATTTTCTCCCCCCCCATACCTTGTATGACGATTAACAGCCTAAGAGAAAGAGAACAGAGCCGAGTTCTGCTACGGTTCCTTCTTACGGGTTCAGCACTTGATCACGATCGCAACACTGGAAGGCAGAGTCGATCATTAAGTTAAGGATTGAAAGGTAAAACAAATCTAGGATTAGAAACTCACCTTGGTTTCTAACTTAGGAGATTAACTCTAGCAGCAGGGATAGACTAGCCAAACAATGCCGTATTCTTGACGAAGAACACCAAAGCAGGATTCGTCCTTTGGGTTTTCTAGAGCAAGAGATCAATTAGAGCTCTTAGGGATGAGAAGAGGCAAAAAGTGTGTACAATAGGGTGTGTGTAACGCCCCGATTTTCACGTTTTCTAATTCTTCAGTATTTTAACGTCTTTATTTTATTCGAGGTCTTAGGAATAGAAATAAAATATTCCGAGACCGTAGTCATGCTCGACGATATCGTAGGAAGCTACGATTAAGTTTTGAGTCAAAAACTCAAACGGAGTCCGGTCTGCGTTTTTACACTGACAGTATGATTTTACTGCTCAGAAGACCTCAGATGGACCCGTGAACGAGACAGTAAGTCTTAGAATTCGATTCTCTACGTTTTGGTTAAATTTCGTAAAAATTTCAGAAAAATCACTTCCTGACCGCCGTTCGAGCGAAATCCTCAATCGGGTGACGAACGGAGCCACGTATGGATTTACCGGGACTCGCCAAAGGATAATATTGATATCACATCATCCTAGGACACTTGGGAGAGTATGCCAGAGTCGTCATGACGATCGGGAAAATCTAGACACGAAATGACCAAAATGCCCCTAACCTTAGTCTTTTGCACTTTTACCATTTTACCCTTTTGGCAAATGACCATTTTGCCCTTAAGTGACTTGTTTTAAGGCTGAACTCAGCCCCTCACACTCTCATTTTCGCACAGCCCTCTCAAAAAGAGAAGAACACCATAGTTGCTCTTGAAGCTCCTTCATTTCTTGTTGGAATCAGTTGATTCCTCGAGCAATTTTCCTTCATTTCAAGGTAAGATCACTTCAATGATCTCTTAGCTTCTTGAATATCTCTTTATTTCAAGATCAAGATCCATTTTCATGAAAAGAATTTCTTAGATCCAAAACTTTGAAAATCCATAGGAAATTGTAGAAAAATCATTTCGATGTGAGAGCAATTTCTTTGAACTCAGCTCATCATTCTCTACCTAAACCCAAGAGCTTATGATTAAACTCTCATCATAGCTCAAAAAGCACAATATGGCCGAACCCTACAAGGTGATGATGAACAGTGTTTTTCATCAATTTTTGATTTCTAACACTTGATTTCATCCTTAGCTTTCCTATGCCTTTGAATCCATGAAATGGAAAACCAAGATCAATTCATAGCTTTATTCTCTTTAGGGTGGCCGAAGCCCTTAGGTAGAATTGTTGAGTTTGGTTTTATTGATGTTTAATGTTTGATTGTTTGGTTGTTTGTAGTTGGTGACAACTATCAGGAAGTTCACAAACCGATCAACCGATTTTGATCCGGGAATCTATTCTTCAACAGGTATGGGGGGTGAACCTCATCACACCAAGATGGTGGTGGTGAAGATGGTTGTTTAAGTTTATGTGTGGGTGAAACCCTTTAGTTTGGGTTCACTTTTATGTGTTAAGTTTTGTTAAGTTCTCTTGGAGAACATGATAGTCATGATGAGTTTATGCTTTAGTATGTTGTAGTGTGTTTTAGCATATGTTGATGATGAGATGATTGAATGAAAATCATTTTCATGTATGTTGAAAAACCTACTTTGATCACTAGATCAAGTATGGACTTTTATGCTTGATTATGAGACCATGATGTGTGATGGACTTGTATGTTTTGGTTATGATGTAATAAGGTGTAATTGTGGTTTGTCATAATTGGTGTGAGCTTTTAAGCTATATTTGCTTAGTTGGTGAAGCAAAGTCTCCATTTTTCATTGGAGTAGGCTTGTGGCCTTAGTAAGAGGAAAATATAAGAACATGTGTTGGTCTTGTTCTAGCAAGGTTTTGAGGTAACAAAACTTGATTTCATAACCTATGTTTTCAAGAGAAACAAAAGTGATTTTGATCCAAAGATCAAATGAAGTTTTAACCTTTAAAGTGTGTCACCAAAGTGGGAAAATGTCTTTTCTTTAGCCATAGGTCTTTTAATCAAACTAAGTGTTACAATAAGAGAATTAATGAAGAAGTTAAGGAAAAGTGAAAACAGGGCACTCGCCTAGCGAACCCTGTCTCGCCCCGCGAGACAGAGGCAAAACAAGGCATTCGCCCGGCTAACCTCGCCTCGCCTCGCGAGACAGTGGCTAGTCCGAGCAGCAAAGATGCAGCTTATCGGCCTCGCGTAGCGAAGTAGTTCTCGCGCCGCGAACCGCCTAAGCAGTTAAGAAGTACAGCTCTCTGCCTCGCGACGCGAGACAATTATCGCCTCGCGATGCAAGAAGGTCGGTTTGAAACACAGTTCTCTACCTCACGACGCGAGACAATATTCGCCTCGCGATACAGAGGATTTGTATAAGGAGCAAATACAGCTCTCAACCTCGCGACGCGAAAATTCTGTTCGCCCCGCGAGAAAGGAGTTTTCTAACTCAATCGTAAAGTTTTGCGCGAGACAAACCTAAGTTAAATAATTAACTTAGAGTTAAAGACAAGGGTTAATTAAGTATGGCATGTGGTGGAACAAGACCATGTACTATACCATTGATGACTTAGTACATCAATGACTTCATAAGACTTAAGTGAATCAACACTTATTTCCCTAATTGAAAATCAAGGATTAATACGTTAGAAAGGCTTAAAGACTCATCTAAGAGGATTCTCAATCCTTATTCATAATGCTTAGGACTTGAGACATAATTCATAAGTCGTAAAGATAAACACGAAACGTTTTGGTTTTCAAAATAGTAGTTCGATGACGGACCGATGATTCGGATCTAGGTTAATCGTTCAATTGTTTCCGTCTTGTGATAACTGGAATGAGAGAGATACTAAGGCTGTGCAGGTATGGGACTGTATAGTGGAAGGAATCCTGAGACTATACAGGTATGGGACTGTGTAGTTAAGGGAAGGCATATAAGAATTGATTGGTACTACCCATAGAAACAAGATTTGTCTTCTTTTTGGGAGCTTAGAACATAAGTACTTTATAGTTAAGCGTGCTTGACTTAGAGTAATTAGGGGATGGGTGACCTTCTGGGAAGTTTCCTAGAAAGCGTGTGAGTGAGGACAAAACACGCTGAAAAGACTTGTCTTGGTTTGTGGGGACATGTGACGATTCTGAAAGCAGTCTGGATTATTCCAAAGGAGTCACGAGATATTTATCCGATGGATAAATGTTTTATCCAATGGATAAATGTTTTATAAAACAAAAATGTGTAGTTTATCCAATGGATAGACAATTGCTTTATCGCATCTGCTTTGTGTAAGCATTGGCATTTCATGTGCATAGTTATAAGGCCTTGAGCCTAGGAGTTGAGCTTACACCTTGATGCGGGTGCGAATCTTACGGTGACGATCTTCAATGGTCTTTTTGGAGGTATCACGGTTGGAAGGGCTGACATGTGACCAGTTGGTGGTTCTTCTGTGTCGTGGCGAATCCGTGCAATACACTGATATCCTCTACTAGATGCCGTACTTTTCATGTTTGGTCGAGAGTGTTACCGTAAAGCCAGATACGTGCACGTTACGAATGTTGTAGCATCTTGCTCATGGCTGGCAGAAACCGGAACATGTCCTCCCATTCACTCTCTCCGACGTTTTGTTAGCTCCATGGAGTAGGGGTCAGAGTAGTACCCAGTGACATTGACATTGAGTCATATACATTGCATTGCATTGCATGGCTATTGATGTTTACATTTACCGTTATACATCGCTGTATTGTTTAAGAATGCCTTATATTATGCTGTTAAATGTTTAGCATGATATTATGTTGTTGACTGCTTTACATGATTTATACTGAGAACCTTTGTAAGCATGTTGTGTACGTTGTTACCCGGTGAGTCGTCCCGTTTTTACTACTGCTGTTTTGTTGTGTTGATGAACGGGAATCTCACCCATATCTGTATGTTTTCTGCTGGTACTTGCTGTTGCTTGAACAGATGGACGCGACGATGGTTCCGCTCCGCAGTCTCTTTGAGTTCGGAGGTGGACTCTTTTTGCTGTTTTAGTTTTGTTGTCGGCCAGACTATGACAGTTTTTGTAGTACCTTTTGGGAGCTACGACTCCTAGTACTTATTGTGTTCTCTTATGTCAGTCATACATTAGACTTATTGATGTGAGCCCACTAAGGAGCTTGGACCAAGGAGCACTACAAGGACATGGTGGACCTATAACAAGAGCTAGGATCAAGAAAGCCCAAGAAGTCTTAAACCAAGTGGTGACAACCATGATGGAAACAAGCCCAAGTTTAAGTCTTGATGGAGTGGAGCCCAAATTGGTTACTTGTCTTATCCATCTTGAAGACATATGATGTTGATGGGCATGAGCTTCTTCAAAGCCCATTTACTAGTTTTATTTCTAGTTGAATAAAGTGTAAAATACTTTGTATGGATCCAATTTTGGGGGAACTTCACTTTGGTGTCCATGAAGTGTGGGCTACACTAAGTTTGTATGATGACCAAGCCCACTTCATGAGGATGCACGAAAATGGGAAGCTTCTAGGAGGGCAACCTTTGGCTTGCATGCCTAGGTAACTCCTTTAGAAGTTATGGAACCACTTTTTATTAGTCACTTAAGTAGGATAGTTATTTAGCCACTTAGTGGATGAGTAAAAGCTTTTATTACACCACTTAGTGGGATGTTCGTGAATGGGGTTTTGTCATCTAGTGATGACCCTTTGTATGCATATTCTATGCAGCCCCATCTCCTATATAATTCGAGTACGATGAATGGAAAAGGGAACTAAGAAGTTGATTTTGGATTGAATCCAATTGTGAGGGTATTGTCTCTCTTAGGTTCTTGATTGAGCCACCCCCTTTGATCTTATCAAGAGTCCAAGACTTTTGTGGCGATCTTCACTAGGCTTATCAAATCCCCTTGGATTTGTGGCGCCTCTCCCCTTCCTCATCTTCATCCATTTTCTTGTTTTCTTTCTTTCTTGAATTGAACACTACTTGTTTTCCTAAGTTTCATTGGTAGTCTAACCAATTGTGCTTGATAATTCAACCTAAGATCATCAACAGGGCAACCCACTAATTTGGTTGTCATCAAGTGGTATCAAAGCTCAGGTTTGGTTGAATTATTTTTGTGTTTTGTTCTTCAATTTTCTTCTTGTTCTTCATCTTCAACCTTTCTTCTTTTCTATCCAAATATTACTTTGATTCTGTTTTGAAGGGAATTTTCGTTGCTTTTATGTTTCTGCCCCAAAACAAGTTTGCAAGTGTTTTTCTCTTCATGGAAGTGTAAAAAAAGAAAAAGAAAAAAAAACCAGCGCAAAAAAAAAAAAAAAAAAAACAGAGAAAGAATAGAAAAAAAAAATCTTATTTGGGCAAATTGTGTTCATGACAAAGCTTCCCTTCATTCTTGTTTGTATTCTTGTGAAAGCTTTTCCTTGTCTTGCTTTTCCTTTGTTCTTGATAAGTCTTGTTGAATATTGCTATTTGGATTTGGACATTTTTGTGTGGATTGGAGGTTGACTCCTTTAAGAACTATAAGAGGACATATTGAGAGGAAAAAGGCAAGAGTGCAAAATTACATATTGTGTGGAAAAAGCCTAATTGAGTGTATCACAATTTTGAGTGAAACACATGAGAGAGTGTGGTGAGAAGTTTAAAATTCTTGTTATATTTAATATTTTGTTTCAAGTGATGGCAGATGATAGCCCACCTCTTTCTCCAAGGTCCGCAATTCTCCAAGCTAGGATGACTAATCAAATCCGCACCCTTACAAGGCAAATGGAGGCAATGCAAGCAAATTATGATAGACAACTTGCCATCCTTCAAACCCGTGATGAGTCAAGTGGATATGAAAGTGAAAGAGGAAGGAGGAGGACATAGAGGAAGGAGGCGTGATAGAGAAGATAGAATTGAAGGAGTCAAGATCAAAGTTCCTACCTTCCATGGGAAGAATGATCCCGAAGCCTACTTGGAGTGGGAGATGAAGATGGAGCAAGTGTTTGATTGCAACAACTACAATGAAAGGAAGAGAGTGAAGGTAGCCGCTCTTGAATTTAAAGACTATGCACTTGTTTGGTGGGATCAAATGCAAAAAGAAAGAAGACGGTATGAGGAGGAGCCAATTGAAACTTGGGCCGAAATGAAACAAGTCATGAGGAGAAGATTTGTGCCATCCCATTACCATAGAGATCTTCACAACAAATTGCAAAGATTGACCCAAGGATCCAAGAGTGTTGATGAGTACCACAAAGAGATGGAGTTGGCCTTGATTAGGTCCAACATTCATGAAGAGAGGGAGGCTACTATGGCTCGGTTCTTACATGGATTAAATCAAGAGATTCAAGACATAGTGGAGCTTCAAAACTATGTGGAGATTGAGGATTTGGTCCAACAAGCTATCAAAGTGGAACAACAACTTAAAAGGAAGAAGTCCAAATTTTCTTCTTCTTCTAAGTTTTCACCTTCAAGTTGGAAGGACAAATCAAAGAAGGAGGGCACCTCAACTTCCAAGGAGGCCGTGACTAGCACACATGGAAAGAAACCTATGGAAGCCTCTACTACGCCTAGAAACCGTGATGTGAAATGCTTCAAATGTTTGGGTCATGGACATATTGCATCTCAATGCCCAAGTAAAAAGGTGATGATAATGAGGAATGATGAAGTTGTAACACAATCCGAGGCCTCTAGTGAAGAAGAAAGTGAGGGAGAAATAGTACCGGAAGGAGATTTGCTCATGGTGAGGAGACTTTTGGGAAGCCAAGTCAAAGAGCATGATGAAAGCCAAAGAGAAAATATCTTCCATACAAGGTGCATGATACAAGGGAAGGTATGTTCTTTAATTATTGATGGTGGGAGTTGTGCTAATGTTGCTAGTGCTAGAATGGTTTCTAAATTGAATCTTGTGACTAAACCACATCCACGGCCATATAAACTCCAATGGCTTAGTGAAGTTGGTGAGATGACCGTGAACAAGCAAGTTGAAGTTTGCTTCTCCATTGGAAAGTATCATGATAATGTTCTATGTGATGTGGTACCCATGGAGGCAAGTCATATGTTGCTTGGGAGGCCTTGGCAATTTGATAAAAAGGCCAACCATGATGGATATACAAACAAGTTCTCTTTTATGCACCAAGACCGCAAGGTCGCTCTTACACCATTATCTCCAAGAGAAGTAAGTGAGGATCAACTTAAATTGAGAGAGAAAAAAATGCAAGAGGAAAAATAAAAAGAGAGTGAAAAAAAAAAAAGTGATGGCCGAAAGAATAAAGATCAAAAAGAAGAGAAAAAAAGTGAGAAAAATAGTGAGAAGAAAGAGAGTTATTTGGCAACAAAAAGTGAGGTGAAGAGGGCTTTGATTTCTAGGCAGCCCCTATACATGCTTTATTGCAAAGAATATTGTTTGAATGCTAATGCTTCTAATGAACTCTCTTTGCCTAGTGGTGTTGAAACTCTTGTGCAGGAATTTGGTGATGTGTTTCCAAAGGAAGTGCCACATGGCCTACCTCCTTTAAGGGGGATTGAACATCACATTGATCTCATTCCGGATGCATCATTACCCAATAGGCCAGCCTATAGGAGCAACCCTCAAGAGACTAAAGAAATACAAAAGCAAATTGAGGAGCTGATGCAAAGGGGATGGGTCAAAGAGAGTTTGAGCTCATATGCTGTACCAGTCATCCTAGTGCCCAAAAAGGATGGGAGTTGGAGGATGTGCACTGATTCTAGGGCTGTCAACAACATCACTATCAAGTATAGACACCCTATCCCTAGACTTGATGACTTGTTAGATGAATTGTTTGGTGCTTGCTTATTTTTTAAAATTGATTTAAAGAGCGGGTACCATCAAATTAGGATAAGGGAAGGGGATGAATGGAAAACTGCTTTCAATACAAAATATGGTTTGTATGAATGGATGGTGATGCCTTTTGGTTTAACTAATGCACCTAGTACTTTCATGAGGTTAATGAACCATGTTTTGAGAGAATTTTTGGGTAAGTTTGTTGTTGTATATTTTGATGATATCTTGATATATAGCAAAAAGCCTAGATGAATATCATGAACATTTGAGGGCTGTTTTGCATGTGTTAAGAAAAGAGAAGTTGTATGCAAATTTTGAAAAATGCACTTTTTGTGTGGACCATGTGATCTTCCTTGGTTTTGTTGTAAATGCAAAAGGGTTCCATGTTGATAAAGAGAAAATTAAGGCCATTCAAGATTGGCCAACCCCCAAAAATGTGAGTGAAGTGAGGAGCTTTCATGGCTTGGCTAGTTTCTATAGGAGGTTTGTGAGGGACTTTAGTACGTTGGCTGCACCTCTTAATGAAATTGTCAAGAAAAATGTTGCTTTTAAATGGGGGGAGAAACAAGAACTTGCATTTCAAGAGCTTAAAGAAAAACTTACTCATGCACCAATACTTGTTTTGCCTAATTTTGCTAAATCTTTTGAGATTGAATGTGATGCTTCTAATATTGGTGTTGGAGCTGTTTTGATGCAAGAAGGGCATCCAATTGCTTATTTTAGTGAGAAATTAAGTGGTGCTGCACTTAATTATCCCACCTATGATAAGGAGTTGTATGCCTTGGTGAGGGCGTTGCAAACATGGCAACATTATCTTCTGCCCAAGGAATTTGTCATCCATAGTGACCATGAGTCCTTGAAGTATTTGAAAGGACAAGGGAAGTTGAATAAAAGACATGCTAAGTGGGTTGAGTTTCTTGAGCAATTTCCCTATGTCATCAAGCATAAAAAGGGTAAGGCCAACATTGTGGCGGATGCACTTTCAAGGAGGTATACTTTACTTTCAACCCTTGAAACAAAATTGTTTGGACTTGAATGCATAAAGGAATTGTATGAGCATGATAAAGATTTTTCCCATATCTATGCTACATGTGTGCATGCGGCTCAAAATGGTTATTTTAGGCACCAAGGGTTTTTGTTTAAAGAAAAAAGATTATGTGTGCCTAAAAGTTCCATAAGAGACTTACTTTTAAAAGAGGCGCATGAAGGGGGTCTAATGGGGCACTTTGGGGTCCAAAAGACTTTAGATATGTTGCATGAGCATTTTCATTGGCCACACATGAAACATGATGTGCAAAAGTTTTGTGAAAAATGCATTGTTTGTAAGAAGTCTAAATCTAAAGTGATGCCTCATGGTCTTTACACTCCTTTGCCTATTCCTGATTTTCCTTGGATTGATTTGTCAATGGATTTTGTTGTGGGACTACCTAGGACAAGGAATGGTAAGGATTCAATCTTTGTGGTTGTGGATAGGTTTTCAAAAATGGCACATTTTATACCATGCAAAAAGATTGATGATGCTTGTCATGTTGCTGAATTATTTTTTAAAGAAGTTGTAAGGCTTCATGGCCTTCTAAGAAGTATTGTTAGTGATAGGGGCACAAAGTTCCTAAGTCACTTTTGGAGGACATTATGGGGGAAACTAGGTACAAAGCTTCTTTTCTCCACTACTTGCCATCCCCAAACGGATGGGCAAACTGAGGTAGTAAACAGGACACTGTCTTCCCTTCTAAGGGCTGTAATTAAAAAGAACATTAAGTCTTGGGAGGAATGTTTGCCTCATGTGGAATTTGCTTATAATAGGGTTGTTCATAATACTACCCAATTTTCTCCTTTTGAGGTTGTTTATGGATTTAACCCTTTAACTCCTCTTGATTTATTGCCATTGCCTAACTCTTCACTTTTAAAGCATAAAGATGGCAAGGCTAAGGCTGAATATGTGAGGAAGTTACATGAGCAAGTGAAGGCTCAAATTGAAAAGAGGACTGAAAGCTATGTTAGACAAGCCAACAAAGGGAGGAGAAAGGTGGTGTTTGAACCCGAAGATTGGGTTTGGGTGCACATGAGAAAAGAGAGCTTTCCTTCACAAAAGAAATCCAAGCTTCAACCAAGAGGAGATGGGCCATTCCAAGTGCTTGCCATGATCAATGATAATGCTTATAAGATAGATCTTCTGAGTGAGTATGGTGGAATTAGTGCAACTTTCAATGTGGCTGATTTATCTCTTTTTGATGTAGGTGATGAAGATTTCAATTCGACGTCGAATTCACTTAAAGAAGGAGGGGATGATGTGAGCCCACTAAAGAGCTTGGACCAAGGAGCACTACAAGCACTTGGTGGACCTATGATAAGAGCTAGAATCAAGAAAGCCCAAGAAGTCTTAAACCAAGTGGTGACAACCATGATGGAAACAAGCCCAAGTTTAAGTCTTGATGGAGTGGAGCCCAAATTGGTTACTTGTCATATCCATCTTGAAGACATATGATGTTGATGGGCATGAGCTTCTTCAAAGCCCATTTATTAGTTTTGTTTCTAGTTGAATAAAGTGTAAAAGACTTTGTATGGATCCAATTTTGGGGGAACTTCACTTTGGTGTCCATCAAGTGTGGGCTACACTAAGTTTGTATGATGACCAAGCCCACTTCATGAGGATGCACGAAAATGGGAAGCTTCTAGGAGGGCAACCTTTGGCTTGCATGCCTAGGTAACTCCTTTAGAAGTTATGGAACCACTTTTTATTAGTCACTTAAGTAGGATAGTTATTTAGCCACTTATTGGATGAATAAAAGCTTTTATTACACCACTTAGTGGGATGTTCATGAATGGGGTTTTGTCATCTAGTGATGACCCTTTGTATGCATATTCTATGCAGTCCCATCTCCTATATAATTCGAGTACGATGAATGGAAAAGGGAACTAAGAAGTTGATTTTGGATTGAATCCAATTGTGAGGGTATTGTCTCTCTTAGGTTCTTGATTGAGCCACCCCCTTTGATCTTATCAAGAGTCCAAGACTTTTGTGGCGATCTTCACTAGGCTTATCAAATCCCCTTGGATTTGTGGCGCCTCTCCCCTTCCTCGTCTTCATCCATTTTCTTGTTTTCTTTCTTTCTTGAATTGAACACTACTTGTTTTCCTAAGTTTCATTGGTAGTCTAACCAATTGTGCTTGATAATTCAACCAAAGATCATCAACAAGGCAACCCACTAATTTGGCTGTCATCACTTATGTCTGTATATAGTAATGTTGATGTTTCTATTTTTCGTTTTCTGTTTCTGTATTATAATACTGTATGTATGTCCTAGTAATGCATGGTGAACCTAAGTTCACTTATTAGTATTATTTATTACCTTTACTAACCCCATTACATCTTTATGAAAAGAAAAGAAAAAGAAAAATCGTATTTTCCGCATTAATAAATATTTTTGGCCTTATAAACGTTCGGGAATGTGACACTCGGGAAAGGGTGTTGCAGTGTGGATACTAGGTTTAGGTCATACGCTATGTATATATAACTGTTAGGGACGTTTTAGGACGAATGGGTCGTACACAGCATAGCCCGGTAACCCAAACGCGTACACAAGCTCTGACACGCATGGGAATCGATTCCACAACCATGGAAATCGATTTTCCATTGGCCAAATCGATTTTCTTATCAAAGAAAATCGATTTTTCCCTTTAAACAATCAATTTTCACTTTCTGGAAATCGATTTCTTCACCTGGAAATCGATTTCCCAAATCAATTTCCCTTTCATAAAACATGTTTTTGGCATCGACGCCTGAAAAAGACTTGTAGATGATCCTCTAAGCTTTCCAACGCATCCTAGATCATCTCAATCGGATGTCTAGAACTCAAGTATGGCCAAAACCATGAAACAGGTTATTTAGACTCGGATGGATTGATTATTCTAAAGGCTGAACTATTACAACTATGAACTTATGCACCAAAAACAAGCAAAAACAACATATGCAAACATCTATAAGCAAGTATTAACACGTATATACATAGAAGTGACAAAGCAGGGTGTTACACCGCTTGTTGGCAAGGTTGCTTCTAGGGCAATTTCTGCGATGTCTTCCATAGGAATTCCAGTGGTAGTCCCTATTAGGATTCCTGTTAGGTCTCGTTTGACGGGTTCTAGTTGGAAGGCGATAAGTGAGGAGATTAGGAGGGAGGTGATCTATCCATGCCTCCTATTCCTTTTGCTTGTCTCTCCATAATGGAGGAGTCAGAGGAAGCATTCAGCGGTTGATCCGAGGGGTGTTTCCCTGTGTAGTCTGTTGTCAGCCAGTGTAGGGTGTCAGAGTGTCTGTACCTTTCTTTTATCTTTTGTGGAGCTGCGTCTCCAAGTATCTTGTGTTTAAGAGTTGTGTCTCCAATCCTTTATGTTGAGTCTGTATCTTTCTACTTTGTTCTTGTAGACGGGTTGGGTTCTTATATAAAGCCTTTATGAACTTATGAAGTTATATTATGAAATGTTTTATTTACCTTACACGCATAAACGGTTACAAGCTTTTACAATTATGTCTTGTGGAAAGGAAAACTTTACCCCCCATCTTTCTTATATGTTTTTAATTAACCCGTTTTTCGGCGTTATAGCTTTTTAAAATGTTCGTAAATGTGATGCCCGCGGAAAGGGTGTTACAGATAGAGTGCTATTGAAATCGGTCCGGCTCCAGGCACAAGATCGATGGCGAACTCTATCTCCCTCTTAGTTGGCAATCCTGGCACATCATCCGGGAAAACATCGGGAAACTCACGCATCACCGATAAAGCATCAAGACATGGAGTCTCCTTGGCTTCCAAAGAAAACCGCACCATGCACTCTCCTAATCGTACACCTCCCGAAACACCATCACTGGCAGGTAGTGATCCAGATTACTCGGAAAAGCAGAGGATTTTATTAGAACAGTCTAGTACAACATGCTTGGCCAAAAGCCAATCCATGCCTAAGATAACATCAATCTGCTGTATAGACAGACAGACTAGGTCTACAAGAAAAGATTGGTTCTCTATGACAACTGGGCATTGTAAATAGACAAATAGGGTTGTTAGGGAATCACCCGTAGGTGTAGAAACAGTCAAATCGAATGGTAAGGACGAAACAAATAAATTCAAATGATCCATACACGCTAATGATATAAAAGAGTGTGTAGCCCTAGAATCAAATAAAACAGATAAGAGTCTCCCAGCTACTTGGCACTTACCTTGTATTAGATCGAGACATTGAGAGGCTTCATATCCTCTCACAACGAACACTCTTCCCATTGTCCATGGTATGCTCTGCTGGCTCACCATTTGTTGTCTCGCTCCCGCATTCTGAGATCTCTCGAATTTCTGTTGAACTTGACTTCTGCCAATACCTCCTTGCCGACACTCACTGGCGTAGTGGCCCATCTTGCCACAATGGAAATAGTCATCACACATGATAACTCGCGAATCGGACACTCTACGCAATTCTAAACATAGTCAGTATCCGATGTGGATCCAAATCACAAAGCCAGTACACTTCCTAAACCTCACAATCCGTCTTAGAACCGAACTGCTCTGATACCACCATAATGAGACCACCCGCCGTCCTATTAAAGAACCTAAGATATGAACTAACCTTAAACCATATAATAAACGTTAGCGCGCTTTATTAACACGATGGGAAGCAGAAAGATACAAGTGGAAACGAAACTAAACTAAAGCATGCAACATCAGAGTTACGCAGATCAAGACATAAAATATACACACATGCATCAGTTGCCCCATCAGTAGGGCTACAGTAGTAACACATACATACAGAGTACATCGATACTGACTATAAGCAAAAATACATCAAAAGATAAAGAGAAAAGCTCTCAGACTGACAACGCTCACCACCCCCACTCGAAATACATCAAGAATCCTCACAAAACAGACGCACTGGCAGAAATCCCGTCACCGACGACGGCGATATCCTGAACTACCTTGTTCTTCACCATATGTGCACCTATAGACTCGCAGGCAAGGTTGTCAAACTCGAGGTCCTACTTAGGATCGTTTGGGGTAAGGAAGATCGTAAATCATGGGATCGTAACACGGATCGTAAGATCCCACCAAAATGAAAAAAATTATATTTAATTATTAATATATACATATAAAATAATAAAATTAAAAAAATTAACCTTAAAACACCAACATAACAGGGATGGAAGACATGTTCACGTAAAGAAAAAAAACAGAACAAAGGAGAAATGAGAGAGAGTGTTGTTCTGGAAAAAAACAGAACAAAGAGCATATGAGATGAGTAACAGAATAAGTGAGATGAGAATGTGAGAACATTGTAGTATTTAAATAATTTGGAAAGAAGGTAGAGCTCAGGCAGAGTATTACTCAGAGAGAGAGAGACAGAGCATTGAACACACTTCAATCTTGGGAATTAAGAGAAATAACTCTAGTGACAAATTTCCCAAAAATATTCTCGTTTTTACAGAGGGAATCGAACAGAGAGAGAGACAGAGCATCGAAACAAGGCTAACCAGCGGTTTTTCATTAAGGTTGGAAACCGGATTCAAAATTGGGCCAGGTGGGTTTTTTGCAAAACAGGTTAAAACCCGGACTTTTGGAGAAACGGGTTAAAAAACCCTAAAAATCGTCCACCGACATTCCACAAGCTAACGCACTGCTTCAACGTTTTTACGATCTTCCCCGGCACGCAAACCGTGCCTACTCCTCCTATAATTTCGCCTCCACGCCACCTCGACTGGTGCTAGAAAAAGCATGGAATCGTGCGCTCCCATGAGGTAACGCGCAATCTTGACAACCTTGCTCGCAGGGGCACATACTCTAATGAGGAACAAGCGTCTTCCTATGGTACAGAAACTCAACCTCTCGAGGCTGGGGTTCATGGCTCGTCCACCGGCATCAGGCTCGTAAGGAGTGTCATCCAACTCCTCAGCAACTAGTTCCTCCACAAGGTCTTCCCGCAAAATAGAAGAAACACACAGAGAAAAGGCAGGGAGATAAGAAACATGCATCACCAAACATGGGAGAGGGGCAATAGTATAGTCTATACACATGTAGCACACAACAACAGAAAACATGCAACATTCCAACAGCTTTCTCTCGAGTCACCAACACATCCATCTCAAAAGTCATTCTCTCAGATCAAACCTCTACGAGGGATACTAGTCCATATATGCATGTCGGGCGATTTCATCACATCCCCAGTTGGACATCCCCGTCGGGATCATCAACGTCCCCAATTGGACATCCCCGTCGGGATCAGTAAAACACGACCCCACTTGGACATCCTCGTAAGGATCAATAAATCACGTCCCCACTTGGACATTCTCGTAAAGATCAATAACGTCCCTAATTGGACATCCCGCCTCGGGATCGGTGATACACATCTTGCCCCCATTTGGGCATCCCCCCTTTGGGATCCAATATGCTATGATATGCAACAAACATCAATCACAGGTTGATACCGGAACCTCACGCCTAAGCACTCGGCCACAGCCACGATGCATTGAATCCACATCCACATCAACATCATGACGCCTTGCATAGTGAAAACATAGTCCCAAACTTTCATAGGTATAGATGCTTGGGCTAGAAGGGACAACCCCATGCCAAAAATCTGCTTGTGTTTTCTATCAACTCGACCATTTTGGTGGTGATATGAGGGCAAAAGACCCTATGCATGATGCCTAGATCAGAGAGGTAGTTTCTACAGGGTCCAAATTCACCTCCCCAATCTATATGGACAAGCTTAATAGAAGCTTGGAACTGGACTTCAATCATTAGTTTTAATTGTTTAAGCAATATACCTAACCCATCTATTTCCTACACACTGAATTAAAAACAAGAGTACAAAGGATGAAGAGGAATTTGGAGAAAAAAATCGCTCAAGCACTTCCAATCGGAAGAACTCAATCACCACAACATGCAGAAAAGGAAGTCCAAAGAATGAAAAGTTCTCTCCAAGCCAAGCCACCCCCTATTTATATGCCACATTCCTACCAACCTCAGGGGCATATAGGTAAAACTGTGAAGGTAATCATATTTGCACGAAAGCCATCAACCACCCTCTGTGTTACGATGGCTCCAGAACCAAGGAACCACGGGAAAACCCCAACACACCAGGTGGAATCATCGAACATCCCACGCCAGCATGATCCACGCCCTAGAGAACCAATCGTGCGGGAAAAAGAGGAATATAAAAACAAAGGTCACTCCTCCTCAGCGTCCTCGAGACCCCATCATGCTCCCACGATGCCAGAAGACGCACTCCACCCTTCAATCAAGCCGAGAAGCCTGACTGAGTTATTGAATAATATAGCTCAGTACAGACCATGCATCAAGATGCAGGCATCTGTTCTGGACAATGTCCAAGGGGCCATTCGTCCCAACTCATAGGCCCAAAGAATGGAGAATCTCTCATTCACCTTGAGCAATAGCTACCAAAACAATCTTCGAGATGCCCGTACGTCATCCTTGCATATCTCGTGTGAATCACACCCCCATCAATGACTCCCTGCGGATATCTAAGAACCGTAGGAACCCCTGTCCCATAAACCCTATTTTAAATACCTTCGTTAGACATAGGTGTGCATCTATCTGCTACCACTTTGGCCTATTGTTGCACTTTTTGACTTGGTCATTGGAGTGTTTCTTGCAGGTGTAACACCCTTTTCGGGGGCATCACATTTACAGACATTTTATAAAACTCTAAGGCCGAAAAACGGGTTAATTAAAAACATTTAAAAAAAGATGGGATAAATTTTTTCTTTTCGCAAGACATAAATATAAAAGCTTGTAACATTTATGTGTGCGAGGTAAAACGTTTCATAATATAAGTTGATAAAGGTTTACATAAGAACCCAACCCGACTATAGAAATAAAACAGAAAGATATAGACTCAACATAAAAGATTGGAGACGCAGCTCCTAAACACAAGATACTTGGAGAGACAGCTCCACAAAAGATAAAAGGAAGGTACAGACACTCTAACATCCTACACTGGCCAGCAAGAGACTACACGAGAAGGCATCCCTCGAATCAACCGCTGGATGCTTCCACTCACTCCTCCTTTTATGGAGAGACAAGCGAAAGAAATAGGAAGATGTGGATAGATCACCTCCCTCCTATGCTCCTCACTTTTCGCCTTCCAACCAGGATCCTTCAAACGAGACCTAACAGGAATCCTAGCAAGGACTACTGTTGGCATTCCTATGGAAGACATCGTAAAAGTTGACCTAGAAGCAACTTTGCCAACAAGCGGCCTATCCCTAACAGAGGGAGAAGGCACTGAACACTCCGGTGAAAGAGCCCACCTAGCGTTCCACTTACGACCACAGCCTTGACAGCAAATGCAACACCCTTTCCCGAGTGTCACATTCCCGAACGTTTATAAGGCCGAAAATATTTATTAATGCGGAAAATACGTTTTTTTTTCTTTTCACAAGATGTAATATGATTAGTAAAGGTAAATAATACTAATAAATGAACTTAAGTTCACCATGCATTTCTAGAACATACTGTATTATAAACACAGAAACAGAAATAGAAAGAATACTATATACAGACATAGGTCTAAAGTATAACTGATAATAAGAAATAATAAGTACTAGGAGTCATAGCTCCCAAAAGGTACTACAAAAGTACTACAGATACCGAGACAGTCTGGCCGACCACAAAACTAAACCACAAAAAGAGTCCGCCTCCAGGCTCAAGGAAACTGCTGAACTGAACCATCATCACGTCCATCTGTTCAAGCAGCAACAGCAAGTACCAGCAGAAGTAAAAACGGGACGACTCATCAGGTAACAGCGTACCCAACATGCTTACTAAAATTCTCAATATATATCATGTTAAGCAGTTAACAGCATAATATAAAACATTCTTAAACAGTATAGCAATGTATAACGGTAATGTAATCATCAACAGCCATGCAATGCAGTGCAATGTACATGACTCAATGCCAATGCCACTAGGTACTACTCTGACCCCTACTCTATGAAGCTAACAAAACGTCGGAGAGAGTGAATGGGAGGACATGTTCCAGTTTTTGCCAGTCATGAGCAAGATGCTACAACATTCGTAACGTGCACGTATCTGACTTTACGGTAACACTCTCAACCAAACATGAAAAGTACGGCATCTAATAGAGGATATCAGTGTATTGCTCGAATTAGCCACGGCACAGAAGAGCTACCAACTGGTCACATGTCAGCCCTTCCAACCCTGATACCTCCAAAAAGACCATTGAAGATCATCACCATAAGATTCGTACCCGCATCAAGGTGCAAGCTCAACTCCTACGCTCAAGGCCTCACAACTATGCAAATGAAATGCCAATGCTTACACAAAGCAGATGCGAAAAGCAATGTCTACCCCCCGAGTAAACCTCGAGTTCCACTAAGGTTCTCTTCCTTCGGAACTACACGCGTCTTTGAAAAACAAAACCTTTATCCACAGGATAAATCTCGTGATCCCTCCAGGATCGAGTCGTCACAAGACTGAAACAATTGAACGACTGATCGGGGTCCGAAATACCGATCCGTCATCGAACTACTGTTCCAAAACGCAAAACGTTTCATGTTTGTGTTTATGTCTTATGAAGTCGTTGCTGCACTAAGTCATCAATCGTATAGTATATGGTCTGGTTTCACCACATACTATGCTTAATTAACCTTTGTCTTCAACTCTAAGTTAATTACTTAACTTAGGTTTTAATACGTAAAACTTTACAGTTGAGTTGCAAAACACTTTTTATAAACAAAACCATTTCTCGCAGGGCGAAGATAGGTTTCGCGACACGAGGCTGAGAATTTAATTTTTACTTCTTAGACAGTCTTTCTGCTTTGCGAGGCGAGAATTGTATCGCGATGCAAGGCCGAGAAGTTGCATCTTTACTTCTTAGATAGTCCCCCTGGTTCACGACACGAGAACGACTTCGCGACGCTAGACCGAGAAGTTATATCTTTGCTGCTCGGGCTAGCCCACTGTCTCGCATGTTGAGACAATGTTAGCCGGGCGAATGCCTTGTTTTCCCTCTGTCTCGCGTGGCGAGACAAGGTTCGTTGGGCGAATGCCCTGTTTTCATTTTTCCCTAACTCCTTCATTAATTCTCTTTTTGATTAGTTTGATTAAAAGACCTATGGCTAAAGAAAAGACATTTTCCCACTTTGGTGACACACTTTAAAGGTTAAAACTTCATTTGATCTTTGGATCAAATCACTTTTTGTTTTTCTTTGAAAACATAGGTTATGAAATCATGTTTTTCTTACTTCAAAACCTTGGCTATAACAAGAACAACGCATGTTCTTATATTTTCCTCTTACTAAGGTCACAAGCCTACTCCAATGAAAAATAGAGACTTTGCTTCACCAACTAGGCAAATATAGCTCAAAAAGCTCACACCAGCTATGATAAACAACAATTACACATTGTTACATCATAGTCAAACATAAAAGTCCATCACACATCATGGCCTCATAATCAAGATCGCAATTGCTATAACGGCTCACGCCAGACATTCTTTACCCAAATCATGATTTGCCCGGTATTAAGTCAGGACGTCAGTGTTTTCGATGGGAACCACGACACAGAGGAGCTACTCTCTGGCCACATGTGTCCTCCCCAACCCCCGACGTCCCCAAGATCCTCAAGATCAATACCTCAGACAATCGTACCTGCACCAAGGTGTAAGCTCAACTCCTAGGCATAACACCCAACTCATGCACAGATGCGTATACATGTCAAGACAATGTCACAACACCAAAAAAAGTAATTCATCATTACTTTAGCATGGCGTTTAACTCTTGATAAATCACAGGGCACCCCTACGGGACCTACTTCCACACGACTCGCCATCATTCATCCATTCTTGGTTCCGTTCCTTGTGTCCACGTAAAACTCCGTCGTTCGGAAAACGATATTCAAGTCTTATGACATGTTATCCCATATCCTAAGCGTATTATGGAAAACAGAATCCACAAGGATTCCTTCATCATATCTTCTCAATTATCTATCAAAGGAAACATTACTTGTTTTGTATAAGTAACTCTTTGTGGCTAAGTATTATGGATCCTTAGATGACCTACATCACCAAGGGTGTGGAACATGGTTTTCCCATGACCACAAGGTATAGGTGCATATCTTTTATTTGGTCTTTGCGAGTCCATTATGGAACTCATTGAATTTCCTTTTTGAAGATAATACATAATTACGCTACTATAGTAAGATCTGCAAAATACTTTCCTTGGTGGTAAACTAGTTCATGAAACCCTCTTTATCAAACATAATTTGAAAACTCTATACGTATGTTCATAAGATATCCAAAACCCAAAGATGCGTAGTATCTTGTCTTTTATAAATTTAATGTAAAACTCCTTTTTGAAAATGATTCCTATTCTTTTTACTTAGCGTAAGAAGAAAATGTATCTTACTTTAAATCACCCTTTTCATTTTCAAATGAAAACTATGACTCATTTATTTGTAAGATTCCAAAATTAATCATGGTAGTGTAAAGACTTATTGTTTTAAAGAAAACACTTACAAGAATTCCCATTTCTCTTCGAAGTAGGTTTACTAACCAAAATATTTGGAAACCAAATGAATCATTTAGAAAACTCTTTGTTTCTTGAAAATCTTTTCCTTAAAACAACATGTTAGAATAGGTGGTTGATCGATCGACCCCAACTTTCCTATCCTTAAAATACTTTTCATAAAACTCCCAAGATACTCATTTTCCAATACTTGGTTCTTTAGAACCAAAACTTGATTCCTTAGAAAACCTTTTTAATTTCTATTTCCGTTATACCTTAGTATGAACACATTAAAACCCTTAACATCAACATTTTAGGTTCCTAGCCCTAGTTACTATGGTATGGCCGAATGCCTCCATGTAAGTATGGTAGGTCTTTTTAATTTTCTTTGCCTTCTTGGAACCATTTAAGTCCATTACACCATTACTTGAACATAGAAGCTTTGGCTGACCTTTTTAACTCAACAAGGCCAAACCATACATGGTGTTTTTCAACAAAATACAAGGCATCCAACAATATTCTAGCATCATGAAAATCATCTCAACATATAGTCATTTCATCAAGTATTGAAAGCATGAACAGGTTCCTCATTCAAAAATCATATCCTTAGGTCTTGAACCTAAGAATAATTTTTCACCATTCCAAAATGATTTTGAACACTAACACTCAAACACAAACAGTCACACCAACACCATAACATACAATTCCAAAAATCAACAACAAAACCCGTATACATAAAATTTTAGCATTTCAAACATCAACTTGTGACACACATTTGATTGACCAAACGAACTCGGATTTGAGCAATTGAGGACTCATATGAAAGCTTAGGATGTCTACTTTTTGGTTATAAAATTTATTTTCACAAAAAGAAACCAAGTTAGTATAGTTTCACGAAATAAGCCATTGTAGTCAGAATCCAAGACAGAAATTTATGCTTAGATTGAAACAGGTTTTCAAGGGTCAAATATTTATCAAACTGTTGGAACACACGCTCTCGGATTGTTAAAGATAAACTAACAGCAAACACATGCACACACGCGAGAAAGAAAAGAAGACAATATTTACGTGGTTTGACGAACAGTGCCTACTTCCACGGGAGCTGTTACGGCTGTGTTTCACTATATCCAAATAGGGTTACATAAACACAGTATTTATACTAATCACCACTGCGATAAAAATTACATTAATAACCTTTTACTCGCCAGCTCGGGCGTCGGCCCAACTGTCAGTATCTATATGAGCCATACTCTACAGAAACCACACGAAATTTGTGTTCAAAATGAAACCCACGATGTCTAGTTTTAGGATCAAAAACAAGTTTTGGAATCCAAGGTCTAGTTTGAGAGAAAACCGAAATGACTCACACAATGTCAAATCCGAAAATCACATTTTCACAAACTCTTTTCAACAAAAGATGAAGGAACTCTAGGTTAGGGTTTTCCCTCACATAAAATTTATTTTCAACCATTCAAACACATCAATGAACACAAATCAATCAACAAATAATTATTACATTTTGTTCTCATAGAGAACCAAATAGACAAAGTAGAAAACCCTCGGTTTAGGGTTTTCCCCAAACCAAACCCATAAACCTTCTTCACCACCACCAATGTGGTGTGATGAGGTTCGCTCTCCCATTACCTTAATGAAGATCTTTAGGATGAGCTAAAACTCCAACCATCAACAACAAGAAGGGGGCCGAACCTATGTTAGCCAAAAACACAAGATTTTAAACTTTCATTTGAAGAATCATGAACTAGAAAGTGTTGTTTCATGACTTGATGAAAGGGAATGAAGAGAAAAGTAAGATTAGAGACTTACTTTGTGAAGAACACTTGATGAACAAGGTTGGTGTTCTTGAGTATCAAGAACAAAGGTGCTCGAAATCAAAAACTTTCTTCACCAAAGATGATTAGGAGGCTAAGACAAGAACAACTATGGTCTTAGAAATTAAAGAAGAAATTTGGATGATGTAGCTCGTGTTGGCCGAATGTGAGGGAGGAAGAAAGAAAAGAGAGAATATGTTTAAGTGTTCATGAAAAACTTTCGTTGATTCATGAAATGTGATGAAATGAAATGGCCGAGTGTTTGATACACTTGATGGCCGAATTTTTCTCTCCATATAGGCTAGGAATTAATCAAAATTTTAATTCAAATGTTTATGACATGGATGTGATCATGTGTAAGTAAATGGAAGGCTTGGATCAAACCAAGTATATAGGTGTTGGTAATAGGATTAAAGAGGGCAAGATTAACCATAAGTAGATTAATTTGCTTTCTCCATAAAAGGAAAAAATATTAGGTTATTAACCAAGAGTCATAAGAATATAATCCATTGGTTAAATGAATGAAAAGGTGATTGATGGTTGACAATGTCTCGTGAAACGTGAGATGCAGTCATGAACTACTCCTGGCACTGGGCTTGAACAACTTCCCGACCCCAGGCCAGATTACTTCCCGACCCTGGCATGCATCCCAAGGTAAGAAGCGGTCCCGATTAAAATAATAATATTTTTACCGATTCTGACCCAAAACAGCATATCGGCCTCAAAACAACATTTTATAATTATTAAGTTCATAATTGAAATTCAAATATGAATTTCCAATTATTAACTATTTTTATGATTATGATTAATCAAATTGTGTTCTCAGTCAAATTATTCACACAAACAGTTAAAAGACAGACATAAGATTTTTTAGATGTTGTAGCAGGTACCCTTTACACATCACTGTCACAGTCACCGGTGCTAAGAAGTCAAGCCTTGCAAGGCAACCTTTGGACAAGAACTTAGCCTTCAACCGAAGGTTTAGTTCTCGTCTAGAATAGGATCTTATTCAGATGGTCAAGATTAGAAGGTAAATGCATGTAAGTTTTTTGAGTGGTCATGTGATCATTAATTAACTCTTGCCTTCTTAAAATACAAAGTGTCCTCATCTTTCATGATATGACTCATGTTCGTGTGTGTGTCGAGATATATATATATATATATATGGGCAAGGTTAAGTTAATTAATGGTGACATGATCACTTACAAAATTTACATGCATTTATCTTATAATCTTGACCATCATAATAAGATCCCATTCTGGACGAGAATTTAACCTGAGGTTTATATATATATATATATATATATATATATATATATATATATATATATATATATGGGCAAGGTTAAGTTAATTAATGGTGACATGATCACTTACAAAAATTACATGCATTTATCTTCTAATCTTGACCATCATAATAAGATCCCATTCTGGACGATAATTTAACCTGAGGTTGAAGGTCGAGCTCCTGTCCAGAGGTTAGTCTGCAAGTTTTGACTTCTTGGCACCGGTGATCATGGCGACAGCGTGTAAGGGGTACTTACAAGAAACCCTCCAACGACCAAGTCAATAAGTGCAACAATAGGCCAAAGTGATAACAGATAGATGAATACCTGTGTGCAATGACGACATTTAAAGATAGGGTTGATGGGTTGGTGGTTGCTACTGTTCTGAGATATATAATGAGAATAATTTGCATTTTAAGAATGTGAAAACATTAAATGTTGACTATACAAACATACATAGATGGTGGTCACATGACCACTTAAAGAAAGTAATGTACATTTATGTTTTCATCTTGACTATTCAAATAAGATCCGATGGTCAAGAATCATTGTTCTCACTTTCTTAAAATGCAAATTGTTCTCACGTGGTCCCTATATATATATAATGTCTAAATACCAAAACAATGTATACTACACAAGTTGGTAACTTTAACGCATGCATTTCTTCAAAGGTGTCTGGTATGTTCGGATAAGTAAGTTAAGGCGATCCAGTTTTTCGTCACGAGATTGAGCCTTCAATCACCGATTGTAAAGTAGCCTATAAATACCTTACCAAAAAGCTTCTTCACCCGTTTCACACTTGCCCAACTAATTGTCAGAGAGGCTTAGAGTTATCACATGAATGCCATAAATATGAGTATATGATCATCCAGCCTCTAACAATATAAGAATGCATGTCCATTCACTGTCATTCGTAGCTCAAAATCAGCCCATTATTTAGATGACGCATTTTGGAGACTTGGTTTTGACATTCACATGGATCTGGCTGAGCCTAAGTGCCAGATGCTTTTCTCAGCTTCAACCACGGCCACAGCAGGGCCCACAAGTGCCATGCTTCTTCATCTTTGGTGACTCCTTGGTTGATAATGGAAACAACAATGGTATACTAACCCTTGCCAGGGCCAATTACAGGCCTTATGGCATTGACTTCCCACAAGGTGCCACTGGCCGCTTCACCAATGGTCGAACTTATGTTGATACTTTAGGTAAAATACTATATTAATTTAGAGCAATGCTAATTAGTAGGAGGGAAATTCTATACGAATGCTACGAATTAATTATAAGGGGAAAGTTATAAATGCAGCGAAAATCACGTTTATGAAGAAAAGAGAGGCTAAATAATAAAACACACCCTCTGTGCTGTTATTGGAAAGAGTACGGAATTGATTTCGTACTACACAGCATTACTGATTAATTTATTATACACTAGCGCTTTGTTTTTTTTTTTTTTTTAATAAGCAAATAATTTGATTGAAGAGAGTAGGAGTACTCTACCCCATATGAAAAGATTGTCAAAACAACAAACGTTTAACCTTGTAGCGAATAATGAGTACATGGCCCGTATTTAATCATCATATAGAAAACTCGAGAAGAATAATGCTTCAAAATTGCATGCGAGTAATTAGTGAAATGTTCATATATTCAAGCTGTAATATTGCCACTTTTAATGTTACATAGCTTAAAATTGCTCTAAATTTTTGGGAAATTTTATTAGTAGTAGTAAAAAGAAAATGTTCCATACTTCATCTCTCAACCCCCAACACTTCGATTTAATTTATGGCCAACAACAATAAAATAACAGTAACATGTTAAGTTCCTATTAACAATATGGGTCCATATGTAGAACCTAAAATCTTGATCTCTACCTTTTTGTGCTTAACAATTGTAGCTCAGCTTTTGGGTTTTCCAACATATATGCCACCTTATTCAAGAGCAAGGGGTTTGGAACTACTAAGAGGAGCCAATTATGCATCTGGAGCAGCGGGCATCCGGGATGAAACAGGAAGTAACCTGGTATTGCTATTATTTATAGACTTTTTGTGAAAGCACATCTTGTACATATATATCTTTCTTTGAGGCACAATAAATTCTGATTTTCCAATGTAACTAACTATATGCAGGGGGCACATGCATCAATGAATGAGCAAGTGGCTAATTTTGGAAACACAGTGCAGCAGTTGAGGAGGTTCTTCAGAGGAGACAATGATGCTCTTAATAGCTACCTAAGCAAATGTTTATTCTTTTCAGGGATGGGAAGCAACGATTACCTGAACAACTATTTTATGCCAGATTTTTATTCAACTAGTACAGATTATACTGCCAGAGCGTTTGCGTCTATCCTTCTTCAAGACTACGCTCGCCAGCTAGCTGTAAGTTATTAATATCTAATTCTAAACTTCTCTAAATGATTGCTTGAATCAACATTCAGTGCCATGTGGTTTAGCTTATTCCTCAGTCTATTTGGGATCTTGGCTATTTGCTTTAGCACATGTTTGGAACTGTGGTGCATTGGTCAAAATCACGTTTAAGCGCGTTTTTGTAGAAGCTTCAATGTGTAGCTTCTGCGGTGCAAACACACTTCCCGTGGTATTGGACATCGATCCAAACATGCGCTTATATTCTTGATTCTAGAGGAAATTACACTAGCCATTCTTGAAGTTTGACTTAATTACATCCGACACAATTGTTGTTTTAAAAACTACACTCCCTCTCCTTAGTATAGGTCAATGTAATTTCCATCATCATCTTTTAGGAGAGATAAGTGTAATGATAATATAAAGCTGAAGGGAGAGATTGATGTAGTTTCTTAAACAATGGGTGTCGAATATAATTAAGCTAAACCAAGGTCTATGTAATTTCCCCTTGATCCTATTAAAAAGAGTTTAGTTTTTTTACATTTCTTTTTCATAGAATATTACTGATTTATTCATTTAATTGTCCAGCAATTATATTCACTAGGAGCACGGAAAGTGATTGTTACAGCTGTTGGCCAAATTGGCTGCATACCATATCAACTGGCCCGTTTTCATGGTAACAACAGTAGATGCAATGAAAAAATCAACAATGCCATCTTACTTTTCAACTCGGGTCTTAAGAAAATGGTTCAGAATTTTAATGGAGGGCAGCTTCCTGGAGCAAAGTTTGTATTTTTGGATTTTTATCAAAGCAGTCAAGATTTTTCTTCGAATGGAACGTCATTTGGTAATTCTCTTTTGCTTAGATGCCTTCTAACCATGACAAAACACATTCTCACAACGGCTGATTTTGGCTTTTTTTACACAACACAGGATTTGATGTGATAGACAAGGGATGTTGTGGGGTTGGCAGGAACAATGGGCAGATTACTTGCCTTCCTCTTCAGCAACCATGTGAAGATCGTGGAAAGTACTTGTTCTGGGATGCTTTCCACCCCACTGAGGTGGCAAACATTTTACTTGCCAAGGCATCATACAGTTCACAATCATACACTTATCCCATTAATATTCAACAATTGGCAATGCTGTAAGAGCAGTTGAATATACGTATAATATTGTTTGTTTGTGGGGTGTTTATGCTGTGCAATTTACTGATTGATCATAATATTCATGGTCTTGTGTAGTGAAGAATGTGTTCTTGTTGCTTAAACCATTTAATTTCCATTGTACACGTGTGTCGCCAATGTACAAGAATAATAATAATAATTCATCAAAGATGCTTCAGTCTATGTAGGTAAAAACAAATATGCTTCAGTATAGCCATATATGATTAAAGTCAGGCAGTTTTCAATTCTATTTCAGTTTGCTGCTTTTCCCCATTCTCTAGTATTTAATTTCTTCAAACATTTTTTTTTATTTTGTTTTTTTGGGCCTTGGGAACTATATTAGAAAATCACGAAAATAGGATTACAGAGGGGGCCAGGAAGGCCATTAACAACCATAATACCAAGCTACCAACTCAAAGGGATGGGGGTCTAAAGACCCAACGTTACACTACAATTGTTAACATTTTATTATTGCTTGAGTAGGAAATAGTACCGCATTTGCTCATTTAGATTAACTGAAAAGGTTTTGGACAACAGGCAATGGACATCGTATTGGATAGGATATCTCCATTTTTGTCTTGTGATATGATGGAACAATAGAGAATGTTGATATTCACAATATTGTACAAATAATAGAACTGTCCAGAAAATACTCCAAATAGTTTATACCAAAATATACCAGGCAGTCATGTTTATTTTAAACCATATTCACTATATTTGAATGGAAGCCTATGCAACCTTGGCTGCCGTTTTCAGTTCTGTTCCTGGGATCGTTAAGGATAAATTTGATTAAAGCGATTAAAGATATGAGTTTCTTCGAATTATAATAAAAAATATCAGAAAATGACACCACTAAAATCATACAATTGTAAATGTAGGTAGCAGTACACCACAACTGATCTCTGACTAGTTATAGTTTCCTAAACTAAGTTTGTTGCTCCACGTACTTTCAATTACTAAATCTAAACTGAGCATTCAAGCTGAAAGTGACATTGACAAAGCAAGATTCCCACATAGCAGGCTCAATTTATAGTTCAGCAAGTTGCCTTATGTTTATAGGATAAACAAAATTGGGGTTCCCATTAAAAGCCATCCTTCCCATAAGAATGTTCACTGCTGCTGTTGGATGGAATGCATCCCAGAACACATACTGGTTTCTATTAGGGCATGGCGTTTGGAATGGTAGACATGTGATTTGGCCTCTGTTTCTTCCAATGCCACAGCATCCTCTATTTACAATAGTAAACCCTACACAAAAAGAAAGCAAACTATCAATCTCATCACCAAAGACGTGTTGAAGATGCACATTGTTGAGAGCTATAAACCATGAGGGCAAAACAATGTAACATGATGGAACCTCTCATGTGTTTTTTCTTGTCATGCAGAGGATAGAAAACAAAAAGATTATAAATGAAATTTCACAAATATTTAGTGGACCCATTAATAAAATCTCCATGTGTCTATCTCTCTCCTCCACATGATCACATGAAAAAAATAATACAACAGGATCCATTCCCATGTAAGACTCAGTGAGAGTTGAGGTTGTTGGAGCAGGCAATAGTATCTTTTGGTTCATACTATGAAGATTACAAAAGCAAGATAGAAGAGAAAAAATAGAGAGAAACAGAGAGACACTTTTCTCTTGATATGAATGTATATTCAGAAATCTGAATTATGAAACTAAGAACCGAGTATTGCCTTATATATGGAGGCAAGTTAGTTACAAGCTCTAACTAATTCCAACTGAATGATAACCGCCCATAACTACCCTTACAAGCTTATCACCCCCCCTGCAAGCTGAGGATGGTAAATGTCTAGCAGCTAAAGCTTGGACACCATCTTCTGGAATAACCCAGGGAGCAGAGCCTTGGTAAAGATATCAGCAGTCTGGTCAGAGGAAGACAGAGGAAGCAGACGCATCAAACCCGATTGGAGCCTTTCACGAACAATATGGCAATCAATGTCAAGGTGCTTCGTGCGCTCGTGGAAGACTGGGTTGGCAGCGATGTGGAGAGCACTATGATTATCGCAGAAGAGCACAGCCTGCTTAGTGGGAGTAATACCGAGATCATGGAGCAAAAATGAGAGCCATTGAAGCTCACAGGTGGCTGCAGCAAGGGCACGATACTCGGCCTCAGAGGAGGAACGAGCCACCGTTTGTTGCTTCTTGGAACGCCAAGAGACCAAGGAATGGCCAAGGAAGAAGCAGAAACCACTGATGGAACGACGGGAGTCAGGACACCCTCCCCAATCCGCATCACTGAAACCCAACAATTGAAGAGGAGAAGTACGGGGGAAGAATAAACCGCGGCCAGGGGAACCTTTGAGGTAACGCAAGACATGCTGGGCTGCCTGAAAATGAGTGACAGTGGGACAAGAAAGGAACTGACTCAGCTGCTGAGTGGCATAGGAGATGTCAGGCCGGGTGGTGGTGAGGTAAAGCAACCGCCCAATGAGCCTGCGATACTCGGCAACATCAGGGTGTGGAGGCCCATCATCCTTGGACAAATGAACCCCAGGTTCAAGAGGTGTACTAGCAGGTTTACAGCCCAAGAAGCCGGCGTCTATGAGTAAATCAAGGCAATATTTACGTTGACATAGGGAAATGCCTTTGCCAGAGTGAGCAGCCTCTAATCCAAGAAAGTACTTGAGTACCCCAAGGTCCTTAATGCCAAACTGAGTGTGGAGAAGATGCTTAACAGCAGAGAGCTCAGTAGAAGAGTTACCAACGAGCACAAAATCATCAACATAAATCAACAGAGCAAGAAAGGAAGTGTACGCACGTTTGATGAACAAGGTGTGGTCAGCCGTAGACTGAGTGAAACCCTGCTGAAGTAGTAAAGAGGACAGCCGTTCATACCACTTTTTGCTAGCTTGCTTAAGGCCATACAAGGATTTAACAAGTTTGCAGACTTTGTTGGGACCAGGAGAAGGAATACCGTGAGGAATAGACATATACACATCTTCATGCAACTCACCATGAAGAAATGCATTGTTTACGTCCAATTGGTGCACAAACCAATTCTGCACAGAAGCAAGGGCGAGAAGTGTTCTGACAGTAGTAAGTTTGGCTATCGGGGAGAACGTATCAAAATAATCAATCCCTTCAGTTTGTGTGTACCCCTTTGCCACCAAGCGTGTCATGTATCGCTCTATTGTCCCATCCGCTTTTCTCTTGATTTTATAGACCCATTTGGTCCCAATAGGAGTCACACCCGATGGTAAGTCAACGATAACCCAAGTCTTATTTGCATCCAGGGCTCTTAGCTCAGTGTCCATGGCAGCCCTCCAATGGGGATCATTGTTAGCTTCATGAAAGGAGCTGGGTCAGTGATGGAGGAGAGGGAAATGGAATAGGCTCTGTGAGAGGAAGATAATGCATCATAGCTCAGAGTAGCAGAGATAGGATGTACACAGCTGGACTGTGCTAGGTTGCATTGATAATCCTTCAAGTGTGGTGGCGGCTTCTGCATACGAGTGGACCTTCTAGGGGAAGGAACACTTGGGGGAGGAGAGATGGTGGCTGGATCAGTGTCATCCTGCACAGGAGAAGGAGCATAATCATAGAGGAATCCTTCAGCCGATGGAGAAACTTGGGGATAGAAGGTGGTACTAGGATCCTTCTAAGGTAAAATGGACTCATGAAAGATAACATGCCTGGACACGACGATCTCATGAGTATGGAGATCCAGGGTGATGTAACCTTTGACTCCCATTTTGTACCCCAGGAAGAGACATTTCTTGGCACGAGAGTCAAATTTGGACCTGTGTGCAACATGAGTAGAGACATAACAAAGGCAGCCAAACACCTTAAACTCCTCCAAGGCTGGTAATGTTTGATGCAACAGCTGATAGGGACTCATGTCCTTAAGGATTTTGCTAGGGACTCTGTTAATCAAATGGACTGCATGGGCAATAGCATAGCACCAATAAGTCTTCGGCAGTTGGGACTGTAAGAGCAAAGCTTGAGCCACAATAAGCACATGCTGGTGTTTTCTCTCCACATGCCCATTTTGTTGGGCTGTCTCTACACAACTAGTCTGATGTTGAATCCCTTTGCTGGCATAAAATGTAGGAAGCATGAACTCAGGCCCATTGTCGGACCTGACAATCTTGACTGAGGTGGCAAATTGGTTCTCTGCCCAAGTAATGAATTTCTGAACTTGTGCTTGCACTTCATACTTACCCCGTAATAGGATTGCCCAAGTGTATCTACTATAGTCATCAACTATTGTCAAGAAGTATTTATGGTTATGCACTGAGGTCACAGAGTAGGGACCCCATATGTCCATGTGCAAAAGTGCAAAAGGGGAAGAGGCCCTATGTAGGCTTAAAGAGAAAGGAATTCTTTTCTGTTTTGCATAGTGACAAATGTCACAAGCTGTATGATCTACAAACTGTATAGAGGGGTATTGTTTATTGAGTAACAGCAATCTAGAGGAGGATACATGTCCAAACCTATAGTGCCACAAGGCATCTTTATTCAAAACAGTAGAAGTACACACTACTTTATTAACTGAAATGGTGTTTAAAGCCAAACCTTGCACCTGCCTAAGGCAATAGAGGCCATCGTGGAGCTCAGTCGAAACAATCATCCTGGATGATGGGTCTTGTATGGAACAAGTGTCATCAGCAAAGACAAAGGTATAGTGACCTGATCTAGCCAACTTTGAAATGGACAGTAAGTTTGTAGTGAAATAGGGCAGGTATAAAACATCTTTTAGTATAAGCGTATCAGAAATTTTAACCATTCCAGCCAAATCTGCTACAAGAGTTGTTCCATTGGGTAACCTCACATTCACTGGAGGTATTCTACTGTAGGAAGAAAAGGCATTCAAGGACCCACATATATGGTCGGTGGCCCCCGAATCAAATCCATATATCTGGGCTTGTAGTAATAGAGTTAATCAATGCAGAAGTCATACCTGCAGGAGCAGTAAAATCTAACTGTTTTCCCTTAGAACAATCAACCGAGACTTGATGTACATTGTGCTTCTGGTCCTGAGAGTCACTTGGCAATTGGTGGCCACCAAATTTCTGTAACAAACTGAGAACCATGCGTTGTTCCTCTTCTGTGAGACCAATACCAGTAGCACCAGTAGAACCCTGCCTGTGATCAAAGGCATTATCATTATTCCTTCTACCATCTTCTTCACACGAGGCATTATTTGCCATAGTAGCTGAAGTGTATCCCTTCGATTTGTAGCTAAAGCCAGGTGGAAAACCATGCTTTTTGTAGCACGTTTCCACTGTGTGTCCCAATTTGCCACAGTAAAGACACTCTTTAATATTGTTATTGAACTTACCTTTACCATAAGGTCTTTTCCCTTCTGCAAGATTCACCATTGAATCCATCTCATGGGATGGAGATGGAGCCACACCGTGTTGTCTCTCATGTTGCAGCACCATAGAGAATACACGAGTCAATGGAGGTAGGGGATCCATAAGGAGAATCTGAGACTTAACCACATCAAAATTATCATTCAGCCCCATTAAGAACCTCATCACATAATCTTGTTCTCTATATAACTTTGGCTCTTTTCCAGCATCATATGAACATTTCACAGGGCACAGGCAACCTCTGAGAGGCCTATAGTTCTCTAATTCTTCCCAAAGGACTCGAAGTTCAGTAAAGAAATCACTTACAGATAGAGAATGTTGTTTGAAGCCATATAGATCTTGCTGAATTTCAGCAATTCGTACAAAATCACCTTGAGAGAATCTATCCTTCAAATCTTCCCAAACATCACGAGCATTTTCCATGTAAACCACACTTTGATTAATCGAAGGAGATACCGAATTCAAGATCCAAGATTGGACCAAATTGTTACAACGCTCCCATGCTTCAAATCGTGATTCAAACCTATCAGAACAAGTCTCAATGCTTCCATCAAGAAACCTAAATTTATTCTTTGAAATCAATGCTCGCTTCATTTCTCGAGCCCATGAGTGATAATTGTTGCCATTCAATGGAGGAGAAACCAACACCGTAGCTGGATTCTCTCCCGGATGAACATAGTAAGGAGAAGACTGATTTTGCGAAGGATCTAGATTGGGAGAAGAGTTCTGATTCGAAGCATTACCAGAAGTTCCTACATTGTGTCGCGGCATCGTTGCGCAGTGGTGCTCGAATGGAGCTTTGATACCATATGAAGATTACAAAAGCAAGATAGAAGAGAAAAAATGGAGAGAAACAGAGAGAAACTTTTCTCTTGATATGAATGTATATTCAGAAATCTGAATTATGAAACTAAGAACCGAGTATTGCTTTATAGATGGAGGCAAGTTAGTTACAAGCTCTAACTAATTCCAACTGAATGATAACCTCCCAAAACTATCCTTACAAGCTTATCACATACCATAAGATCTAGCATTGAGAAGGATGTCCTGGAACATTCGGGCAGTATCAACGAATATGGATCTAGCACCAGGTAGATTATTGTTGAAATTGCTCAACATGGTCTTCACATTTGCATTAAAGGGTTGCACTAGCAAGTTCACTTCTTCGGAGCAGCTTCCGCTCCTGCTTTGAGCCAATATGCTTGGAATACATCCCATTAGTCCCAGTCCAGCAATCACAAATTTCCTTGCTCCGAGATTGTAAAGCCTCTGTAACATATGGTGAACTAATAACTTTCCCTTGAAAATGAAAGCTTGACAAAAATATGGGTTAAGAGTGTAAGTTTTGCTAAAGCCCGTGAGCATAACACAGAATTGGGACAGGGGTGAGGCTATTGGCACTCTCAAATGTCTATTCACAGTCCTTACTAACCAATCAAAATTATAGTTTTTATTTCTAAAAAAATGAGTGGCTAATGAGGAGTGCGATAGATAATTGGAAGAGTCAATAGCAACATCTTTAGGACAGAATTGCTTCTAATACAAGAACAGCACCAACAACAAAAGTCTTTTGCACTAGGTGGAGAAAAAGTGCATCTTATAGCCCAATAAAATTCTTCTTGGTGTATAAATGTTGTTCATATTTGATCAGGCCCTACCAAGTTCATGGACCAAAAAGTTACGGGCGTCCTAAAGAAGCCACTTGGTGATAATACACATTACACATCTTATGGCAAAGGATGATTAACAACAACCAGGGACGTGATTGGTCGCATTTTAGAGTGAGGTAGAAGCAATTAAGAAATCTTACAGTGAGCTGCTGGTTGTAATTTTGAACCAAAAGATCAGCATACTGTTGTCCATTATACTGATTTCTAGTGGGGTAATTAGGCATAAGGTAGTTGTTTAGGTAGTCATTACTGCCCATTCCAACAAAGAATATGCATCGTGCAAGTGCTGTAGCCACATCATCTTCTCCAACATTGCCAGTAATTTGATTCAATGTGTTCTCAAAGTTCCTAATTTGCTCATCAAATGGTATTCGGCCAACCTGCTCAAAAGTGAACCGATTAAGCTACAATCAATACCATCTGTATACTAATCAATGGGCTTGGAAATGGAAACCAAGTTATAAATTGGGCAACTCAATATCTCCTTATAAATGATAAATTGAACATGCAAAAACATAATTCATACTCGCTTGAATTAACGTAAAGGTAAAATTCTAAAATGACAAATGATTGTTACTCACAAAGTTTCTGCCAGTGACATCGAGGATTCCAGCAGCAGCTGATGCATAGTTTACACCATGAAGCACTTGTTCGCCTGAAGCCTCTGTGTATGCAGGAATTAAGGGAAGTCCAAGCAGCTCAGCTGCATTAATATTCACAGATCAGATTTATATGTGATTTACTAAAACTGATGGGGAAAAGGAACAGTGTCACTCCTTTTTTCTTTTGTCCTTGCAACTTCTTTTAGTTCAGAGCAGGGTAATTTAATAAGTTGGTACCTGTTTGGTTTAGATTATTTTCAAAGCAAACGTGAAAATAACGCTTTCCGAGCAATTATTTTGGAATCTATGTGAGAGGAGTTTTCTCCCAACGAGATTTTCGAACGTGTTTTTGCCTTTGCAGAATCTAAAACAAACAGGTCCTTAAAAGTTACAAGCGAGAAAAGGGAATTGTTATGGATATTTCCTATGGGCCTAAAGGCCCACTTACTTTCTCTATAAAAGGGACCTTGGATTATTGTGTAACACCCCCGTTTTAGTGTAACCTGTTATAATCACCATTACATTGTGATTTCTACCTTATGTTTGGTATGACTTCATATTTATATATATGTGGATGTTTATATGATGGTTTATATCCATGGTTATGTTGTGGTGAAGTTTTCTTTTGTTGTTATGAGACGAAAACCGATAAAAGTTCTATTTTGATCGGTATCGGGTAATTCTTGTTTTACGTGCCGGAGGCCGGGAAACGGGGAATTGAGTGGAATGTAATGTTGAATTACATTTTCCATTACCTTGTTAGTTATTCCTAATGGAGAGAATTAGCTTTCCTAAAATCCAAAAAATTATCAAAAGTAGTAAAAATCAATTATCCATTTTTGATAAAGACCATAATCACCTTATTCCTAACCAAATGGAAAAATGTAACTATCCTAGTTACATTTGGATAGGCCATTCGGCCATTTTGACTTGGGAAGAGCCAAGATCTTCCTTTTATCATATTCAAGAAAGTTTATGACACTAACTCTTAATAGAAAATGAGTTTTAGCCATTTTTGGTTAATATTGTCCTTAAGCTCTCCTTAAGCAACAACACACCTATCTCTTTGCATCTTGGCCTTACATTCTTTATGACCAAAGTTGAATGACAATTTGGAGTCCACAAGGTGGACTATTCGGCCACTTAGAGGGGAGAACACCCTAATCACACTATTCCATTCATTTCTCACTCAAACACCAAACTTCAAAGTTTTCTCTCTTCTCTCACTTCCCTCTTGAATTCAGCCAAGCTTGGTGACCTCATACTCATCTTATTTCATCATTCTAACTTCATATTCTTGTTCATCTTACTCATCTAAACAACTTCAATCTTTGAAATTTCTTCATTTGAAGTTGTTTACCCAAATTTATTCAAGGAGATTTCAAGCTTCTTGAAGTTGTTTTATACCTTTCTTAAGAGTAAGTTTATAACCTTGTTTCTCCTACATTCTTAATTTTTAGATGTACCTTTGTTTTACCTTGATTATATTGATGAGAAATCAAAGTTCATGGTCTTGTTTTCCTTCTCTATAGGCCACGGTTTTGAGCTTGATTTTGGTGACCAAGTTTCTCTTCATTTTCTTCTAAGGAGCTTCAAAGAGGTAACGGGGGAGTGAACCATATCACACCTTAATAGTGGTGATAAAGTCCTCCTAATTTGTTGAAGGAAAACCCTAGATCTAGGGTTTCCTCATAAAAGTCCTTTACTTTGTTATCATTTTGTTTTATGTTGTGACGTTGATATGATGATTATGCTTGTATGTGCTTATAGACAATCATTTTGGCATGGTGAAAAACTATTCTTAGGTCCAAGGAACTATGGATAGGATTTTAGAATGTTGAATTGTTCTAAGTTGCCTTGATAATATGTTTATGTGTTAGCATAATTCTTCTAGTCACTTGATTATTGTTGAATGGCTTCAGTTTGGTTGAATGTGGATGTGTGAGGTTCGGCCTTATGATGTTGAGGAGGGAAGCCAAAGCTTCTAGGTTTAAGTAATGGTTCAATGAACTTAAAATGGTTCCAACTATGCAAGATAAATAAAAGAAAGTCTACCCTTATTATTTGGGCATTCGGCCTTACTATGTAATATAGGGTTAGGATCTTAAAATGTTAATGTTAAGGGGTTCAATGAGTTCATATTAAAGTATAAGAGTCATATAAATTGAAGAGGCTTCCAAAGAAATCAAGTTTTGGTTCCAAAGAACCATGTGTTGTGAAATAAGTGTTTTTGACTTCATGTGAAATTTATTTTAAGAATGTGTTGGTTTGATGTTGATCAACCACTTATTTTAATAAGTTGTTTTTGAAGAAAAATTTTCAAGAACCAAGAGTTTCATAGTTAGTCAAGATGGTTTTTCAAGGATTTTGGTTAGTAAGCCTTCTTTGAGAAGATAGGATTCTTACAAAGTTTTCTGTAAAAACAAAGAGTTTTACACTACTATTACTTTTTTTAGAACTTTCCAAAATTATGTAAGTTATAGTTCATTTGAAAACAAAATGGTGATTTCAAATAGGAAGTATATTTCTTTTACACTAAGTAATAGAACTAGGAAACCAATTCAAAAGAGTTTTACACTAAATGAGACGCCTTATGGACACTTGAATAGAGTTTTTCAAACTATACTTAATAAAGGAGATTTCATCAACTACTTTGCTATAAGGATAGTATTTTGAAGCTTTTACTTTAATAGTATAAGCGCGTGTTATCTCCTAAGAAGTATCCAATGAGCTCCATAATGACTCAGAAAGATTTAGTAAAAGACATGTACTAACATCTAGTGGTCATGACAAAATCATGTTTCACACCGTTGATGATTTACGTCATCTAAGGAATCCATAAAGTGTAATCACTAAGAGTTACTTATGAAGAATAAGTAATGTTTCCTTTAATAGACAAGTGAGAAGATTGATCCTTGTGGATCCTATCCTCCATAATACATCAAGGTTATGGACAAATATACCATAAGACATGAACATCGTGTTACTAATGACGAGGTGGTACGTGATTGCAAGGAACGGAACCAAGGACGAGCGACTGATGGCAAGTCGTGTGGAACTGGGTCCCGTAGGGGTGCCCTGTGGTTTATGAAGATATAAATGTGGTACTACAATGATGGAGTAGTACGTGTTGTGTTGTGGCATTTTCTTGACATGCATACGCATCTATACATGAGTTGGGCGTTGTGCCCGAGAGTTGAGCTTACACCTTTGTACGGGTGCGATTGTGGGAGGTGACGATCGTGGAGATCTTGAGGATGTTGGGGTTGGGGAGACCACGTGTGACCAGAGAGTAGCTCCTCTGTGTCGTGGGTGACTTGTCGAAAAATGCTGACGTCCTGACTGGACACCGGACAAATCATGATTTGGGTAAAGAACATCTGGCGTGAGCCGTTAAAATGATTGCAATCTTTGGATATGGCACAGTGGGCAGAGATAACGTAGACAATGTTCTCCCAATCACTTTGTTTAGCTCCATGGAGTAGGGGTCTGAGCCATGTTGCATTTGTGTCATTGCATACTGAGTTGACTTTTGACCCATATTATTATTGATTGATATATTAACTGTGATGCCATGTAAATTAATTGTTATGTTGTGAGAGCCCATGCGCTATATGCCGATTGGGTGTGTGTGTGCGCGACTTTTATCATTGCTATTCTGGTTGTGCGATATGCGGAATCTCACCTCATTACTTTTGCTGTCATGTTGCTCGCGTGGTTTTCATGTTGCTATGGTGAGTAGATATGGCGAGCGACCCACCTTCCCATTTGACCTTGGACTTGACACTTCACAATGAGTGGATGCTTGGGTGATCCATTTTGATGGACGTCGCACCTACACTGGAGCAGTGAGTCTCACGAGCAGGAGGGAGTTACCTTTCTACATGACGAGCCTGTCCGAGAGAGTTTGCACCTTACGGATTAGTGGCGAGGGTAGCTCAGGGATTACCCAGCCGCCACCACCACATCCGCGACTACCTAGTGCCCAGCCTACAGTTCATCGGGAGGAGCCCAGGGATGTGTACGTCGACCCTGCTTCCATGCCACTTCCACCTACTACACCGTGTACTTCCGTCGTACCTGTATCTGCTGCTGGCCCTTCTGTCCCTGTTGTCCCATCCCCAGGGCCTACCTATGAGCCTTCCGAGCTACATCTTCAGATTCCTCGCCGGTGGGCGAATTGGAGGATGACTGCTCGCAAGAGCACAATGGCTCATACCAGGGTATCCTTTTCTACTCCCCTCGTTATCCTCTCGTTTGACAACGAGGAGATGGAGGAGGAGGAGGAGGAGGAAGAGGAAGTGCCCGAATATGTGCTAGAGGACGTTCCTGAGGTAGCCCCTGCCGGCGCGAGTCAGGATGTGTGGTGGATGAGGACTGATAAGGAGATGCTCCGGTATGCGGAACAGATCATGAGTGGATATGACATGCAGGCCTTAGAGGATAAGGACGAGGAGGAGGAGGCCATGGAGGAGGAGGAGGAGGACCCAGAGGAGTACTACTCTGATGAGTAGTGTAGTGTCAATTTTTGGCCAGTCTCTAGTGTTTTCCCCAGCGTCTGTACTTTTATGATGTACCCCCTCCCCTTTTTATGTTGTGGAGTTGCGTCTCCAGTAGTGTAGGTTGAGTTGTCTTTATGTTGGTTACTTTCTTTTGTAGTCAAACGTTGAAAAACTACTAGTCTTATATATATGTATTATGGAAGCTTTTATTTGTTTCAATGTCGGTTAGGTTTATGTGTATTTGTTCTTATGAGTACATACATCCTTATATGTTTTCGAAACTTGAGTATCAAGAGAAAAAAAAAAAACAACCCACATTTTCGGTAAGCTCTTTATATGTTAATATATTTTCTGCATTTCTTTAGTCTTGGGTTAAATAATCGTGACCCCTAAAGTGGGGTGTTACATATTGAGTGAAGAAAAATAACCTTAAGGTCACTTAAGACCCATCCTCCACTTCCTTGAGTATCGATATATGAAGGCCAGCTCCAAGCAAGGACTTGGCATCTTCATCATATGCTCTCACTTCTCTCCCTCAAAGTAGGACCGGAGCTTCCCCTCCGTCGAACCCAATATCGAGGGATCCCCCCTTTGTGTGTCATGGTAGGCCAAGAGCCTCCTAACTAAAGATGTAAACTAGCAACTTGGAGAGAGAAGATGAAGTTCACATGAACAAAAACATTTTGTTACACTCTATGCATTTTTGTGGTCTGGTTTGGGACCTTTTTGACTAGATCAGAACATTGACGCCATCTATGGGAACCATAAATTCCTATTCCTATTACCACGTCGAGAAACCACTTTCCGCCATTGTTCTACCAGCATTGCGAAGAAGATCCAGAGAAGAAAAGAAGGAGAAGAAAACCAGATCTGGTAGCCACCACCTCATTCTCTGATCATGCGATTTAGAAGCGCGATGGGATCGATAGCAATGTGACACATTGACGCCCAGGCGAAAAGAGTGTGTGCACTCCCGTAAATCAAATCTCTGCCAAAAGCGAAAAGAGAGGAAAGCAGCCAGGGTTTTGCCAAAGCATCGTAGAGTCTCTCCAGAACAAGATGGAGCAACAAGAGAACAGAAGTTACAAGTTTTTCAATACAAGAAAAAAGTACAATAAGCTTTTCATAAGAAAAAGTAAGAAAAAATAGTCGTTGAGCTCAGTTTACAGCCTGTGAAGCGTCTCGATAAAAGAGAAAAAATAGTGTAGATGCAACAAACAAATTTTCAGTGATAAAGGAGCAGGTACAACAAATTTTCAAGAAAGAGGAGGCGATACAGCTATATAGCACAAAAAAGAGAAAAAGTGCAAAAGAGATAGATGGTGTAACACCCCCGTTTCTATAACTGTTTATGATCAACATTTAATTGTGATCGCTACCTTATGTTTGATATGACTTATATATATATATATATGTAAATGTTTATATGATGGTTTATATCCACGGTTATGTTGTGTTAAAGTTTCTTTTGTCGTCAAGAGACGAAAAACCGATAAAAGTTCTATTTTGATCGTTATCGGGTAATTTCTCGTTTTGCGTGCCGGAGGCCAGGAAACGGGGAATTAATTGAGATGTAATGTTGAATTACATTTTCCATTACCTTCTTGATTATTCCTAATGAAGAGGATTAGCTTTCTTAAAATCCACAAATTTACCAAAATTAATAAAAACCAATTATCCATTTTTGGTAAAAACCCTAATTACCTAATTCCTAACTAAATGAGAATGTAACTATTCTTGTTACATCTATTCAACGCCATTCAGCCATGATGCTTGGGGAAGAGCCCAAAATTCTCCTTTTATCATATCCAAGAAATTTATGACATTAACCACAAATAGAAAAAGCATCTTAACCATTTTTGGTTAATCTTGTACTTAAGCCCACCATAAGCAACAACACACTCATCAACTTGAATCTTGGCCCTCCAATCTTTATGATCAAAATTGAATGCGGATTTGAAGTCCACAAGGGAGGGAGAACTCGGCCCTTTAGGTGTTCAAGACACCAAAACACTATTCCATTCATTTCTCACTCAAAACACAAAAGTTCAAGATTTTCTCTCTTCTCTCACTTCCCTCTTGCATTCGGCTAGACCTAGTAAGTAGTCTTACTCACCTTATTTCATCATTATAACTTCATATTCTTGTTTATCTCATTCACCTAAACAACTTTCCTCTTTGGAATTTCTTCATTTGAAGTTGTTTGCTTCAAGTTAGCGAAGAATCATTCAAGAAGGTTCAAGCTTCTTGAACTTGATTTTGAACCCTTGTTCAAGAGTAAGTTTCTAACTTAGTTTCTTCTCTTTATTATTCATGAGAATATCTTTATTTTATCATCCTTATGATGTTGAAAAATCATTGTGTTGTCATTGTTTATGAAGTTGAAAAAAATCAAGTTTTGAACTTGTTTGTTTCTCCTCTAGGTCACGGTTTTCCTAGTGGTTTTGTTGACCAAGTTTTCATCTTCTACTCTACAAGGAAGCTTCACAAAGGTAATGGGGGAGTGAACCATATCACACCTTAAATGGTGGTGATAACGGCCTCCTAATTTGTTGAAGGAAAACCCTAGATCTAGGGTTTCCTTATAAAGTTCTTTACTTGGTTGTCATATTAAATTATCTTGTTGTGTTGGTATGATGATTATGTTTGTATGTGCTAGGAGAAAAGTATTTTTGCATGGTGAAAAACTATTCTTAGGTCCAAAGATCTAAGGATAGGATTTTTGAATGGTTTGAACTTGTTTATGTTCTAAGTTGTCATGATAACCTGCTTATATGTTGTGTGATTATTCTATGCTACTTTGGATGTTGTTGAATGAGTGTATTTTGGTGGTATATGACCATGAGTGGTTTATCCTTGACATGTTTAGGAGGGAAGCCAAAGCTTCTATGTTTAAGTGATGGTAAAATGAACTTAATATGGTTCGAACAATGCAATAAAACAAAGAAAAACATATCCTATTTTCCTATAGGGCATTCTGCCTTGGTGTAGAAAATAGGGTTAGGACCTTAAAATGTTAATGCTAAGGGGTTTTATATGTTCATCCTAAAGTATAAGAGGTATATAAATTAAAAAGGTTTCCAAAGAAACCAATTTTTGGTTCCAAAGAACCATGTGTTGTGAAATGAGTGTTTTTGGTTTTCATGAAGGAACTATTTTAAGAATAAGTTGGCTTGATGTTGATCAACCACTTATTTTAATAAGTTGTTTTTGGAAGAAAAGATTTTCAAGAACCAAGAGTTTCATAATTAATCAAGATGGTTTTTAAAGGATTTTTGATTAGTAAGTCTTCTTTGAGAAGATAGGATTCTTACAAAGCCTTCTTTAAAAACAAAGAGTTTAATGTATTACCTTTTTGAGATTTCCAAACCTTATAAGTTAAATTTCATTTGAAAACAAATTGGTGATTTTCAGATAAGAAGTATGTTTTCTTCTACACTAAGTAATAGAACTAGGAAACTAATTCAAAGAAGTTTTACACTAAATGAGACACCTATGGATACTTGATTAGAGTTTTCAAACTATACTTAATAAAGGAGATTTCATCAACTACTTTACTATAAGGATAGTACTTTGAAGCTTTTCACTATAATAGTATAAACACACTATATCTCCTAAAGGAATCTATATGAACTCCTTAATGGACTCATAAGATTCTAGTAAAAGACATGTACTGATACCTAGTGGTCATGACAAAATCGTGTCCCACATCCTTGATGATTTAGATCATCCAAGGACTCCATAATGTTTAATCACTAAGAGTTACTTATAAAAGTAATGTTCCTTGTTAGACAAGTGAGAAGATTGATGAAGGGGATACTTGTGGATCCTAACCTCCATAATACATTTAGGTTATGGACTAATGTATCATAAGACAAGAACATCGTGTTGCGAACGACGAAGTGGTACGAGATTGCAAGGGATGGAACCAAGGATGGGCGACTGATCGCAAGTCGTATGAAAGTGGATCCCGTAAGGGTATCCTGTGGTTTATTAAGAGATAAACGTGGTGCTACAATGATGAGGTAGTACGTGGCTGTTTGTAGCATTTCTTGACATGTATCTGCATCTGTGCATGAGTTGGGCGTGATGCCTAGGAGTTGAGATTACACCTTGGTGGAGGTGCGATTGTTTGAGATGTCGATCATGAGGATCTTGGGGATATCGGCGGTTGGGGAAAACACATGTGGCCAGAGAGTAGCTCCTCTCTGCCATGGATATCCATCGAAAAACACTGACTTCCTGACTGAAACACCGGGCAAATCACGATTTGGGTAAAGAACGTCTGGCATGAGTCATTATGATGATTGCAATCATTGGATGTGGCACTGTGGGCTGAGATAACGCAGCCAATGTTCTCCCAATCACTCACTCTGATTATGTTTAGCTCCATGGAGAGCAGCGTGGTTTTCTTTCTGCTATGGTGAGTAGATATGGCAAGCGATCCACCTTCTCGATTGACGTTGGACATGATGCTTCACGATGGGGCGGATGCTTGGACCATCCATCTTACGGACGTCGCACATACACGGGTGCAGTGAGTTTAACGAGTAGGAGAGAGTTGCCATTCTCCATGATGAGCCTGTCTGAGAGAGTTTGTACTGTACGGTTTAGTGGTGAGGGTAGCACAGGAGTCACCCAGCCACCACCACCACCACCACCACCTGCTGATCATCCGCGATAGCCCAGCACCCAAACTGCAGTTCCTCGGGAGGAGCCGCGGGACAGATATGTCGACCCTGCTTCTATGCCACCTCCTCCTACTGCACCATCCACTTCTGCTGTTCCTGCATCTGCGGCCGGCCCTTCTATCCCCGTTGTCCCACCCCCAGGGCCTACTTATGTGCCTTCCGAGCTACACCCTCTGATTCCCCGCCATCGGGTGACTTGGAGGATGACTGCTCGTAAGAGCACACCGGCTCCTGCCAGGGTATCCTTTTCTGCTCCCCTCATTATCCTCTCGTTTGATGATGAGGAGAGGGAGGAGGAGGAGGAAGAGGAAGTGCCCGAGTATGTTCCGGAGGACGTTCCTGAGTTAGCCCCTGCCAGCCCGTGGTGGTTGAGGACTGACGAGGAGGTTCTATGGTACGCGGAGCAGATCATGAGCGGTTATGACATGCAGGCCTTGGAGGATGAGGACGAGGACGAGGAGGACCCTGAGGAGTATTACTCTGATGACTAGTGTAGTGTCAGTGTTTGGCCAGTATCAAGAGTCTTCCTAGTGTCTGTATATTTACTATGTATCCCTTTCCCCTTTAGTGTGTGGAGCTGCGTCTCCTGTAGTACAGGTTAAGCTTGCCTTTTTGTTATTTTGTTTTCTCCTGTAGTCCAGTGTTGAAACTATTATGTGTACCTATGTATTTTGTGAGATGTTCTATCTTTTAGTATTGATTATGATTATGCGTATTGTCCTTGTGGTGTAAGTATACATGCATGGTTTTGGAACTTGAGTATAAAAGAAAGGAAAAAGAAAACCCATATTTTCGGTAAGCTCTATTTATATATTTTCCGCTTTTAAATTTATGGTCTTGTGTTGAATAATCGTGATCCCTAAAGTGGGGTGTTACATTATTTGGTATCAAAGCTGGCTGAGTCTTTTTGGGTTTGTGGTTGGTCTATCTTGTTTGTGCTGTGTGCCTCTGTGACTTGTGTGCTGTTGAATTCCGAAAGGAATGACAACATTGTTTGAGCTTGTGGCAAAGGAGTGCAGACAACCCAAGGTAGAACCTGCTGTCAATCTGGTTCGAGCAGTAAGGCCCAAGGAAAAAGGGTGAGTCTACTCAGTGAACGGTGCTGAAGCTTCTCAGAACCAAGACCTGATCCAAGGAGAAGGAAACATAGGAGGTAAAACTTTAACTATACTGTTTGATTCTGGCGCAACACATTCTTTTATTGCATATAGTTGTGTTAATCTTTTGGGATTACCTGTTTCTTCACTACCATTTGATTTGGTTATTTCCACGCCTACTACGAAACCTGTTGTTACGGCTGAGGCCTGTCTAAACTGCCCTATTCTTGTTGAGGGTAGGAAGTTTGTAGCCAACTTGATCTGTTTGCAATTATCGCAAATAGATGTTATCTTGGGGATGGATTGGCTATCCTCTAACCATGTTCTCTTGGATTGTGCCAACCGAACCCTAATCTTTCCAAAAAGTGAGATTTCTGGTTTTATCTCTGCCAATCAAGCGAAAGCTTCTTTGAGAGAAGGAGCCCAAGGATACATGTTGTTATCCTTTCTGGAGGTCAGTAGTGAGAAAGATGCGCGTCCGATTCTGATTGTCGACGAGTTTCCAGAAGTCTTTCCTGAAGACATACCTGGACTTCCACCAGTCAGAGACATCGAGTTCGTAATAGACCTAGTGCCGGGATCTGGACCAATATCTATGGCACCATACCAGATGGCGCCCGCAGAGCTAGAGGAGCTAAAGAAATAGTTGGAGGAGCTGATGTCCAAACAGTTTGTTAGGCCCAGTGTGTCACCGTGGGGAGCACCTGTTCTGCTTGTGAAGAAGAAGGATGAGACGTCTCGGCTGTGTGTGGACTACCGTCAGTCGAACAAGATCACTATCAAGAACAAGTATCCACTTCCGAGGATTGATGACCTGTGGACCAGTTAAGAGGAGCAGGTGTGTTTTCTAAGATAGCTCTACGGTCGGGTTACCATCATATCCGAGTTAAAACGGAGGATGTTCCAAAAACGGCATTCAGAACACGTTATGGACACTACGAGTATTCGGTAATGCCATTCGGAGTGATCCTGCCATATTTGTAACGCCCCGATTTTCACGTTTTCTAATTTTTCAGTATTTTAACGTCTTTATTTTATTCGAGGTCTTAGGAATAGAAAGAAAATATTCCGAGACCATAGTCATGCTCGACGATATCGTAGGAAGCTACGATTAAGTTTTGAGTCGAAAACTCAAACGGAGTCCGGTCTGCGTTTTTACACTGACAGTATGATTTTACTGCTCAGAAGACCTCAGATGGACCCGTGAACGAGACAATAAGTCTTAGAATTTGATTCTCTACGTTTTGGTTAAATTTCGTATAAATTTCAGAAAAATAACTTCCTGACTTTCGTTCGGGCGGAATTCTCAATCGGGTGACGAACGGAGCCACATATGGACTTATCGAGACTCGCCAACAGATAATCTTGATATCACAACATCCCAGGACACTTGGGAGAGTATGCCAGAGTCGTCATGACGATCGGGAAAATCTAGATGCGAAATGACCAAAATGCCCCTAACCTTAGTCTTTTGCACTTTTACCATTTTACCCTTTTGGCAAATGACCATTTTGCCCTTAAGTGACTTGTTTTAAGGCTGAACTCAGCCCTCACAGCCTCTCATTCACGCAGCCCAGCCCTTCTTGAAGAACCAAGAACACCCATCTCCTTCCTTAGAGCAAAACCTCCATTGTTGTTCATGAGAAATTCATGAAACCTTGTTAGAATCACTTGATTCCTTGAGCAATCTTCCTTCATTTCAAGGTAAGATCACTTATATGATCTCTTAGCTTCTTGAATATCTCTTTATTTCAAGATCAAGATCCATTTTCATGAAAATCATTTCTTAGATCCAAAACTTTGAAAATCCATAGGAAATTGTAGAAAAATCCTTTTGAGGTAAGACCAATTTCTTTGAACTCACATCATCAATCTCTACCTAAACCCAAGAGCTTATGATTCAACTCTCATCATAGCTCAAAAAGCACTTTTTGGCCGAACCCTTCTTGATGATGATGAATAGTGTTTTCATCAATTTTTGATTTCTAACACTTGATTTCATCCTTAGCTTTCCTAATGCCTTTGAATCCATGAAATGGAAAACCAAGATCAATTCCTAACCTCTTTACCCTAGGGTGGCCGAAACCCTCTTTGTGAGAATTGTTGAGTTTGGTTTTATTGTTGTTTAATGTTTGGTTGTTTGTAGTTGGTGACAACTATCAGGAGGTTCACAAACCGATCAACCGATTTTGATCCGGGAATCTGCTCTTCAACAGGTATGGGGAGAAGAACCTCATCACACCAAGATGGTGGTGGTGAAGATGGTTGTTTAAATTATGTGTGGGTGAAACCCTTTAGTTTGGGTTCACTTTTATGTGTTAAGTCTTGTTAAGTTCTCTTGGAGAACAAGATTGCCATTATGAGTTTATGCTTTAGTATGTTGTAGCGTGCTTTAGCATATGTTGATGATGAGATGATTGAATAAAAAACCATTTTTATGTATGTTGAAAAACCTACTTTGATCACTAGATCAAGTATGGACTTTTATTGTTGATTATGAGACCATAATGTGTGATGGACTTGGATGTTTGATTATGATGTAGTAATGTGTATTATGGTTATCATGATTGTGTAAGTGTTGTGAGCCATACTTTGATTGGTGGATGAAGTAAAACTTCACATTGATTCCTAGTTGGCTATTACCATGACCTTGAGGAAAGGAAGGATATGAATAGTTCTTGGACAAGTTAAGTCTTGATGTAAAGAAAGTGTTTTCAATAACTTGTGTTTTTCAAAGAAAAACCCTAAGTGACTTTAAATGGAATTAAATCTCGAAGTGCTTTCACCAAAGTGAAACATGTTTTATACCTTATTCTTAGTTCATCTAGCTAATCAAGTGACTCAAAATGAGAAAAGAAGTGTTTTCATGAAGAGAATCAAAATGGTTCCATAAGGTTGATGTCATGTTTTAAGGCAACTTTTCGCTAAGCGAATTTACTTTCGCTAAGCGAAAAACAGGGAAAGTCTTAGTTGGGCATCACTGCCTCACTTTCGCTAAGCGAATTCATATTCGCTAAGCCAACCAAGCGAGTTTCGCTACGCGAATTAAGTCTCGCTGAGCGATCCAGAGAAGTCTCCAAAGGAGGTATAACCACCTCCATTTCGCTAAGCGAAATTATACTCGCTAAGCAAATAAAGTGAAATTTCGCTACACGAATTCTGTTTCGCCGAGCGATCCAGAGGTGTTTACAAAGAGGTGTAACCGTCTGTACTTGCGCTAAGCGAATACATATTCGCTAAGCGAATACAATACGTTTCGCTACGCGATGGATGTTTCGCCGAGCGATCCAGAAGAGTTCCAAAGGAGGCATTACTGCCTCATTTTCGCTAAGCGAATGGAATTCCGCTAAGCGAATTTCATGTTTCAGAAAATGCTAGAAATGAAGTAAGTAGTTCAAATGTTGTTTTAAATCAAATGAGTTTTCAACTGTAAAAGTTATTTGGTTTACAAAAAGAGTTTTCTAACTCAATCGTAAAGTTTTACGCGTGAAAAACCTAAGTTAAGTAATTAACATAGATTTGAAGACAAGGGTTAATTAAGTATGGTATGTGGTGGAACAAGACCATTTACTATACCATTGATGACTTAGTACATCAATGACTTCATAAGACTTAAGTGAAATCAACACTTGTTTCCTTAATTGAAAAACAAGGGATTAATATCTTAGAAAGGCTTAAAGACTTATCTAAGAGGATTCTCAATCCTTATTCATAATGCTTAGGACTTGAGACATAATTCATAAGATGTAAACACAAACACGAAACGTTTTGGTTTTCAAAACAGTAGTTCGATGACGGACCGATGATTCGGATCCAGGTTAATCGTTCAATTGTTTCCGTCTTGTGATAACCAGAATGAGAGGTATCCTGAGGCTGTGCAGGTATGGGACTGTACAGTGGAAGGAATCCTGAGGCTATGCAGGTATGGGACTGTATAGTTGAGGGAAGGCACATAAGAATTGGTTGGTACTACCCATACCAACAAGATTTATCTTCTTTTCGGGAACTTAGAACATAAGAACTTTATAGTTAAGCGTGCTTGACTTAGAGTAATTTTGGGATGGGTGAGCTTCTGGGAAGTTTCCTAGAAAGCGTGTGAGTGAGGACAAAACACGCTGAAAAGACTTGTGTTGGTTTGTGGGGACAGTCGGCGATTCTGAAAGCGGTCCGGATCATTCCAAAGGAGTCACGAGATATTTATCCGATGGATAAATGTTTTATAAAGTAAAGACGTGTGTAGTTTCTAAGGAAGAGAACCTTGAGGTCTATCCAATGGATAGACATTGCTTTATCGCATCTGCTTTGTGTAAGCATTGGCATTTCATGTGCATAGTTGTAAGGCCTTGAGCCTAGGAGTTGAGCTTACTGTAACACCCCGATTTTCACGTTTTATAATTCTTCAGTATTTTAACGTCTTTATTTTATTCGAGGTCGTAGGAATAGAAATAAAATATTCCGAGACCATAGTCATGCTCGACGATATCGTAGGAAGCTACGATTAAGTTTTGAGTCGAAAACTCAAACGGAGTCCGGTCTGCGTTTTTACACTGACAGTATGATTTTACTGCTCAGAAGACCTCAGATAGACCCGTGAACGAGACAGTAAGTCTTAGAATTTGATTATCTACGTTTTGGTTAAATTTCGTAAAAATTTCAGAAAAATAACTTCCTGACCTTCGTTCGGGCGGAATTCTCAATCGGGTGACGAACGGAGCCACATATGGACTTACCGAGACTCGCCAATAGATAATCTTGATATCACAACATCCCAGGACACTTAGGAGAGTATGCCAGAGTCGTCATGACGATCGGGAAAATCTAGACGCAAAATGACCAAAATGCCCCTAACCTTAGTCTTTTGCACTTTTACCATTTTACCCTTTTGGCAAATGACCTTTTTGCCCTTAAGTGACTTGTTTTAAAGGCTGAACTCAGCCCATCCAGCCCCTCATTCACGAAATTTCTGCCCAAAGAAGAACACCATTGTTGTTCTTGAAGAGAAACTCCATTTTTCTTCTTGAAAAGCTTGAATCACTTGTTGGAATCACTTGATTCCTTGAGCAATCTTCCTTCATTTCAAGGTAAGATCACTTCTATGATCTCTTAGCTTCTTGAATATCTCTTTATTTCAAGATCAATCTTCATTTTCATGAAAATTATTTCTTAGATCCAAAACTTTGAAAATCCATAGGAAATTGTAGAAAAATCCTTTTGATGTGAGACCAAGTTCTTTGAACTCACATCATTAATCTCTACCTAAACCCAAGAGCTTATGATTCAACTCTCATCATAACTTAAAAAGCACATTAGGGCCGAACCCTTCTTGATGATGATGAATAGTGTTTTCATCAAGTTTTGATTTTTAACACTTGATTTCATCCTTAGCTTTCCTAATGCTTTTGAATCCATGAAATGGAAAACCAAGATCAATTCCTAACCTTTTAACCTAGGGTGGCCGAAACCCTCTTTGTGAGAATTGTTGAGTTTGGTTTGATTGTTGTTTAATGTTTGATTGTTTGGTTGTTTGTAGTTGGTGCCAATTATCAGAAGGTTCACAAACCGATCAACCGACTTTGATCTTGGAATCTGCTCTTCAACAGGTATGGGGAGAAGAACCTCATCACACCAAGATGGTGGTGGTGAAGATGGTTGTTTACTTTATGTGTGGGTGAAACCCTTTAGTTTGGGTTCACTTTTAGTTGTTATGTTTTGTTAAGTTCTCATGGAGAACAAGAATGTCATGATGAGTTTATGCTTTGGTATGTTGTGTTGTGTTTTAGCATATGTTGATGATGAGATGATTGAATGAAAAACCATTTTCATGTATGTTGGAAAACCTACTTTGATCACTAGATCAAGTATGGACCTTTTATTGTTGATTATGAGACCATAATGTGTGATGGACTTGGATGTTTGATTATGATGTAGTAATGTGTATTATGGTTATCATGATTGTGTAAGTGTTGTGAGCCATACTTTGATTGGTTGATGAAGTAAAACTTCACATTGATTCCTAGTTGGCTATTAGCCATGACCTTGAGGAAAGGAAGGATATGAATAGTTCTTGGACAAGTCAAGTTTTGATGTAAAGAAAGTGTTTTCAATAACTTGTGTTTTTCAAAGAAAAACCCTAAGTGATTTTAAATGGAATTAAATCTCAAAGTGCTTTCACCAAAGTGAAACATGTTTTATACCTTATCCTTAGTTCATCTAACTAATCAAGTGACTCAAAATGAGAAAAGAAGTGGTTTCATGAAGAGAATCAAAATGGTTCCATAAGGTTGATGTCTTGTTTTAAGGCAACATTTCGCTAAGCGAAATTACTTTCGCTACGCGAAAAACAGGGAAAGTCTTAGTTGGCCATCACTGCCTCACTTTCGCTAAGCGAATCCAATACATTTCGCTACGCGATTAAAGTCTCGCTGAGCGATCCAGAGAAGTCTCCAAAAGAGGTGTAACCGTCTGAACTTTCGCTAAGCGAAATCATTCTCGCTAAGCGAATAAAGTGAAGTTTTGCTACACGAATTCTGTTTCGCCGAGCGATCCAGAGGTGTTTACAAAGAGGTGTAACCGTCTGAACTTGCGCTAAGCGAATACAATATATTTCGCTACGCGATTTGTGTCTCGCCGAGCGAACCAGAGGAGTTCCAAAGGAGGCATTACTGCCTCATTTTCGCTAAGCGAATGAAATTCCGCTAAGCGAATTTCATGTTTCAGAAAATGCTAGAAATGAAGTAAGTAGTTCAATGTTGTTTCAAAAATCAAATGAGTTTTTAATTGTAAAAGTTGTTTGGTTTACAAAAAGAGTTTTCTAACTCAATCGTAAAGTTTTACGCGTGAAAAATCTAAGTTAAGTAATTAACTTAGAGTTGAAGACAAGGGTTAATTAAGTATGGTATGTGGTGGAACAAGACCATGTACTATACCATTGATGACTTAGTACATCAATGAGTTCGTAAGACTTAAGTGAAATCAACACTTGTTTCCTTAATTGAAAGACAAGGGATTAATATCTTAGAAAGGCTTAAAGACTTATCTAAGAGGATTCTCAATCCTTACTCATAATGCTTAGGACTTGAGACATAATTCATAAGATGTAAACACAAACACGAAACGTTTTGGTTTTCGAAACAGTAGTTCGATGACGGATCGATGATTCGGATCCAGGTTAATCGTTCAATTGTTTCTGTCTTGTGATAACTAGAATGAGAGGTATCCTGAGGCTGTGCAGGTATGGGACTGTACAGTGGAAGGAATCCTGAGGCTATGCAGGTATGGGACTGTATAGTTAAGGGAAGGCATATAAGAATTGATTGGTACTACCCATATCAACAAGATTTATCTTCTTTTCGGGAGCTTAGAAGATAAGTACTTTATAGTTAAGCGTGCTTGACTTAGAGTAATTATGGGATGGGTGACCTTCTGGGAAGTTTCCTAGAAAGCGTGTGAGTGAGGACAAAACACGCTGAAAAGACTTGTGTTGGTTTGTGGGGACAGTCGGTGATTCTGAAAGCAATCTGGATCATTCCAAAGGAATCACGAGATATTTATCCGATGGATAACTGTTTTATAAAACAAAGATGTGTGTAGTTTCTAAGGAAGAGAACCTTAGTGAGCCTTGAGGTTTATCCAATGGATAAACATTGCTTTATCGCATCTGCTTTGTGTAAGCATTGGCATTTCATGTGCATAGTTGTAAGGCCTTGAGCCTAGGAGTTGAGCTTACACCTTGATGCGGGTGCGAATCTTACGGTGACGATCTTCAATGGTTTGGAGGTATCAGGGTTGGAAGGGCTGACATGTGACCAGTTGGTGATTCTTCTGTGTCGTGGCGAATCCGTGCAATACACTGATATCCTCTACTAGATGCCGTACTTTTCATGTTTGGTCGAGAGTGTTACCGTAAAGCCAGATACGTGCACGTTACGAATGTTGTAGCATCTTGCTCATGGCTGGCAGAAACCGGAACATGTCCTCCCATTCACTTTCTCCGAATGTCTTGTTAGCTCCATGGAGTAGCGGTCAGAGTAGTACCCAGTGACATTGACATTGAGTCATATACATTGCATTGCATTGCATTGCATGGCTATTGATGTTTATGGCTATTGATGTTTACGTTTACTGTTATACATCGCTGTATTGTTTAAGGATGCCTTATATTATGCTGTTAAATGTTTAGCATGCTATTATGTTGTTAACTGCTTAACATGATTTATATTGAGAACCTTGTAAGCATGTTGGGTACGCTGTTACCCGGTGAGTCGTCCCGTTTTTGCTACTGTTGTTTTGTTGTGTTGATGAACGGGAATCTCACCCATATCTGTATGTTTTCTACTGGTACTTGCTGTTGATGCTTGAACAGATGGACGCGACGATGGTTCGGTTCCGCAGTCCCTTTGAGTTCGGAGGTGGACTCTTTTGCTGTTTTAGTTTTGTTGTCGGCCAGACTATGTCAGTTTTTGTAGTACCTTTTGGGAGCTATTGTAACGCCCCGATTTTCACGTTTTCTAATTCTTCAGTATTTTAATGTCTTTATTTTATTCGAGGTCATAGGAATGGAAATAAAATATTCCGAGACCATAGTCATGCTCGACGATATCGTAGGAAGCTACGATTAAGTTTTGAGTCAAAAACTCAAACGGAGTCCGGTCTGCGTTTTTACACTGACAGTATGATTTTACTGCTCAGAAGACCTCAGATGGACCCGTGAACGAGACAGTAAGTCTTAGAATTCGATGCTCTATGTTTTGGTTAAATTTCGTAAAAATTTCAGAAAAATCATTTCCTGACCTTCGTTCGGGCGGAATTCTCAATCAGGTGACGAACGGAGCCACATATGGACTTACCGAGACTCGCCAACAGATAATCTTGATATCACAACATCCCAGGACACTTGGGAGAGTATGCCAGAGTCGTCATGACGATCGGGAAAATCTAGATGCGAAATGACCAAAATGCCCCTAACCTTAGTCTTTTGCACTTTTACCATTTTACCCTTTTGGCAAATGACCATTTTGCCCTTAAGTGACTTGTTTTAAGGCTGAACTTAGCCCTCACACCCTCTCATTCACGCAGCCCAGCCCTTCTTGAAGTGCCAAGAACACCATCTTCAACTTTAGAAAGAAAACACCATTGTTGTCTTGAGAAAAGCTTGAGTTCTTGTTGGAATCACTTGATTCCTTGAGCAATCTTCCATCATTTCAAGGTAAGATCACTTCTATGATCTCTTAGCTTCTTGAATATCTCTTTATTTCAAGATCAAGATCCATTTTCATGAAAATTATTTCTTAGATCCAAAACTTTGAAAATCCATAGGAAATTGTAGAAAAATCCTTTTGAGGTAAGACCAAGTTCTTTGAACTCACCTCATCATTCTCTACCTAAACCCAAGAGCTTATGATTCAACTCTCATCATAGCTCAAAAAGCACATTAGGGCCGAACCCTTCTTGATGATGATGAATAGTGTTTTCATCAATTTTTGATTTTTAACACTTGATTTCATCCTTAGCTTTCCTAATGCCTTTGAATCCATGAAATGGGAAACCAAGATCAATTCTTAGCTTTATTCTCTTTAGGGTGGCCGAAACCCTCTTTGTGAGAATTGTTGAGTTTGGTTTGATTGTTGTTTAATGTTTGATTGTTTGGTTGTTTGTAGTTGGTGTTATCAGAAGGTTCACAAACCGATCAACCGACTTTGATCCGGGAATGTGCTCTTCAACAGGTATGGGGAGAAGAACCTCATCACACCAAGATGGTGGTGGTGAAGATGGTTGTTTAAATTATGTGTGGGTGAAACCCTTTAGTTTGGGTTCACTTTTATATGTTATGTTTTGTTAAGTTCTCTTCAAGAACAAGGTTGTCTTGATGAGTGTATGCTTTAGTATGTTATAGTGTGCTTTAGCATATGTTGATGATGATATGATTGAATAAAAATCATTTTCATGTATGTTGGAAAACCTACTTTGATCACTAGATCAAGTATGGACTTTTATTGTTGATTATGAGACCATAATGCGTGATGGACTTGGATGTTTGATTATGATGTAGTAATGTGTATTATGGTTATCATGATTGTGTAAGTGTTGTGAGCTATACTTTGATTAGTTGATGAAGTAAAACCTCACATTGATTCCTAGTTGGCTATTAGCCATGACCTTGAGGAAAGGAAGGATATGAATAGTTCTTGGACAAGTCAAGTTTGATGTAAAGAAAGTGTTTTCAATAACTTGTGTTTTTCAAAGAAAAACCCTAAGTGACTTTAAATGGAATTAAATCTCAAAGTGCTTTCACCAAAGTGAAACATGTTTTATACCTTATCCTTAGTTCATCTAGCTAATCAAGTAACTCAAAATGAGAAAAGAAGTGTTTTCATGAACAGAATCAAAATGGTTCCATAAGGTTGATGTCTTGTTTTAAGGCAACATTTCGCTAAGCGAAATTACTTTCGCTACGCGAAAAACAGGGAAAGTCTTAGTTGGGCATCACTGCCTCACTTTCGCTAAGCGAAATCATTCTCGCTAAGCGAATAAAGTGAAGTTTCGCTACACGAATTCTGTTTCGCCGAGCGATCCAGAGGTGTTTACAAAGAGGTGTAACCGTCTGAACTTGCGCTTAGCGAATTCATATTCGCTAAGCGAATACAATATATTTCGCTATGCGATTTGTGTCTCGCCGAGCGAACCAGAGGAGTTCCAAAGGAGGCATTACTGCCTCATTTTCGCTAAGCGAATGAAATTCCGCTAAGCGAATTTCATGTTTCAGAAAATGCTAGAAATGAAGTAAGTAGTTCAAATGTTGTTTTAAATCAAATGAGTTTTCAACTGTAAAAGTTGTTTGGTTTACAAAAAGAGTTTTCTAACTCAATCGTAAAGTTTTACGCGTGAAAAACCTAAGGTAGGGAAATATACCTTGTATGAAAACAAGGGTTAATTAAGTATGGTATGTGGTGGAACAAGACCATGTACTATACCATTGATGACTTAGTACATCAATGTGTTCATAAGACTTAAGTGAAATCAACACTTGTTTCCTTAATTGAAAAACAAGGGATTAATATCTTAGAAAGGCTTAAAGACTCATCTAAGAGGATTCTCAATCCTTATTCATAATGCTTAGGACTTGAGACATAATTCATAAGACGTAAACACAAACACGAAATGTTTTGGTTTTCGAAACAGTAGTTCGATGACGGACCGATGATTCGGATCCAGGTTAATCGTTCAATTGTTTCTGTCTTGTGATAATCGGAATGAGAGAGATCCTGAGACTGTGCAGGTATTGGACTGTACAGTGGAAGGAATCCTGAGGCTATGCAGGTATGGGACTGTATAGTTAAGGGAAGGCATATAAGAATTGATTGGTACTACCCATACCAACAAGATTTATCTTCTTTTCGGGAACTTAGAACATAAGAACTTTATAGTTAAGCGTGCTTGACTTAGAGTAATTATGGGATGGGTGACCTTCTGGGAAGTTTCCTAGAAAGCGTGTGAGTGAAGACAAAACACGCTGAAAAGACTTGTGTTGGTTTGTGGGGACACTCGACGATTCTGAAAGCAGTCTGGATCATTCCAAAGGAATCACGAGATATTTATCCGATGGATAATTGTTTTATCCGATGGATAAATGTTTTATAAAGCAAAGACGTGTGTGGTTTCCAAGGAAGAGAACCTTAGTGAACCTTGAGGTTTATCCAATGGATAAACATTGCTTTATCGCATCTGCTTTGTGTAAGCATTGGCATTTCATTTGCATAGTTGTAAGGCCTTGAGCCTAGGAGTTGAGCTTACACCTTGATGCGGGTGCGAATCTTACGGTGACGATCTTCAATGGTCTTTTTGGAGGTATCAGGGTTGGAAGGGCTGACATGTGACCAGTTGGTGATTCTTCTGTGTCGTGGCGAATCCGTGCAATACACTGATATCCTCTACTAGATGCCGTACTTTTCATGTTTGGTCGAGAGTGTTACCGTAAAGCCAGATACGTGCACGTTACGAATTTTGTAGCATATTGCTCATGGCAGCATCTTGCTCATGGCTGGCAGAAACCGGAACATGTCCTCCCATTCACTCTCTCCGAATGTTTTGTTAGCTCCATGGAGTAGGGGTCAGAGTAGTACCCAGTGACATTGACATTGAGTCATATACATTGCATTGCATTGCATGGCTATTGATGTTTATGGCTATTGATGTTTACATTTACTGTTATACATCGCTGTTCTATTTAAGAATGCATTGTATTGTACTGTTATTGTACTGTTAACTGCTTAACCTGATTTATATTGAGAACCTTTGTAAGCATGTTGGGTACGTTGTTACCCGGTGAGTCGTCCCGTTTTTACTACTGCTGTTTTGTTGTGTTGATGAACGGGAATCTCACCCATATCTGTATGTTTTCTGTTGGTACTTGCTGTTGCTGTTTGAACAGATGGACGTGACGATGGTTCAGTTCCGCATTCCCTTTGAGTTCGGAGGTGGACTCTTTTGCTGTTTTAGTTTTGTTGTCGGCCAGACTATGTCAGTTTTTGCAGTATCTTTTGGGAGCTACGACTCCTAGTACTTATTGTATTTTCTTTTGTCAGTCATACATTAGACTTATGTCTGTATACAGTAATGTTGATGTTTCTGTTTTTGTTTTCTGTTTCTGTATTTATAATACTGCATGTATGTCCTAGTAATGCATGGTGAACCTAAGTTCACTTATTAGTATTATTTATTACCTTTACTAATCTCATTACATCTTTATAAAAAGAAAAGAAAAAGAAAAATCGTATTTTTCTGCATTAATAAATATTTTCGGCCTTATAAACTTTCGGGAATGTGACACTCGGGAAAGGGTGTTGCAGCTATGACTCCTAGTACTTATTGTATTTTCTTATGTCAGTCATACATTAGATTTATGTCTGTATACAGTAATGTTGATGTTTCTGTTTTTGTTTTCTGTTTCTGTATTTATAATACTGTATGTATGTCCTAGTAACGCATGGTGAACCTAAGTTCACTTATTAGTATTATTTATTACCTTTACTAATCCCGTTACATCTTTATGAAAAGAAAAGAAAAAGAAAAATCATATTTTCCGCATTAATAAATATTTTCGGCCTTATAAACGTTCGGGAATGTGACACTCGGGAAAGGGTGTTGCATTATTTGGTATTAGAGCTGGCCGAGTCTTTTTGGGGTTTGTAGGTTATGGTCTGTCTTGTTTGTGTTGTGTTTTCTCTGATTGTTTTCTGTGTTATTGTTTGTGAGAGAAAACAATGTTGGAGAGGATGATGACTTCGGTCTATCCTTTTGTATTGTTTGTTCTCTGTGTTGTGTTTCTGTGAAGAAGACAACGATTGTTTGTTATTCTCTGCATTATTGTTTCTGAAGAGGAATGATATTGGGCAGGAGAGTAATGTTTTGCTTTCTTGTAAGTTGTCGCTAGCAGAGTTCTTCAGAACGAGTGTTTTCCGACGGGTGCAAGACGAGTTGAAAGACATGGAGTTCCTGCAGCTACGTCAAGGAGGAATGTCTGTCAAAGAATATGCTGATCGTTTTGAGTTCCTGCTGAAATCTTCGAGGTATTTCCATCTTCATCCCGATGAGAAGTGGAAGTGCACAAAGTTCGAAGAAGGTTTAAGGGACGAGATTCGAGGAGAGGTGCAACCTCTTAAGGTCAAAGAGTTCTCGATTTTGGTAGATGAATGCTTTGTAATCGAAGATCTGATGAAGACTCGTGAAGGAAGGCAACGTCACTCTGGACCGACTAGGTTCCATAAAGGCACCAATGGTCGTGATGATAGGTCTCGATGGAAACCATATTCAAAACAGCAAGGTCAACAACAACGTTCTGTAGGAGGAAGCAGTGGGAGTATTAGTCAATTTGGAAGCGCCCCTAAGAAGTGCATGGAGTGTGGCAAGAACAATCATGTCACCAGGGGATGCTTAATCAAGGGGATTATATGCTTCAAGTGTGGGAAGCCAGGACATACTTCACGCGACTGTGTGCAATCAAAAGCTAGACATTCTGTCAACGATGTGCAAGCAGCGAAGCCTAAGGCAATGAGTAGAGCTTATACTGGGGATGATGCTGAGACTTCTCAAAAGGAAGATTTGATTCACGGTCAGATCGTTGTGAAAGGTAGAACCTTATCTGTATCTTTCCTTACCCTTAGATTTGGTAATTTTTGCACTTTCTGCAAAGCCTGTTATAACTGCGAAAGTCTCTTTGAACTGTTCTATTTTCTGTAATGGATAGAACGTTTTTGATTGATTTAATCTGTTTGCCTCTTTCGCAAATGGATTTGATCATAGGGATGGATTGGTTATCTTGTAACTAGACGGTGTAAACAAAACCTTAGTTTTCCCTGATTCGGATAATTCTTGATTTGGATTGCCAACCAAGGAAACGTTTCTTTGAGAGGAGGAGCTCAACGAATACATGTTACTAACGAGTTTCTGGAAGTCTTTCTTGAAGACGTACCAGGTTTACCGCCAGTTCGAGACATCGAGTTGTGATCGATCTTGTGCCAGGAACAGGACTAGCGTCTATGGCACCTTATCATATGGCACCTGCTGAGTTGGAAACCCTGAAGGAACAGTTGGTGGACCTATTGGGGAAGCAGTTCGTTAGACCCAGTGTGTCGCCGTAGGGAACGCCTGTGCTGTTGGTGAGAAAGAAAGACGAAACATCTTGCTTATGTGTGGATTAGCGCCAGTTGAACGAAGTCACCATTAAGAACAAGTATTATCTTCCGAATAAATGACTTGATGGATCATTTGAGGAGAGCGACAGTTTTCTCTGAGATTGATTGCGATCGGGTTATAACCAGATTCGTGTGAAGACAGAAGATATACCGAAGACAGCGTTTCGAACACGCTATGGGCACTACGAGTACCTTGTAATGCCGTTTGGTATAACGAATACTCCTCTATATTCATGGATTACATGTATAGGATCTTTCGTCCATACCTAGATAAGTTTGTCGTTGTTTCATAGACGACATACTCATCTATTCGCGAAACCAGGAAGTACGCGCTGAATATCTTAGTGTGATTCGTCAGGTTCTGAAGGAGAAACAGCTATATGCAAAGCTGTCCAAGTGTTAGTTTTGGCTCGATGAAGTAAAGTTTTTGGGTCATGTGATTTCGAAGGAAGGATAAAGCGTTTGAATGGATTTAAGCCTGTGAGGAAAGTTTGCAAGGATTAGAGAGAAGGTTGACTACTTCACGTGTTAGTGCTGCCTGATCTCAAGGGAACATTTGTGTTCACACTTCTACGTATTCCTCAATGTATTAGACAATTGAGTGAATTGGTAATATGGTGTCCATTGGTCTGGACATTTTCGTATTACTTCACTGAAAGTTTTGTTATTACTATTTCTTGAGTTATAACATAAACAACTTCTTGATACTGGAAGTTTCTTGATGAAACTTAGTCTAATCACTTTTACTTTTGGTGAAGGTGATCCAGTCTGATTTTTTGCCAGACTGTTTATCTTTTGATTCCAAAGTTATTGGAAGGTTCTTATGAAAGAAGGAACTTTATTAGAGTCATGGAAGTAAACATGTATTAGCTATGCATTTTTACACTCACGAACCTACTGAAGAGTCTTTTTGCATACGGGATATTCCTATATTCATTCCAGATTGGTAAAATTCTTTTGTATACGTTCTTACTTTCTTCTGAGACCAAGACCAGGAAAAAGTTCTTTGTTGAAAATTTCATTCCTTAATCTTCAGCGACCGAGTAGGTTTAGTTTTAAGTCACGGAATTTCGAGGACGAAATTCTTTTAAGAGGGGAAGGAATGTAACACCCCGATTTTCACGTTTTATAATTCTTCAGTATTTTAACGTCTTTATTTTATTCGAGGTCGTAGGAATAGAAATAAAATATTCCGAGACCATAGTCATGCTCGACGATATCGTAGGAAGCTACGATTAAGTTTTGAGTCGAAAACTCAAACGGAGTCCGGTCTGCGTTTTTACACTGACAGTATGATTTTACTACTCAGAAGACCTCAGATAGACCCGTGAACGAGACAGTAAGTCCTAGAATTTGATTATCTACGTTTTGGTTAAATTTCGTAAAAATTTCAGAAAAATAACTTCCTGACCTTCGTTCGGGCGGAAGTCTCAATCGGGTGACGAACGGAGCCACATATGGACTTACCGAGACTCGCCAATAGATAATCTTGATATCACAACATCCCAGGACACTTAGGAGAGTATGCCAGAGTCGTCATGACGATCGGGAAAATCTAGACGCAAAATGACCAAAATGCCCCTAACCTTAGTCTTTTGCACTTTTACCATTTTACCCTTTTGGCAAATGACCTTTTTGCCCTTAAGTGACTTGTTTTAAAGGCTGAACTCAGCCCATCCAGCCCCTCATTCACGAAATTTCTGCCCAAAGAAGAACACCATTGTTGTTCTTGAAGAGAAACTCCATTTTTCTTCTTGAAAAGCTTGAATCACTTGTTGGAATCACTTGATTCCTTGAGCAATCTTCCTTCATTTCAAGGTAAGATCACTTCTATGATCTCTTAGCTTCTTGAATATCTCTTTATTTCAAGATCAATCTTCATTTTCATGAAAATTATTTCTTAGATCCAAAACTTTGAAAATCCATAGGAAATTGTAGAAAAATCCTTTTGATGTGAGACCAAGTTCTTTGAACTCACATCATTAATCTCTACCTAAACCCAAGAGCTTATGATTCAACTCTCATCATAGCTCAAAAAGCACATTAGGGCCGAACCCTTCTTGATGATGATGAATAGTGTTTTCATCAAGTTTTGATTTTTAACACTTGATTTCATCCTTAGCTTTCCTAATGCTTTTGAATCCATGAAATGGAAAACCAAGATCAATTCCTAACCTTTTAACCTAGGGTGGCCGAAACCCTCTTTGTGAGAATTGTTGTGTTTGGTTTGATTGTTGTTTAATGTTTGATTGTTTGGTTGTTTGTAGTTGGTGCCAATTATCAGAAGGTTCACAAACCGATCAACCGACTTTGATCTTGGAATCTGCTCTTCAACAGGTATGGGGAGAAGAACCTCATCACACCAAGATGGTGGTGGTGAAGATGGTTGTTTACTTTATGTGTGGGTGAAACCCTTTAGTTTGGGTTCACTTTTAGTTGTTATGTTTTGTTAAGTTCTCATGGAGAACAAGAATGTCATGATGAGTTTATGCTTTGGTATGTTGTGTTGTGTTTTAGCATATGTTGATGATGAGATGATTGAATGAAAAACCATTTTCATGTATGTTGGAAAACCTACTTTGATCACTAGATCAAGTATGGACCTTTTATTGTTGATTATGAGACCATAATGTGTGATGGACTTGGATGTTTGATTATGATGTAGTAATGTGTATTATGGTTATCATGATTGTGTAAGTGTTGTGAGCCATACTTTGATTGGTTGATGAAGTAAAACTTCACATTGATTCCTAGTTGGCTATTAGCCATGACCTTGAGGAAAGGAAGGATATGAATAGTTCTTGGACAAGTCAAGTTTTGATGTAAAGAAAGTGTTTTCAATAACTTGTGTTTTTCAAAGAAAAACCCTAAGTGACTTTAAATGGAATTAAATCTCAAAGTGCTTTCACCAAAGTGAAACATGTGTTATACCTTATCCTTAGTTCATCTAACTAATCAAGTGACTCAAAATGAGAAAAGAAGTGGTTTCATGAAAATGGTTCCATAAGGTTGATGTCTTGTTTTAAGGCAACATTTCGCTAAGCGAAATTACTTTCGCTACGCGAAAAACAGGGAAAGTCTTAGTTGGCCATCACTGCCTCACTTTCGCTAAGCGAATCCAATACATTTCGCTACGCGATTAAAGTCTCGCTGAGCGATCCAGAGAAGTCTCCAAAAGAGGTGTAACCGTCTGAACTTTCGCTAAGCGAAATCATTCTCGCTAAGCGAATAAAGTGAAGTTTTGCTACACGAATTCTGTTTCGCCGAGCGATCCAGAGGTGTTTACAAAGAGGTGTAACCGTCTGAACTTGCGCTAAGCGAATACAATATATTTCGCTATGCGATTTGTGTCTCGCCGAGCGAACCAGAGGAGTTCCAAAGGAGGCATTACTGCCTCATTTTCGCTAAGCGAATGAAATTCCGCTAAGCGAATTTCATGTTTCAGAAAATGCTAGAAATGAAGTAAGTAGTTCAATGTTGTTTCAAAAATCAAATGAGTTTTTAATTGTAAAAGTTGTTTGGTTTACAAAAAGAGTTTTCTAACTCAATCGTAAAGTTTTACGCGTGAAAAATCTAAGTTAAGTAATTAACTTAGAGTTGAAGACAAGGGTTAATTAAGTATGGTATGTGGTGGAACAAGACCATGTACTATACCATTGATGACTTAGTACATCAATGAGTTCGTAAGACTTAAGTGAAATCAACACTTGTTTCCTTAATTGAAAGACAAGGGATTAATATCTTAGAAAGGCTTAAAGACTTATCTAAGAGGATTCTCAATCCTTACTCATAATGCTTAGGACTTGAGACATAATTCATAAGATGTAAACACAAACACGAAACGTTTTGGTTTTCGAAACAGTAGTTCGATGACGGATCGATGATTCGGATCCAGGTTAATCGTTCAATTGTTTCTGTCTTGTGATAACTGGAATGAGAGGTATCCTGAGGCTGTGCAGGTATGGGACTGTACAGTGGAAGGAATCCTGAGGCTATGCAGGTATGGGACTGTATAGTTAAGGGAAGGCATATAAGAATTGATTGGTACTACCCATATCAACAAGATTTATCTTCTTTTCGGGAGCTTAGAAGATAAGTACTTTATAGTTAAGCGTGCTTGACTTAGAGTAATTATGGGATGGGTGACCTTCTGGGAAGTTTCCAAGAAAGCGTGTGAGTGAGGACAAAACACGCTGAAAAGACTTGTGTTGGTTTGTGGGGACAGTCGGTGATTCTGAAAGCAATCTGGATCATTCCAAAGGAATCACGAGATATTTATCCGATGGATAACTGTTTTATAAAACAAAGATGTGTGTAGTTTCTAAGGAAGAGAACCTTAGTGAGCCTTGAGGTTTATCCAATGGATAAACATTGCTTTATCGCATCTGCTTTGTGTAAGCATTGGCATTTCATGTGCATAGTTGTAAGGCCTTGAGCCTAGGAGTTGAGCTTACACCTTGATGCGGGTGCGAATTTTACGGTGACGATCTTCAATGGTTTGGAGGTATCAGGGTTGGAAGGGCTGACATGTGACCAGTTGGTGATTCTTCTGTGTCGTGGCGAATCCGTGCAATACACTGATATCCTCTACTAGATGCCGTACTTTTCATGTTTGGTCGAGAGTGTTACCGTAAAGCCAGATACGTGCACGTTACGAATGTTGTAGCATCTTGCTCATGGCTGGCAGAAACCGGAACATGTCCTCCCATTCACTTTCTCCGAATCTCTTGTTAGCTCCATGGAGTAGCGGTCAGAGTAGTACCCAGTGACATTGACATTGAGTCATATACATTGCATTGCATTGCATTGCATGGCTATTGATGTTTATGGCTATTGATGTTTACGTTTACTGTTATACATCGCTGTATTGTTTAAGGATGCCTTATATTATGCTGTTAAATGTTTAGCATGCTATTATGTTGTTAACTGCTTAACATGATTTATATTGAGAACCTTGTAAGCATGTTCGGTACGCTGTTACCCGGTGAGTTGTCCCGTTTTTGCTACTGCTGTTTTGTTGTGTTGATGAACGGGAATCTCACCCATATCTGTATGTTTTCTACTGGTACTTGCTGTTGATGCTTGAACAGATGGACGCGACGATGGTTCGGTTCCTCAGTCCCTTTGAGTTCGGAGGTGGACTCTTTTGCTGTTTTAGTTTTGTTGTCGGCCAGACTATGTCAGTTTTTGTAGTACCTTTTGGGAGCTATTGTAACGCCCCAATTTTCACGTTTTCTAATTCTTCAGTATTTTAATGTCTTTATTTTATTCGAGGTCATAGGAATGGAAATAAAATATTCCGAGACCATAGTCATGCTCGACGATATCGTAGGAAGCTACGATTAAGTTTTGAGTCAAAAACTCAAACGGAGTCCGGTCTGCGTTTTTACACTGACAGTATGATTTTACTGCTCAGAAGACCTCAGATGGACCCGTGAACGAGACAGTAAGTCTTAGAATTCGATGCTCTATGTTTTGGTTAAATTTCGTAAAAATTTCAGAAAAATCATTTCCTGACCTTCGTTCGGGCGGAATTCTCAATCGGGTGACGAACGGAGCCACATATGGACTTACCGAGACTCGCCAACAGATAATCTTGATATCACAACATCCCAGGACACTTGGGAGAGTATGCCAGAGTCGTCATGACGATCGGGAAAATCTAGATGCGAAATGACCAAAATGCCCCTAACCTTAGTCTTTTGCACTTTTACCATTTTACCCTTTTGGCAAATGACCATTTTGCCCTTAAGTGACTTGTTTTAAGGCTGAACTCAGCCCTCACACCCTCTCATTCACGCAGCCCAGCCCTTCTTGAAGTGCCAAGAACACCATCTTCAACTTTAGAAAGAAAACACCATTGTTGTCTTGAGAAAAGCTTGAGTTCTTGTTGGAATCACTTGATTCCTTGAGCAATCTTCCATCATTTCAAGGTAAGATCACTTCTATGATCTCTTAGCTTCTTGAATATCTCTTTATTTCAAGATCAAGATCCATTTTCATGAAAATTATTTCTTAGATCCAAAACTTTGAAAATCCATAGGAAATTGTAGAAAAATCCTTTTGAGGTAAGACCAAATTCCTTGAACTCACCTCATCATTCTCTACCTAAACCCAAGAGCTTATGATTCAACTCTCATCATAGCTCAAAAAGCACATTAGGGCCGAACCCTTCTTGATGATGATGAATAGTGTTTTCATCAATTTTTGATTTTTAACACTTGATTTCATCCTTAGCTTTCCTAATGCCTTTGAATCCATGAAATGGGAAACCAAGATCAATTCTTAGCTTTATTCTCTTTAGGGTGGCCGAAACCCTCTTTGTGAGAATTGTTGAGTTTGGTTTGATTGTTGTTTAATGTTTGATTGTTTGGTTGTTTGTAGTTGGTGTTATCAGAAGGTTCACAAACCGATCAACCGACTTTGATCCGGGAATGTGCTCTTCAACAGGTATGGGGAGAAGAACCTCATCACACCAAGATGGTGGTGGTGAAGATGGTTGTTTAAATTATGTGTGGGTGAAACCCTTTAGTTTGGGTTCACTTTTATATGTTATGTTTTGTTAAGTTCTCTTCAAGAACAAGGTTGTCTTGATGAGTGTATGCTTTAGTATGTTATAGTGTGCTTTAGCATATGTTGATGATGATATGATTGAATAAAAATCATTTTCATGTATGTTGGAAAACCTACTTTGATCACTAGATCAAGTATGGACTTTTATTGTTGATTATGAGACCATAATGCGTGATGGACTTGGATGTTTGATTATGATGTAGTAATGTGTATTATGGTTATCATGATTGTGTAAGTGTTGTGAGCTATACTTTGATTAGTTGATGAAGTAAAACCTCACATTGATTCCTAGTTGGCTATTAGCCATGACCTTGAGGAAAGGAAGGATATGAATAGTTCTTGGACAAGTCAAGTTTGATGTAAAGAAAGTGTTTTCAATAACTTGTGTTTTTCAAAGAAAAACCCTAAGTGACTTTAAATGGAATTAAATCTCAAAGTGCTTTCACCAAAGTGAAACATGTTTTATACCTTATCCTTAGTTCATCTAGCTAATCAAGTAACTCAAAATGAGAAAAGAAGTGTTTTCATGAAGAGAATCAAAATGGTTCCATAAGGTTGATGTCTTGTTTTAAGGCAACATTTCGCTAAGCGAAATTACTTTCGCTACGCGAAAAACAGGGAAAGTCTTAGTTGGGCATCACTGCCTCACTTTCGCTAAGCGAAATCATTCTCGCTAAGCGAATAAAGTGAAGTTTCGCTACACGAATTCTGTTTCGCCGAGCGATCCAGAGGTGTTTACAAAGAGGTGTAACCGTCTGAACTTGCGCTTAGCGAATTCATATTCGCTAAGCGAATACAATATATTTCGCTACGCGATTTGTGTCTCGCCGAGCGAACCAGAGGAGTTCCAAAGGAGGCATTACTGCCTCATTTTCGCTAAGCGAATGAAATTCCGCTAAGCGAATTTCATGTTTCAGAAAATGCTAGAAATGAAGTAAGTAGTTCAAATGTTGTTTTAAATCAAATGAGTTTTCAACTGTAAAAGTTGTTTGGTTTACAAAAAGAGTTTTCTAACTCAATCGTAAAGTTTTACGCGTGAAAAACCTAAGGTAGGGAAATATACCTTGTATGAAAACAAGGGTTAATTAAGTATGGTATGTGGTGGAACAAGACCATGTACTATACCATTGATGACTTAGTACATCAATGAGTTCATAAGACTTAAGTGAAATCAACACTTGTTTCCTTAATTGAAAAACAAGGGATTAATATCTTAGAAAGGCTTAAAGACTCATCTAAGAGGATTCTCAATCCTTATTCATAATGCTTAGGACTTGAGACATAATTCATAAGACGTAAACACAAACACGAAATGTTTTGGTTTTCGAAACAGTAGTTCGATGACGGACCGATGATTCGGATCCAGGTTAATCGTTCAATTGTTTCTGTCTTGTGATAATCGGAATGAGAGAGATCCTGAGACTGTGCAGGTATTGGACTGTACAGTGGAAGGAATCCTGAGGCTATGCAGGTATGGGACTGTATAGTTAAGGGAAGGCATATAAGAATTGATTGGTACTACCCATACCAACAAGATTTATCTTCTTTTCGGGAACTTAGAACATAAGAACTTTATAGTTAAGCGTGCTTGACTTAGAGTAATTATGGGATGGGTGACCTTCTGGGAAGTTTCCTAGAAAGCGTGTGAGTGAGGACAAAACACGCTGAAAAGACTTGTGTTGGTTTGTGGGGACAGTCGACGATTCTGAAAGCAGTCTGGATCATTCCAAAGGAATCACGAGATATTTATCCGATGGATAATTGTTTTATCCGATGGATAAATGTTTTATAAAGCAAAGACGTGTGTGGTTTCCAAGGAAGAGAACCTTAGTGAACCTTGAGGTTTATCCAATGGATAAACATTGCTTTATCGCATCTGCTTTGTGTAAGCATTGGCATTTCATTTGCATAGTTGTAAGGCCTTGAGCCTAGGAGTTGAGCTTACACCTTGATGCGGGTGCGAATCTTACGGTGACGATCTTCAATGGTCTTTTTGGAGGTATCAGGGTTGGAAGGGCTGACATGTGACCAGTTGGTGATTCTTCTGTGTCGTGGCGAATCCGTGCAATACACTGATATCCTCTACTAGATGCCGTACTTTTTATGTTTGGTCGAGAGTGTTACCGTAAAGCCAGATACGTGCACGTTACGAATTTTGTAGCATATTGCTCATGGCAGCATCTTGCTCATGGCTGGCAGAAACCGGAACATGTCCTCCCATTCACTCTCTCCGAATGTTTTGTTAGCTCCATGGAGTAGGGGTCAGAGTAGTACCCAGTGACATTGACATTGAGTCATATACATTGCATTGCATTGCATGGCTATTGATGTTTATGGCTATTGATGTTTACATTTACTGTTATACATCGCTGTTCTATTTAAGAATGCATTGTATTGTACTGTTATTGTACTGTTAACTGCTTAACCTGATTTATATTGAGAACCTTTGTAAGCATGTTGGGTACGTTGTTACCCGGTGAGTCGTCCCGTTTTTACTACTGCTGTTTTGTTGTGTTGATGAACGGGAATCTCACCCATATCTGTATGTTTTCTGCTGGTACTTGCTGTTGCTGTTTGAACAGATGGACGTGACGATGGTTCAGTTCCGCAGTCCCTTTGAGTTCGGAGGTGGACTCTTTTGCTGTTTTAGTTTTGTTGTCGGCCAGACTATGTCAGTTTTTGCAGTATCTTTTGGGAGCTACGACTCCTAGTACTTATTGTATTTTCTTTTGTCAGTCATACATTAGACTTATGTCTGTATACAGTAATGTTGATGTTTCTGTTTTTGTTTTCTGTTTCTGTATTTATAATACTGTATGTATGTCCTAGTAATGCATGGTGAACCTAAGTTCACTTATTAGTATTATTTATTACCTTTACTAATCCCATTACATCTTTATAAAAAGAAAAGAAAAAGAAAAGTCGTATTTTTCTGCATTAATAAATATTTTCGGCCTTATAAACGTTCGAGAATGTGACACTCGGGAAAGGGTGTTGCAGCTATGACTCCTAGTACTTATTGTATTTTCTTATGTCAGTCATACATTAGATTTATGTCTGTATACAGTAATGTTGATGTTTCTGTTTTTGTTTTCTGTTTCTGTATTTATAATACTGTATGTATGTCCTAGTAACGCATGGTGAACCTAAGTTCACTTATTAGTATTATTTATTACCTTTACTAATCCCGTTACATCTTTATGAAAAGAAAAGAAAAAGAAAAATCATATTTTCCGCATTAATAAATATTTTCGGCCTTATAAACGTTCGGGAATGTGACACTCGGGAAAGGGTGTTGCATTATTTGGTATTAGAGCTGGCCGAGTCTTTTTGGGGTTTGTAGGTTATGGTCTGTCTTGTTTGTGTTGTGTTTTCTCTGATTGTTTTCTGTGTTATTGTTTGTGAGAGAAAACAATGTTGGAGAGGATGATGACTTCGGTCTATCCTTTTGTATTGTTTGTTCTCTGTGTTGTGTTTCTGTGAAGAAGACAACGATTGTTTGTTATTCTCTGCATTATTGTTTCTGAAGAGGAATGATATTGGGCAGGAGAGTAATGTTTTGCTTTCTTGTAAGTTGTCGCTAGCAGAGTTCTTCAGAACGAGTGTTTTCCGACGGGTGCAAGACGAGTTGAAAGACATGGAGTTCCTGCAGCTACGTCAAGGAGGAATGTCTGTCAAAGAATATGCTGATCGTTTTGAGTTCCTGCTGAAATCTTCGAGGTATTTCCATCTTCATCCCGATGAGAAGTGGAAGTGCACAAAGTTCGAAGAAGGTTTAAGGGACGAGATTCGAGGAGAGGTGCAACCTCTTAAGGTCAAAGAGTTCTCGATTTTGGTAGATGAATGCTTTGTAATCGAAGATCTGATGAAGACTCGTGAAGGAAGGCAACGTCACTCTGGACCGACTAGGTTCCATAAAGGCACCAATGGTCGTGATGATAGGTCTCGATGGAAACCATATTCAAAACAGCAAGGTCAACAACAACGTTCTGTAGGAGGAAGCAGTGGGAGTATTAGTCAATTTGGAAGCGCCCCTAAGAAGTGCATGGAGTGTGGCAAGAACAATCATGTCACCAGGGGATGCTTAATCAAGGGGATTATATGCTTCAAGTGTGGGAAGCCAGGACATACTTCACGCGACTGTGTGCAATCAAAAGCTAGACATTCTGTCAACGATGTGCAAGCAGCGAAGCCTAAGGCAATGAGTAGAGCTTATACTGGGGATGATGCTGAGACTTCTCAAAAGGAAGATTTGATTCACGGTCAGATCGTTGTGGAAGGTAGAACCTTATCTGTATCTTTCCTTACCCTTAGATTTGGTAATTTTTGCACTTTCTGCAAAGCCTGTTATAACTGCGAAAGTCTCTTTGAACTGTTCTATTTTCTGTAATGGATAGAACGTTTTTGATTGATTTAATCTGTTTGCCTCTTTCGCAAATGGATTTGATCATAGGGATGGATTGGTTATCTTGTAACTAGACGGTGTAAACAAAACCTTAGTTTTCCCTGATTCGGATAATTCTGGATTTGGATTGCCAACCAAGGAAACGTTGCTTTGAGAGGAGGAGCTCAACGAATACATGTTACTAACGAGTTTCTGGAAGTCTTTCTTGAAGACGTACCAGGTTTACCGCCAGTTCGAGACATCGAGTTGTGATCGATCTTGTGCCAGGAACAGGACTAGCGTCTATGGCACCTTATCATATGGCACCTGCTGAGTTGGAAACCCTGAAGGAACAGTTGGTGGACCTATTGGGGAAGCAGTTCGTTAGACCCAGTGTGTCGCCGTAGGGAACGCCTGTGCTGTTGGTGAGAAAGAAAGACGAAACATCTTGCTTATGTGTGGATTAGCGCCAGTTGAACGAAGTCACCATTAAGAACAAGTATTATCTTCCGAATAAATGACTTGATGGATCATTTGAGGAGAGCGACAGTTTTCTCCGAGATTGATTGCGATCGGGTTATAACCAGATTCGTGTGAAGACAGAAGATATACCGAAGACAGCGTTTCGAACACGCTATGGGCACTACGAGTACCTTGTAATGCCGTTTGGTATAACGAATATTCCTCTATATTCATGGATTACATGTATAGGATCTTTCGTCCATACCTAGATAAGTTTGTCGTTGTTTCATAGACGACATACTCATCTATTCGCGAAACCAGGAAGTACGCGCTGAATATCTTAGTGTGATTCGTCAGGTTCTGAAGGAGAAACAGCTATATGCAAAGCTGTCCAAGTGTTAGTTTTGGCTCGATGAAGTAAAGTTTTTGGGTCATGTGATTTCGAAGGAAGGATAAAGCGTTTGAATGGATTTAAGCCTGTGAGGAAAGTTTGCAAGGATTAGAGAGAAGGTTGACTACTTCACGTATTAGTGCTGCCTGATCTCAAGGGAACATTTGTGTTCACACTTCTACGTATTCCTCAATGTATTAGACAATTGAGTGAATTGGTAATATGGTGTCCATTGGTCTGGACATTTTCGTATTACTTCACTGAAAGTTTTGTTATTACTATTTCTTGAGTTATAACATAAACAACTTCTTGATACTGGAAGTTTCTTGATGAAACTTAGTCTAATCACTTTTACTTTTGGTGAAGGTGATCCAGTCTGATTTTTTGCCAGACTGTTTATCTTTTGATTCCAAAGTTATTGGAAGGTTCTTATGAAAGAAGGAACTTTATTAGAGTCATGGAAGTAAACATGTATTAGCTATGCATTTTTACACTCACGAACCTACTGAAGAGTCTTTTTGCATACGGGATATTCCTATATTCATTCCAGATTGGTAAAATTCTTTTGTATACGTTCTTACTTTCTTCTGAGACCAAGACCAGGAAAAAGTTCTTTGTTGAAAATTTCATTCCTTAATCTTCAGCGACCGAGTAGGTTTAGTTTTAAGTCACGGAATTTCGAGGACGAAATTCTTTTAAGAGGGGAAGGAATGTAACACCCCGATTTTCACGTTTTATAATTCTTCAGTATTTTAACGTCTTTATTTTATTCGAGGTCGTAGGAATAGAAATAAAATATTCCGAGACCATAGTCATGCTCGACGATATCGTAGGAAGCTACGATTAAGTTTTGAGTCGAAAACTCAAACGGAGTCCGGTCTGCGTTTTTACACTGACAGTATGATTTTACTACTCAGAAGACCTCAGATAGACCCGTGAACGAGACAGTAAGTCCTAGAATTTGATTATCTACGTTTTGGTTAAATTTCGTAAAAATTTCAGAAAAATAACTTCCTGACCTTCGTTCGGGCGGAATTCTCAATCGGGTGACGAACGGAGCCACATATAGACTTACCGAGACTCGCCAACAGATAATCTTGATATCACAACATCCCAGGACACTTAGGAGAGTATGCCAGAGTCGTCATGACGATCGGGAAAATCTAGACGCAAAATGACCAAAATGCCCCTAACCTTAGTCTTTTGCACTTTTACCATTTCACCCTTTTGGCAAATGACCTTTTTGCCCTTAAGTGACTTGTTTTAAAGGCAGAACTCAGCCCATCCAGCCCCTCATTCACGAAATTTCTGCCCAAAGAAGAACACCATTGTTGTTCTTGAAGAGAAACTCTATTTTTCTTCTTGAAAAGCTTGAATCACTTGTTGGAATCACTTGATTCCTTGAGCAATCTTCCTTCATTTCAAGGTAAGATCACTTCTATGATCTCTTAGCTTCTTGAATATCTCTTTATTTCAAGATCAATCTTCATTTTCATGAAAATTATTTCTTAGATCCAAAACTTTGAAAATCCATAGGAAATTGTAGAAAAATCCTTTTGATGTGAGACCAAGTTCTTTGAACTCACATCATTAATCTCTACCTAAACCCAAGAGCTTATGATTCAACTCTCATCATAGCTCAAAAAGCACATTAGGGCCAAACCCTTCTTGATGATGATGAATAGTGTTTTCATCAAGTTTTGATTTTTAACACTTGATTTCATCCTTAGCTTTCCTAATGCTTTTGAATCCATGAAATGGAAAACCAAGATCAATTCCTAACCTTTTAACCTAGGGTGGCCGAAACCCTCTTTGTGAGAATTGTTGAGTTTGGTTTGATTGTTGTTTAATGTTTGATTGTTTGGTTGTTTGTAGTTGGTGCCAATTATCAGAAGGTTCACAAACCGATCAACCGACTTTGATCCGGGAATCTGCTCTTCAACAGGTATGGGGAGAAGAACCTCATCACACCAAGATGGTGGTGGTGAAGATGGTTGTTTACTTTATGTGTGGGTGAAACCCTTTAGTTTGGGTTCACTTTTAGTTGTTATGTTTTGTTAAGTTCTCATGGAGAACAAGAATGTCATGATGAGTTTATGCTTTGGTATGTTGTGTTGTGTTTTAGCATATGTTGATGATGAGATGATTGAATGAAAAACCATTTTCATGTATTTGGAAAACCTACTTTGATCACTAGATCAAGTATGGACTTTTTATTGTTGATTATGAGACCATAATGTGTGATGGACTTGGATGTTTGATTATGATGTAGTAATGTGTATTATGGTTATCATGATTGTGTAAGTGTTGTGAGCCATACTTTGATTGGTTGATGAAGTAAAACTTCACATTGATTCCTAGTTGGCTATTAGCCATGACCTTGAGGAAAGGAAGGATATGAATAGTTCTTGGACAAGTCAAGTTTTGATGTAAAGAAAGTGTTTTCAATAACTTGTGTTTTTCAAAGAAAAACCCTAAGTGACTTTAAATGGAATTAAATCTCAAAGTGCTTTCACCAAAGTGAAACATGTGTTATACCTTATCCTTAGTTCATCTAACTAATCAAGTGACTCAAAATGAGAAAATAAGTGGTTTCATGAAAATGGTTCTATAAGGTTGATGTCTTGTTTTAAGGCAACATTTCGCTAAGCGAAATTACTTTCGCTACGCGAAAAACAGGGAAAGTCTTAGTTGGCCATCACTGCCTCACTTTCGCTAAGCGAATCCAATACATTTCGCTACGCGATTAAAGTCTCGCTGAGCGATCCAGAGAAGTCTCCAAAAGAGGTGTAACCGTCTGAACTTTCGCTAAGCGAAATCATTCTCGCTAAGCGAATAAAGTGAAGTTTTGCTACACGAATTCTGTTTCGCCGAGCGATCCAGAGGTGTTTACAAAGAGGTGTAACCGTCTGAACTTGCGCTAAGCGAATTCATATTCGCTAAGCGAATACAATATATTTCGCTACGCGATTTGTGTCTCGCCGAGCGAACCAGAGGAGTTCCAAAGGAGGCATTACTGCCTCATTTTCGCTAAGCGAATGAAATTCCGCTAAGCGAATTTCATGTTTCAGAAAATGCTAGAAATGTAGTAAGTAGTTCAATGTTGTTTCAAAAATCAAATGAGTTTTTAATTGTAAAAGTTGTTTGGTTTACAAAAAGAGTTTTCTAACTCAACCGTAAAGTTTTACGCGTGAAAAACCTAAGTTAAGTAATTAACTTAGAGTTGAAGACAAGGGTTAATTAAGTATGGTATGTGGTGGAACAAGACCATGTACTATACCATTGATGACTTAGTACATCAATGAGTTCGTAAGACTTAAGTGAAATCAACACTTTTTCCTTAATTGAAAGACAAGGGATTAATATCTTAGAAAGGCTTAAAGACTTATCTAAGAGGATTCTCCATCCTTACTCATAATGCTTAGGACTTGAGACATAATTCATAAGACGTAAACACAAACACGAAACGTTTTGGTTTTCGAAACAGTAGTTCGATGACGGACCGATGATTCGGATCCAGGTTAATCGTTCAATTGTTTCTGTCTTGTGATAACTGGAATGAGAGGTATCCTGAGGCTGTGCAGGTATGGGACTGTACAGTGGAAGGAATCCTGAGGCTATGCAGGTATGGGACTGTATAGTTAAGGGAAGGCATATAAGAATTGATTGGTACTACCCATATCAACAAGATTTATCTTCTTTTCGGGAGCTTAGAACATAAGTACTTTATAGTTAAGCGTGCTTGACTTAGAGTAATTATGGGATGGGTGACCTTCTGGGAAGTTTCCTAGAAAGCGTGTGAGTGAGGACAAAACACGCTGAAAAGACTTGTGTTGGTTTGTGGGGACAGTCTGCGATTCTGAAAGCAGTCTGGATCATTCCAAAGGAATCACGAGATATTTATCCGATGGATAACTGTTTTATAAAACAAAGATGTGTGTAGTTTCTAAGGAAGAGAACCTTAGTGAGCCTTGAGGTTTATCCAATGGATAAACATTGCTTTATTGCATCTGCTTTGTGTAAGCATTGGCATTTCATGTGCATAGTTGTAAGGCCTTGAGCCTAGGAGTTGAGCTTACACCTTGATGCGGGTGCGAATCTTACGGTGACGATCTTCAATGGTTTTTTTGGAGGTATCAGGGTTGGAAGGGCTGACATGTGACCAGTTGGTGATTCTTCTGTGTCGTGGCGAATCCGTGCAATACACTGATATCCTCTACTAGATGCCGTACTTTTCATGTTTGGTCGAGAGTGTTACCGTAAAGCCAGATACGTGCACGTTACGAATGTTGTAGCATCTTGCTCATGGCTGGCAGAAACCGGAACATGTCCTCCCATTCACTCTCTCCGAATGTCTTGTTAGCTACATGGAGTAGGGGTCAGAGTAGTACCCAGTGACATTGACATTGAGTCATATACATTGCATTGCATTGCATGACTATTGATGTTTATGGCTATTGATGTTTATGGCTATTGATGTTTACGTTTACTGTTATACATCGCTGTATTGTTTAAGGATGCCTTATATTATGCTGTTAAATGTTTAGCATGCTATTATGTTGTTAACTGCTTAACATGATTTATATTGAGAACCTTGTAAGCATGTTGGGTACGCTGTTACCCGGTGAGTCGTCCCGTTTTTGCTACTGCTGTTTTGTTGTGTTGATGAACGGGAATCTCACCCATATCTGTATGTTTTCTACTGGTACTTGCTGTTGATGCTTGAACAGATGGACGCGACGATGGTTCAGTTCCGCAGTCCCTTTGAGTTCGGAGGTGGACTCTTTTGCTGTTTTAGTTTTGTTGTCGGCCAGACTATGTCAGTTTTTGTAGTACCTTTTGGGAGCTATGACTCCTAGTACTTATTGTATTTTCTTATGTCAGTCATACATTAGATTTATGTCTGTATACAGTAATGTTGATGTTTCTGTTTTTGTTTTCTGTTTCTGTATTTATAATACTGTATGTATGTCCTAGTAACGCATGGTGAACCTAAGTTCACTTATTAGTATTATTTATTACCTTTACTAATCCCGTTACATGTTTATGAAAAGAAAAGAAAAAGAAAAATCATATTTTCCGCATTAATAAATATTTTCGGCCTTATAAACGTTCGGGAATGTGACACTCGGGAAAGGGTGTTGCACTTACACCTTGATGCGGGTGCGAATCTTACGGTGACGATCTTCAATGGTCTTTTTGGAGGTATCAGGGTTGGAAGGGCTGACATGTGACCAGTTGGTGATTCGTCTATGTCGTGGCGAATCCGTGCAATACACTAATATCCTCTACTAGATGCCGTACTTTTCATGTTTGGTCGAGAATGTTACCGTAAAGCCAGATACGTGCACGTTACGAATGTTGTAGCATCTTGCTCATGGCTGGCAGAAACTGGAACATGTCCTCCCATTCACTCTCTCCGAATGTTTTGTTTGCTCCATGGAGTAAGGGTCAGAGTAGTACCTAGTGACATTGACATTGAGTCATCTACATTGCATTGCATTGCATGACTATTGATGTTTACATTTACTGTTATACATTGTTGTACTGTTTAAGAGTACCTTATATTATACTGTTAACTGCTTAACATGATATTATACCGTCAACTGCTTAATATGTTTGACATTGAGAATTCTTGTAAGCATGTTGGGTACGCTGTTACCCGGTGAGTCGTCCCGTTTTTACTACTGCTGTTTTGTTGTGTTGATGAACGGGAATCTCACCCATATCTGTATGTTTTCTGTTGGTACTTGCTGTTGCTGTTTGAACAGATGGACGTGACGATGGCTCAGCCCAGTAGTTTCCTTGAGCCCTAAGGCGGACCTTCTTTTTGTGGTCTAGTTTTGTTGTCGGCCAGACTATGTCAGTTTTGTAGTACTTTTGGGGAGCTACGACTCCTAGTACTTATTGTATCAGTTATACATTAGACCTATGTCTGTATATAGTATTATTCCTTTTTCTGTTTATGTCCCTATAATTATTATGCATATTGTTCTAGAAATGCATGGTGGACCTAAGTTCACTTATTAGTGTTATTTATTACCTTTACTAATCCCATTACATCTTTATGAAAAGAAAAGAAAAAGAAAAATCGTATTTTCTGCATTAATAAATATTTTCGGCCTTATAAACGTTCGGGAATGTGACACTCGGGAAGGGGTGTTGCATTATTTGGTATCAGAGCTGGCCGAGTCTTTTTGGGGTTTGTAGGTTATGGTCTGTCTTGTTTGTGTTGTGTTTTCTCTGATTGTTTTCTGTGTTACTGTTTCTGAGAGAAAACAATGTTGGAGAGGATGATGACTTTGGTCTATCCTTTTGTATTGTTTGTTCTCTGTGTTATGTTTCTGTGAAGAAGACAACGATTGTTTGTTACTCTCTGCATTATTTTTTCTGAAGGGGAATGATATTGGACAGGGTAGTAATGTTTTTGCTTTCTTGTAAGTTGTCGCTCGCAGAGTTCCTTAGAACGAGTGCTTTTCCGACGAGTTGAAAGACATGGAGTTCCTGCAGCTACGTCAAGGAGGAATGTCTGTCAAAGAATATGCTAATTGTTTTGAGTCCCTGCTGAAGTCTTCAAGGTATTTTCATGTTCATCCCGATGAGGAGTGGAAGTGCACAAAGTTCGAAGAAGGTTTAAGGGACGAGATTCGAGGAGAGGTGCTACCTCTTGAGGTCAAAGAGTTCTTGGTTTTGGTAGATGAATGCTTCGTAATCGAAGATCTGATGAAGACTTGTGGAGGAAGGCAACGTCACTCTGGACCGACTAGGTTCCATAAAGGCACCAATGGTCGTGATGATAGATCTCGATCGAAACCATATTCAAAACAGCAAGGTCAACGACAACGTTCTGTAGGGGGGAGTAGTGGGTGTATCAGTCAATCTGAAAGCGCCCCAAAGAAGTGCATGAAGTGTGGCAAGAACAATCATGTCACCAGAGGATGCTTGATCAAGGGGATCATGTGCTTCAAGTGTGGAAAACCAGGGCATACTTCACGCGATTGTGTGCAATCAAAAGCTAGACATTCTGTCAACGATGTGCAAACAGTGAAGCCTAAGGCAATGAGTAGAGCTTATACTGGGGATGATGCTGAGACTTCTCAAAAGGAAGATTTGATTCATAGTCAGATCGTCGTGGAAGGTAAAACCATATCTGTATCTTTCCTTACCCTTAGATTTGGTAATTTTTGTACTTTCTGCAAAGCCCGTTATAACAGCAAAAGTCTGTTTGAACTGTTCTATTTTCCGTAATGGATAGAACGTTTTTGATTGATTTAATCTGTTTGCCTCTTTCGCGAATAGATTTGATCATAGGGATGGATTGGTTATCTTGTAACTATATCCTATTAGACGGTGCAAACAAAACCTTAGTTTTCCATGATTTGGATAATTCTAGATTTGGACTGCCAACCAAGGAAACGTTTCTTTGAGAGGAGGAGCTCAACAAATACATGTTACTAATGAGTTTCCGGAAGTCTTTCCTGAAAACGTACCAGGTGTACCGCCAGTTCGAGACATCGAGTTGTGATCAATCTTGTGCCAGGAACAGGACCAGCGTCTATGGCACCTCATCATATGGCACCTGCTGAGTTGGAAACCTAGAAGGAACAGTTGGTGGACTTATTGGGAAAACAGTTCGTTTGACCCAGTGTGTCGCCGTAGGGAACGCCTGTGCTGTTGGTGAGAAAGAAAGACGAAACATCTTGCTTATGTGTGGATTAGCGCCAGTTGAACAAATTTACCATTAAGAACAAGTATCATCTTCCGGGAATAAATGACTTGATGGATCAGTTGAGGAGAGCGGCAGTTTTCTCCGAGATTGATTTGTGATCGGGTTATCACCAGATTCGTGTGAAGACAGAAAATATACCGAAGACAGCGTTTCGAACACGCTATGGGCACAACGAGTATCTTGTGATGCCGTTTGGTGTGACGAATGCTCCAGCTATATTCATGGATTACATGAATAGGATCTTTCGTCCATACCTAGATAAGTTTGTCGTTGTTTCATAGACGACATACTCATCTATTCACGAAACCAGGAAGTACACGCTGAATACCTTAGTGTGATTCTTCAGGTTTCTGAAGGAGAAACAGCTGTATGCAAAGTTGTCCAAGTGTGAGTTTTGGCTCGACGAAGTAAAGTTTTTGGGTCATGTGATTTCAAAGGAAGGATAAAGCGTTTGAATGGACTGAAGCCTGTGAGGAAAGTTTGCAAGGATTAGAGAGAAGGTTGACTATTTCACCTGTGTTAGTGCTGCCTGATCTCAAGGGAACATTTGTGTTCACACTTCTACATATTCCTCAAAGTATTAGACAATTGAGTGAATTGGTAATATGGTGTCCATTGGTCTGGACATTTTCGTATTATTTCACTGAAAGTTTCGTTATGACTATTTCTTGAGTTATAACGTAAACAATTCTTGATACTGGAAGTTTCTTGATGAAACTTAGTCTAATCACTTTTACTTTTGGTGAAGGTGATCCAGTCTGATAATTGCCAGACTGTACATCTTTTGATTCCCAAGTTTATTGGAAGATTCTTATGAAAGAAGGAACTTTATTAGAGTTATGGATGTAAACATGTATTAGCTATGCATTTTTACACTCACGAACCTACTGAAGAGTCTTTTTGCATACTGGATATTCCTGTATTCATCCCAGATTGGTAAAATTCTTGTGTATACTTTCTTCTGAGACCAAGACCAGGAAAATTTTCCTTTGTTGAAAATTTCTTTCCTTAATCTTCCGCAACCGAGTAGGTTTAGTTTTAAGTAACGGAATTCCGAGGACGAAATTCTTTTAAGAGGGGTAGGAATGTAACGCCCCGATTTTCACGTTTTCTAATTTTTCAGTATTTTAACGTCTTTATTTTATTCGAGGTCTTAGGAATAGAAAGAAAATATTCCGAGACCATAGTCATGCTCGACGATATCGTAGGAAGCTACGATTAAGTTTTGAGTCGAAAACTCAAACGGAGTCCGGTCTGCGTTTTTACACTGACAGTATGATTTTACTGCTCAGAAGACCTCAGATGGACCCGTGAACGAGACAATAAGTCTTAGAATTTGATTCTCTACGTTTTGGTTAAATTTCGTATAAATTTCAGAAAAATAACTTCCTGACCTTCGTTCGGGCGGAATTCTCAATCGGGTGACGAACGGAGCCACATATGGACTTATCGAGACTCGCCAACAGATAATCTTGATATCACAACATCCCAGGACACTTGGGAGAGTATGCCAGAGTCGTCATGACGATCGGGAAAATCTAGATGCGAAATGACCAAAATGCCCCTAACCTTAGTCTTTTGCACTTTTACCATTTTACCCTTTTGGCAAATGACCATTTTGCCCTTAAGTGACTTGTTTTAAGGCTGAACTCAGCCCTCACAGCCTCTCATTCACGCAGCCCAGCCCTTCTTGAAGAACCAAGAACACCCATCTCCTTCCTTAGAGCAAAACCTCCGTTGTTGTTCATGAGAAATTCATGAAACCTTGTTAGAATCACTTGATTCCTTGAGCAATCTTCCTTCATTTCAAGGTAAGATCACTTCTATGATCTCTTAGCTTCTTGAATATCTCTTTATTTCAAGATCAAGATCCATTTTCATGAAAATCATTTCTTAGATCCAAAACTTTGAAAATCCATAGGAAATTGTAGAAAAATCCTTTTGAGGTAAGACCAATTTCTTTGAACTCACATCATCAATCTCTACCTAAACCCAAGAGATTATGATTCAACTCTCATCATAGCTCAAAAAGCACTTTTTGGCCGAACCCTTCTTGATGATGATGAATAGTGTTTTCATCAATTTTTGATTTCTAACACTTGATTTCATCCTCAGCTTTCCTAATGCCTTTGAATCCATGAAATGGAAAACCAAGATCAATTCCTAACCTCTTTACCCTAGGGTGGCCGAAACCCTCTTTGTGAGAATTGTTGAGTTTGGTTTGATTGTTGTTTAATGTTTGGTTGTTTGTAGTTGGTGACAACTATCAGGAGGTTCACAAACCGATCAACCGATTTTGATCTGGGAATCTGCTCTTCAACAGGTATGGGGAGAAGAACCTCATCACACCAAGATGGTGGTGGTGAAGATGGTTGTTTAAATTATGTGTGGGTAAAACCCTTTAGTTTGGGTTCACTTTTATGTGTTAAGTCTTGTTAAGTTCTCTTGGAGAACAAGATTGCCATTATGAGTTTATGCTTTAGTATGTTGTAGCGTGCTTTAGCATATGTTGATGATGAGATGATTGAATAAAAAACCATTTTTATGTATGTTGAAAAACCTACTTTGATCACTAGATCAAGTATGGACTTTTATTGTTGATTATGAGACCATAATGTGTGATGGACTTGGATGTTTGATTATGATGTAGTAATGTGTATTATGGTTATCATGATTGTGTAAGTGTTGTGAGCCATACTTTGATTGGTGGATGAAGTAAAACTTCACATTGATTCCTAGTTGGCTATTACCATGACCTTGAGGAAAGGAAGGATATGAATAGTTCTTGGACAAGTTAAGTCTTGATGTAAAGAAAGTGTTTTCAATAACTTGTGTTTTTCAAAGAAAAACCCTAAGTGACTTTAAATGGAATTAAATCTCGAAGTGCTTCAACCAAAGTGACACATGTTTTATACCTTATTCTTAGTTCATCTAGCTAATCAAGTGACTCAAAATGAGAAAAGAAGTGTTTTCATGAAGAGAATCAAAATGGTTCCATAAGGTTGATGTCTTGTTTTAAGGCAACTTTTCGCTAAGCGAATTTACTTTCGCTAAGCGAAAAACAGGGAAAGTCTTAGTTAGGCATCACTGCCTCACTTTCGCTAAGCGAATTCATATTCGCTAAGCCAACCAAGCGAGTTTCGCTACGCGAATTAAGTCTCGCTGAGCGATCCAGAGAAGTCTCCAAAGGAGGTATAACCGCCTCCATTTCGCTAAGCGAAATTATACTCGCTAAGCGAATAAAGTGAAATTTCGCTACACGAATTCTGTTTCGCCGAGCGATCCAGAGGTGTTTACAAAGAGGTGTAACCGTCTATACTTGTGCTAAGCGAATACATATTCGCTAAGCGAATACAATACTTTTCGCTACACGATGGATGTTTCGCCGAGCGATCCAGAGGAGTTCCAAAGGAGGCATTACTGCCTCATTTTCGCTAAGCGAATGGAATTCCGCTAAGCGAATTTCATGTTTCAGAAAATGCTAGAAATGAAGTAAGTAGTTCAAATGTTGTTTTAAATCAAATGAGTTTTCAACTGTAAAAGTTATTTGGTTTACAAAAAGAGTTTTCTAACTCAATCGTAAAGTTTTACGCGTGAAAAACCTAAGTTAAGTAATTAACTTAGATTTGAAGACAAGGGTTAATTAAGTATGGTATGTGGTGGAACAAGACCATTTGCTATACCATTGATGACTTAGTACATCAATGACTTCATAAGACTTAAGTGAAATCAACACTTGTTTCCTTAATTGAAAAACAAGGGATTAATATCTTAGAAAGGCTTAAAGACTTATCTAAGAGGATTCTCAATCCTTATTCATAATGCTTAGGACTTGAGACATAATTCATAAGATGTAAACACAAACACGAAACGTTTTGGTTTTCAAAACAGTAGTTCGATGACGGACCGATGATTCGGATCCAGGTTAATCGTTCAATTGTTTCCGTCTTGTGATAACTAGAATGAGAGGTATCCTGAGGCTGTGCAGGTATGGGACTGTACAGTGGAAGGAATCCTGAGGCTATGCAGGTATGGGACTGTATAGTTGAGGGAAGGCACATAAGAATTGGTTGGTACTACCCATACCAACATGATTTATCTTCTTTTCGGGAACTTAGAACATAAGAACTTTATAGTTATGCGTGCTTGACTTAGAGTAATTATGGGATGGGTGAGCTTCTGGGAAGTTTCCTAGAAAGCGTGTGAGTGAGGACAAAACACGCTGAAAAGACTTGTGTTGGTTTGTGGGGACAGTCGGCGATTCTGAAAGCGGTCTGGATCATTCCAAAGGAGTCACGAGATATTTATCCGATGGATAAATGTTTTATAAAGTAAAGACGTGTGTAGTTTCTAAGGAAGAGAACCTTGAGGTCTATCCAATGGATAGACATTGCTTTATCGCATCTGCTTTGTGTAAGCATTGGCATTTCATGTGCATAGTTGTAAGGCCTTGAGCCTAGGAGTTGAGCTTAAACCTTGATGCGGGTGCGAATCTTACGGTGACGATCTTCAATGGTCTTTTTGGAGGTATCAGGGTTGGAAGGGCTGACATGTGACCAGTTGGTGATTCTTCTATGTCGTGGCGAATCCGTGCAATACACTGATATCCTCTACTAGATGCCGTACTTTTCATGTTTGGTCGAGAGTGTTACTGTAAAGCCAGATACGTGCACGTTACGAATGTTGTAGCATCTTGCTCATGGCTGGCAGAAACCGGAACATGTCCTCCCATTCACTCTCTCCGAATGTTTTGTTAGCTTCATGGAGTAGGGGTCAGAGTAGTACCCAGTGACATTGACATTGAGTCATCTACATTGCATTGCATTGCATGACTATTGATGTTTACATTTACTGTTATACATCGTTGTACTGTTTAAGAGTACCTTATATTATACTGTTAACTGCTTAACATGATATTATACCGTCAACTGCTTAATATGTTTGACATTGAGAATTCTTGTATGCATGTTGGGTACGCTATTACCCGGTGAGTCGTCCCGTTTTTACTACTGCTGTTTTGTTGTGTTGATGAACGGGAATCTCACCCATATCTGTATGTTTTTTGTTGGTACTTGCTGTTGCTGTTTGAACAGATGGACGTGACGATGGCTCAGCCCAGTAGTTTCCTTGAGCCCTGAGGCGGACCTTCTTTTTGTGGTCTAGTTTTGTTGTCGGCCAGACTATGTCAGTTTTGTAGTACTTTTGGGGAGCTACGACTCTTAGTACTTATTGTATCAGTTATACATTAGACCTATGTCTGTATATAGTATTATTCCTTTTTCTGTTTATGTCCCTATAATTATTATGCATATTGTTCTAGAAATGCATGGTGAACCTAAGTTCACTTATTAGTGTTATTTATTACCTTTACTAATCCCATTACATCTTTATGAAAAGAAAAGAAAAAGAAAAATCTTATTTTCTGCATTAATAAATATTTTCGGCCTTATAAACGTTCGGGAATGTGACACTCGGGAAGGGGTGTTGCAATATTCATGGATTACATGAATAGGATCTTTCGCCCTTACTTAGATAAGTTTGTTGTGGTATTTATCGACGACATCCTTATCTACTCTAGGGATAAAGAAGAGCATGCAGAACATTTGCGAGTGGTACTGCAAATACTCAAAGAGAAGCAATTGTATGCCAAGTTTTCGGAGTGCGAGTTTTGGCTAGAAGAGGTTCAGTTTTTGGGTCACATTATCTCAAAGGAGGGGATCGCTGTGGATCTAGCGAAAGTGGAAGCTGTGTTACAGTCGGAACAACCGAAGACAACAATAGAGATCCGTAGTTTCGTCGGATTAGCGGGCTACTATCGCAGGTTCATTGAAGGATTCACCAAGATTGTGGCACCGTTGACCAAGTTAATGCGGAAGGACCAAGCGTTTGCATGGACCGAGGCCTACGAAGCTAGTTTTTAGGAATTGAAGAAGCGTCTGACCAGTTCACCTAGTACTTCCAGACCCCAACAAACCTTCTGAGGTATTTTGTGATGCTTCGTACCAAGGTTTGGGATACGTCATGATGCAGAATAGGAAGGTGGTAGCTTAAGCTTCAAGGCAGTTGAAGAATCATGAGAAGAACTATCTGACTCACGACTTGGAGTGAGCTGCGGTGGTTTTTGCTCTGAAGATTTGGAGGCATTTCTTGTATGGGGAAAAGTTCAGCATTTTCAGTGATCACAAGAGTCTGAAGTACTTGTTTGACCAGAAGGAGCTCAACATGAGACAATGAAGATCGTTATAGTTTTTGAAGGACTACGACTTCGAGTTGCACTATCATCCTGGAAAGGCAAACGTTGTAGCGGATGCCTTAAGTAGAAAGTGCTCCATGCTTCTGCCATGATCGTCAGAGAGAGAGAGCTCATCGAGCAGTTCATAAATCTGAAGTTAGCTGTAGAAGCATCTCCAGGGAAGCTCAGTGTGGGTATGATCACCGTGGAGAGCGATCTCTTGAATCAGATTAGAGAGAAACAGAGTGAGGATCAGTATCTCATGAAAAAGAGAGAGGCTGTACGGCGGGAGACCACGTTAGAGTTTGTGGAAGGACCAGATGGGATTCTGAGGTTCAAGGGCAGAATCTGTGTACCCAGTGATGTGAATCTAAGGAGGTTGATACTTGAGGAAGCTCACATGTGCAAGCTGAGTATGCATCCGGGATCAACCAAGATGTACCAAGATCTGAAACGGATGTATTAGTGGCACGAGATGAAGAGAGATGTGGCCAATTTTGTATCGTCATGCTTAGTGTGTCAGAAAGCGAAGGTGGAGCACCAGAGACCCGTAGGAATGCTGCAACCCTTATATATTCCCGAATGGAAATGGGATAGCATCTCCATGGATTTCGTGACTAGTATACCTAGGATGCCGAAGGGTTATGATGCTATTTGGGTGATCGTGGATCGACTCACAAAGTCAGCACACTTTTTACCCATAAACATCAAGTACTCGATGGAGAAGTTGACCCAGCTTTATATCGGGGAGATCGTTAGGTTACACGGTGTACCATCCAGTATCATTTCAGACAGAGACCCGAGGTTCACGTCTCGTTTTTGGCAAAGCTTGCAATAGGCTCTAGGAACGAAGCTGTGTTTGAGTTCGGCATACCATCCGCAGACAGATGGTCAGTCGGAGAGAACGATTCAGTCTTTAGAAGATCTATTGAGAGCTTGCGTGCTTGAGCAATCAGGGAGCTGGGAAGGATTTTTGCCGTTGATAGAGTTCACATACAGCAACAGTTTTCATTCTAGAATAGGGATGGCACCCTACGAAGCTCTGTATGGGAGGTGTTGTAGAACACCGTTATGTTGGTACCAGGAAGGAGAACGCCTTACTCTAGGACCTTAGCTCGTACATCAGACTACCGAGAAGGTGAAGTTGATCCAAGATAAGATGAGGGCTACTCAGAGTAGACAAAAGGGATATGCGGATAAGAGGTGTCGACCGCTTAAGATCCAGGAAGGGGACCACATATTCTTGAGAGTCACACCCATGACTGGAATAGGTAGAGTAATAAAATCCAGGAAACTCAAGCCAAAATTCATTGGACCTTATCAAATCCTTTGTAGAGTTGGCCCAGTAGCATATCAAATTTCCTTACCCCTGTTTCTTTCAAATCTTCATGATGTATTTCATGTTTCGCAATTGCGAAAGTATATCCCTGATCCCATGCATGTCATAGAGCCTGATGCAGTACAATTAAAGGATAACCTAACTTTTGAAAAATCTCCCGCCAGGATCGAGGACAGAAGAATGAAGCAGCTTCGAGGGAAGGATATTGCTCTAGTAAAGGTCATCTAGAATGAAGCGTCCGAGAAGAAAACGTGGAAGCTGGAAGAGAAGATGAAGGAGCATTATCTGCAGTTGTTTCGACGTCCTTAAGTTTCGAGGACGAAACTTTTTGTTGTAGGGGAGTGTTGTAACACCCCCGTTTCTGTAACTGTTTATGATCAACATTTAATTATGATCGATACCTTATGTTTGATATGACTTATATATATATATATATATATAGATATATATATATATATGTCAATGTTTATATGATGGTTTATATCCATGGTTATGTTGTGGTAAAGTTTCTATTGTCGTCAAGAGATGAAAAACCGATAAAAGTTCTATTTTGATCGTTATCGGGTAATTTCTCATTTTACGTGCCGGAGGCCGGAAAACAGGGAATTAAGTGAGATATAATTTTGAATTACATTTTTCATTACCTTGTTGATTATTCCTAATGAAGAGGATTAGCTTTCTTAAAATCCAAAAATTTATCAAAAGTATTAAAAACTAATTATCCATTTTTGGTAAAAACCTTAATTACCTAATTCCTAACTAAATGAGAATGTAACTATTCTTGTTACATCTAGTCAAGGCCATTCGGCCATGATGCTTGGGGAAGAGCCCAAAATCCTCCTTTTATCATATCCAAGAAAGTTTTATTATTAACCACTAATAGAAAAAGCATCTTAACCATTTTTGGTTAATCATGTCCTTAAGCCCTCCATAAGCAACAACACACTCATCAACTTGAATCTTGGCCCTCCAATATTTATGATCAAAATTGAATGAGGATTTGAAGTCCACAAGGGAGGGAGAACTCGGCCCTTTAGGTGTTCAAGACACTAAAACACTATTCCATTCATTTCTCACTCAAAACACAAAAGTTCAAGATTTTCTCTCTTCTCTCACTTCCCTCTTGCATTCGGCCAGACCTAGAAAGTAGTCTTAATCACCTTATTTCATCATTCTAACTTCATATTCTTGTTTATCTCATTCATCTAAACAACTTTCCTCTTTGGAATTTCTTAATTTGAAGTTGCTTGCTTCAAGTTATTCAAGAATCAATCAAGAAGGTTCAAGCTTCTTGAACTTGATTTTCAACCCTTGTTCAAGAGTAAGTTTCTAACTTAGTTTCTTCTCTTTATTATTCTTGGGAACATCTTTATGTTATCATCCTTATGATGTTGAAAAATTATTTGTTCTCATTGTTTATGAAGTTGAAAAAAATCAAGTTTTGAACTTGTTTGTTTCTCCTCTAGGTCATGGTTTTCCTAATGGTTTTGGTGACCGAGTTTTCATCTTCTACTCTTCAAGGAAGCTTCACAAAGGTAATGGGGGAGTGAACCATATCACACCTTAAATGGTGGTGATAAAGGCCTCCTAATTTGTTGAAGGAAAACCCTAGATCTAGGGTTTCCTTATAAAGTTCTTTACTTTGTTGTCATATTAAATTATCTTGTTGTGTTGATATGATGATTATGTTTGTATGTGCTAGGAGAAAAGTATTTTGGCATGGTGAAAAACTATTCTTCAGTCCACAGATCTAAGGATAGGATTTTTGAATGGTTTGAACTTGTTTATGTTCTAAGTTGTCCTGATAACATGCTTATATGTTGATGTGATTATTCTATGCTACTTTGGATGTTGTTGAATGGATGTATTTTGGTGTTATATGACCATGAGTGGTTCGGCCTTGACATGTTGAGGAGGGAAGCCAAAGCTTCTATGTTTAAGTTATGGTAAAATGAACTTAATATGGTTCTAACAATGCAATAAAACAAAGAAAAACCTATCCTATTTTCCTATACGGCATTCGGCCTTAGTGTAAAAAATAGGGTTAGGACCTTCAAATGTTAATGCTAAGGGGTTTTATGTAACATCCTAATTTTTACATCGGTAAAGTATACAAATCTTATTTGAGTCACAGTGGCAAAGTTGTAAAAATCAAGATATTTCGGAGGAGTAATCATGACTAATTTAGAAAAGTAATCATGACATGGATGACTCATGGTGGTGAGTGATGGTGTTGTAATCATGATAGTGATGAGTCATGGTGATGACTCATCCACTGACTCATCATATTCAGGAACCACGTTTCTCTTCCGGTGTTTGATTTTATCTCTACGTATCCACTTTTTGGATACAATACAGATATTGTTTTACTCTACATTACTAGTAGAGAATTATGGTTAAGTTTTGGGTTGAAGACTCAGACAAAACCGGGTCTGCGTAAGAGATCACCGGAACCGGTAACGGATAAGCCTCACGTCACTTTCATGCCACCTCACCTAGACACCTCACCTTATCCTTATCTAGATGTAATCATTACATGAGTGACTCACCTAGGTGAGTCAACATAGTAATGATGGTCAGGGGTGAGTCACATAGGTGACTCACCATAGTCATGATGACCTAGTGTAAAATGACAATTTTGCCCCTAAAGGAAATGACATTTTTGCCCTTAAGTAACTTTTATACAATCCTTACCCTTCCTTCATATATCTTACATGGCATTCATATATACCTATTCTATGTCATATTCCTTTCTCCTTCACTTTATTCTTCAAGTTCAAGTGTTCATGTTTTAGTAGAACTTTTGATAAAATCCCAATTTTGTTCCTAAGGTGAAATACTCATTCTACCCTTATCCTATCCTTATCCTTTCCTTCTTATATATATATATATATATATATATATATATATATATATATATATATATATATCTTACTCCATCTCTCTTCCATTTTCCTCTCTCAATTTCGTTCTCCTTCCCCTTTTGTTCTCCATCTTCTTCACTTCAAGTATCTTCAAGCTTTTATCTCACTTTCTCTCCATTTTCTCTCCATTCTTCGAGGTTTCTTCAAGATCTTTGTGAAGCAAACTTGCTTATATTCATCTTCTCCATCATCTAAGAGGTAGAGATCTCATTTTTTAGCTCTAAATCTTCATTTCTATCCATTGGACCTCTCTATGTGTTCATGTTGGTTCTATGTTGATGTTTAAACTTCCAAAATTCATGAAAAATTGTAGAAAATCATTTTAATGTCAAACCAATTTTCTAGATCTAAATTCCTTGTTTTCTATCATAATCCTAAGAGTTTGTAATCATAAAAGCTCTCTAACCCCTAGGGTTATGGAGTGGCCAAATTCCCTATGGTAGTGAATCTATGAAGTTTTGTTCAAATTGTTAAAGAAGTGTTGATTTGATCCTATCACACTTGGATGTCTTTGAATCCCAAAAGAATTGAATCAAAATCCTTTCCTAGCCTTATGTTCATAAAGAGGGCCGAAACCCTACTTGGCCATATCAAAGGATTTGTTTCAAATTCTTGAATTCCATGACTTACAGGAGTGTTATCTATGCTTAAGGATCATCTATCCAAGAGTCTGTGGAATTTTAACACTCCTAGCATTTTCCTACTTAAGGGGCCGAACCTAGTTCATCAGAGTTAGGTGAGTTTGTTTGATGATACTAATTGTAATTATTATTTATGATGAAGGAGGAGATTGCATTCAATCATCCTAAAGTGTGTACGGCTACCGGTTGGAGGTACGGCGCTGCGGTCGTGAGCAAGTGCTCGTGAGTTCGTGACAGTGACTACATTGATATTAGGTGGGGAGAAAGAATCTCACATCCATCGGGAAGGCATGATTAGAATAATGTATATTGAAATGTGTAGGGGAGCCCTAAACCCTACTAGGTTGAACCCTAATAAAGTGCCTAGACCCTAGGTATAGGTATCTTTGGGTTATCACCACTAAGAATACACCCTAGGCTAGATGACTATGGTTGGATGGATGATTGACCTGTTTGGTGTGGTTGTGAATATGTGCTCTATGTGATATATGTGCTTATAAGCTTATATGTGTTTTATGTGAATTATGTGTTTATAAGCTTAGAATGATCTGCTCAATAGTATGAATTGCATGATGTTATATGTTTGAGTTAGTATGTTGAGATATTGAATATCATGTATGTATGTTGTATGATTGATAATGATATAGATGGTGAATCAAAGTGCCACAATGCATATGTGAGGAAAAGTGATGGATATTGATAAAGTGATGGATACAATGGTATCATGAATAAAGTGCTTTGAGGATTGAGATGAATATTGAGATATTGGTGGCACAAGTGATGGTTGACATGCATAGCATAATCATGTGCCAAGTGGCGAGCCGTGTGGTATTGGACACGCGAGGTTAGTGTTCCTGAGTGCGGGTACGGAATACGGAAGGGACGATCTTCATGATCTTGGGGATGTAATCGTGCTCGGGACTTATCACAAGTGGCGGATAGGGTTGCTCCTATCGTTTCGTGATGCCCACTGGAGCCTGGTTATCCTGACTGGACCCTGAGTATTCCACGTCGCAGGTGGACTTTCCGAGGCGGCCAAGATACCTCTCCCGAGAGTTGGAGCGGGATGCACTCTTATTGGTCACGGTGAGCGGAAAGGGTCCCTGGACAACTAACTATGGTTCTCGAGATTGAGAACGAGGTTTGAGATATCGGCCGACATGCACGTAGGAATGAGACAAATATAGTATAAGTATTGATCATGAGTGATTATTTGGGAGATGGTTGTATACATGCTTATGTGATGTGTGTGATGTGCATATATGTTATTCTATGATTTCGTTCTCGTATATGATGTTTATGGTAGATCCTTATCTCCCTATATTTTTCTATGTATGTTTTCTCTTATGGCTCGTGGAGAAGACACTGTAGTTGAGGATCCTATTCCTGAGGAAGGTGGAGTTCCTTATGAACTTGATGCTAAAAGAAGACTTTGGAATAGAGGATAATTTATATTAGTGTCTGGCTAGTACAGTATTAATGTTTTGAAAGTTTAAATTTTGATGTACTTTATAAGAAGACATTAGTGGTTTTTAGTATGACTGATTATGTATCTTTCGTATTGTAAGTTAAAGGTCGTTGTGTTAAAGGAGCGCACTCTGATATATGTAATTAAGGATGATGGTACTTATACATATGTATATGTTGCTAGTAATGGGTTACCTGTATTATTTTATGCATCTTAAGTTTTAAATTTTCACATGTTTTAGAATTAGGTTAAATGGGATTATCCTACGTAAGTGGGGTCGTCTCATTTTATATGTTCATATAAAGTATAAGAGGTATATAAATTAAAAAGGTTTCCAAAGAAACCAATTTTTGGTTCCAAAGAACCATGTGTTGTGAAATGAGTGTTTTGTGGATTTCATGAAGAAACTTTTGTAAGAATAAGTAGGCTTGATGTTGATCAACCACTTATTTTAATAAGTTGTTTTTGGAAGAAAACATTTTCAAGAACCAAGAGATTCATAATTAATCAAGATGGTTCTTAAAGGATTTTTGGTTAGTAAGTCTTCTTTGAGAAGATAGGATTCTTACAAAGCCTTCTTTAAAAACAAAGAGTTTTAATGTATTACCTTTTTGAGCTTTCCAAAACCTTATAAATTACATTTCACTTGAAAACAAATTGGTGATTTTCAAATAAGAAGTATGTTTTCTTCTACACTAAGTAATAGAACTAGGAAACTAATTCAAAGAAGTTTTACAATAAATGAGACACCTATGGATACTTGATTAGAGTTTTCAAACTATACTTAATAAAGGAGATTTCATCAACTACTTTACTAAAAGGATAGTACTTTGAAGCTTTTCACTATAATAGTATAAACATGCTATATCTCCCAAAGGAATCTATATGAACCCCTTAATGGACTCATAAGATTCTAGTAAAAGACATGTACTAATACCTAGTGGTCATTACAAAATCATGTCCCACATCCTTGATGATTTAGATCATCCAAGGACTCCATAATGTTTAATCACTAAGAGTTACTTATAAAAGTAATGTTCCTTGTTAGACAAGTGATAAGATTGATGAAGGGGATCCTTGTGGATCCTAACCTCCATAATACATTTAAGTTATGAACTAATGTATCATAAGACAAGAACATTGTGTTACGAACGACGAGGTGGTACGAGATTGTAAGGGACGGAACCAAGGATGGGCGACTAATGGTAAGTCGTGTGAAAGTGGGTCCCGTAAGGGTATCCTGTGGTTTATCAAGAGAAAAACGTGGTGCTACAGTGATGAGGTAGTACATGGCTATTTGTAGCATTTCTTGACATGCATCTGCATCTGTGTATGAGTTGGTCATGATGCCTAGGAGTTGAGATTACACCTTGGTGCAGGTGCAATTGTCTGAGGTGTCGATCATGAGGATCTTGGGGACGTCGGGGGTAGGGAAAACACATGTGGCCAGAGAGTAGCTCCTCTGTGTTGTGGATATCCATCGAAAAACACTGGCATCCTGACTGAAACACCGGGCAAATCACGATTTGGGTAAAGAACGTCTGGCGTGAGCCGTTATGATGATTGCAATCATTGCATGTGGCACTATGGGCTGAGATAACACAGACAATGTTCTCCCAATCGCTCACTCTGATTATGTTTAGCTCCATGGAGTAGGGGTCTGAGTCATGTTACATTAGTGTCACTGCATACTTGAGTTGACATTTGACCCATATTATTGTTGATTGATATATTAACTATGATGCCATGTAATTTAATTTTTTTGTTGTGAAAGCCCATGCGCTAGTTGCCGATTGGGTGCGTGTGTGGGTGACTTTTATCACTGTTATTCTGGTTGTGCGATATGCGGAATCTCACCTCATTACTTTTGCTGTCATGCTACTCGCGTGGTTTTCTTTTTGCTATGGTGAGTAGATATGGCGAGAGATCCACCTTCTCGATTGACGTTGGACATGACGCTTCACGACGGAGCGGATGCTTGGACTATCCATCTTACGGACGTCGCACATACACGAGTGCAGTGAGTTTAACGAGCAGGAGAGAGTTGCCATTCGCCATGACGAGCCTGTCTGAGAGAGTTTGTACTGTACGGTTTAGTGGTGAGGGTAGCACAGGAGTCACCCAGCCACCACCACCACCACCACCTGCTGATCATCCGTGACAGCCCTGCACCCAAACCGCAGTTCCTCGGGAGGAGTCCCGGGACAGATATGTCGACCCTGCTTCTATGCCACCTCCTCCTACTGCACCGTCCACTTCTGCTGTTCCTGCATCTACGGCCGGACCTTCTGTCCCACCCCCAGGGCCTACTTATGTGCCTTCTGAGCTACACCCTCTGATTCCCCGCCATCGGGCGACTTGGAGGATGAGTGCTCGTAAGAGCACACCGGCTCTTGCTAGGGTATCCTTTTCTGCTCCCCTCATTATCCTCTCGTCTGATGATGAGGAGAGGGAGGAGGAGGAGGAAGAGGAAGTGCCCGAGTATGTTCCGGAGGACGTTCCTGAGTTAGCCCTTGCCAGCCCGTGGTGGTTGAGGACTGACGAGGAGGTGCTATGGTACGCTGAGCAGATCATGAGCGGTTATGACATGCATTCCTTGGAGGATGCGGACGAGGACGAGGAGGACCCTGAGGAGTATTACTCTGATGACTAGTGTAGTGTCAGTATTTGGCCAGTATCTAGAGTCTTCCTAGTGTCTGTATATTTACTATGTATCCCTTCCCCCTTTATGTTGTGGTGCTGCGTCTCCTGTAGTACAGGTTAAGCTTGCCTTTTTGTTATTTTGTTTTCTCCTGTAGTCCAGTGTTGAAACTACTATGTGTACCTATGTATTTTGTGAGATGTTCTATCTTTTAGTATTGATTATGATTATGCGTATTGTCCTTGTGGTGTAAGTATACATGCATGGTTTTGGAACTTGAGTATAAAAGAAAGGAAAAAGAAAACCCATATTTTCGGTAAGCTCTATTTATATATTTTCCGCTATTAAATTTATGGTCTTGTGTTGAATAATCGTGACCCCTAAAGTGGGGTGTTACAGATGGTGAAAAGACTTCACGCAAAAAGAGAGAAGATTATTAAAAAATATATCTCTAGACACATTCAAAGGTCAAAGAGGAAGGGGAAAATGGCTAGCGGTATATCTTGTAGCGGTGGGTTTGCGCCGAATTGATAAAAAAGGAATTTTATGTCACAAATTCCAATTCCATTTCGTATTGAAGTGGTTAAGGCTGATAGTGCAAGTGCCCGCAACAATAGAGTTTGTAGCTTTTGAGTCTGGGCTTCTACGGAAGGCGCATTGGACGAGCACCTCAGCGCCCCGTCGGGCTTCGTTAGGCGCATGGTACGAGCTTGGTTAATCTCTCCCGATTTATTCACCGCCTGTCCCTCACCGTTAAGCTCGTCCTTCACTGTAAAAAGAAATAAGCTAAGGTCTTAGCCACAAATGGCTCCAGTACATCGTAATAATAACCAAAGATATAAGAATACTAATTATAATCTCTAGTCTTCAAGCCCCCTCGGTCTTAGGAATATCATCCTCGTGCTTTGAAAATAACACTACTAATGAGATGGGAATCCCAGTGAATAAAAATAGTTATAAAATATTTTCACAAACAGTGTTATTCTCAGCTGGCGCAGTAACCGGAAAATCAACCATTGCACCTGCTACTTTCGAAAATAATATAATTTTCTATAATATCAATAATCAATAATATAAAATATTTAGACCTACACACCACATAATTCAAATAACATCATTTAACATTTAATTCATGCACTTATTCTATCAATCATAAATACACAACAATGGCGTTCCATTGCCCACCCCTACTCATGAGGAGTGTTTTGACCTCACCTGTTGTGGTGAAGTTACCAAATCAATACCTCTGCAGTGGTGATATTTTTCGACATCCCTATTATGGTGATGTTTCTCATTTCAATACCCCTACTATGGTGGTATTTTTCGACATCTCTGCTGTGGTGATGTTTCTCATTTCAATACCTTTACTATGGTGGTATTTTTTGACATCCTTGCTGTGGTGATGTTTCTCTTTTCGATACCCCTACCATGGGATATTTCTCAATCTCAATACCCCTACAATGGTGGTATTGTCAACATCCCTACAATGATAATGTTTTTCACAAGGTCAATACCCCTATAATGGTGGCATTTCCTCAATCCCAATACCCCTACAATGGTGGTATTGTTAACATCTCTATAATGGTGATGTTTTTCACAAGGTCAGTAACCCTACAATGGTGGTATTTCCTCAACCCTTAATATTCCTGCTGTGGTAGTATTAAGTACATGCCAAACAAACAATAAATCATTCTTTTCATGGCAAACATACATGTCATATTAATCTCATTTAATAACACGTATCATATATGTCATATAGCAACGTACCAATTCAATCATCAACATACCAATTCAATCATCAGGGAATTCCAAGGTTTACATCGGATAAACAAACATTCATAGTATTCATATCATAAAATTGCCTAATTAAACATTAATTTCGTTTTCTATGAAAACCCCAAATTTGGAAAATAGGATTTGACCAAAACATGTATTTTTCCATTGAAATCTCTCTAAAAATCATCATATAATTCAAACCCCTTTCCCCAAATTCTTTTGCACCATGGAAGGGTGAGAATAGGTCATTTTTACTCACCTCTTGTAGACCTCCAACGGCTCCAAGCGTTTCCTATGGCGAATCTTAGTGTTCGCCAAGCGCTCTCTTCTTGTTCCTCTTTCCTTGCTCCTTCTTCTCCAAATCCTTGTATTTCTTCTCTTATTAGCCGCTTATGAGTTTCTAGGTGTAATTAGGGTACCATAAGGGTGTTAAAGTTCTATTTATAGAGACCCATGCAAAAGCCCAAAACGCGTAAAAACGCGTCATGTCCCACTTGCCCAGTGTCCTGCTTGGTATTTCGCACATATCTTGAGTTAAAGACATCCAAAAATTATGATCTTTATATCGTTGGAAACATAAAAGCAATATCTGCAACTTCCATGAGTACTACGAAATCATAATAGAAAGTTTAGAGGGTACAAAATGGGATATATGTTGGGAAAATGGTGCCAGCGCTAGAACCTGAACAATGTGTACGAATTTGGATATAACATGAGCTACAAGAATCCAATTTGGACGAATTTGGTGTCTATGAAAATCTAAGAGATAGAGCTACAATTCATATGAATTCATCGAGTCCAAAAGATATCTTTATGAAATGGAAAAATACAATTTACGTAGAATTTCGGATAAGAGGAGGTCTAGATTTTGGGATGTTACACGTAGCACACTGCCGCCGTCACCTCTTTACTTTTTCCACTGGAATCATCAATTATAAGCCCCCAAAACTCTATAAATTTTATTTTCTAATGTTAATGTCTATTTATATTTTTATTTATTTCTTGGGATGTTACAACTCGGACCAACCACACCGTATCCGGCCTCTATAGCTCGGCCCCGTGCAATTCTTCTACTGATCGGGCATCAGAGATGAAGAAGACCTTTCTGCTCGGGTATCAACGTCACCCGGCACTCGCTGACCAGCTATCAACGGCCTACACAAAGGCAACGCTCGGCCCCCATTGCCAACCTTCAACAACTCAACACCTCCATGGCGGGTTTGGTTGCCACTGCTCGACTGCCACTGCCCGACCATTATCATCTCCACGACCCAAGGAAGAAGACCAGAGAATGGAGGTGCCAAAGTCGATTTTAGTTTTTCTTTCGAGCCTCATTCTGTTGGGCGTGCATGGCATTTGGAAGGAAAAAGTTGAAAACTTGCACCTCCTTATCCTAAGATCGAAAGAGAAGAAAGTGGGAGCTTCACGTTCTTACCAAAAGAAAAAAAAAAGGGGGTAAGCACATGCTCAGAGAAAGGCCATTTTAATGCCCAAAGAAAAGACGCGAATGACTTGACATTCTAATGGCTGATCATGTCATTTCACTCCACGACACTTTAATGTCCAATACAAGACAAAGTTGCACAGCTAATGAGGCCGGATGTAATATAAGGTTGTTTAGCCTTTTCAAAAAGGAAAAAGATCCTTTCAGCGTTAGAAAGGAAAGAAAAAGGGATACAGGCCTTGAGACGAAGTAACATGCCCCATAACGCCGAGGAAAACCAAAAGCTCACCGGACAACCCAACTCAGTACCGAGCACAACTAGGGCGCATTTGCGAATAATATCTACAGGACGGTAACACTAAATCCTATGCTCTCCAGCGTAATAGCACTTGCATACAATTTATCGAATGACATTCGTTAATGCTATAATTGCTAGAACTGCTTATATGTCCCTCACATCCATTAGTTGGATAAAGAGATAAGTATGGAAGAGCATGTAATACCATCCACTGCTCAATTGCCCGCGAAGTAGTTTCTAGCTTCTGTAGCTCGGCATTGCGCCTTGAGCATTCTTTAGCTCAGCTTCGCGCCTTGAGCATTCTTTTGCTCAGCTTCAGCATTCTCTAGCTCGGCTTTGCGCCTTGAGCATTCTTTAACTTGGTTTCACACCTTGAGCATACAATAGCTTAAAGGACCAAACGGCCCAAGTTCCTAAACTTAGCCAGTCCTGACGAGCAAACCAAACAAAAATCAAATAGCTTAAAGGACCAAACGGCCCAAGTTTCTCAACTTCGCCGGTCCTGACGGTCAAAACGAACAAAAAATCAAACAGCTTAAAGGACCAAACAGCCCAAGTTTCTCAACTTCGCTGGTCCTGACGGTCAAAACGAACAAAAAATCAAACAGCTAAAAGGACCAAACGGCCCAAGTTTCTCAACTTCGCCGGTTCTGATGGGCAAAATGAACAAAACAATCAAAAAACTTAAGGGACGAAATGGCCCAAAAGCCTAAACTTGCCCGGTCCTGACGGGTAAATCAAACAAAAATCAAATAGCTTAAAGGACCAAACAGCCCAACTGCCTAAACTTGGCTGGTCCTGGCGGCAAAACAAGACAATAAAACGACTTAAGGGGCGAAACGGCACGAGTCTGCAAACTTTGCCTGTCCTGACGGGAAAAACACCACTCGAAGACCTCGATAGAGGATATAAATGCCACTCGCTTGCACACAACCGAAGACCCAAGGTCTTGGCAAAGGTAACACGCTTTCAAAGATCTCATCAGAAGAACCTAGCCTTTTCAGCTCAGGCTCATGCCTTGAGCATTTTTTTTTGCCACAACCTTGGAGGCTTCGCCAATCACAGCAAGCACGAACACCATTACATGATTACATATGGCATGCTCCGAAGGAAAATCGGAAACATCCCGGATAAGTTGTGCATTTTAGCTCGACACATTACACATTGCTCGGCAATGCATCGACCTGGGGGCTTCTGTTCTGGATATTTTCTATGGGCCTAAACGCCCTTACTTTCTCTATAAAAGGGACCTTGGATTATTGAGTGAAGAAAAACATCCTTAAGGTCACTTGAGACCCATCCTCCACTTTTTTCCTCTAGCTCCTCATACATCAGGGACTCACTCCTTTGAGTATCAATATATGAAGATCAGCTCCTGCAACACCCTTTCCCGAGTGTCACATTCCCGAATGTTTATAAGGCTGAAAATATTTATTAATGCAGAAAATATGGTTTTCTTTTTTTTCTTTTCGCAAAATGTAATGGGATTAGTAAAGGTGAGTAATACTAATAAATGAACTTAGGTTCACCATGTATTTCTAGAACATACTGTGCTAAAAAGAAATACAGAAACAGAAAACAGAAACAGAAATAACAACATTACTATATACAGACATAAGTCTAATGTATGACTGACATAAGATATACAATAAGTACTAGGAGTCGTAGCTCCCAAAAGGTACTACAAAAACGGACATAGTCTGGCCGACAACAAAAATAAAACAGCAAAAGAGTCCGCCTCCGGGCTCAAGGAAACTATTGAATTAAACCATCATCACGTCCATCTGTTCAAGCAGCAACAACAAGTACCAGTAGAAAACATACAGATATGGGTGAGATTCCCGTTCATCAACACAACAAAATAGCAGTAGTAAAAACGGGACGACTCACCAAGTAACAACGTATCAAACATATTAAGCAGTTGACAGCATAATATAAGGCATTCTTAAACAACACAATGATGTATAATAGTACATGTAAACATCAACAACCATGCAATGCAGTGCAATGTATATGACTCAATGCCAATGTCACTGGGTACTACTCTGACCCCTACTCCATGGAGCTAACAAAACGTCGGAGAGAGTGAATGGGAGGACATGTTCCGGTTTCTGCCAGCCATGAGCAAGATGCTACAACATTCGTAACGTGCATGTATCTGGCTTTACGGTAACACTCTCGACCAAACATGAAAAGTATGGCATCTAGTAGAGGATATCAGTGTATTGCACGGATTCGCCATGACACAAAAGAATCACCAACTGGTCACGTGTCTGCCTTTCCAACCCTGATACCTCCAAAAAGACCATTGAAAATCGTCGCCGTAAGATTCGCACCTGCATCAAGGTATAAGCTCAACTCCTAGGCTCAAGGCCTTACGACTATGCAAATGAAATGCCAATGCTTACACAAAGCAAATGCGATCAAGCAATGTCTACCCCCTGGGTAAACCTCGAGTTCCACTAAGGTTCTCTTCCTTAGGAACTATACGTGTCTTTGAAAAACAAAACCTTTATCCACAGGATAAATCTCGTGATCCCTCCGGGATCGAGTCATCACAAGACTGAAACAATTGAATGACTGATCGGGACCCGAATCACCGGTTCGTCATCGAACTACTGTTTCAAAACCCAAAACGTTTCATGTTTGTGCTTATGTCTTATGAAGTCATTGATGTACTAAGTCATCAATGGTATAGTATATGGTCTTGTTACACCACATACCATACTTAATTAACCCTTGTCTTCAACTCTAAGTTAGTTACTTAAATTAGGTTTTTATACGTGTAAAAATTTATAGTTTGAGTTGAAAAACACTTTTTATCAACAAAGCCATTTCTCGCGGGGCGAATACATATTTCGCGACGCGAGGCTGAGAAGTTAATCTTACATCTTAGACAGTCTTTCTGCTTCGCGAGGCGATGATTGTATCGCAACGCGAGGCCGAGAAGCAATCTCTCTTACTATTCGGGCAGTCCTTCTGGTTCGCGAGGCGAGAACGTCTTCGCGACGCGAGGCCGAGAAGCTGCATCTTCACTGCCTAGACAGTCTTTCTGGTTCGCGAGGCGAAAACGACTTCGCGACTCGAAACCGAGAAGCTGCATCTTTGCTGCTCGGGCTAGACCACTGTCTCGCGAGGCAAGGCAAGGTTAGCCTGGCGAATGCCTTGTTTTCCCTCTGTATCGCGGGGCGAGACAACGTTCGCTGGGCGAGTGCCCTGTTTTTCATTTTCCCTAACTCCTTCATTAATTCTCCTTTTGAAACATTTAGTTTGATTAAAAGACCTATGGCTAAAGAAAAGACATTTTCCCACTTTGGTGACACACTTTAAAGGTTAAAGGTTAAAACTTCATTTGATCTTTGGATCAAAATCACTTTTGTTTCTCTTTGAAAACATAGGTTAAGAAATCATGTTTTTCTTACTTCAAAACCTTGCCAAAACAAGAACAACACATGTTCTTATATTTTCCTCTTACTAAGGCCACAAGCCTACTCCAATGAAAAATGGAGACTTTGCTTCACCAACTAAGCAAATATAGCTCAAAAGCTCACACCAATTATGACAAACCACAATTACACCTTATTACATCATAATCAAAACATACAAGTCCATCACACATCATGGTCTCATAATCAAGTATAAAAGTCCATACTTGATCTAGTGATCAAAGTAGGTTTTTCAACATACATGAAAATGATTTTCATTCAATCATCTCATCATCAACATATGCTAAAGCACACTACAACATACTAAAGCATAAACCATTATGACAACTTTGTTCTCCAAGAGAACTTGACAAAACTTACAAATAAAAGTGAACCCAAACTAAAGGGTTTCACCCACACATAAACTTAAACAACTATCTTCACCACCACCATTTTGGTGTGATGAGGTTCACCCCCCATACCTGTTGATGAGCAGATTCCCGGATCAAAGTCGTTTGATCGGTTTGTGAACCTCCTGGCAATCGTCAACAACTACAACAACACAACAATCCAACATTAAACAACAATCAAAGCAAACTCAACAATCCTAACAAAGAGGGTTTCGGCCACCCTAGGGTAAAGAGGTTAGGAATTGATCTTGGTTTTCCATTCATGGATTCAAAGGCAATAGGAAAGCTAAGGATGAAATCAAGTGTTGGAAATCAAAAATTGATGAAAAACACTATTCATCATCATCAAAAGGGTTCGGCCATAATGTGATTTTTGAGCTATGATGAGACGTTGAATCATAAGCTCTTGGGTTTAGGTAGAGAATGATGAGGTGAGTTCAAAGAAATTGGTCTTACCTCAAAAGGATTTTTCTACAATTTCCTATGGATTTTCAAAGTTTTGGATCTAAGAAATTCTTTTCATGAAAATAAAGTTTGATCTTGAAATAAAGAGAGATTCAAGAAGCTAAGAGATCATAGAAGTGATCTTACCTTAAAATGAAGGAAGATTGCTCAAGGAATCAAGTGATTCCAACAAGAAATCAAGCTTTTTCAAGAACAACAATGGTGTTTTCTCTCTAAAGTTGAAGATTGTGTTCTTGAGGTATTTGGGAGGGCTGATGTGCGTGAATGAGAGGGTGTGAGGGCTGAGTTCAGCCTTTAAAAAGCTCACTTAAGGGCAAAATGGTCATTTGTCAAAAGGGTAAAATGGTAAGTGTAAAAGGCTAAGGTTAGGGGCATTTTGGTCATTTTGCGTCCAGATATTTCCGAACGTCATGATGACTCTCGCATACTCTCCCAAGTGTCCTAGGATGATGTGATAACAAGATTATCCGTTGGCGAGTCCCGATAAATCCATATGTGGCTCCGTTCATCATCCGATTGAGGATTTCGCTCGAACGGAGGTCTGAAAGTGATTTTTCTAAAGTTTTTGTGAAATTTAACCAAAACGTAGAGAATCTAATTCTAAGACTTATTGTCTCGTTCATGGGTCCATCTGAGGTCTCCTGATCAGTAAAATCATACTGTCAGTGTAAAAAACCAAACCGGACTCCGTTTCAGTTTTTGACTCAAAGCTTAATCGTAGCTTCCTACGATATCGTCGAGCATGACTATGGTCTCGGAATATTTTATTTCCATTCCTAAGACCTCAAATAAAATAAAGACATTAAAATACTCGAGAATTAGAAAACGTGAAAATCGGGGCGTTACAGCTCCAAGCAAGGACTTGGCATCTTCATCATATGATCTCACTTCTCTCCCTCAAAGAGAACTACATGTGGCTTTGATTTCTCCGTTTGGAATACGTAGGACCGGAGCTTCCCCTCCGTCGAGCCCAATATTGAGGGATCCCCCCTTTGTGTGTCATGGTAGGCCAAGAGCCTCCTAACTAAAGATGTAAACCAGCAACTTGGAGAATAAAGATGAAATTCACATGACCAGAACCATTTTGGTACACTCTATGCATTTTTGTGGTCTGGTGTGGGCCTTTTTTAACTAGATCAGAACTGGAATGGAATAATGTTAAGGTAAATTTCATGGGTTTGATGATCCCACAATGAAAACATGCCCACAATAGAAGTTAGTGCTTAACTTGAACAATCATTCTGACATTATTTTGACAAAACACTTAAATGTTACACATTTTATTTAGTAACGACCAAAATGCAGCTACATGCATCATAGCTTATATATGGTGGGTAATTTCACAAACCATTGTCATTTATTTATTTGCAGTTAATACGTAGTTGGTCAATCATATGCGTTACACTTACACATCGCCCTTGAATCATAAAAGAGAAATCTACAGTAAGTAGTTAGTTAAGATAATATACTGTAGTTAAGAGTTGGGCTATTGCCTATTAGGCGTAGTAGTTATTTAACTTATTGATGGCAGGCTTTCGATGTAAGAAATACATGGCAAAAGTGGTCAAAATGACAACATGTCCACGAAAAACACTTTTGAGCAACAAGACAAAATAAAAATAAAAGTGAACAATTCAAACTACTTTACTTTATATTTGGAAATCTGTTAAGACAATCAGTCTAATAAGAATATGAGTTAGTTGCAAGTTTGTTAGGTTAGTTACAAAATTAATTCAATAGGCAGCTGTATAAATAGACTTTCATGTACACATTTCGCGTCTTTTATTAATCAATCAATATGATTCCATTTGAGAAATATTTCTCTCTTTCAAGCTCTTAAGCTTACTTTTCCTATGAAGTTGATCTTCATCTCTATGATCCTGTGATTTGTAACATGGTATCAGAGCAATACCTTGCTTCCACATATCACAGTGATGAAGATTCAGATTCAGAAGAAGAATTTGCTTCTGACTTAGAGGAAGAAATTTCAGATTCAGAGGAGGAAAAATAACCTGTTCTTGATTCCGGATTCATGAAGTTCGACAGTTTCCACTCCAATCTTGTTCTGCTCAAGCCAATCAAGCCAGAGATCAAAGGTTCTACAATCAAGATTGGCGAAATCACATGTTTCATCGTCAATGGAGGTTCTGCCAATGATGTTGTGCTCTTGGATCCAGAAGTGAAGGTAGATGAAGAATCACAGAAGGTCATCAACACCGCTAAGGAACTCAGTGCCGATCTCTTCGAGAAAGTTGATTCGATGAACCTGGTACCGTACAATTCCCTTGCTTTCGACCTTCATCATGCCGATTTCAACGTCGCCATTTCAGATCGCATCGTCTCTGGCTCAATTCTGAATCTCGTTCCAATGGTCATTCACTAGTGGAAAATATGGATTTTACGACCACATTTAACGTCGGTTAAATAAAACTTAACGTTAAAAAAGATGAGGTGGCAGTATGGTAAATAACTATCTCATTTAAATAATCATTAACGTCGATTGTATGAATATCTGACATTAAAAAACTTTTAACGTTGGTTAATAAAAAAAATAGACGTTAAAAATAACATTTTAACGTCGGTTTTTTAATAAACCGACGTTAGAAGTTTTACTCAAATTTGAGTAAAACTTTTAACGTCGGTTGTTTCAAGAATCGACGTTAAAATGTTACTTTTGACGTCTATTTTTTTATTAATCGGAGTTAAAAGTTTTACTCAAATTTTTTAATGTTAAGTCCCGCCCTAGGTATCAGCTCTACGCACACTCACTATAGTTTCTCTTCTCCGTTTGAAAAACTCTTGTCTGAGTCTGTCTCTTCTCCGTCGAATCACCACCGTCGCAGCACCACCGTTGCGCTCTAGGTATGCTTCTTCTCCCTTTCTCTTCTACCTTTCTCCTCTCCCTTTCTGTTCTCCATTTCTCATTAAGCTTCTCCTCTCATTAGGTTTCCCACTGCACCATCGCACCACCACCCGTTGGGCTTCTCCTTTCTCTTCCTCAAGCTGTTGCTCCTCCAACAGGTAACCCTCATTAGGTTTTCAACCCCATTATCATTTTCTTTATCTTGCTGTTCCTCTCATTAGATTTTGCCACTGCTTGGGTCTCTGTTACTGCTTGTGATACTTCGTTTAGATTATTTTTCTGGTTCTTTGGCATGCTCTCTTATAGTAGAGCAAGTTGTATAGCTGTCAGGTTAAGATGCTGAAAGTATTAGAGGGTATATATAGGGTATATGATGCTGAAGGTATTAGAGGGTATAAGGAATTTGAAATTGAATGCATATATAGTTTCTCAATTTTGTGCACTATTTGGATATGTTAGGTTATAAGGTATATATATGGTTGTTAGGTTTTCAAATACTAGTGCTTTTTCAATCTCCCTTATTGTGCTTATATTGGATATATGTGTGCATATATCTACAGAACCTCTATAGTTATGGATCGTAGTTGGATGGTTAGTAAACATACAAGTGATGAGTATTTGAAACGAATGGAAGAGTTTATAGAATTTTCTCAAAGAAATCTTCCTGATAATGACGGAAAGTTTTGTTGTCCTTGTGTCAAATGTTTGAATTTAAGGAAATGTGCAGTGAAGGATATACGTACTCTTCTTATTTGTAATGGGATTTGCAAGAATTATACAAGATGGATATGGCATGGTGATGTCTTGTTAAATAACAAGCCAAGTGTGTCCCAAAGTGAGGAAGTTGACATAGATATGGAGGATGATCAACTAGCTAGAGGACATAATTCGTGATATTGGACAAAAGTCTTTTCAGCTAGCACATGTGTATGAAACTTTGTGCAGTGATTCAAATCAGCCTTTGTATCCAGGATGCACTAAGCATACATGATTGTCAGCGGTGTTAAAATTGGTCACTATGAAGGCGAGAAATGGTTGGAGCGATAAAAGCTTCACTGAATCGCTTGAGTTGTTGAAAGAAATGCTTCCCGAAGGCAACACATTTCCAGACCGTAACTATGAGGCGAAGAAGATACTGTGTCCGATGGGTATGGAGTATAAGAAGATACACGCATGCCCTAATGATTGCATATTGTATAGGGGTGACTATGAAGAGTTGCACAACTGCCCCAAGTGTAGGGTATCACGGTACAAAGTGAAGGATGGTGATGATGATTCTAGTTGTGATGTGAACAAAAAGGGTCCTCCTGCGAAGGTGTTGTGGTATCTTCCAATAATTCCAAGGTTCAAGCGATTGTTCGCTAATTCAAATGACGCAAAGAACATTAGATGGCATGCAGATGAGAGAAAATGTGATGGGCAGCTTCGCCATGCGGCTGATTCGTTGCAATGATAGAGAATGAATAGTTTGTTTCCGGATTTCGAAAGTGAGCCAAGAAACCTTAGGCTTGGACTTGAAACGGATGGAATGAATCCATATGGTACCTTAAGTAGTATTCATAGTTCATGGCCTGTTCTCCTGTAATTGACAACCTACCTCCTTGGTTGTGCATGAAGCGCAAATACATGATGTTGTCTATGATGATTTCGGACCCAAAACAGCCAATAAATGACTTAGATGTTTATCGAGTAAATAGGCAATTTGGTCCCTGAAAGTGTAAGGCGGTATCAACTTAGTCCCTAAATTTAAATATATAGCAAAAGCATCCCTGAAGTTGTAAAACGTTAATCAACTTGGTCCTTCCATCAACCCTAGTTAGCTGACGCCGTTAACGGCGCTTATGTGGCACGTTAAGTGCCCTGTTGGCACCATTGTCACTGGTTAGGTGGTGTTCACGTGGTTAGGGACCAATTTGAAACTCTGAACTAGGGACTAACTTGATACTCGCAACTCTGAACCAGGGACCACATTGATACTCGCAACAATCTTCTTCTTCTTCTTCTTTATATTTCCCCTTTCTCTCTCTGCTCTCTCTCTCCACTTCCTTTGTCTCGTGCTCTCTTGCTAACCACCCGTCTATAAACGGGTGGGAACCAGGGATTAAATTGATAATCGCAACTCTGAACCAGGAACTAAATTGATACTCGCAACAGTCTTCTTCTTCTTTATATTTGCCCTTTCTCTCTCTGCTCTCTCTCTTTGCTTCCTCTGTCTCGAGCTCTCTCTCTAACCACCCGTACGGGTGGTTAGAGAGAGAGCGCGAGACAAAGGAAGCAAAGAGAGAGAGAGCAGAGAGAGGGAAAATATAAAGAAGAAGAAGATGACTGTTGCGAGTATCAATTTAGTCTCTCGTTCAGACTTTCAAATTTGTCCCTGACCACGTGGACACCACCTAACCAGTGACAACGGTGCCAACAGGGCACTTAACGTGCCACATCAGCGCCGTTAACGGCGTCAACTAACTAGGGTTGACGGAGGGACCAAGTTGATTAATGTTTTACAACTTTGGGGACGTTTTTGACATTTAGTTAAATTCAGGGACTAAGTTGATACCGCCTTACACTTTCAGGGACCAAATTGGCTATTTACTCGATGTTTATCTAAGCCCCTTGATTGATGACTTGAAAAAGCTGTGGGTGGAAGGCGTTGATATGTTTGATGTCCATTACAAAGAGACTTTTAAGATGCGTGCCATGTTATTTTGCACAATCAATGACTTTCCAGCATACGGAAACTTGTCCGGTTATAGTGTTAAGGGGCATAAAAGATGCCCTACATGTGAAGAAGGCACATGTTTCACTCAATTGCAACATGGAAGGAAGACAGTTTACCTTGGGCATCGAAGATTTCTCAAACGTGATCACCCATATCGTAGATTGAAGAAAGCTTTTAACAGATGCCAGAAGAGTGAAATTGCTCCGATGGCCTTAACTGGAGAGTAAGTTTATCAACAGGTGAAGGACATCAATGTTATCTTTGGAAAGGCCTAAAAGAAGGCTATTGATAAAAACATATGGAGGAAGAGGTTCATCTTCTTTGATCTTCCATACTGGTGCAAACTTGATGTTAGACACTGTATTGATGTGAGGCATGTGGAGAAAAATGTGTGTGGTAGTGTAATCGAAACGCTTCTCAACATTCAGGGCAAGACAAAGGATGGTGTGAATGCTTTTCTAGATCTGGTTGCGATGGGTATACGAGAGCAGTTAGCTCCACAGCCAAAGGATGGTAAGCGGACATATTTGCCACCAGCATGTCATACTTTGTCAAAAAAAGAGAGAACAAGTTTTTGTGATTGTCTACGGGACGTCAAAGTGCCACATGGTTACTCTTCAAATGTCAAGAGGCTTGTCTCAAATGATCTCAAATTAGTTGGCTTATAATCTCATGATTGCCACGTGTTGATGCAATAACTACTACCAGTGGCTATTCGTGGTATTGCTCCTAAAAATGTTAGACATGTCATAACTAGGTTGTGCTCATTCTTTAATGCTATATGTAACAAAGTCATTGACCCCCAGAAGTTGGATCAGTTGGAAGATAAGGCTGCTATTATCTTGTGCCAATTGGAGATGTATTTTCTCCTTCATTTTTTGACATCATGGTACACTTAATTGTTCATCTGGTGAGGGAGATTAGATTGTGTAGCCCTGTTTACTTAAGGTGGATGTACCCAGTTGAGCGATACATGAAGATCTTGAAAGGGTATGTGAAGAATCCACACCGTCCGGAAGCATCTATTGTTCAAAGGTATGTTACAGAAGAAGCTATTGATTTTTGTTCAGACTACATTTCTAAAACTGATCCTATAGGGGTTCCTAAGCCTCGTCATGATGAGGCAAGATGTGAAGGCAAGGGTACACATGGTGTAATGGTTAAGAGCAAGGGTCGGGAGGAAGTGCTTCAAGCACATTTGTATATATTGAATAACATTGATGAAGTTCAACCTTACTTATGTGATCACAAAAGAGACGTCAAGGTAAGAAACTCTCGAATGAGCGAAAAGTGGTTGTTGAACATGCATAACGAGACTTTCTAAAAATGGTTTAAGGAAGAAATTTTGAAGGATGATAGTACTGCTTCTGATACATTAAAATGGCTAGCACGTGGGCCTAGCTTTAATGTCATATGTTGGGGCGGATACGACATCAATATGTGTTCCTTTTATACAAAGGAACAAGATAACAAGAGTACCATACAAAATACTGGGGTTATGATAGTGGCTGAGACCATGCACTTCTCTAGTTCAAAAGATACAAACCTAATTATGGCACCGATTCCTTACTTTGGAGTCATTAAAGAGATCTGGTTGATCGATTATACAAAGTTTATAGTGCCTGTTTTTAAATGTAAGTGGGTTGACAGTAAAAGTGGTGTACAAATCGATGAATTAGGATTTACATTGGTAGATCTTGGCAAGGTAGGTCACACGGAAGAGCCTTTCATCATGGCTTCCCAAGCAAAACAAGTGTTTTATATCAATGATCTTCTAACAAAAGGTGGTCAGTGGTTCTCCAAGAAAAAAGCATGCATCGTAGTGATGAAAATCAAGATTCAACTCTTAATATTCCTGAGACTCCTTCTTTCTCAATACACATGCCTACTTTCATTGAGGAAAATAAGGTGGACGATATACATGCCACCCGTGATGATCATCATGAAGGGATATTGAGCCAGCTAAATTAAAGTTGACCATAGTGTAAGTTATGTTTATCCATGATGTGAGTTTTGTTTTTTTAGGGTTATATTTTTATTTATCAATACATGTTTATTACTAACCTAATTTTTAGGGTATTTTTATTTATACATGTTATATTAACCTAATTTATTACTTTTTTGTCTAAACAGGCATACACATGACTAATTCAGCAGACATCCCTCATTCACAGGATGAGTCGGTCACGGCTCCGCTGACTGATAGTGTAAGTTTTATTTATACATATAATGTTAATTAAGTAGGCTAATTATATTTTTATTTATTCATGTTAAGCTAAGGTTAATTTATTATTTTTTTTGTCTAAACAGGCATCACACATGACTGATTCGGTAGCGTCGGGTAGTCGGCCTTCCCAAAAAAGGGGTAGGAAAGCCACAACTTTGAAAAGTTTGTCCAGATCTAGGATTAATAACCAGAGGCTTGAGATCGAGTTTGATAGTCGCCTGGAGCCCACGGGACCCTTTGCTAAGAAATTCACCAGTTTTGTGGCTTTGGAAGCTAAAACCCATACTAGCATTTTGTTTGATGATTGGGATCACGTACCGCAGAATGTGAAGAATCAGATTTGGGAGTCAATCATGGTATTTTCCAATGATCTCTTTGTTTGTATTTACATTATTTAAGCATATTATATATGATCCATGCATTACTAATTCCTCCTTCTTGTTCTGTAATTAATGTAGATCACATGGACCGTGCCGAATACTCCTGAACATCAGACAAAATGGCTTCAACTTGCGGCTAAGCGTTGGACGGGGTTTAAGTCTTTTCTGAGTAGTAAGTACATATTTGGAGAGAAGATCGATAAATCTCCTCTTGATGTTTACTCGTTCCTTGATAAGGATATGTGGGATAGATTTATTTTGAGTCGAGCCAGTCCTGAGTTTTTGGTTAAATGGGAAAAGGGTAAGGTGAGTCAGGCAAAGAATGTCCACCCCCACACCATGTCTTAAGGTGGGTATAGATTGGTGGAGAAGAAGTTGATGGATGAGAAGTTGAGAAAGAGGGAGGAGAAGTTGAAAGAGCGGGTAGAAGCAGGAGAAGAAGTATGTGAAATTGTTGATCCCCCGTCTCCACCCCCACGTGAGGACACATGGGTGGAAGGACGAAAGACGAAACCTGGAAATTTTAAAGTTGAAGCCACACGCGTTGTTGCTGAAAAGATTTTATGTAACAAATTAAACATACTACATTTCTACTTGTAATTGTAACACATTGTCTTAAACATTTTTTTTTAAATTTTGTCTTTGTAGGAGGAGCTGAAGGAACAAAGCTCGCAAGGGTCCTTCGTTCCACAGGGAAGTTCATATATCTTGGTTATTGCTCTAGGGAAAGACGACCACCCTGGCCGTGTTCGTGGTGTTCCAGGGACGGTGGGCATTAAGAAATTTCATGGAACACGCCGGTCACATAGGCGGGTCGAGCGGGCGATCAATAAGGAGGAGCTTAAAGAAGAGGTTAAACAGGATGTTATTTCCGACCCAACTTTTAGACAAGAGCTTATGTTTTCGCTTCTAAAGGACCCCACCTTCACGTAAATGCTTTTGATGGAGTTTTCATCAAGGGAATCCCAAGAAGTTGCCCAACCTTCACATATGGAGGTGGAGTTGTCGAAGTGGGAGTTGGAGTTGGAAAAGCAAGAGTTAGAGTTGTCGCAGCGGGAGTTGGAGTTGTCCCTGGTATTCATAATCATTCTCAATTACTTATGTTTTCTTTATTTACAATTGAAGCCGAAGCCGGTAACGCATCATCAGTCTCCGTTAGCTCGTCTGTTTGCATTTGGAGTGGATTATTCTAATGATATTTTTGAAATTCCGATGGAACACGATGGCTTTGTGGGAGAACCTCATATTTGCATCGCTGGTGACGATATTGGTCAATTTTGCACTGATGGTGAATGGATAGCCAACACATTTCTAAGTATTTGGTGCACGTAAGTACATTTTGTGACCTTATATATATTGCATATTAAATTAGGTATTACAATTTTATAATTTATTTCAATATATTACGTAATTAACATCAACTTATTGCATATCTTAGGTATCTGCATCGCCAATTACTTGAGAGGGGCAGCAATACTGTTTATGGATTCTTAGACCCCACCCTCTCTCTTGGTAATTTCATGACTGATCACACTAAAGTCAGTTCATACATGTAGACCCTAATGGAAAGAAATCGGAAACAGATATATATAACAACATTCGTAAGGAATGGCCATTAGCAGATGCTCCTACTTATTCTTAGCAAGCATAATGTCGTCGTCTTCTGCTCGTGTCACTGTGATCCGGCAAAGGAGGTAGTGGCCTCAATTAATACGTACGTAAACTTTTATTTAATTTAATTTAATTTATAACATTTGCTTTTATTTTATAAACATATAATTGACATGAATATTTTGTTTATCATAGAGCTATGAAGGCATGTAGCATTTCTTGTGCAAATGGGAAAAGTAGGTCTTCCAAGTCAAAATCAAATCATGATTGGTATATCCTAAAGGTAAGCAGTTTATTAATAGTAATTATTATTATTATTATTATCATCATCATCATTACTATATATACATTAACTTGATATCCAATTTCATATTCATTTGAAGTCTCGTAGACAATTACAAGGTTGAGAGTGTGCTTTCTATGTGATGTTTCATATGTTGAACATTGTCTCAGCGTCTATTATTGACGGATGGATGCAGGTAATTAATTATCAAGTTAATTAATTATATTTTGTTTTTGTTGATAACTTAATTTAATGTTGAGTTTATTTGAACTTGTGCAGGCTTTCAATGATCAGTCTCCTCTCATTAAACAAGAATTCAAAGACTTGAGAGTGCGCTTTGCAACCTTATTTTTGAAGTATGCTGCATAGAAAAGAGTAGAAAAAATAAATCCTGCATACTTAGAAGAGAATGATTAGTTTATATATGTATGAATTGTGTATAGAATTCTGAATTGTACTAACTAGCTTATAGAGAATTCTGAATTGTAGTTGGACTAGTTGAGTAAATAATATTGCAAAATCTGTATTCTGGAACAGTATTGAGTAAATAATGCAAAATTCTGTATTCTGGACTTGTTAGAATTCTGGCTGTATGAGTGTACTGAATTTGTAGAATTCTGCAGGGAGCTGGGAATTAAATATGTCCAGCATTAAAAAATATATATATACTTTTAACGTCGGTTTTCGAGGAAATGGATGTTAAAAGTATATATTTTTTAAAAAATATATACTTTTAATGTCCATTGTATAGATAAACAACGTTAAAAGTTACATTTTAATGTCAGTTTTTTATATAAACCGAATATAAAAGTTACATTGTATAACTTTTAACGTCTGTAGCCTAGGCAACAGACGTTAAATGAATATATTTAACGTCGGTTGAGAACGGACATTAAATATCACACCTTTAACGTCGTCTGTATTAATGTCTGGCCTGAAACCGACGTTAAAAGTCACTTTTAACAGATGTTAAAAATGCTTCGTGCACTAGTGATTGCTCCGGTAACTCACCGCTCTGCCACCACAACCTTTCCATCACCGCCACCGCCATGGTTCTTCACCGGCAAGAGCACCGTCTTCATGATCCAGAGCTACCTTTGTTCTTCCGATCTCTCTGGCATCTGTATCACCACCTTCGATCCTGACGGAACTATCAACGCTGTCACCAACTCCGCAACACTTCCACAACACACAGTTTTGGCCTTCAATTTCGGTGGAAACCACCGCCTTTCGCCGTTGTTTTCATCATCGCGCTCAGGGTTTGTCTTCGATCCTGGCGAGCCTCTCATAGATGTTTGTGACTTTGTCGTGCGCCGCTGCACAAAGGCGGAGGCCTTCCCCAGAATCGCAAGTTCCAGAAGTCTCGACTTCATTCTCGTTTAGCTTCTCTCCTCCGATCCAGAGCTACTGTTGCTTGACGCTTGCGCCACCGTGTTGACTCGCACTAGCGATGACTCCGACTCCGCCATAATCGTCTTTGACCCTGGCGGAAACTGTCGCCGTTCGCTATTGACTCCGTCGTCGCTTCCTCTGCCTTGTGTCATTAGGGCTCCACTGGGGAGATGGAAAAATGAGATTGCTAAGTTTGGAAGCTTCCTGAGATTTCCCAGCTTGGGCCAGGACCATTATGGTCACAGCTTGGGCCTTGTGTGTTTTCTTTTTAGTTTTAGTTGTTTTACAAACAAAAAAATTTCCTTCTCTCTATGTTGTTTTTGTTTTACATGTTGTAGTTCAAGCTGATTATGGCACTACCACTTATCAGCTTGAGGGGGGGGGGGGGGAGTGGTGGTGGTAATAAGAATATGATTTAGTTGCAAGTTTGTTAGGTTAGTTACAAAATTAGTTCAATAGGCAGTTGTATAAATAGGACTACAATGTACAAATTTCACATCTTTTATTAATCAATCAATATAATTCCATTTGAGAAATATTTCTCTCTTTCAAGCTCTCAAGCTTACTTCTCCTATGAAGTTGATCTTCATCTCTATGATCCTGTGATTTGTAACACAGTCCATAAAGCGCGGAATCCAAATTTTGTGACTAATTGGCTAAATTCCTTGTGTGTTTGGTTCCACTTCTGGAGATACCAGAAGTGTTTCTGCCCCTGTAAAATGTGAGATTTTGGTAAAAATAGAGGTGTTTGGTTACTGTCTGACAAAATTGATTATGCCTTCAAACGTGATTCTAACAGAAGTTATACTAAGTTTTACATCAAACTTGCTTTCAAAGGTAAAACATCCAAACATAAATCACTTCACTTCAAACTCAATTGTATTGAAATCAATTCTACATAATCAATTCTATCCAAAATCACGTTTGTCAAACGCTCATCCATATAATAGAACGTTACTTGTAAATTTCTATATGATCTGCATATGAACCTTCGCTTGCAAAAACTTGACCTTTTTAACTCTGAATACCTTTCTTTCTGCTTAGGAAGCAATTTTTTTAGAAAAATGTAAATAAAACGTTGTTTTTAATACTTTCCTTAATATTATTTTATCTAGGACTCACTAAATAGAGAGTGAACTATTATGATTTAGTGGATTTGACATGTATTCTAAAGATAGTGCTAAGAAAAGTGTGTTATTAGCTTTAACGTTTTATTTTGAGTGTTCCATCATCCTATAAAATTCTTTATTAATCCCCTCCTACTAAATAAAAAAAGATTTAATAAAAAAGTAATAATCCAATATATTGAAAATATAAAAGCATTGAAAAGTTGTTAAGAATTATTCTTTTTTATTTTGGCACAAGATCGATCCTATGACTTCGTACCAACTACTCAATTCCCTGAGCCCAATCCCAGTGGCTTTATGAAGCAGACCTTGAGATAACAAGTTGTTTCAGGAGCAAGAGTGTACTGATTTCGGAATAGCCCATTAAATCTACCATGGAATGGAAATGCATTTTATGTTTCCATCCCGTTGACACAAACACTAACCCAGTAACTCCATAATATACCTTGGCTTCAAACTATTTTAATCTTGTAATGATCACAACTAGGAAAAAGAAAAACAATTGAAAAAGAAGTTGAAGGAGGGAGGGATACCTATTTCATCAACCATGGTGTAGCCATTTGAGAAGCGACCAGTAGGGCCTCCATTGAAGTCCACGCCATATGGGTAGTAGTTGGCCTTAGCAAAGGAAGGCAGGTTGTTGTTGTTGCCATTGTCAATAAGAGAGTCACCAAATATGAACATGGCAGGCACCATTTCTCTCCTACTCCCAGTTTGGCCTGTGACTTCACTACTCATGAGCATCATGAAAAACACCAAGAATGGAGATAACCTATACTTAGCCATCAAAATGTGTATAAGTGACTTGCTGAGTGTGTGACAGCCTGAGAGCTAAGGAGCAAAGAGCTTGTTGTTTTATTTGTATTTGTATGAACAAAAATAGAGTTGAGAAGGTTATGAAATGGGAGGGTAGGGTTTAATAGGAGATGGCATTGGCGGTGGTTGAAAAGCAATCAATGCATTCATCTGTTCTCTACCTTGCAATAATTATACATACTGAAGTATACCCAACATTTGTGCAGGCCACCCAAGGGCCATCGCAAATATTGACTACCTCTCCTTCACGAATTTCTCCACAGACGCACACGTACCCTCTCAGTCTCCCTTCGTGGCTGTGCTTGTGAATAAATACGTGTGCAGACTCAATTTATTCATAATTGACACATTATTACTTTAAATGTAAAATAATTAGTAACACAAGAATTTTTGCAATTAATCAAAGTGTTGATTAATCTAATCTCACAATTACGTAAACAAAGTTTAATTATACAAATTTTTATGGTGCCTGTGGGCACATGGGAGTAATATATATGTAGGTACTTAGCATCGTTTGCCATGTTTCTGCAAAATGCAGAACAAAAGTCAAATGAATTATTGTCATACTAAAAAAACAGTGAAATGAATGTATAATGTATCATAGTGGAAAATAAAAGAGTAAATCCTCAATTTTGTCCCTGAAATTGTAAGGTTGTATCAATTTGGTCTCTGTGTCAATTTGGTCTCAGTGTCAATGGTAAGTTGATCCCTGAAATTGTAAGGTTCTCATGTTAGATTATTTTAATAATCTATAAAAGTGACTCGTGTAATTAATAGACTAGCTTTAAATAAAAGATGGCCTAATGTGATGGTTATTTGGCTTAATGATAATTAAAGTTAGTGGGGTTTATTTTGAATTTCAAAATAAGTCCCTTCCCTCTCCCTTCAGAATAGAAGCAATTATTTTAAAAGATCATAACTGCATATAGTGGTTATATAAAAGAAAAGAGAAACTGATAACTACACAGCTTCTGAAAAGAAACCACTAGGAAAACTGAAAGAATGTCTTTACCATCAAAGGATACAAGAAAGGGAAGAAGGAAGAGAGGGAAGAAAATTCTCAAGAATCAAGAACAAAAAAGAGGCTATGGATCTAGGTAAGATTCTTGAACTCTCCTAATAGATGTTAATGACATAGTGAGAATTATGATATCCAAGATCCCTTATTTTTAGAGTAGTTTTCTGCATAACAACTTATGGTTTTTGTCTCAATTGGTATCAGAGCATGGTTAGAGATATTATGATTTTCCTTGAATGGTTGCTTTCCCAATTTATATGAACCCCAATTTTAAAATTTGGGATTTAATTGTCATTGAAATTGCGTTTTTGGCGGTACTTGAGATGAGTTCAGCCATTTGTTCTACTTGCGTGGAAAGTGTTTTATACCAAAACATTTTTCATTCCAGAATGATGAAGATGTGGCCAAAAGTTTGTGTTTCACTTTTACTTCTACAAATTATTGAATATAAAAGTGTTTCCTGCATCTTTATAGTATAATTCATTGTAAGATTTCCTTTTGGTGATTGCACAATAAGGCCGTGATTATCGATGTTAGTATACTGTGAACGAAATGTTTCGAAGTGCGAATCACAGCCTCCATGTAAAAAAGGATTATGGCCGTGAAAGTCACTGGGTTGCAATTTTTTTTTCTGGCAGAAAGAATCACGGGTAGGCCATGATAAATATCACAGTCGTGATTGACATTAAAATAAAAAAATAATTGAGTTTTTAATTTGGAATTATATATTGCTGTCGGGATTTGTTAATCATCAAAATGGTCAAATCTATAAAGTTTATGATTTCAAATTATATAATTGTATTGTGATTGTGATGATGTGAATAACATGTTTGAGTTTATTGAAATTCATTATTATAAGGCATATATGAATCACCCAAAGGTGCACTACACCAAAAATTATTTTTAGTGGCAATTAGTTAGTGGCAATAAATTAGTTGTCAGTATTTTATCATCTAACTTAACGGTGGCCAATGTGTATTAGTCATTAAAAAATATTTTATAGTGACAATTTGTGCAAAATTGCCGATGAAGACAGTGTCCAGCCTCTTATTTACCTTCTCTCACTAACAGTTGCTATTTGCCATTCCAAAATCAAAATCCCTAATAGGTTCTCTCAGCCTTTTGCCATTTCAAAATAAAAATCCCAAACACTTGCGATTTGAGATTTGCCTCAAATGTAGAAATCTGAGTTCGCGATATGCGATTTTTGTTCAACCTATGCCATGATTTCTCTTTGGCAATTTACACGTCTTCTATAAATTGTGATTTGCTCAAATTTATTCAACTCAGTTTGCTCAAATTTGTTCAACTCGATTTGCTCATTTGGATCTATAAATCACAGGTTGCTCATTTTCCTTCTCTCTCCGTCCTTCATTTCTCAACATTTTCTCACACTTTGCGTTTGTTTTTGCAGAGCCATTGAAGGATCAATTGCAGGAACACACAGGTTAGTGAGTCCATCTACTTTTCTTTTTTGGCGTCGATCTTTGGGATAATTGGAAGTTGAGGTTATCAGTCGTTGATTCTTTGGGATAATTTTTTCAAATGATTATTGTGCTAAATTCGTGTGTATTTGATTCATGATCGCTAAATGTGTAAGTATTGTTCCCTGAATTCATGTTCATTTACTCCTTGTGTTTTCGTTTTCCTTCCTATAACAGCCTTGATGTGTTAAGATATAGGGAGAATTGCATTTAGGATCTACTTTCTCTCTGTGTGTGTCTACATATATAAATATTGAAGTGTTATGAAAATGTATATGGCTTGATTATCTGTGATTGTATATTGGGTTTATTAAAATGAGTAGAAGGGAGTAAGTTTTATTCCTTACAATGAAGCGTGTAAGAGGAGCCTCTCAAAGTTATATTCCTTTTAGTCTCAAAATTAGTTATTTGGTGCATATGGTTTATTCTTTTCTTCTTTTATAAATTCAATCTGCATAGAGTTTTTAAAGCATGAGTGGCCAGCGTGATGGCGAAGCTTTATTCCCGACCTTGTCTCCGCAGCTAAAACTAGTGTAACAATTTGTGAGAATTGATGGCTATATTGAAAGTGAGTTTATCCTACTTCCCTTGGATTTTGTTCCTTATATCGATAACTAACTTAAACAATGTCCATTCAACTTTTGAGTGAACAGCTAACTTTTGAGTGAACAGGTAGCTGTTGATATCTTTAGTTCTATAGAAATTTCATTTGACATGATATTTGTTATGGCTGCTATGTCAGTTCTCTTTCTTTTAAGTTGGGGGTCTTGAAGAATTTTGAGTTTTAATTATTGGTTTTCCTTCTTCAAAATCTCAGTTGTGCTGTTATATAACATTTTGTTCGCTCGTGAAAGTGATATGTTGGTTCAAAGATCGGCAAGAGAAGATATTTGCTTATATCAATGGCTTGCTAAAGCAATTGAAGATAACTGGTAAGGACAAGCTCCTTTTAGAACAGAAATAAATTTTGGTAAATTACAAAAAGGGAATTCTTGGTGCAAATATTTCTAGTCTTGGAAAAATTAACTCCTCAGCTGGCTAATAATGGCTTATTGACTTACTTATTTGGAGCACTGGCACGGATGTTCCTATCCCACAAAATTTTGTCCATGACATGGTGCATTATAGGGTTGTGCTTTAAACAACTTTGATACGATCTCAATTCGTGGAAACACCATGATGTGCTAGAGTTACATTATAAAGTGGCTTGACATGGATTCCTTTGGGTTCTATTTTAACTATATAATATATTTTCTGTGTTGACTTTGGGATTATGTTTTGTTTAATGCAAGGCATACTCCCACCTCCTACAAATATACCTGAGGCATATGCACATGGTTCAAGTGAGGAACAAGTGGGTCTTTGTAATTTGTTAAAACAGGAAGTTTGATTTACTTAATTAAATGTGAAGTATTTGGTTGACACTTGCTATTTTTTATCTATGTTTAGGCATTTATACAGAACTTGGCACTGTTCTTCACCTCATTTTACAAGGCAAGGTTTAATTGCTCATTTTTATGTCTATTTGTAATTTTATATTGTGAATATATAATCATCTAACAGCATGATTAAACTGTGTGAAAGAATGTGACCTTGCTGAGGGTGGTGTCTTTAAGCTACATTGTGGATGAGTCCATATTGCGCTGGTGGCATATTTAAGAATAGATCCAATCTCGTGGGTCATGAATTGTGTTGAAAAAACCTTTTCTTTTTCATTGTAGTTCCTATTATTCCTCCTTATATCTTTTTATTCCATATAGTTTTTGGGTTGCTTGTGGGGTGTTCATCTCTCTATTAACACTGTTGTGGCTCCCTTCTATTTATGCAGGTTCACATTGGCATCCTAGAATCCACTCAACATACTCTTTTGGACTCACAGTGTTTGTGGTTTCATGAGCTTCAAAGAATGCAAGAATCTCATAGAAAGAGGCCAAACACCACTTATTTGAGAAATTCATTACTTTGTCTCTGAAAATTGACAAACCCATACTTTGCTCATTGTGGAAGGATGTGTAATCACTGGTTAAGAATGGGTTCATTATGATAGACTCTGTCATTTTGTTTTCATCAACAATTTTTTAGCTTTTGTGTGAACTACATCCTTAAGGGATTTATTCTCTAATGGTAGGTACTTTCTTAGGTTCAGATTTGCAACTGATACTCAATGATAATTCTGCTGAAGTGGATTCTAGTTCATCATATTTTGGGGTGTTAGTGGTAGCTTTGAGGTTGGTGCTTCTGGCATTGCATCACTGACCTCGCTTCAGATATAGTTTGCTTCACTTTGATGTGGAGAAAATTTCTTGTATTATTTGATATTATCATAAATTTTCTTTCATGCTATGTGAAAGTGAATCAGCAAAAATTTAATCAAATTGACTGCTAATACCAACCTGCTCAGAGAAATCACTATTTGTGGACTTTGGTAAGAAAACTACTCTTCCATGCAATGCTCTCTGATTTCTTTCTTCTGGTTTTTAAGTATGCTTTTCCTATCCTTTTTCGCTATGATTAATGAGGTCAATTACAAATGTCATTTCAAACAAATAGAAACACCAAGGTCAGTAACATGAGGATCTAATTCTTTGCTTAGATTGGGAGCTGCTGCAGGTAGAGTGACCAAGTATTTTAGACTGACTCTATTCATTATTTTAGTAATACTACTCGTACACATTTACACACACCATTTGCAAACATTAAATTTGAGAATGTGAAGTAGCAAGTGATGTGCAAGAAGCATAATCAGCTCAAAAGAGCAATCCCCTCCCTTTGCATATCAGATAAAAGAATATCCCAAGATCCGTATAAAGTGCATGCCCATAAGAAAGCGAAGAAAACAAGGGTTAATAAATCTATTTATCTGTATAAAGCCTATACCCATAAGATAAAAGTGGCTATATCCGTGGTTTAGGACTTGGTCCAACCCCTTCTCTATTGTGGGGTAATAATTCTTCCCTAGAAAATATTGTTGTAGATATGTCTCATGAGACAGTCCAAAGGTTAGAGAAAGAGTTAAATGAGTTAAAGGAATACCATTATAAAGAAATGAATTTGATTAAGCAAAATCAAGCTAAGTTACTTTAAGAAGTATCTTTCTTGAGACAAGTTATGGAAAAACTTATTCCTGAGGGGTCATTTGTGCCTCAAAACTTTAATGGAAGCTCATTTGAACAGGTAAAATTTTCAAAGTTTTTAAACCTTTTCTTAAAATTTGATGTTATAAGACATGTTTATTATCTTAAAATAGTTAAGCAAAATGATAACAGGTAAATTTGAACTTTTAATTCTCATATATCTTTTATTGGTAAGTTCTCATGCTTTGACTGAATATTGTTTAGTTTGTGATTACATTTTCACATTTGAATATTATTTTTGAGTAACTTATATTGTTTTGGTTCTTGCAGGTTTAAGTTCGATTGGTTCAATCATAATGCACCATGTTCTTTTACTGTGTTACAGATTGATTCCATAACTCTTTTAATGACACGAGACATATTTTATTCTTTTAGTGTTATACAGATTGTATCTAGAGGTTTTTTAATGGCAATGAACAGACTTTACGGTGACTATGTGATTAGACTAGATATTGGACTCAAAATGACACTAGTTATTAGATTCAAATGCTTTTTACATTTGTTGATGACTCTCTTGATATATAGTTGTTATTTTTTGTTGTGGGTTTAATAGAATATATTTTGTTTTGATAAAATCAATTTAGGACGATTTATCTGGATCATTTGTATGTCATGATTTAAGTGTTTTATGAGCAAATATTATTGTCGTTCAAATTTTGTTAATCAAATCATACCTGCTTTGAGTGACAAATAATCTTAATATTTCGTGGCAATAGTAATTGTTGGAAAAAGTCAGAGAGAACTTTTAGCGGCAATAAAATAAGTCGGTAAATGAGTTTAGAAGATAATTCTAAAATCATATTTAGTGGCCATTAAAATTGCCATTGTGAACACCAAATTTTGTCCTCTTTTTTTATTTTTATTTTTATTTTTCTTTCAGGAATAAAATAAATGAAGAAATAAAAAAAAAAAAGGAAAAAAAAAAGAAAAGAAAAGAAGAAGAAATGAAGAAAATAGATAAAAGATTGGGTTCCAGCCCAATCTCCACCAAGAAAAAGGAAAAAGGGGCTTCCAAACCAAAAATAATAGCCCAAACCCACACCTCCCGAATCGGGTCGCGCTTAACCCGGTCCGCGACCCGCACCCATTTCCCTCTCCACTAACCAGACCCGCGCCCTACCCACCAGAACTCGGGTCGCGCGCGACCCGTTTCACTGACCCGGCCCAACCTTCTTTTTTCTCCTCTTCCTCTCCTCTATCCCATAGCCGCCCCACTCTTTTCTTCCCCATCTCACCGCCTCTTCTCCCTTCTCTCTCGCCCTCTATGACCGAACCAAGCCCCTCCTTCATCTTCGTCATTGCTTTTCATCATTACTTTTCTGCCTTATCTTCTACCTCCACCGCCCTTCTGTCTCTTGCTTCCTCACACCACACGAAATCCTCATCCACCCACCGCTTCACCACAACTCTGCACGCCTACCTCGCCCACCATAGCCATCTCATCACCTCAGATTTTGTCTCCAACCCAGGCTCAACCCATCTAACATCTCAACCGCGAAGCCCTTTGCATGTGGCTTCATCATTTCGGTTTTGACAGCAGCTTGAAGAAGAGGTCCGAGATTGCGGCTTGAGACACGTGCCAACCGTAGAAGACAAAGAACATCCTTCTTCTCTGAGCAAAATCGAAGAAGGTGTCAGAAAAGCTTTCCTGATTTGGCCGAAAATCACTTGAGAGTTTTTCAATCCCTGTTCAGAGATCTCAAGAACATTTAATGGCATTAAATTTGCATCATGAAGAAGGCAATTGGATGAGAGAGAGCTGCGAAATTTATGCTATAAAAGGCATGAAGATGGAGAATAAAGGGGGTCGGAAAAATTGAAGGAGGAGGTTCGGCGGAAAGTTTTTTATCTCTGTGCTCTGTAACTTTGTTTCTCCGCAACTTTAGTTCTCTGATGTCTGAGATTTAGGAGAATTTTTAGAGAGGGTTTAAATTGTTTCTGGGCATCCTGCTGTGGCATTTTGTGTCCTGGGAATTTGCTTTTGTAATTTCTGATAGCATTGGATCAGTAAGCATAGGGAAGAACCATGTAGAACACTGTTGTTGTTCACAGCCAATAGGTAAAGTCCCTGTCTAATGTTCATCTTCTGGCTATCCTGATTGTGAGGCAAACTTTTTTTATTTTCGAATCCAATGCTAAATTTTTACTATTGCATTGCCTACTGCTCTTAATCTACTTGATAGAAAATTTGATTATGTTGTTTGTGCTTGGGTTGTTGTACTGATATTATTGTGCTGGAAGTTCACTGTGATGAGCATGATAATCTAAAATTAATTCTATCATGCTTTGGATCTGGTTGATGAAATGCATGTAATAAATTTTACGTTCACATGCTGTGAATTTTAATCAAATAAAACTGAGTTGTATGTATTTATTGAAGCCACTTGATTGCCTCAGCTTGGTTTGCTCAAACATCAAAGCTCAAAGTTTATTCATTTTTTAGAAGTAAATTTATCTTGATTATAGAACTCTGAAGCACGCAGGTACTTGTCTTTGTTCGGTAATTTTTGTTACTAGGTTGCAGGCATTTGTTCTGATATAGTGAGAACTATGACAGTTTTTTTTGTTGTTGAATTTTAATGGTTTATATGTACATCCGATTTAGAGTTGAATAGCTAATTTAATTCTAGAACAGGCTTAGATGTGAGAATGGTTTGAAGCATTTCCTTTGAATTGATCAAAAAAAAAAATATGATGATGTTATGTGAAATAGGATGAATACGTATGAAGCTAGAAGTTGAAGCATTTCCTTTGAATTGATCAAAAAATATGATGATGTTATGTGAAATAGGATGAATACGTATGAAGCTAGAAGTCCATTCATTTTTCTTTCCTCTCATACACTTCATTGTTCTGTTCATGCTTGGCATCATATTTTCATTCATCGTATTAATTTTGGTAGCAAAATGGGTAGGTTGACAAATCTTTTAACAGGGCTCGTGTTCATTGTGAGCTTATATTAATTTGTAAAGGTTGTTTGTTGTTCCTTGGGCTGCACGGTTATGGCAACAATCAAATCATGAAAATTTACTCTTGGCAGTTTTAATGGGTGATGTAAAGCTGGATAGAAATTTGTTTGTGTTTTATGGTCTAGTGTATTGATTTTATTGTGATAACTCTAAATCCTTGTGTGAAGCTGGGCACATTTAATCTAATACCCAAGTTGAATGAAATCTTTGATAGTAAAGATGAGTTAGAAGGTTAATCATGTTTTATATGGTTTGAACTGATTTTTTTTTAGTTAGTAAAAAATGGTCTTTTCATAAATATTGCTTCATGCCTTCTTTTTATATGTCTGTTATGAAGTTCCCTTCTTTTTTTGGGTGATGTCTTTGGCTATGCGTTAAGCTTCACTCGTGTAGTAAAAATGACTAATTTGATTCTAATAATTTGATGGTTCTTTTCTTATGTAAGCAATCAATTTCTTTTTATAATAGAATTCAAAAAATTACAATCTTTTTTTGTGATATTACCCTTCAATAAGTAAATAAATAAAAGGGATCAATTTGGTTGTACAACTTGTTGATTCCTCAACCGTTTGAGAAAAATCTAAGTTTTTTGCAACTTGGCCTCTCAAAATTCCTTTTCAAAAATATATTTTTATTTCTTTTACACTAAAGTACAAATTATTAAAACTTCCTTTTTTACAAATACTTTACTTCCTAAAATAATACTTAACGAAAGGAAATCAATTTAGTTTTACGACTTATTAATTTCCTAATCATTCAAGAGGAATTTAAGCTTCTATAGCTTGATTCCTCAAAATTTATTTTAAGGATAAAAATTTGCTCTTAAAAAAAATATAAAACTGTAAAAATCTTTTTTTTAAAAAAAATAGTGGTGAGAATCAATTTAGTTGCAACAGCTTGTTGATTTTACTGCTTGAGTCATTTTAACTGAAACAGTTCAATGACTTATTTTCAATAAAAATATTTCAAAAGAACATTTTTAAATGAAAAAGGGTTAAAATAATAATTTGCACAATCAAAAGGGTAACCATTATTAGCAATGGATGTTCCAGGGTGCCGTGGGGTAAACCCCCATGCCTTCCCTAGACATAATCGACTCCCGAACCCTAAACTCTCTATTTCAAAATGAGACCATTTGCCTTTCAATATAAAAAGGGTTTTCTAACGTTTTTCCCTAAAATAAAATTTTGGTGGCGACACCCAAAAGCAAGAAGAAAAATAGGAGGCGAAACCTCTTTCCCGTCGCGCCGTTTGTGATAGCTGGCGACTCCACTGGGGATTGTGGTAAAAGAGAGTCAAGCCCAATTAAATAGATTGTGCATTCGTTTTTTTTGTTATGCTTTGTCACTAACCCCTTGTTGAACTTTAGGGTAGACAACATTACTTGTTATGTTTTTTTTTTTTTTTTTTTTTGTCTTCTTTGCAGATTTTTATGATAAGGGTGGTGAAAGGTAAGTTTGCCCCGCACACACAATATTCACACACCAAGTATGACCCTATACCCGGGTCTGAGAGATAAACCTAGGATTAGATTAGAGATTGTGTAGTGGCAGGCCTTCGGATGTACTTCCTTTGGTTTATCATGAAGATCTCAGCTAGGACGAGCTCCTCCTCGAAGGATGACCCACATCTGATAAATCCCTATGGTTGTGGTGACATCTTAGAATGGAGATTTAGTCCTAGTGGCCTAAATTCTTTAGGACATAGATTGACCACCTTTGTGAGGATGCACATTAAAAGAAACATAGATCCCCTAGGTGATCCAAAATTTAGGACACGGTGGGGGCATTCTTATCCTTCATACCTCTATTGTATTTTCATTTTCATTTAATATAATTATCATCATCTTTGTGCATACATATAGGTCGAGAAATCTATCTTGATAAGCCAATATCTTTGGAAGATGGAGATGGGACCAATCTTCAAGGCCAAAGGAACCGTTTCAATCAAAGCCAAGAATGCAGACGCAGTTGGCATCAAAGCACTTAGTCAGATGTTAAACCTATCTCAACGCCTCACCTTTGCAAAGCAATATGGGAAGATCTTAGACTTGTTAGATGTGAATGTTCAAGCTGAAGCTCTCACAGCTCTGACCCAATTTTATGATCCGCCTCTCAGAGTCTTCACATTCCAAGACTTCCAGTTGGCACCTACTTTGGAAGAATTCGAGCACATTATGGGTCTGCCTATTGGACACTCAAGACCTTACCAGTATCATGGACACTCTCCTTCTATTAGCACTGTAGCTGGTTTGTTGAAAGTACACTCGATAGAAATGCAAGCAGCGGAGGTTAATGTTCATGGTCGCAGGGCATTCCCAAGGGAATTTTTTGAGACCCGCTTACAGCAGTTGGTACAAACAGGAGATTGGGACACTTTCAAGGACATACTAGTACTCACCATTTATGGCCTAGTCCTCTTCCCTTGCATGGAGGGTTACATTTCTTATCAGGCCATTGATGTGTTCTTAGCATGTTACCTACGGATGGAGAGTCCGATTCCAGCTCTGTTAGCTGATGTTTACTGCAGCATGAATTAATGTCATGAGAGGAGAGGCAAAAAACTTATGTGTTGCTTACCTTTGCTCTACATTTGGCTCACAGCTCATGTATTCAAAATACGTCGCAGGACCAATTGCCCGATGACTGACTTTCAGATGTATCAATTGGGAATGAAAAATAGCAAAGAGTGGGCTGAGTATTTGGTGAATTTGCAAGAAGGAAGGATGCAATGGTGTATTATGGGATGGCAAGACATAATGACTGTGCTTTAAAATTGTGGCACTTTTCCTAATATGATCCTCATAGGGACTCACGGTTGCATCAACTACAATCCTTCTTTAGCTTTGAGACAACTTGGGTACCCCATGATGGGCCCCCCACTATTGAGTCAATAACACCATTCATCTGTTACTATTTGGATGGCACCTTTCCCAACATTGCTCACTCCGTCCACAGAGCTTGGGGTCGAGTTGTTCGAAAAGGAAGAGAACTGGGAGTCAGAAGCTGTGGCGCAAAAGACACCTACAGACAGTGGGTTAGGGATCGAGTAGCAACTATTGGTCTACCCTTTATTTCTCTACTGGCTAAAAAGGAAATTCCCACACTCCCACAAGAGAATGAAGATCCTCATGAGGTCAGGGCAAAACTTTTGGAGATCAAAAAGGGGAAAAGAATTGCTGATGAAGAGCTAGTGGAAACTCGAAGAGCGTTTGAGACTCTTAAGAAAGTGCATGACGAACTGAAAGGTGCTTTAGATGTAAATGAGCAAAGGCTGAAAGACAAGCATGAATGTTTGGTCAAAACCAAGAAGTGTCTTGCAGCAGCGCTAAGCAAGAGTTGGGGTTCAGAAGGAGAGAAAGAGATGAAACGCGCACAGATGTTCAGAAACTCAAGACTCTGTTGTCCAGATCCGTACAGGCTGAGAAAGACGCTTTTGGAAAAATGAGCGGCTTGGAAGAACAACTTGCTTATATGAATCAAGCTTTAGCAGAAGAGAAACAGAAGAAAAATAGAATTGCTCTCTATGCAGCAGAACAAGATGAGACCGCCGAGGAATGGGCAATGCGTTTCGCACAATTGGCTAACTTGACTAATAGTGCAATTGCGTACTTTCCATCCCACTTGAAGGCTGCAGAAGCCATGGTCGATCCCTTCAATACTCCGGTAGAAATTAAAGAATTCATCGAGTATTGCAAAATTGTGCTAGAGACGATGAAAGACTACGTTACTAAACACCAACAGGTGTAATACAAGAAATGTACTACCTTTTGAGTGCAGAAGTGTTCCTTTTGTGATTCCAACAAGTGTAATACAAAGAAATGTACTATCTTTTGAGTGAATGAGTGAAGAAGTGTTGCTTTTGTGGTTCCAACAAATGTAATACAAGCAATGTACTACCTTTTGAATGCATGAATGTTTCTTTTGTGGTTCATTGGATCCTTTTAACTTCACAACTTAGTACTGTTGAATGTACTTTCTAATGTACGGTTGACAAAGATATTGGCTTATCATCAAGAAATTTCTCGACCAATTCATGCATACATAATTATCACATTTTACTAATACACACGTCATCATGCTTTTGTAAATAACAATAGGTTTTCAAAATAGCCCATAAAGAGCCTCGTCGTCATCCCTACAGAACTCGATTGCAAACAAGATCCATGGATGACCTAGAGCAAAGCGAGTTAAGGGAAGAAGTTTCTCAGATCAAAGAACAAATGGCGAAGATGATGCAAATGTTAATCGCAATGGAAAAAAGAGCTACTGAAGCGAATCCTTCCAGTTCCGGAGGGCGAACACCGAGCCAAACAACTTAGCCACACGACCACATACCTGCCAGCAATCAAGAAATCCAACAGCCTCCTCCGCCATACGGCCTTCCTCCTAATTATACACCGCCAATTATGGAAGAGCAAGAATATCATTCCAACCCTGCTGACACCTCGCAGGTCCACCACAACCACACCACTGAAATCCCTCCGATAGTAACACCAGTACACGAAAAGACACCTATTGTTAATGTTCATGCATCCAACGCTTCCATTCCCTTTCATACATCTGCACCCACTCCCAAAGCAGGTGAGGGGGTACCGCCAAATATCATCATCAAAGACCACCATTCAAAGGAAAAGATGGAAATTCTTGAAGAAAGACTTAGAGCAGTCGAGGGGGTGAACAGCTTCGGTCTCCGCGACGCTGCTGAACTCTGCCTAGTGCCTGATGTAGTAATTCCCCCGAAATTTAAAGTTCTCGAATTTGACTGCCTAGTGCCTGATGTAGTAATTCCCCCGAAATTTAAAGTTCCCGAATTTGACAAGTACATGGGGACTACTTGCCCTAAGAGCCATCTAACCATGTACGTTTGGAAAATGGCCTCATGTGCTCACAATGATAAACTCCTCATCCATTTTTTTCAAGACAGTCTAACCTGGGCAGCGCTAAACTGGTATATGCATCTGGAGCCATTCCAAATCCGTTGTTTCCGAGATTTAGCTGAAGCGTTCATTAAACAGTACAAGTATAATGTGGATATGGCCCCTGACAGACTACAGCTTCAAAACATGTCCAAAAGAAATGATGAAACTTTCAAAGCCTACGCTCAATGATGGAGGGGAATAGCAGCATAGGTAGAACCGCCTTTAACAGAAAAGGAAATGGTGGCCATGTTCATCGAAACGCTCCAAGCTCCCTTTTACAACCATATCATTAGGAGTGTATCCTCCAATTTCTCAGATATTGTAATTGTTGGGGAGAGGATCGAGGTTGGATTGAGAAGCGGAAGAATTGAGGCCCCGCTTAACCAAAGGAAAGCTTCTGTCACCAAAAAAAAGGAGGAGGAGACAAATGCCGTCTCTGACGGACCCAAAAGATTCAGTAAGAGGGAGGCCAATCCTGGGGCATTATCACGTCCTCCAGCTCCATATGTGGCATCTATCCCATCACAATCCACACAATCGCCAAACCAAAATAACGAGGCCAACCAAAGAAGACAATTTGGTGGTACAGAAAGAAAGATAGTTCAATTTGACCCAATCCCCATGAGTTACTCTGAACTTTTAACTCAGCTATTTAGCGAATCGAAATTGGCACCAGTGCCAATGAAGCCTGGGGAACCTCCGTACCCAGCATGGTATGACCCAAACGCCACGTGTGAGTACCACACCGGAGCAGTAGGATATTCCACGGAAAATTGTCGAACCCTAAAATATAAAGTTCAAGACTTAATCAATGCAAAATGGCTTAGCTTCAATAAGAAAACTCCCAATGTGGGAAATAACCCGTTGCCGAACCATGGGAACCAAGGAGTAAACTTCATCGAGATCGAAGAAAATGGCGTGAACACATTAGATGAAAGCACATCAACAGGAGTGCAATGCGGGAAGAATGGTGGTACTCGCTCGATTGCAAGAATACCAAAACCCTTGGTGATATGCTATGACGAGAAGCCAATACCCACCAGCGGTCCAAAACCTATCACCATTCAAGTTCCGAGTCCATTCCCATACAAAAGTGATAAGGCAGTACCTTGGAAGTATGAGGCAAAAATTTATCCCCCGACGGCAGCAATCGTCAATATCTCTGATGTCGGAGGTATGACGAGAAGTGGACGTATCTACACTCCCGTCGACCAGGGAAAAGAGCCACTCGAGGCCCGAAATCAAAATATTTCTGAAAAAGGAAAAGCTAGTGAAGGCTCGACCAAAGACGAGGAGACTAGACGAAAGGAATATAAAAAAGAGGTGTCAGTTGAGGAAGCTTGTGAATTTTTAAAGTATATTAAGCAGAGTGAATATCAAGTGGTTGATCAATTGAGACGCACACCTGCTAGGATCTCCCTCTTGTCGCTGTTGTTAAATTCAGAACCTCACAGAAATGTGCTCATGAAAGTGCTCAATCGCACCCATGTCGCACAAGATATCTCGATAGATAAACTCGACGGGATTGTAAGTAACATCGTTGCTGACAATTACATCACTTTCACTGATGACGAAATCCCAGCCGAAGGCACAGGACATAACAAAGCACTCCATATCTCAGTTAAGTGTCACGACTTCATCATAGCTCACGTACTAATTGACAACGGCTCTTCATTGAATGTAATGCCAAAGTCCACACTTGTAAAACTTTCGATTGATGAAAGTCATGTCAGACCCAGCTCCATGGTGGTAAGAGCTTTTGATGGTACTCAAAGAGGAGTGGTCAGAGAAGTGGAATTACCGATGCAAATTGGCCCATGCACTTTTGCTGTTATATTTCAAGTAATGGATATCGTGCCCTCCTATAGCTGCTTGTTAGGAAGACCATGGATCCATTCATCTGGGGCTGTCCCTTCTACTCTCCATCAAAAGGTAAAATTTATCATCAATGGAAAGTTGATAATCGTCTCAGGAGAAGAGGATATGCTAGTAAGTAAGCCTTCATCAACTCCCTACATCGAAGCAGCTGACGAGGCATTGGAAACCGCCTTCCAAACCTTGGAAATCGCCAACGCTACTTATATAAAAGAAAGGCTACCAATCCCAGAATCTCATATGTCCGAAGCATCTCTAATGATTGCAAAAACCATGATCAGGGGTGGATACCAGCCCGGTAGTGGTTTGGGGAAGAATCAGCAAGGTCTCCCGAATATCCTACTAGTCCTGGACATCAAAGACAAGTTTGGTCTAGGTTACAGACCAACCAAAGCTGATCAAAGTAGAATTTTGGCAGAGAAGAAAAAGAAGAGGTTGGCCCGACTAGAAGGCCTAGAATCCGAAACAGAGAGAATTCCCCTGTGCAGCCTCGGACAGAGCTTCATAAGCGCGGGATTTATGTTCACTGATCAGGCTAATGCTATTGAGACTGACCCTCTGAAGGATGCTGAGCTCGTGTATCCCAGTTCACCAGACGTTGCAGAACTGAACAATTGGGAAATTGTCGAGTTTCCTGTGATGTTTGAAAAAGTCTCAATGTAAACTTCGTAATGCTTTCCCTTTAAGCCCAGCTCGAAGCTTAAAGTTGAACAATCTCTTTTGTAAACGAGCATACATGCATTGTTTTCGAATCATATCAATGAATGCATGCATCTTTCTTTTTTTATTCATACTCTCTCAAATCATAGATTACCTTTTATTCTTTCACCTTCATACCCATCAAATAATCAACCATGCAGGTTTGAAAGTGGCCCTCTTGAAAGTGACAACACTAGCCACCTGGTGTACAATTTTGAGTGTCCCATTAACCATACTGATGAAGAATTTGAGGAAGATTCGGGAATTCCATCAGAACTGCTACGATTAATGGAACAAGAGGCAAAAGAAATCCAACCCCATGAAGAGCCAGTGGAAGTAATTAACTTGGGGACAGATGAAAGTAGGAAGGAATTTAAGATTGGCATCTCCATGGACGGCAAAGAACGTTGCAGGATGATCGAACTTTTGACTGACTACAAGGATGTATTCGCTTGGTCTTATGAGGATATGCCAGGATTGGATACCAGCATTGTGGAGCACAAGCTACCTTTAAGACCAAACTGTCCTCCGATGAAACAGAAGCTCAGGAGGTTGAACCCCGATCTATCTTTAAAAATCAAAGAAGAAGTCAAGAAACAATTCGATGCAGGCTTCTTGGCGGTATCAAAATATCCTCAATGGGTTGCCAATGTTGTCCCAGTCATGAAGAAGAACGGGAAAGTTCGTGTTTGCGTTGACTACCGAGACTTGAACAGAGCCAGTCCCAAAGATGATTTTCCATTACCTCACATTGATGTGTTAGTTGACAATACGGCTCAACACTCAATGTTTTCTTTCATGGATGGCTTTTCCGGGTATAACCAGATTAAGATGGCTCCCCAAGATATGGAAAAGACCACGTTCATTACCCCTTGGGGCACCTTCTGTTACAAAGTAATGCCGTTTGGATTAAAGAATGCTGGGGCAACTTACCAAAGGGCGATGGTCACTTTGTTCCATGACATGATGCATAAGTAAATAGAGGTGTACGTGGATGACATGATTGCAAAATCCATGCCAGATGAAGATCATATCACCATCTTAAAGAAACTTTTTGACCGGTTGAGGAAGTTTCAACTCCGGCTTAACCCTGCCAAATGTACCTTCGGAGTGAGATCGGGCAAACTACTAGGTTTCGTCGTTAGCAAAAAGGGGATAGAAGTTGATCCCGACAAAGTTAAGGCCATAATCGAAATGCCAGCCCCTCAGACAGAGAAAGAAGTCCGCGGGTTTTTGGGAAGGTTGAATTATATAGCAAGATTCATATCTCAATTGACCGCCACCTGCGAGCCAATTTTCAAATTATTGCGGAAGAATCAACCATCAGAGTGGAATGGCGATTGTCAGCTGGCGTTGACAAAATCAAGCAGTACTTACAAAGTCCGCTAGTGCTGACACCGCCCGCGCCAGGGAAACCCCTCATCCTGTACATGATGATATTGGAGAAATCCATGGGATGTGTGCTAGGACAGCAAGATGAGTCGGGTCGAAAGGAGCATGCTATATAGTACTTAAGCAAGAAATTTACCGACTGTGAGACGAAATATTCGGCAATTGAACGTACCTGTTGTGCTTTGGCATGGGCAGCTCGTCGTTTAAGCCAGTACCTACCATCTCACACTACTTGGTTGGTGTCTCGTTTGGACCCGATTAAGTACATCTTTAGCAAGCCAGCCCTCACAGGTCGAATCGCGCGATGGCAAGTTCTTTTATCAGAATACGACATCGTATATGTCACCCAAAAGGCGATAAAAGGAAGTGCCCTTGCTGATTATCTTGCTGACCAGCCAATCAAGGATTATCAAACAATAAAATTTGATTTTCCTGATGAAGACATCTTAGTTCTGTCCAAAGAAGAGGATCAAGCTAATACAAGAAAGTGGACCCTATGGTTCGACGGGGCCTCCAACGCACTAGGACATGGAATAGGGGTCGTCCTGATCTCACCTGATAATGACTTCATTCTGATCATAGCCAGACTTTGCTTCGACTGCATGAATAATGTGGCCGAATATGAAGCCTGTGTGTTAGGAATTCAAACGACCATCGATGCCGAGGCAAAGGTCCTTGATGTCTATGGAGATTCTGCCTTAGTCATTCACCAATTAAGAGGCGAATGGGAGACTCGAGACCCCAAATTGATCCCCTATCATCAATACATTCAAGATCTAGCAGAGCATTTTGAAGAACTTTCATTCCATCATGTCCCTAGAGAAGATAATCGGCTGGCTGATGTCTTTTCCATTTTAGCTTCAATGTTTAAGGTAGACGCCGAAGGATGCCTCCCACTTGTCAAAATAGAAAGCCATAGTCGCCCGGCATATTGTCAAGTAGTGGAAGAAGAGCCGGACGGGAAGCCTTGGTACTATGATATCAAGCAATACATCAAACACAAGGAATATCCTCCAAACACCTCAGAGAATGACAAAAGAACCCTCAGAAGGCTGGTAATGGGTTTCTTTTTGAATGGAAGAACCCTGTATAAAAGAAACCATGACATGGTATTACTAAGGTGCGTAGATGCAGCAGAGGCAGAAACAATAATCAAAGAAGTGCATGAAGGTTCTTTCGGGACTCATGCTAATGGACATGCCATGACAAGAAAGATCTTGAGAGCCGGCTATTATTGGTTAACGATGGAGGCTGAATGTTGCAATTACGTTAGAAAATGCCACAAGTGTCAGACATATGCAGATCAAATCCATGCGCCAACTACTTCATTAAATGTGTTGACGGCTCCTTGGCCATTTTCTATGTGGGGAATGGATGTCATTGGTCCCATCGAACCAAAAGCTTCCAACGACCATCGTTTCATTCTTGTTGCTATCGACTACTTCACAAAGTGGGTTGAAGCTGCTTCTTACGCTAATGTTACCAGAAATGTGGTAATCAAGTTTGTTAAGAAAGATCTAATATGTCGTTACGGATTGCCGAGTCAAATCATAACTGACAATGCCACTAGCCTTAACAACAAAATGATGAAAGAAATGTGCCAGAACTTCAAAATCAAACACCACAATTCCTCACCCTATCGCCCAAAGATGAATGGAGCAGCCGAAGCAGCCAACAAAAACATTAAGAAGATCGTGCAGAAATGGTTGTGACTTACAAAGACTGGCACGAAATGCTCCTTTCGCACTACACGGTTACCGCACCTCATTTCGCACCTCGACTGGGGCAACTCCTTATTCTTTGGTATATGGAATGGAAGCGGTCCTTCCCATTGAAGTTAAGATCCCTTCATTACGCGTGTTGATGGAGGCCAAGCTAGAAGAGGCCGAATGGGTCCAAGCCCGCCTAGACCAGTTAAACCATGTCGAAGGCAAGAGGTTAGCTGCATTGTGCCATAGACAACTTTATCAAAAGAGAATGATTAGAGCTTATAACAAGAAAATGCGCCCTCGATCCTTCCAAGAAGGTGACCTCGTGCTTAAGAAGATCTTGCCCATGCAAAAAGATCACCGCGAAAAATGGTCCCCAAACTATGAGGGTCCCTATGTTGTAAAAAAGGCATTCTCAGGAGGAGCATTGATCCTCACCAATATGGACGGCGAAGAATTACCTCTTCCGGTCAATTCAGACGCTGTAAAGAAATATTATGCTTAGAAAGGCTCCAAAAAAAAAAAATGTTTGCTAAGTTGAAAACCCGAAAGATCAAGAATTCATCAAAAGGTCTTTCACATGACATACCTCAAAATCTATCGGCACAGATCATAGCATTCCCAGTGAAAATCGTTATATCCGTAAGGGAGCCTGGTCAGGATATCCGGCTCGCCATAAAAGCTCCAACAGAATCACTCCAGACAAGATTTATCAAAATGAAGCAGACAAGTTTCGCTCTAGTTCATCTTTGGATCAATCAGGCAATCAAGGTCTTAAGGGATTAAGGATTGTAGGACATCATGCATCATGCAAGCATCATTCATTTGCATCATTTACCACCAACCCATTTCTCCATCACTTAATGGGTTAATTCCCAATGGAAGCGCCATGTTTTCGCACCTATCTTCTTCCCCAGTGGACCGTCTTAGGTCCTTTACACATATTACACACACCTTTCAAAATTCCTTCTGAGTCATCTCAGGTTCTTACACCTGTCACTCACATTTTCTGTCTATATCAAGCTTCAGCAGGTAATCGACTCTACAAGCTTTTCATCTTTCTCTCAAGCTTCTGCGGATACAATTCTCTGTAAGCTTCTTACTCTTCTTTCAAGCTTCTGCGGATACAATTCTCCGTAAGCTTCTTACCCTTCTTTCAAGCTTCTGCGGATACAATTCTCCGTAAGCTTCTTACTTTTCCTATCAAGCTTCAGACGGATACAATTCTCCGTAAGCTTCTTACTTTTCCTATCAAGCTTCAGCGGATACAATTCTCCATAAGCTTCTTACTTTTCTTGTCAAGCTTCTGCGGATACAATTCTCCGTAAGCTTCTTACCCTTCTTCCAAGCTTCTGCGGATACAATTCTTCGTAAGCTTTCTTACTTTTCAGGTCAAGTTTAGGCGGATACTTGGCTTCGCAGACTTTTTATCCTTTCATGTTAAACTCCGGCAAATATTCATCTATGCAAGCTTCTTTCTTATATTCTCGGACAAAATTAGAGTTCACGTCTTTACTCGTTACTTACAACGGTAATATGCAAACTTTGGTTATGCATACTACCTAGTAAGAAACAAGTAAAGAGGGGCAGCTGTGAACACCAAATTTTGTCCTCTTTTTTTATTTTTATTTTTATTTTCTTTTAGGAATAAAATAAATGAATAAATAAAAAAATAATAAAAAAAGGAAAAAAAAAAAAGAAAAGAAAAGAAGAAGAAATGAAGAAAATAGATAAAAGATTGGGTTCCAGCCCAATCTCCACCAAGAAAAAGGAAAAAGGGGCTTCCAAACCAAAAATAATAGCCCAAACCCACACCTCCTGAACCGGGTCGCGCTTAACCCGGTCCGCGACCCACACCTACCCACCAGAACTCGGGTCGCGCGCGACCCGTTTCACCGACCCGGCCCAACCTTCTTTTTTCTCATCTTCCTCTCCTCTATCCCAACCCTAGCCGCCCCACTCTTTTCTTCCCCATCTCACCGCCTCTTCTCCCTTCTCACTCGCCCTCCATGACCGAACCAAGCCCCTCCTTCATCTTCATCATTGCTTTTCATCATTACTTTTCTACCTTATCTTGTACCTCCACCGCCCCTCTGTCTCTTGCTTCCTCACACCACACGAAATCCTCATCCACCCACCGCTTCACCACAGCTCTGCACGCCTACCTCACCCACCATAGCCATCCCATCACCTCAAATTTTGTCTCCAACCCAGGCTCAACCCATCTAACATCTCAACCCGCGAAGCCCTTTGCATGTGGCTTCATCATTTCGGTTTTGACAGCAGCTTGAAGAAGAGGTCCGAGATTGCGGCTTGAGACACGTGCCAACCGTAGAAGACGAAGAACATCCTTCTTCTCTGAGCAAAATCGAAGAAGGTGTCAGAAAAGCTTTCCTGATTTGGCCGAAAATCACTTGAGAGTTTTTCAATCCCTGTTCAGAGATCTCAAGAACATTTAATGGCATTAAATTTGCCATCATGAAGAAAGCAATTGGATGAGAGAGAGCTGTGAAATTTATGCTATAAAAGGCATGAAGATGGAGATCAAAGGGGGTCGAAAAAATTGAAGGAGGAGGTTCGGCGGAAAGTTTTTTTTATCTCTGTGCTCTATAACTTTGTTTCTCTGCAACTTTAGTTCTCTGATGTCTGAGATTTAGGAGAATTTTTAGAGAGGGTTTAAATTGTTTCTAGGCATCCTGCTGTGGCATTTTGTGTCCTGGGAATTTGCTTTTGTAATTTCTGATAGCATTGGATCAGTAAGCATAGAGAAGAACCGTGTAGAACACTGTTGTTGTTCACAGCCAATAGGTAAAGTCCCTGTCTGATGTTCATCTCCTGGCTATCCTGATTGTGAGGTAAACTTTTTTTATTTTTGAATCCAATGCTAAATTTTTACTATTGCATTGCCTACTGCACTTAATCTACTTGATAGAAAATTTGATTATGTTGTTTGTGCTTGGGTTGTTGTACTGATATTATTGTGCTAGAAGTTCACTGTGATGAGCCTGATAATCTAAAATTAATTCTATCATGCTTTGGATCTGGTTGATGAAATGCATGTAATAAATTTTACGCTCACATGCTGTGAATTTTAATCAAATAAAACTGAGCTGTATGTATTTATTGAAGCCACTTGATTGCCTCAGCTTGGTTTGCTCAAACATCTAAGCTCAAAGTTTATTCATTTTTTAGAAGTAAATTTATCTTGATTATAGAACTCTGAAGCACGCAGGTACTTGTCTTTGTTCGGTAATTTTTGTTACTAGGTTGCAGGCATTTGTTCTGATATAGTGAGAACTATGACAGTTTTTGTTGTTGTTGAATTTTAATGGTTTATATGTACATCCGATTTAGAGTTGAATAGCTAATTTAATTCTAGAATAGGCTTAGATGTGAGAATGGTTTGAAGCATTTCCTTTGAATTGATCAAAAAAAAATATGATGATGTTATGTGAAATAGGATGAATACGTATGAAGCTAGAAGTTGAAGCATTTCCTTTGAATTGATCAAAAAATATGATGATGTTATGTGAAATAGGATGAATACGTATGAAGCTAGAAGTCCATTCATTTTTCTTTCCTCTCATACACTTCATTGTTCTGTTCATGCTTGGCATCATATTTTCATTCATCGTATTAATTTTGGTAGCAAAATGGGTAGGTTGACAAATCTTTTAACAGGGCTCGTGTTCATTGTGAGCTTATATTAATTTGTAAAGGTTGTTTGTTGTTCCTTGGGCTGCATGGTTATGGCAACAATCAAGTCATGCAAATTTACTCTTGACAGTTTTAATGGGTGATGTAAAGCTGGATAGAAATTTGTTTGGGTTTTATGGTCTAGTGTATTGATTTTATTGTGATAACTCTAAATCCTTTTGTGAAGCTGGGCACATTTAATCTAATACCCAAGTTGAATGAAATCTTTGATAGTAAAGATGAGGTAGAAGGTTAATCATGTTTTATATGGTTTGAACTGATTTTTTTTTAGTTAGTAAAAAATGGTCTTTTCATAAATATTGCTTCATGCCTTCTTTTTATATGTCTGGTATGAAGTTCCCTTCTTTTTTTGGGTGATGTCTTTGGCTATGCGTTAAGCTTCACTCGTGTAGTAAAAATGACTAATTTGATTCTAATAATTTGATGGTTCTTTTCTTATGTAAGCAATCAATTTCTTCTTATAATAGAATTCAAAAAGTTACAATCTTTTTTTGTGATATTACCCTTCAATAAGTAAATAAATAAAAGGGATCAATTTTGTAACGTCCCGATTTTCATGTTTTCTAATTCTTCAGTATTTTAACGTATGTATTTTATTCGAGGTCTTAGGAATGGAAATAAAATATTCCGAGACCATAGTCATGCTCGATGATATCGTAGGAAGCTACGATTAAGTTTTGAGTCAAAAACTCAAACGGAGTCCGGTCTGCGTTTTTACACTGACAGTATGATTTTACTTCTCAGAAGACATCAGATGGACCCGTGAACGAGACAGTAAGTCTTAGAATGTGATTCTCTACGTTTTGGTTAAATTTCGTAAAAATTTCAGAAAAATAACTTCCTGACCTTCGTTCGGGTGGAATCCTCAATCGGGTGACGAACGGAGCCACATATGGACTTACTGAGACTCGCCAATAGATAATCTTGATATCACAACATCCCAGGACACTTGGGACAGTATGCCAGAGTCGTCATGACGATCGGGAAAATCTAGACGCAAAATGACCAAAATGCCCCTAACCTTAGTCTTTTGCACTTTTACCATTTTACCCTTTTGGCAAATGACCATTTTGCCCTTAAGTGACTTGTTTTAAGGCTGAACTCAGCCCCTCACACTCTCATTTTCGCACAGCCCTCTCAAAAAGAGAAGAACACCATAGTTACTCTTGAAGAAGCACCATTGTTGTTCTTGAAAAAGCTTGGTTTCTTGTTAGAATCACTTGATTCCTTGAGCAATCTTCCTTCATTTCAAGGTAAGATCACTTCTATGATCTCTTAGCTTCTTGAATATCTCTTTATTTCAAGATCAAGATCCATTTTCATGAAAATCATTTCTTAGATCCAAAACTTTGAAAATCCATAGGAAATTGTAGAAAAATCATTTTGATGTGAGACCAATTTCTTTGAACTCACCTCATCATTCTCTACCTAAACCCAAGAGATTTTGATTCAACTCTCATCATATCTCAAAAAGCACATTAGGGCCGAGCCCTTCTTGATGATGATGAATAGTGTTTTCATCAATTTTTGATTTTTAACACTTGATTTCATCCTTAGCTTTCCTATGCCTTTGAATCCAAGAAATGGACAACTAAGATCAATTCCTAGCTTTATTCTCTTTAGGGTGGCCAAAACCCTCTTTGTGAGAATTGTTGAGTTTGATTTGATTGTTGTTTAATGTTTGATTGTTTGGTTGTTTGTAGTTGGTGTCAACTATCAGGAGGTTCACAAACTGATCAACCGACTTTGATCTGGGAATCTGCTCTTCAACAGGTATGGGGAGAAGAACCTCATCACACCAAGATGGTGGTAGTGAGAATGGTTGTTTACTTTATGTGTGGGTGAAACCCTTTAGTTTGGGTTCACTTTTAATTGTCATGTTTTGTTAAGTTCTCTTCAAGAATAAGGTTGTCTTGATGAGTGTATGCTTTAGTATGTTGTAGTGTGCTTTAGCATATGTTGATGATGAGATGATTGAATGAAAAACCATTTTCATGTATGTTGGAAAACCTACTTTGATCACTAGATCGAGTATGGACTTTTATTGTTGATTATGAGACCATAATGTGTGATGGACTTGGATGTTTGATTATGATGTAGTAATGTGTATTATGGTTATCATGATTGTGTAAGTATTGTGAGCCATACTTTGATTGGTTGGTGAAGTAAATCTTCACACTGGTGCATAGTTGGCTTTTAGCCATAACCTTGAGAAAAGGAAGAGTATGAGTAGTTCTTGAACAATCAAGTTTTGATGTAAAGAAAGTGTTTTCAATAACTTGTGTTTTTCAAAGAAAAACCCTAAGTGACTTTAAATGGAATTAAATCTCAAAGTGTTTTCACCAAAGTGAAACATATTTTATACCTTATCCTTAGTTCATCTAGCTAATCAAGTGACTCAAAATGAGAAAAGAAGTGGTTTCATGAAGAGAATCAAAATGGTTCCATAAGGTTGATGTCTTGTTTTAAGGCAACTATTCGCTAAGCGGATTTACTTCCGCTACGCGAAAAACAGGGAAAGTCTAAGTTGGGCATTACTGCCTCACTTTCGCTAAGCGAATTCATATTCTCTAAGCTAACCAAGCAAATTTCGCTACGCGAATTACGTCTCGCTGAGCGATCCAGAGAAGTCTCCAAAGGAGGTATAACCGCCTCCATTTCGCTAAGCGAAATTATGCTCGCTAAGCGAATGAAGTGAAGTTTCGCTACACGAATTCTGTTTCGCCGAGCGATCCAGAGGTGTTTCCAAAGAGGTGCAACCGTATGAACTTGCGCTAAGCGAATTCATATTCGCTAAGCGAATCCAATATATTTCGCTACGGGATTTGTGTCTCGCCGAGCGAACCAGAGGAGTTCCAAAAGAGGCATTATTGTTTCAATTTCGCTAAGCGAATGTAATTCCGGTAAGCGAATTTCATGTTTCAGAAAATGCTAGAAATGAAGTAAGTAGTTCAAATGTTGTTTTAAATCAAATGAGTTTTCAATTGTAAAAGTTGTTTGGTTTACAAAGGAGTTTTCTAACTCAATCGTAAAGTTTTACGCGTGAAAAACCTAAGTTAAATAATTAACTTAGAGTCGAAGACAAGGGTTAATTAAGTATGGTATGTGGTGGAACAAGACCATGTACTATACCATTGATGACTTAGTACATCAATGAGTTCATAAGACTTAAGTGAAATCAACACTTGTTTCCTTAATTGAAAAACAAGGGATTAATATCTTAGAAAGGCTTAAAGACTTATCTAAGAGGATTCTCAATCCTTACTCATAATGCTTAGTACTTGAGACATAATTCATAAAATGTAAACACAAACACGAAACGTTTTGGTTTTCGAAACAGTAGTTCGATGACGGACCGATGATTCGGATCTAGGTTAACCGTTCAATTGTTTCCGTCTTGTGATGACCGGAATGAGAGAGATCCTGAGATTGTGCAGGTATGGGACTGTACAGTGGAAGGAATCCTGAGGCTATGCAGGTATGGGATTGTATAGTTAAGGGAAGGCATATAAGAATTGATTGGTACTACCCATACCAACAAGATTTATCTTCTTTTCGGGAACTTAGAACATAAGTACTTTATAGTTAAGCGTGCTTGACTTAGAGTAATTATGGGATGGGTGACCTTCTGGGAAGTTTCCTAGAAAGCGTGTGAGTGAGGACAAAACACGCTGAAAAGACTTGTGTTGGTTTGTGGGGACAGTCGACGATTTTGAAAGCAGTCTGGATCATTCCAAAGGAATCACGAGATATTTATCCAATGGATAAATGTTTTATCCGATGGATAAATGTTTTATCCGATGGATAAATGTTTTATAAAACAACGACGTGTGTAGTTTCTAAGGAAGAGAACCTTAGTGAACCTTGAGGTCTATCCAATGGATAGACATTGCTTTATCGCATCTGCTTTGTGTAAGCATTGGCATTTCATGTGCATAGTTGTAAGGCCTTGAGCCTAGGAGTTGAGCTTACACCTTGATGCGGGTGCGAATCTTACGGTGACGATCTTCAATGGTCTTTTTGGAGGTATCAGGGTTGGAAGGGCTGACATGTGACCAGTTGGTGATTCTTCTGTGTCGTGGTGAATCCGTGCAATATACTGATATCCTCTACTAGATGCCGTACTTTTCATGTTTGGTCGAGAGTGTTACCGTAAAGCCAGATACGTGCACGTTACGAATGTTGTAGCATCTTGCTCATGGCTGGCAGAAACCGGAACATCACCTCCCATTCACTCTCTCCGAATGTTTTGTTAGCTCCATGGAGTAGGGGTCAGAGTAGTACCCAGTGACATTGACATTGAGTCATATACATTGCATTGCATTGCATGGCTATTGATGTTTATGGCTATTGATGCTTACATTTACTGTTATACATCGCTGTATTGTTTAAGGATGCCTTATATTATGTTGTTACCTGCTTGACATGATTTATATTGAGAACCTTGTAAGCATGTTGGGTACGCTGTTACCCGGTGAGTCGTCCCGTTTCTACTACTGCTGTTTTGTTGTGTTGATGAACGGGAATCTCACCCATATCTGTATGTTTTCTGGTGGTACTTGCTGTTGATGCTTGAACAGATGGACGCGACGATGGTTCGGTTCCGCAGTCCCTTTGAGTTCGGAGGTGGACTCTTTTGCTGTTTTAGTTTTGTTGTCGGCCAGACTATGTCAGTTTTTGTAGTACCTTTTGGGAGCTATGACTCCTAGTACTTATTGTATTTTCTTATGTCAGTCATACGTTAGACTTATGTCTGTATATAGTGATGTTTCTGTTTTTCCGTTTTCTGTTTTCTGCATTATAATACTGTATGTATGTCCTAGTAATGCATGGTGGACCTAAGTTACTCATTAGTAATATTTATTACCTTTACTAATCCCATTACATCTTTATGAAAAGAAAAGAAAAAGAAAAATCGTATTTTCCGCATAAATAAATATTTTCGGCCTTATAAACGTTCGGGAATGTGACACTCGGGAAAGGGTGTTGCATTATTTGGTATCAGAGCTGGCCGAGTCTTTTTGGGGTTTGTAGGTTATGGTCTGTCTTGTTTGTGTTGTGTTTTCTCTAATTGTCTTTCTGTGCTATTGTTTTTGAGAGAGAACAATGTTGGAGAGGATGATGACTTCGGTCTATCCTTTTGTATTGTTTGTTCTCTGTGTTGTGTTTCTGTGAAGAAGACAACGATTGTTTGTTACTCTCTGCATTATTGTTTCTGAAGGGGAATGATATTGGACAGGGTAGTAATGTTTTTGCTTTCTTGTAAGTTGTCGCTCGCAGAGTTTTTCAGAACGAGTGTTTTCCGACTAGTGCCAGACGAGTTGAAAGACATGGAGTTCTTGCAGCTACGTCAAGGAGGAATGTCTGTCAAAGAATATGCTGATCGTTTTGAGTTCCTGCTGAAGTCTTCGAGGTATTTCCATCTTCATCCCGATGAGAAGTGGAAGTGCACAAAGTTCGAAGAAGGTTTAACGGACGAGATTCGAGGAGAGGTGCTACCTCTTGAGGTCAAAGAGTTCTCAGTTTTGGTAGATGAATGCTTCGTAATCGAAGATCTGATGAAGACTTGTGGAGGAAGGCAACGTCACTCTGGACGGACTAGGTTCCATAAAGGCACTAATGGTCGTGATGATAGATCTCGGTCAAAACCATATTCAAAACAGCAAGGTTAACAACAACGTTCTGTAGGAGGAAGCAGTGGGAGTATTAGTCAATCTGGAAGCGCCCCAAAGAAGTGCATGAAGTGTGGCAAGAACAATCATGTCACCAGAGGATGCTTAATCAAGGGAATCATGTGTTTCAAGTGTGGGAAGCCAGGGCATACTTCACGCAACTGTGTGCAATCAAAAGCTAGATATTCTGTCAACGATGTGCAATCAGCGAAGCCTAAGGCAATGAGTAGAGTTTATACTGGGGATGATGTTGAGACTTCTCAAAAGGAGGATTTGATTCACGGTCAGATCGTCGTGGAAGGTAGAACCTTATCTGTATCTTTCCTTACCCTTAGATTTGGTGATTTTTGAACTTTCTGCAACGCCTGTTATAACTGCGAAAGTCGGTTTGAACTGTTCTATTTTCTGTAATGGATAGAACGTTTTTGATTGATTTAATCTGTTTGCCTCTTCCGCAAATGGATGTGATCATAAGGATGGATTGGTTATCTTGTAACTATATCCTATTAGACGGTGCAAAAAAAACCTTAGTTTTCCCTGATTCGGATAATTCTGGATTTGGATTGCCAACCAAGAAAACGTTTCTTTGAGAGGAGGAGCTCAACGAATACATGTTACTAACGAGTTTCCGGAAGTCTTTCCTGAAGACGTACCTGGTGTACCGCCAGTTCGAGACATCGAGTTGCGATCGATCTTGTGCCAGGAACAGGACTAGCGTCTATGGCACCTTAGCATATGGCACCTGCTGAGTTGGAAACCTTGAAGGAACAGTTGGTGGACTTATAGGGAAAAACAGTTCGTTAGACCCAGTGTGTCGGGAATGCCTGTGCTGTTGGTGAGAAAACAAAGACGAAACATCTTGCTTATGTGTGGATTAGCGCCAGTTGAACAAAGTTACCATTAAGACCAAGTATCATCTTCCGGGAATAAATGACTTGATGGATCAGTTGAGGAGAGCGGCAGTTTTCTCCGAGATTGATTTGCGATCGGGTTATCACCAGATTCGTGTGAAGACAGAAGATATACCGAAAACAGCGTTTCAAACACGCTATGGGCACTACGAGTATCTTGTGATGCCGTTTGGTGTGACGAATGCTCCAGCTATATTCATGGATTATATGAGTAGGATCTTTCGTTCATACCTAGATAAGTTTGTTGTTGTTTCATAGACGACATACTCATCTATTCGCGAAACCAGGAAGTACACGCTGAATATCTTAGTGTGATTCTTCAGGTTCTGAAGGAGAAACAGCTGTATGCAAAGTTGTCCAAGTGTGAGTTTTTCTCGACGAAATAAAGTTTTTGGGTCATGTGATTTCAAAGGAAGGATAAAGCGTTTGAATGGACTGAAGCCTGTGAGGAAAGTTTGCAAGGATTGGAGAGAAGGTTGACTACTTCACCTGTGTTAGTGCTGCCTGATCTCAAGGGAACATTTGTGTTCACACTCCTACATATTCCTCAGTGTATTAGACAATTGAGTGAATTGGTAATATGGTGTCCATTGGTCTGGACATTTTCGTATTACTTCACTGAAAGTTTTGTTATGACTATTTCTTGAGTTATAACATAAACAACTTCTTGATACTGGAAGTTTCTTGATGAAACTTAGTCTAATCACTTTTACTTTTGGTGAAGGTGATCCAGTCTGATTTTTGCCAGACTGTTTATCTTTTGATTCCAAAGTTTATTGGAAGGTTGTTACGAAAGAAGGAACTTTATTGGAGTCATGGATGTAAACATGTATTAGCTATGCATTTTTACACTCACGAACCTACTGAAGAATCTTTTTGCATATTGGATATTCCTGCATTCATTCCAGATTGGTAAAATTCTTTTGTATACTTTCTTTTGAGACCAAGGCCAGAATAAAAAACATTTCCTTTGTTGAAAATTTCTTTCCTTAATCTTCCGCAACCGAGTAGGTTTAGTTTTAAGTCATGGAATTTCGAGGACGAAATTCTTTTAAGAGGGGTAGGAATGTAACGTCCCGATTTTCATGTTTTCTAGTTCTTCAGTATTTTAACGTATGTATTTTATTCGAGGTCTTAGGAATGGAAATAAAATATTCCGAGACCATAGTCATGCTCGACGATATCGTAGGAAGCTACGATTAAGTTTTGAGTCAAAAACTCAAACGGAGTCCGGTCTGCGTTTTTACACTGACAGTATGATTTTACTGCTCAGAAGACCTCAGATGGACCCGTGAACGAGACAGTAAGTCTTAGAATGTGATTCTCTACGTTTTGGTTAAATTTCGTAAAAATTTCAGAAAAATAACTTCCTGACCTTCGTTCGGGCGGAATCCTCAATCGGGTGACGAACGGAGCCACATATGGACTTACCGAGACTCGCCAACAGATAATCTTGATATCACAACATCCCAGGACACTTGGGAGAGTATGCCAGAGTCGTCATGACGATCGGGAAAATCTAGACGCAAAATGACCAAAATGCCCCTAACCTTAGTCTTTTGCACTTTTACCATTTTACCCTTTTGGCAAATGACCATTTTGCCCTTAAGTGACTTGTTTTAAGGCTGAACTCAGCCCCTCACACTCTCATTTTCGCACAGCCCTCTCAAAAAGAGAAGAACACCATAGTTACTCTTGAAGAAGCACCATTGTTATTCTTGAAAAAGCTTGGTTTCTTGTTAGAATCACTTGATTCCTTGAGCAATCTTCCTTCATTTCAAGGTAAGATCACTTCTATGATCTCTTAGCTTCTTGAATATCTCTTTATTTCAAGATCAAGATCCATTTTCATGAAAATCATTTCTTAGATCCAAAACTTTGAAAATCCATAGGAAATTGTAGAAAAATCATTTTGATGTGAGACCAATTTCTTTGAACTCACCTCATCATTCTCTACCTAAACCCAAGAGCTTTTGATTCAACTCTCATCATATCTCAAAAAGCACATTAGGGCCGAACCCTTCTTGATGATGATGAATAGTATTTTCATCAATTTTTGATTTTTAACACTTGATTTCATCCTTAGCTTTCCTATGCCTTTGAATCCAAGAAATGGACAACTAAGATCAATTCCTAGCTTTATTCTCTTTAGGGTGGCCGAAACCCTCTTTGTGAGAATTGTTGAGTTTGATTTGATTGTTGTTTAATGTTTGATTGTTTGGTTGTTTGTAGTTGGTGTCAACTATCAGGAGGTTCACAAACCGATCAACCGACTTTGATCTGGGAATCTGCTCTTCAACAGGTATGGGGAGAAGAACCTCATCACACCAAGATGGTGGTAGTGAGAATGGTTGTTTACTTTATGTGTGGGTGAAACCCTTTAGTTTGGGTTCACTTTTAATTGTCATGTTTTGTTAAGTTCTCTTCAAGAACAAGGTTGTCTTGATGAGTGTATGCTTTAGTATGTTGTAGTATGCTTTAGCATATGTTGATGATGAGATGATTGAATGAAAAACCATTTTCATGTATGTTGGAAAACCTACTTTGATCACTAGATCGAGTATGGACTTTTATTGTTGATTATGAGACCATAATGTGTGATGGACTTGGATGTTTGATTATGATGTAGTAATGTGTATTATGGTTATCATGATTGTGTAAGTATTGTGAGCCATACTTTGATTGGTTGGTGAAGTAAATCTTCACACTGGTGCATAGTTGGCTTTTAGCCATAACCTTGAGAAAAGGAAGAGTATGAGTAGTTCTTGAACAATCAAGTTTTGATGTAAAGAAAGTGTTTTCAATAACTTGTGTTTTTCAAAGAAAAACCCTAAGTGACTTTAAATGGAATTAAATCTCAAAGTGTTTTCACCAAAGTGAAACATATTTTATACCTTATCCTTAGTTCATCTAGCTAATCAAGTGACTCAAAATGAGAAAAGAAGTGGTTTCATGAAGAGAATCAAAATGGTTCCATAAGGTTGATGTCTTGTTTTAAGGCAACTATTCGCTAAGCGGATTTACTTCCGCTACGCGAAAAACAGGGAAAGTCTAAGTTGGGCATTACTGCCTCACTTTCGCTAAGCGAATTCATATTCTCTAAGCTAACCAAGCAAATTTCGCTACGCGAATTACGTCTCGCTGAGCGATCCAGAGAAGTCTCCAAAGGAGGTATAACCGCCTCCATTTCGCTAAGCGAAATTATGCTCGCTAAGCGAATGAAGTGAAGTTTCGCTACACGAATTCTGTTTCGCCGAGCGATCCAGAGGTGTTTCCAAAGCGGTGCAACCGTATGAACTTGCGCTAAGCGAATTCATATTCGCTAAGCGAATCCAATATATTTCGCTACGCGATTTGTGTCTCGCCGAGCGAACCAGAGGAGTTCCAAAAGAGGCATTATTGTTTCAATTTCGCTAAGCGAATGTAATTCCGGTAAGCGAATTTCATGTTTCAGAAAATGCTAGAAATGAAGTAAGTAGTTCAAATGTTGTTTTAAATCAAATGAGTTTTCAATTGTAAAAGTTGTTTGGTTTACAAAGGAGTTTTCTAACTCAATCGTAAAGTTTTACGCGTGAAAAACCTAAGTTAAATAATTAACTTAGAGTCGAAGACAAGGGTTAATTAAGTATGGTATGTGGTGGAACAAGACCATGTACTATACCATTGATGACTTAGTACATCAATGAGTTCATAAGACTTAAGTGAAATCAACACTTGTTTCCTTAATTGAAAAACAAGGGATTAATATCTTAGAAAGGCTTAAAGACTTATCTAAGAGGATTCTCAATCCTTACTCATAATGCTTAGTACTTGAGACATAATTCATAAAATGTAAACACAAACACGAAACGTTTTGGTTTTCGAAACAGTAGTTCGATGACGGACCGATGATTCGGATCTAGGTTAACCGTTCAATTGTTTCCGTCTTGTGATGACCGGAATGAGAGAGATCCTGAGATTGTGCAGGTATGGGACTGTACAGTGGAAGGAATCCTGAGGCTATGCAGGTATGGGACTGTATAGTTAAGGGAAGGCATATAAGAATTGATTGGTACTACCCATACCAACAAGATTTATCTTCTTTTCGGGAACTTAGAACATAAGTACTTTATAGTTAAGCGTGCTTGACTTAGAGTAATTATGGGATGGGTGACCTTCTGGGAAGTTTCCTAGAAAGCGTGTGAGTGAGGACAAAACACGCTGAAAAGACTTGTGTTGGTTTGTGGGGACAGTCGACGATTTTGAAAGCAGTCTGGATCATTCCAAAGGAATCACGAGATATTTATCCAATGGATAAATGTTTTATCCGATGGATAAATGTTTTATAAAACAACGACGTGTGTAGTTTCTAAGGAAGAGAACCTTAGTGAACCTTGAGGTCTATCCAATGGATAGACATTGCTTTATCGCATCTGCTTTGTGTAAGCATTGGCATTTCATGTGCATAGTTGTAAGGCCTTGAGCCTAGGAGTTGAGCTTACACCTTGATGCGGGTGCGAATCTTACGGTGACGATCTTCAATGGTCTTTTTGGAGGTATCAGGGTTGGAAGGGCTGACATGTGACCAGTTGGTGATTCTTCTGTGTCGTGGCGAATCCGTGCAATACACTGATATCCTCTACTAGATGCCGTACTTTTCATGTTTGGTCGAGAGTGTTACCGTAAAGCCAGATACGTGCACGTTACGAATGTTGTAGCATCTTGCTCATGGCTGGCAGAAACCGGAACATCACCTCCCATTCACTCTCTCCGAATGTTTTGTTAGCTCCATGGAGTAGGGGTCAGAGTAGTACCCAGTGACATTGACATTGAGTCATATACATTGCATTGCATTGCATGGCTATTGATGTTTATGGCTATTGATGCTTACATTTACTGTTATACATCGCTGTATTGTTTAAGGATGCCTTATATTATGTTGTTAACTGCTTAACATGATTTATATTGAGAACCTTGTAAGCATGTTGGGTACGCTGTTACCCGTTGAGTCGTCCCGTTTTTACTACTGCTGTTTTGTTGTGTTGATGAACGGGAATCTCACCCATATCTGTATGTTTTCTGCTGGTACTTGCTGTTGATGCTTGAACAGATGGACGCGACGATGGTTCGGTTCCGCAGTCCCTTTGAGTTCGGAGGTGGACTCTTTTACTGTTTTAGTTTTGTTGTCGGCTAGACTATGTCAGTTTTTGTAGTACCTTTTGGGAGCTATGACTCCTAGTACTTATTGTATTTTCTTATGTCAGTCATACATTAGACTTATGTCTGTATATAGTGATGTTTCTGTTTTTCCGTTTTATGTTTTCTGCATTATAATACTGTATGTATGTCCTAGTAATGCATGGTGGACCTAAGTTCACTCATTAGTAATATTTATTACCTTTACTAATCCCATTACATCTTTATGAAAAGAAAAGAAAAAGAAAAATCGTATTTTCCGCATAAATAAATATTTTCGGCTTTATAAACGTTCGGGAATGTGACACTCGGGAAAGGGTGTTGCAAATTTGGTTGTACAACTTGTTGATTCCTCAACCGTTTGAGAAAAATCTAAGTTTTTTGCAACTTGGCCTCTCAAAATTCCTTTTCATAAATATATTTTTATTTCTTTTACTCTAAAGTACAAATTATTAAAACTTCCTTTTTTACAAATACTTTACTTCCTAAAATAATACTTAACGAAAGGAAATCAATTTAGTTTTACGACTTATTAATTTCCTAATCATTCAAGAGGAATTTAAGCTTCTATAGCTTGATTCCTCAAAATTTATTTTAAGGATAAAAATTTGCTCTTAAAAAAAATATAAAACTGTAAAAATCTTTTTTTAAAAAAAAATAGTGGTGAGAATCAATTTAGTTGCAACAGCTTGTTGATTTTACTGCTTGAGTCATTTTAACTGAAACAGTTCAATGACTTATTTTCAAAAAAAATATTTCAAAAGAACTTTTTTAAACGAAAAGGGGTTAAAATAATAATTTGCACAATCAAAAGGGTAACCATTATTAGCAATGGATGTTCCAGGGTGCCGTGGGGTAAACCCCCATGCCTTCCCTAGACATAATCGACTCCCGAACCCTAAACTCTCTATTTCAAAATGAGACCATTTGCCTTTCAATATAAAAAGGGTTTTCCAACGTTTTTCCCTAAAATAAAATTTTGGTGGCGACTCCCAAAAGCAAGAAGAAAAATAAGAGGCGAAACCTCTTTCCCGTCGCGCCGTTTGCGACAGCCGTTAAAGGCTATGGTAATTGCCGCTATAACTTTTGACTTTTAGCGGCAATTATTTGGGTCTTTACCAGCTTTTCCTACAATTGCCGGGAAAGCTTTTAGCGACACTGGATATGCCGGCAAATTAATAATTGTTGGTAAAGGATTTGGCGGCCATTATTTTTGCTGCTAAAGATCATAATAATTGCCGCTAAAAGTGTATTTTGTTGTAGTGGTGGATCATTGCTTATAATTAATGACATTAAAGGTTTTATGTCATACTTGTTAAGTGATGTTTATCCAAAGATGACTTGCATGTTAATATTAGTATGAATGATTGCTCATTAAACTATGTTTGTTTAGCATCATTATTGTTATGTGAATGTATTTAAGTATTACCCAAAGGTGAACTTAGATACGTAATTAAAGGTTATATTAGTTTGAATCCTTTAAGTTTTACTCAAAGTATTAATGTGTGAGTTTGTTTTCAATGTTTGTTGTAACGCCCCAATTTTCAAGTCTCATAATTATTCAGTATTTAAGCGTTTGTATTTTATTGGAGGCTCTAGAGAGTGAAATAAAATATTTTGAGAACATAGGCATGCCCTACACAACCATAGGAAGTCATGGTTAAGTTTTGGACGAAAGCTCAAACGGAGCCCGGTCTGCGTTTTTCATTGACAGTAGTAGTATTTTACTACTATCAAGACCAAATTTTGACTCGTGATTGATTAAGGTTGATATGTTGAACTGTTTATGTGCTTATCTGTTAATCTGTTATGTTGAACTGCTTGTGTGATTAGCTATTTGTCTGTTACCGTGATGATATTTGTATTGGCATAATTACTGTTGCGATATTTTATTGTGATTGGCTGGATGATTGTTGATGAGAGTATGGTGAGTTCTGATGTTGTTCGGGTTGATACCATCGTGGTCCTAACCATGGAGCTGTGGCTCATAGACGCAAGGCGTCGTGATGTTGATGTTGATGATAATGTTGATGTTGATGTTGATGTGGATGCAATGCATTGTGGTCGTGGCCGAGTTCTTAGGTGTGAGGTCCCGGTATCAAACTGTGATGGATGTGTGATGCACATCATAGCATTTCATACCACAACATTTTTGTGCCAAAGGGGGATGTCCAATTGGGGACGTGATGTTTTTAATCCCGAGGCGGGGTGTCCAATTGGGGACGTGATGTTATCCCGACGGGGATGTCCAACTGGAGATGTGATGTATCGGCCGACATGCATATAGGGAAGTCAACATGTACATAGGGACTAGTATCCCTCATATAGGTTTGATTTTAGAGATTGAAATTTGAGATGGTTGTGCTGTATGACTTAAGGGATGAGTGTTAGTGTGTTGTTCATTTTCCGTATGTGTGTGCTGGATGTATATATATGCTGTACTGATGCCCCTCTCCCATATTTGATGATGCATGTTTCTTATCTCCCTGTATTTTCTCTATGTGTTCTTTTATTTTATGGGAAGACCCCATGGAGGAACCAATTGCTGAAGAACTAGATGGCACTCCTTATGAGCCCGATGCCGGTGGACGAGCCCAGGACCTTGGCCCCGAGAGGTTGGGAATTGATCGTGGTTAGCCAGAGAGTTGTCTCTCGGCCTTTTATTTTTATTTTTGCTTATCATCTGTATTATGCACTCCGTATGTATATAGTATTACTTTAGCCCTACTGACGGGGCAATCGATGCATGTATGTATCTTTTACATTTGAACTGCGTTATTATGATATATGCGCGTATTGGCATAGCCTTGATATAATTTCGTTTTCGCGTTTTAACCTTTCCGCTGCGTTTCGTCTTAATAAAGCCCGTTAACGTTATACTACGGTTTAAGGCTTAGTTAAATATCTTAGGTTCTCCAATGGGACGGAGGGTCGTCTCATTTAGTGGTATCAGAGCGGTTTAGTTCTACAACGGGCCTTGAGGGTCGTTGAGACCACACAGTCTGGGTTGGAGCCGGAAATAGTGGAGTCTGGAACCATTGTTGTGAGGTCTAGGAAGTATACTAGCTTGATAAGTTGGATCCCTATTGGATGCCGACTATGTTAGAAGTTGGGTAGAGTGTCCGATACGCGAGTTATCTTGTGTGATAACTGTTTCCGTTGTGGCAAGCTGGGCCACTATGTCCGCGAGTGTCGGCAAGGAGGTACCGGGAGAAGTCAAGTTCAGTGGCGAGGCGAGAGTCTCAGAATGCGGGAGCGAGACAATAAGTGGCAAGTCAGCAGAGCAGGCCACAGACGATGGGAAGAGTGTTCGTCGTGAGAGGATCTGAAGTTTTTCAATATTCCGATTTTTTACAAGGTAAGTGCCGAGTAGTTGGGAGACTCTTATCTGTTTTATTTGATTCAGGGGCTACACATTCTTTTATATCATTAGCGTGTATGGATCATTTGAATTTGCCTGTTTCATCCTTACCGTATGATTTAACTGTTTCTACACCTACGGGTGATTCCCTGATAACCCTATTTATCTGTTTAAAATGCCCAGTTGTTTTAGAGAACCAATCTCTTCTTGTAGACCTAGTCTATCTGCCTATGCAGCAAATCGATGTTATCCTAGGCATGGACTGGCTTTCGGCCAACCATGTGGTACTAGACTGTTCAAATAAAACCCTCTGCTTTTTCGAGCAATCTGGATCATTGCCTGCCAATGATGCTATGTTGGGAGCTGAAAAATCAATTGGACGACATGCTGAAGAAGCAGTTTATAAGACCAAGTGTTTCCCCATGGGGAGCACCTGTGTTATTCGTTAAGAAGAAGGACGGTAGTTCAAGGTTGTGTGTGGACTATCGACAGCTCAATAAGGTGACGATCAAGAATAAATACCCGTTGCCAAGGATTGAGATCTTATGGACCAGTTGAGGGGAGCAATGGTATTCTCTAAGATTGATCTGAGATCCGGTTATCATCTGATAAGGGTGAAGGAAGATGATATAGCGAATATTGCTTTTAGGAGTTCGTATGGGCACTACGAGTATCTAATTATGCCTTTTGGTGTGACTAATGCTCTTGCAGTATTCATGGACTATATGAATAGAATCTTCAGACCGTACCTTGATAAGTTTGTCATTGTTTTTATTGATGACATCCTTATCTACTCCTTAGACAAGGAAGAACATCAAGTGCATTTGAGCTTTGTACTTCAAGTTCTTAAGGACAGACAACTCTATGCCAAGTTGTCGAAGTGCGAGTTCTGGCTAGAAGAGGCACAATTCCTTGGACATGTGATCGACAAGGATGGTATTGTAACGCCCCAATTTTCACGTTTTCTAATTCTTCAGTATTTTAACGTATGTATTTTATTCGAGGTCTTAGGAATGGAAATAAAATATTCCGAGACCATAGTCATGCTCGACGATATCGTAGGAAGCTACGATTAAGTTTTGAGTCAAAATCTCAAACGGAGTCCGGTCTGCATTTTTACACTGACAGTATGATTTTACTGCTCAGAAGACCTCAGATGGACCCGTGAACGAGACAGTAAGTCTTAGAATTCGATTATCTACGTTTTGGTTAAATTTCGTAAAAATTTCAGAAAAATCACTTCCTGACCTTCGTTCGGGCGGATTTCTCAATCGGGTGACGAACGGAGCCACATATGGACTTACCGAGACTCGCCAACAGATAATCTTGATATCACAACATCCCAGGACATTTGGGAGAGTATGCCAGAGTCATCATGACGATCGGGAAAATCTAGACGTGAAATGACCAAAATGCCCCTAACCTTAGTCTTTTGCACTTTTACCATTTTACCCTTTTGGCAAATGACCATTTTGCCCTTAAGTGACTTGTTTTAAGGCTGAACTCAGCCCTCACACCCTCTCATTCACGCAGCCCAGCCCCTCTTGAAGAGTCAAGAACACCATCTTCAACTTTAGAGAGAGAACACCATTGTTGTTCTTGAGAAAAGCTTGAGTTCTTGTTGGAATCACTTGATTCCTTGAGCAATCTTCCATCATTTCAAGGTAAGATCACTTCTATGATCTCTTAGCTTCTTGAATATCTCTTTATTTCAAGATCAAGATCCATTTTCATGAAAATTATTTCTTAGATCCAAAACTTTGAAAATCCATAGAAAATTGTAGAAAAATCATTTTGAGGTAAGACCAAGTTCTTTGAACTCACCTCATCATTCTCTATCTAAACCCAAGAGCTTATGATTCAACTCTCATCATAGCTCAAAAAGCACATTAGGGCCGAACCCTTCTTGATGATGATGAATAGTGTTTTCATCAAGTTTTGATTTTTAACACTTGATTTCATCCTTAGCTTTCCTAATGCTTTTGAATCCATGAAATGGAAAACTAAGATCAATTCCTAGCTTTATTCTCTTTAGGGTGGCCGAAACCCTCTTTGTGAGAATTGTTGAGTTTGGTTTGATTGTTGTTTAATGTTTGATTGTTTGGTTGTTTGTAGTTGGTGTCATCAGAAGGTTCACAAACCGATCAACCGACTTTGATCTGGGAATCTGCTCTTCAACAGGTATGGGGAGAAGAACCTCATCACACCAAGATGGTGGTGGTGAAGATGGTTGTTTACTTTATGTGTGGGTGAAACCCTTTAGTTTGGGTTCACTTTTAGTTGTTATGTTTTGTTAAGTTCTCATGGAGAACAAGAATGTCATGATGAGTTTATCCTTTAGTATGTTGTGTTGTGTTTTAGCATATGTTGATGATGAGATGATTGAATGAAAAACCATTTTCATGTATGTTGGAAAACCTACTTTGATCACTAGATCAAGTATGGACTTTTTATTGTTGATTATGAGACCATAATGTGTGATGGACTTGGATGTTTGATTATGATGTAGTAATGTGTATTATGGTTATCATGATTGTGTAAGTGTTGTGAGCCATACTTTGATTGGTTGATGAAGTAAAACCTCACATTGATTCCTAGTTGGCTATTAGCCATGATCTTGAGGAAAGGAAGGATATGAATAGTTCTTGGACAAGTCAAGTCTTGATGTAAAGAAAGTGTTTTCAATAACTTGTGTTTTTCAAGGAAAAACCCTAAGTGACTTTAAAGGGAATTAAATCTCAAAGTGGTTTCACCAAAGTGAAACATGTTTTATACCTTATCCTTAGTTTATCTAGCTAATCAAGTGACTCAAAATGAGAAAAGAAGTGTTTTCATGAAGAGAATCAAAATGGTTCCATAAGGTTGATGTCTTGTTTTAAGGCAATTTTTCGCTAAGCGAATTTACTTTCGCTACGCGAAAAACAGGGAAAGTCTAAGTTGGGCATCATTGCCTCATTTTTCGCTAAGCGAATTCATATTCGCTAAGCGAACCCAGAGAACCCAGCAAATTTCGCTACGCGAATTACATCTCGCTGAGCAATCCAGAGAAGTCTCCAATAGAGGTGTAACCGTCTGAACTTGCGCTAAGCGAATCATATTCGCTAAGCGAATCCAATATATTTCGCTACGCGATTTGTGTCTCGCCGAGCGAACCAGGGGAGTTCCAAAGGAGGCATTACTGCCTCATTTTCGCTAAGCGAATGGAATTCCGCTAAGCGAATTTCATGTTTCAGAAAATGCTAGAAATGAAGTAAGTAGTTCAAATGTTGTTTCAAATCAAATGAGTTTTTAATTGTAAAAGTTGTTTGGTTTACAAAAAGAGTTTTCTAACTCAATCGTAAAGTTTTACGCGTGAAAAACCTAAGTTAAGTAATTAACTTAGAGTTGAAGACAAGAGTTAATTAAGTATGGTATGTGGTGGAACAAAACCATGTGCTATACCATTGATGACTTTGTACATCAATGAGTTCATAAGACTTAAGTGAAATCAACACTTGTTTCCTTAATTGAAAGACAAGGGATTAATATCGTAGAAAGGCTTAAAGACTTATCTAAGAGGATTCTCAATCCTTATTCATAATGCTTAGGACTTGAGACATAATTCATAAGACGTAAACACAAACACGAAACGTTTTGGTTTTCGAAACAGTAGTTCGATGACGGACCGATGATTCGGATCCAGGTTAATCGTTCAATTGTTTCCGTCTTGTGATGACCGGAATGAGAGAGATCTTGAGGCTATGCAGGTATGGGACTGTATAGTTAAGGGAAGGCATATAAGAATTGATTGGTACTACCCATACCAACAAGATTTATCTTCTTTTCGGGAACTTAGAACATAAGTACTTTATAGTTAAGCGTGCTTGACTTAGAGTAATTATGGGATGGGTGACCTTCTGGGAAGTTTCCTAGAAAGCGTGTGAGTGAGGACAAAACACGCTGAAAAGACTTGTGTTGGTTTGTGGGGACAGTCGACGATTCTGAAAGCAGTCTGGATCATTCCAAAGGAATCACGAGATATTTATCCGATGGATAAATGTTTTATCCGATGGATAAATGTTTTATAAAACAAAGACGTGTGTGGTTTCTAAGGAAGAGAACCTTAGTGAACCTTGAGGTTTATCCAATGGATAGATATTGCTTTATCGCATCTGCTTTGTGTAAGCATTGGCATTTCATGTGCATAGTTGTAAGGCCTTGAGCCTAGGAGTTGAGCTTACACCTTGATGCGGGTGCGAATCTTACGGTGACGATCTTCAATGGTCTTTTTGGAGGTATCAGGGTTGGAAGGGCTGACATGTGACCAGTTGGTGATTCTTCTGTGTCGTGGCGAATCCGTGCAATACACTGATATCCTCTACTAGATGCCGTACTTTTCATGTTTGGTCGAGAGTGTTACCGTAAAGCCAGATACGTGCACGTTACGAATGTTGTAGCATCTTGCTCATGGCTGGCAGAAACCGGAACATGTCCTCCCATTCACTCTCTCCGAATGTTTTGTTAGCTCCATGGAGTAGGGGTCAGAGTAGTACCCAGTGACATTGACATTGAGTCATATACATTGCATTGCATTGCATGGCTATTGATGTTTATGGCTATTGATGTTTACATTTACTGTTATACATCGCTGTTCTATTTAAGAATGCATTGTATTGTACTGTTATTGTACTGTTAACTGCTTAACCTGATTTATATTGAGAACCTTTATAAGCATGTTGGGTACGTTGTTACCCGGTGAGTCGTCCCGTTTTTACTACTGCTGTTTTGTTGTGTTGATGAACGGGAATCTCACCCATATCTGTATGTTTTCTGCTGGTACTTGCTGTTGCTGTTTGAACAGATGGACGTGACGATGGTTCAGTTCTGCAGTCCCTTTGAGTTCGGAGGTGGACTCTTTTGCTGTTTTAGTTTTGTTGTCGGCCAGACTATGTCAGTTTCTGTAGTACCTTTTGGGAGCTATGACTCCTAGTACTTATTGTATTTTCTTATGTCAGTCATACATTAGACTTATGTCTGTATACAGTAGTGTTGATGTTTCTGTTTTTGTTTTCTGTTTCTGTATTTATAATACTGTATGTATGTCCTAGTAATGCATGGTGAACCTAAGTTCACTTATTAGTATTATTTATTACCTTTACTAATCCCATTACATCTTTATGAAAAGAAAAGAAAAAGAAAAATCATATTTTCCGCATTAATAAATATTTTCGGCCTTATAAACGTTCGGGAATGTGATACTCGGGAAAGGGTGTTGCAGGTATAGCAGTAGATCTTGCAAAAGTAGGAGTTGTGGTTGAGTAGGATAGCCCTAAGACGGTAAGTGGGATTAGAAGTTTTCTCGGGCTAGCAGGATACTACAGGAGGTTTATCGAGGGGTTCTCGAAGATTGCGTTACCTCTGATGAAGTTAACAAGGAAAGAAAAAGCGTATGAAAGGACATAAGAGTGTGAGGCTAGTTTCCAAGAGCTGAAAAGGAGGCTAACTACATCTCCAGTACTAGTCTTGCTAGATCCATCAACGTTGTTCGATGTGTACTATGATGCATCGTATCAAGGTTTGGGTTGCGTACTCATGCAAGAGAGGAAAGTGATAGCCTATGCTTCTAGACAACTAAAAGTGCATGAATGGAATTACCCAACCTATGACCTAGAGTTGGCTGCAATAGTGTTTGCATTTAAGATATGGAGACACTATCTCTATGGCGCTAAATCCAGTGTGTTTAGTGACCATAAAAGTTTAAAGTATCTGTTCGACCAAAAGGAGTTGAACATGCGGAAGAGGAGATGGATGGAATTCATAAAGGATTATTAATTTGATCTATAGTACCACCCAAGAAAGGCCAACGTGGTAGCAGATGCATTGAGTCAGAAATCTTTGCATATGTCGGCTCTGATGGTGAAAGAGTTGTAGTTGTTAGAGCTGTTCAGAGATCTGAACTTGGACGTGGAGTGGTGTAAGGATAAGAGAAGTTTAGGAATGATCACTATCACTAGTGACTTTCTGAACTGGATCTGAAAAAATCAAGGAGAAGATCAGTACCTACAGGAAAGGAACCAGATGCTAGAAGAGGGAAGGACTTCAGATTTTAAGAGAGGTGCTGATGGAATCCTGAAGTTTGGAGACAAGATATGTATACCCAAGGATAGCGAAGTTAGGAACATGATATTGGAAGAGGCACACAAGATCAAGCTAAGTTTCCATCCTGGATCTACAAAAGTGTACCGGGACCTAAAGGGAATGTTTTGGTGGCCCGAGATGAAGAAGGAAGTAGCGGAGTATGTCCAATCCTGTTTGGTATGTCAAAAGGCAACGATTGAACACCAAAAACCAGTAGGGTTATTGCAATCACTGGATGTCCCAGAATGTGGGATAACATTGTAATGGATTTTGTTTCCGGACTACCAAGGACGCAAAAGAGGTGCAATGCAATTTGGGTAATCGTTGACAGGCTTACGAAATGTGCTCATTTCCTGCTGATCAACCAAAGGTATTCTTTGGAAAGATTAACCTAGATTTACGTCAAGGAAGTGGTAGCATGGACTACCTTCGAGCATAATTTCGGATAGGGATCCGAGATTTACTGTCAGGTTTTGGCAGAGTTTAAACAGTGCGTTAGGAACTAAGCTAAGGATGAGTCCAGCCTATCATCCGCAGACGGATAGTCAGTCTGAAAGCATGATTCAATCTTTGGAGGATCTTTTAAGAGCATGTGTTTTGGAAAACACAGGAAGTTGGGACGAATTCCTTCCACTGATTGAATTCACGTACAACAATAGTTTCCACTCGAGTAGTGGCATGGTGCCATACGAGGCGTTGTATGGACAAAAGTGTAGAACACCGCTCTGTTGGTATGCAACCGGGGAGAATTAGTTGATAGGCCCAGAGTTGGTGCAGCGAACAACGGAACAAGTTAAGAAAATTCGGGAAAGGATGAAAGTCGCACAGAATTGACAAAAGAGCTACAATGACAAGGGAAGGAGACCTTTGGAGTTCCAGGAAGGTGATCATGTCTTTATGAGAGTCACTCCAAGAACTGGAATCGGCAGGGCAATCAAATGCAGAAGCTTACACCTAGATTCATTGGACCATTTCAAATCCTTCGCCGAATTGGTCCAGTTGTCTACCAAATTGCTTTACCTCCCAACCTATCCAATATTCATAATGTATTCCATGTACCCAACTTAGAAAATACCATCCTGATCCATCACACGTGATAGAGCCTGAATCAATCCAGATAAGGGAGAACTTGGAATATGAAGCGCTGCTTGTACAAATCGAGGACAAGAGGGTGAAAGAACTCCGTGGGAAGCAGATTCCCTTAATCAAGGTCATATGAGATGCTACAATAGGAGATGCCACCTGAGAACGTGAAGAAGATATGCAACAGCGATATCCCCATTTATTCTAAGGTACTTCGAATTTCGAGGATGAAATTCTTTTTAAGGGGGTAGTAATGTAACACCCCATTTTTTTAAAGCTTTCTAAAGACAATAAACAGTATTTATGAATTTTTATTTTATTGGAGGGTCTAGAGAGTGAAATAAAATAAACTGAGACCATAGTCATGCTCTATGCTATCGTAGGGAGTTACGGTTAAATTTTGGGTCGAAAACTCAGACGGAGCCCGGTCTACGTTTTTCACTGACAGTAATGTATTACTACTCAAAAGACCTAATTTGAACTCGTGAACGAGACAGTTAGTCTTAGAATTGAATTTTCTACAATTTTGCTAAAATTGGTTTCACGCTCTAAAAAGCGGAATAATAATAAACTATTCGGGCGAAAACTCGAACTGGGAGAAAAACAGAGCTGTATATGGATTTAACGGGACCCGCTGTAACATCCCAATTTTCACATCAGTAAAGTATACAACTTTTATCTGAGTCACAGTGGCAAAATTGTAAATATCAAGATATTTTGGACAAGTAATCATGACTACTTTAGAAAAGTAATCATAACATAGATGACTCATGGTGGTGAGTCATGGTGGAGTAATCATGATGGTGATGAGTCATGGTAATGACTCATCCAGTTACTAATCACATTCAGGAACCACGTCTTTCGTCTAGTATTTGATTTTATCAATATGTATCCACTTTTTGGATACAATATAGATATTGTTTTACTCTACATTACTAGTAGAGAATTATGGTTAAGATTTGGGTTGAAGACTCAGACGAAATCCGGTCTGCATACAAAATCACCAGAACCGGTAACGGATAAACCTCACATCGCTTTCATGCCACCTCCACATGACACCTCACCTTATTATCCACTAGGTAATTATTACACGGGTGACTCACCTAGGTGAGTCACCATAGTAATGATGGCAAAGGGTGAGCCACAACACCATAGTAATGATGAGGATGTAGAAAATGACAATTTTGCCCCAAAGGAAATGACAATTTTGCCCTGAAGTAATTTTTATACAATCCTTATAACGCCCCGATTTTCACCTTTTCTATTTTTTCAGTATTTTAACGTCTTTATTTTATTCGAGGTCGTAGTAATGGAAATAAAATATTCCGAGACCATAGTCATGCTCGACGATATCGTAGGAAGCTACGATTAAGTTTTGAGTCGAAAACTCAAACGGAGTCCGGTCTGCGTTTTTACACTGACAGTATGATTTTATTGCTCAGAAGACCTCAGATGGACACGTGAACGAGATAGTAAGTCTTAGAATTCGATTATCTACGTTTTGGTTAAATTTCACAAAAACTTCAGAAAAATCACTTCCTGACCTTCGTTCGGGCGGAATCCTCAATCGGGTGACGAACGGAGCCACATATGGATTTACCGGAACTCGCCAATGGATAATCTTGATATCACATCATCCCAGGACACTCGGGAGAGTATGCCAGAGTCGTTATGACGTTCGGAAATATCTGGATGCAAAATGACCAAAATGCCCCTAACCTTAGTTTTTTACACTTTTACCATTATACCCTTTTGGCAAATGACCTTTTTACCCTTAAGTGAGCTTTTAAGAGGCTGAACTCAGCCCCTCAATCTCTCAGTTTCATGCACAGCCCCCTCCCCTTTAGAGCTCCGTAGTTGTTCTTGAGAGAAAACTCCATTTTCATCCTTGAAAAGCTTGAATCACTTGTTAGAATCACTTGATTCCTTGAGCAATCTTCCTTCATTTCAAGGTAAGATCACTTCTATGATCTCTTAGCTTCTTGAATCTTTCTTTATTTCAAGATCAATGTTCATTTTCATGAAAAGAAATTCTTAGATCCAAAACTTTGAAAATCCATAGGAAATTGTAGAAAAATCCTTTTGAGGTAAGACCAAGTTCTTTGAACTCACATCATCAATCTCTACCTAAACCCAAGAGCTTATGATTCAAATCTCCTCATAGCTCAAAAAGAACTTTTTGGCTGAACCCTATTTGATGATGATGAATAGTGTTTTCATCAATTTTTGATTTTTAACACTTTATTTCATCCTTAGCTTTCCTAATGCCTTCGAATCCATGAAATGGAAAACCAAAACCAATTCCTAACCTTTTTAACCTAGGGTGGCCGAAATCCTCTTTGTTAGAATAGTTGAGATTGGCTTTGATTGTTGTTTAATGTTGGATTGTTGTGTTGTTGTAGTTGTTGACGATTATCAGGAGGTTCACAAACCGATCAACCGACTTTGATTCGGGAATCTGCTCATCAACAGGTATGGGGAGATGAACCTCATCACACCAAGATGGTGGTGGTGAAGATGGTTGTTTAAGGTATGTGTGGGTGAAACCTTTTAGTTTGGATTCACTTTTAATGGTTAAGTTGTGTTAAGTTCTCCAAGAGAACAATGTGTGATATTTGTAGTTATGCCTTATCATGTGTTTTATGCCTTATTATTTGTTTTATGACGATGTTGTCTAGGTGAGAAAATGACTTCTTGCATGATGAAAAACCTACTTTGATTATTAGATCAAGTATAGACTTTTGTATTTATGTGCTTAATTATGATGCAATGTTGTGGGTTATGGTTTATCATGATTGTGTAAGTTTTGTGAGCCACACTTTGATTAGTTGATGAAGTAAAACTTCACATTGGTTCCTAGTGGGCTATTAGCCATGACCTTGAGAAAAGGAAGAATATGGGTAGTTCTTGGACAAGTCAAGTTTTGATGTAAAGAAAGTGTTTTCAATAACTTGTGTTTTTCAAAGAAAAACCCTAAGTGACTTTGAATGGAATTAAATCTCAAAGTGTTTTCACCAAAGTGAAACATGTTTTATACCTTATCCTTAGTCCATCTAGTTAATCAAGTGACTCAAAATGAGAAAAGAAGTGGTTTCATGAAGAGAATCAAAATGGTTCCATAAGGTTAATGTCTTGTTTTAAGGCAACTTTTCGCTAAGCGAATTTACTTTCGCTAAGCGAAAATAGAGGAATTCCAAGTTGGGCATCACTGCCTCACTTTCGCTAAGCGAATTAATATTCGCTAAGCGAACCAAGCGAATTTCGCTACGCGAATTATGTCTCGCCGAGCGATCCAGAGGAGTCTCAAAAGAGGTATAACCGTCTCCATTTCGCTAAGTGAAATGATACTCGCTAAGCGAATAAAGTGGAATTTCGCTACGCGATTTATGTTTCGCCGAGCGATATAGAGGAGTTCCAAAGGAGGCATTATTGCTTCGATTTCGCTAAGCGAATTTCATGTTTCAGAAAATGCTAAAAATAGAGTAAGTAAGTGATGCAAAAGTTGTTTCAAATCAATTTAGTTTTCAATTGAGAAGATGTTTTGGTTTACAACGGAGTTTTTAACTCAAACTGTAAAGTTTTACGCTTTAAAAACCTAAGTTAAGTAATTGACTTAGAGTTGAAGACAAGGGATAATTAAGTGTAATATGTGGTGAAACAAGACCATATACTATACCATTGATGACTTAATACATCAATGACTTCATAAGACATAAACACAAACATGAAACGTTTTGGGTTTTGAAACAGTAGTTCGATGACGGACCGGTGATTCGGAACCCGATCAGTCGTTCAATTGTTTCAATCTTGTGATGACTCGATCTCGGAGAGATCACGAGATTTATCCTATGGATAAAGGTTTTGTTTTCAAAAGACGCGTATAGTTCCTAAGGAAGAGAACCTTAGTAGACTTCGAGGTTTATCCGGGGGATAGACATTGCTTGATCGCATCTACTTTGTGTAAGCATTGGCATTTCATTTGCATAGTCGTAAGGCCTTGAGCCTAGGAGTTGAGCTTACACCTTGATGCGGGTGCGAATCTTACGGTGATGATCTTCAATGGCCTTTTTGGAGGTATCAGGGTTGGAAGGGCTTACATGTGACCAGTTGGTATCTCTTCTGTGTCGTGGCAAATCCGTGCAATACACTGATATCCTCTACTAGATGCCGTACTTTTCATGTTTGGTCAAGAATGTTTCCATAAAGCCAGATACGTGCAAGTTACGAATGTTGTAGCATCTTGCTCATGGTTGGCAGAAATCGGAACATGTCCTCCCATTCACTCTCTCTGACGTTTTGTTAGCTCCATGGAGTAGGGGTCAGAGTAGTACCCAGTGACATTGACATTGAGTCATATACATTGCATTGTATTGCATGGCTATTGGTGTTTACATTTACTGTTGTACATCGTTGTACTGTTTAAGAGAACCTTATTTTATGCTGTAACTGCTTAACATGATATTATGCTGTCAACTGCTTAATATGTTTGACATTGAGAATTCTTGTAAGCATTTTGGGTACGCTGTTACCCAGTGAGTCGTCCCGTTTTTACTACTGCTGTTTTGTTGTGTTGATGAATGGGAATCTCACCCATATCTGTATGTTTTCTGTTGGTACTTGCTGTTGCTGTTTGAACAGATGGACGTGACGATGGTTCAGTCCAGTAGTTTCCTTGAGCTCTGAACGGACTCTTTTACTGTTTTAGTTTTGTTGTCGGCCAGACTATGTTAGTTTTTGTAGTACCTTTTGGGAGCTACGACTCCTAGTACTTATTGTATCTTTTTATGTCAGTTATACATTAGACCTATGTCTGTATATAGTACTATTTCTTTTTCTGTTTATGTCCCTGTATTTATTATGCATTATGTTCTAGAAATGCATGGCGAACCTAAGTTCGTTTATTAGTATTATTTACCTTTACTAAATCCCATTACATCTTGTGAAAAGAAAAAAAAAAAAAAGAAAACCGTATTTTCCGCATTAATGAATATTTTCGGCCTTATAAACGTTCGGGAATGTGACACTCGGGAAAGGGTGTTGCATTATTTGGTATCAAAGCTGGCCGAGTCTTTTTGGGGTTTGTAGGTTATGGTCTGTCTTGTTTGTGTTGTGTTCTCTGTGTGTTTCTCTATTGTTTGCTTTAGTTTTGTTGTGGTTTCTTGAGTTTGACAGTTCTGGTTTTGAAGGTAGCAATGGCTGCTCAAAACCTGACTGCTACTGTGAACGCCATACGGGAAATGGCTGCTGCTATGGTTCAACGTGAAGAAAGAGCTGCTGGAGGTAGAGGACTGGATGAATTTCTTCGTCAGAATCCACCTCAATTCAAGGGTGAATTCAATCCTGAGTTAGCTGAACGCTGGATCCTAACGCTGGAAAAGATCTTTGGAGCGATGAGATGCACAGAGAATGACAAGGGTGTCTATGCAACCTATATGCTGGTGGAGGATGCTGAATACTGGTGGGAAGGAGCCCGTCAGATGCTGATTCACGATTAACAAGCTGTGGATTGGAATGCTTTTAGGGGAAAATTCCTGGAGAAGTATTTTCCTGCGAGTGCATGGCACGAGAAAGAGATGGAGTTCCTCCAACTGAGACAAGGGGGAATGACCGTAGCTGAATACGGGGCCAAATTTGAAAGTCTAGCGAAGTTCTCAAATTACTTTCTGGACAACCCAAGAGAGGAGTGGAAGTGCAGAAAATTTGAAGGAGGTCTGAGGATCGACTTGAAAAGAGCTGTTGTTCCTCTAGAAATTTCTGTTTTTTTGAGGTTGATGGAGAAGTGTCGTCTGATCGAGAGTTTGGAGCCCAAGGACAAGTGGGTACAGAGTTCTGGACCGAGCAAGTTCCAGAGAGGAAGCGGTGGTCGAGACAACAAATCTCGATGGAAGCCGTATGCAAAGCAACAAGATCGACAACAACGTTCTGTTGGAGGAAGCAGTGGGAGTTTCAATCAGTTTGGAAATGCCCCAACCAAGTGCATGAAGTGTGGGAAGAGCAATCACATCACCAGAGATTGTTCGATCAAAGGGATTATCTGCTTCAAGTGTGGGAAGCCGGGACACATCTCACGTGAATGCATGCAACCAAAATTGGAACATTCTGTCAACAATGTCCAAGCTGCAAGGCCTAAGATGAAGGGCAGAGTCTACACTATGGGTGGTGGTGAAGCTTCTCAAAATGAAGACTTGATCCAAGGTCAGTGTGTCATGGGAGGTAAAACCTTAGCTGTACTATTTGATTCAGGCGCAACGCATTCCTTTATTGCTTATGACTGTGTGAATCTGTTGGGATTACCTGTGTCTTATTTACCTTTTGATTTGGTAATTTCTACGCCTACTGCAAAGCCTGTTATAACCACGAAAGTTTGTTTGAACTGTTCTATTTCTGTTAAAGATAGAACATTTTTGATTGATTTGATCTGTATGCCTCTTTCGCAAATGGATGTAATCTTAGGAATGGATTGGTTGTCTTCTAATCATATCCTGTTGGACTATGCAAATAAAACCTTAGTTTTCCCTAGTTGTGAGAATTCTGGATTTTTGACTGCCAACCAAGTAAACGCTTCTTTGAGAGAAGGAGCTCAAGGATACATGTTACTATCTTCTTTGGAGGTCAAGAGCGAGCTAGTCTTAGAGCGCATACCTGTCGTGAATGAGTTTCCAGAAGTCTTTCCTGAAGACGTACCAGGTTTGCCGCCAGTTCGGGACATCGAGTTTGTGATCGATCTTGTGCCAAGAACATGACCAGTGTCTATGGCACCGTATGGTATGGCACCTGCTGAGTTGGAAACCTTGAAGGAACAGTTGGTAGACTTATTGGGGAAGCAGCTTGTTAGACCCAGTGTGTCGTTGTGGGGAGCACCTGTGCTGTTGGTGAAAAAGAAAGATGGAACATCTCGCCTATGCGTGGATTATCGCCAGTTGAATAAGGTTACTATTAAGAATAAGTATCCACTTCCGAGGATAGATGACTTGACGGATCGGTTGAGGGGAGCGGCGGTTTTCTCCAAGATTGATTTGCGATCGGGTTATCACCAGATTCGTGTGAAGGCAGAAGATATACTGAAGACAGCGTTTCGAACACGCTATGGGCACTACAAGTATCTTGTGATGCCGTTTGGTGTGACGAATGCTCCAGCCATATTCATGGACTATATGAATAGGATCTTTCGTCCATACCTGGATAAGTTTGTCGTTGTCTTCATAGATGACATACTTATCTATTCGCGAGACTAGGAAGAACATGCTGAACATCTTAGTGTAGTTCTTCAGGTTCTGAAAGAGAAACAGCTGTATGCAAAGTTGTCCAAGTGTGAGTTTGGCTCGACGAAGTGTAGTTTATGGGTCATGTAATTTCAAAGGAAGGAATTGCTGTAGATCTGTCGAAGGTCGAAGCAGTTCTTGAGTGGGAAAGACCAACCACAGTGACTGAGATACGCAGTTTTGTGGGTTTGGCTGGGTATTATCGGAGGTTCATCGAGGGATTTTCTAAGATTGTAGGACCTCTTACCCATTTGACGAGGAAGGACAAAGCGTTTGAATGGACTGAAGCCTGTGAACAGAGTTTTCAAGAGTTGAAAGAGAGGCTGACTACATCTCTAGTGTTGATATTGCCAGATCTAAGCGAATCTTTTGAAGTGTACTGTGATGCTTCATACCAAGGTTTAGGTTGTGTTCTAATGCAGAATCGGAAGGTGGTAGCGTATGCCTCGAGACAGTTGAAAGTGCACGAGAAGAATTACCTAACTCATGATTTGGAGTTAGCAGCGGTAGTCTTTGAGTTGAAGATTTGGATGAATTACTTGTATGGTTCGACGTTCAATGTTTTCAGTGATCATAAGAGCTTGAAGTATCTGTTCGATCAGAAAGAGCTCAACATGAGGCAAAGACGGTGGCTGGAATTTTTGAAGGACTATGATTTCCAGTTACAGTATCATCCGGGAAAAGCTAATGTGGTAGCGGATGCCTTGAGTAGAAAAGTGTTACATGTGTCTGCCATGATGGTTAAGGAACACGAGTTGTAGGAACAGTTCAGAGATATGCTTCTGTCTGTGGTTAGTATGCCAGGAAGACTATGTGTGGGTATGGTTACAGTATCTTGTGATCTGATCGACCAGATTCGGGAGAAACAAGTATATGACCAGTATCTGGAAAAAGAGCGAAGGAATCTAAAGAAAGGGATGACATCGGAATACAAAGAAGAAACAGATGGAATCCTAAGACGAGGAGAACGAGTTTGTGTGCCAAACGACCCAGAGATAAGAAGGTTAATTCTGGACGAAGCTCATAGGAGCAAGTTAAGTATGCATCCAGGGTCAACCAAGATGTACCAAGACCTGAAGCGATTGTTTTGGTGGCAAGGCATGAAAAGAGATGTAGCCGATTATGTGGCATCTTGCTTAGTGTGTCAGAAAGCAAAGGTTGAACATCAGAGGCCAGCTGGAATGTTACTTTCGTTGGATATCCCAGAGTGGAAATGGGACGGCATAGCAATGGATTTCGTGACGTGTTTGCCAAGGACACCTAAAGGAAACGATTCCATTTGGGTTATAATTGATAGGCTTACGAAATCAGCTCATTTTCTACCGATTAATCTCAAGTATTCTATGGAAAAGCTTACTCAGATTTATATCAGTGAGATTGTAAGACTGCATGGAGTACCTTCAAGTATCATATCGGATAGAGACCCGCATTTTTCTTCACGTTTTTGGCAAAGTTTACATGAAGCTTTAGGAACGAAGTTACGACTAAGTTTGGTTTACCATCCTCAAACTGATGGACAATCGGAAAGAACGATTCAGTCTTTAGAGGATGTGTTGAGGGCGTGTGTGTTGGAACATGCCGGAAGTTGGGAGAATTTCCTACCGTTGATAGAGTTTACCTACAACAACAGTTATCATTCGAGTATAGGGATGGCACCCTACGAAGCTTTATACGGATGACGTTGCAGAACACCTTTTTGTTGGTACTAAGATGGAGAAAGTGCTTCATTAGGACCTGAACTAGTGCAACAAACAACTGAGAAGGTAAAACTAATTCAAGAAAAGATGAGGATAACTCAGAGCCGACAGAAGAGTTATGCGGATAAAAGACGTAGGCCACTTGAGTTCGAGGAAGGGGATCATGTGTTTTTGAGAGTCACTCTGATGACTGGGGTGGGCAGGGTCCTGAAGTCCAGAAAACTCACTCCAAAATTCATTGGACCCTATCAAATTCTTCGTTAGATAGGTCCAGTAGCTTACCAAATAGCTTTACCGCCTTTTCTATCCAACCTTCATAATGTTTTTCATGTTTCGCAATTGCGAAAGTATATTCCTGATCCCAGTCATGTCATAGAGTCTGATTCAGTACAGCTAAAGGATAACCTAACCTATGAGACATTGCCGGTTAAGATCGAGGATAGAAGGATAAAGAAACTGTGAGGGAAGGAGATAGCTTTAGTCAAAGTTATCTGGAACGAGACTACAGGTGATGCTACCAGGGAAAGAGAAGAGGACATGCAACAACAGTATCTGAGTTTGTTTTAAGAGGTACGTATAATTTCGAGGACGAAATTCTTTTAAGAGGGGTAGGAATGTAACGCCCCAATTTTCACGTTTTCTATTTCTTCAGTATTTTAACGTCTTTATTTTATTCGAGGTCTTAGGAATGGAAATAAAATATTCCGAGACCATAGTCATGCTCGACGATATCGTAGGAAGCTACGATTAAGTTTTGAGTCGAAAACTCAAACGGAGTCCGGTCTGCATTTTTACACTGACAGTATGATTTTACTGCTCAGAAGACCTCAGATGGACCCGTGAACGAGATAGTAAGTCTTAGAATTCGATTATCTACGTTTTGGTTAAATTTCACAAAAACTTCAGAAAAATAACTTCCTGACCTTCGTTCGGGCGAAATCCTCAATCGGGTGACGAACGGAGCCACATATGGATTTACCGGGACTCGCCAATGGATAATCTTGATATCACATCATCCCAGGACACTTGGGAGAGTATGCCAGAGTCGTCATGACGTTCGGAAATATCTGGACGCAAAATGATCAAAATGCCCCTAACCTTAGTCTTTTACACTTTTACCATTATACCCTTTTGGCAAATGACCATTTTACGCTTAAGTGAGCTTTTAAGAGGATGAACTCAGCCCCTCAACTTCTCACTTTCTCGCACAGCCCCCTCTCCTTTAGAGCTCCATAGTTGTTCTTGAGAGAAAACTCCATTTTCATCCTTGAAAAGCTAGAATCACTTGTTGGAATCACTTGATTCCTTGAGCAATATTCCTTCATTTCAAGGTAAGATCACTTCTATGATCTCTTAGCTTCTTGAATCTTTCTTTATTTCAAGATCAATCTTCATTTTCATGAAAAGAAATTCTTTGATCCAAAACTTTGAAAATCCATAGGAAATTGTAGAAAAATCCTTTTAAGGTAAGACCAAGTTCTTTGAACTCACATCATCAATCTCTACCTAAACCCAAGAGCTTATGATTCAACTCTCCTCATAGCTCAAAAAGCACTTTTTGGCCGAACCCTATTTGATGATGATGAATAGTGTTTTCATCAATTTTTGATTTTTAACACTTGATTTCATCCTTAGTTTCCTAATGCCTTTGAATCCATGAAATGGAAAACCAAAACCAATTCCTAACCTTTTTAACCTAGGGTGGCCAAAATCCACTATGTTAGAATAGTTGAGATTGGCTTTGATTGTTGTTTAATGTTGGATTGTTGTGTTTTTGTAGTTGTTGACGATTATCAGGAGGTTCACAAACCGATCAACCGACTTTGATCCGGGAATCTCCTCATCAACAGGTATGGGGAGATGAACCTCATCACACCAAGATGGTGGTGGTGAAGATGGTTGTTTAAGGTATGTGTGGGTGAAACCTTTTAGTTTGGATTCACTTTTAATGGTTAAGTTGTGTTAAGTTCTCCAAGAGAACAATGTGTGATATTTGTAGTTATGCCTTATCACGTGTTTTATGCCTTATTATTTGTTTTATGATGATGTTGTCTAGGTGAGAAAATGACTTCTTGCATGATGAAAAACCTACTTTGATTATTAGATCAAGTATAGACTTTTGTATTTATGTGCTTAATTATGATGCAATGTTGTGGGTTATGGTTTATCATGATTGTGTAAGTTTTGTGAGCCACACTTTGATTAGTTGATGAAGTAAAACTTCACATTGGTTCCTAGTGGGCTATTAGCCATGACCTTGAGAAAAGGAAGAATATGGGTAGTTCTTGGACAAGTCAAGTTTTGATGTAAAGAAAGTGTTTTCAATAACTTGTGTTTTTCAAAGAAAAACCCTAAGTGACTTTGAATGGAATTAAATCTCAAAGTGTTTTCACGAAAGTGAAACATGTTTTATACCTTATCCTTAGTCCATCTAGTTAATCAAGTGACTCAAAATGAGAAAAGAAGTGGTTTCATGAAGAGAATCAAAATGGTTCCATAAGGTTAATGTCTTGTTTTAAGGCAACTTTTCGCTAAGCGAATTTACTTTCGCTAAGCGAAAATAGAGGAATTCCAAGTTGGGCATCACTGCCTCACTTTCGCTAAGCGAATTAATATTCGCTAAGCGAACCAAGCGAATTTCGCTACGCGAATTATGTCTCGTCGAGCGATCCAGAGGAGTCTCAAAAGAGGTATAACCGTCTCCATTTCGTTAAGTGAAATGATACTCGCTAAGCGAATAAAGTGGAATTTCGCTACGCGATTTATGTTTCGCCGAGCGATATAGAGGAGTTCCAAAGGAGGCATTATTGCTTCGATTTCGCTAAGCGAATTTCATGTTTCAGAAAATGCTAAAAATAGAGTAAGTAAGTGATGCAAAAGTTGTTTCAAATCAATTTAGTTTTCAATTGAGAAGATGTTTTGGTTTACAACGGAGTTTTTAACTCAAACTGTAAAGTTTTACGCTTTAAAAACCTAAGTTAAGTAATTGACTTAGAGTTGAAGACAAGGGATAATTAAGTGTAATATGTGGTGAAACAAGACCATATACTATACCATTGATGACTTAATACATCAATGACTTCATAAGACATAAACACAAACATGAAACGTTTTGGGTTTTGAAACAGTAGTTCGATGATGGACCGGTGATTCGGAACCCAATCAGTCGTTCAATTGTTTCAATCTTGTGATGACTCGATCTCGGAGAGATCACGAGATTTATCCTATGGATAAAGGTTTTGTTTTCAAAAGACGCGTATAGTTCCTAAGGAAGAGAACCTTAGTAGACTTCGAGGTTTATCCGGGGGATAGACATTGCTTGATCGCATCTACTTTGTGTAAGCATTGGCATTTCATTTGCATAGTCGTAAGGCCTTGAGCCTAGGAGTTGAGCTTACACCTTGATGCGGGTGCGAATCTTACGGTGAAGATCTTCAATGGCCTCTTTGGAGGTATCAGGTTTGGAAGGGCTTACATGTGACCAGTTGGTATCTCTTCTGTGTCGTGGCGAATCCGTGCAATACACTGATATCCTCTACTAGATGCCGTACTTTTCATGTTTGGTCAAGAATGTTTCCATAAAGCCAGATACGTGCAAGTTACGAATGTTGTAGCATCTTGCTCATGGTTGGCAGAAATCGGAACATGTCCTCCCATTCACTCTCTCCGACGTTTTGTTAGCTCCATGGAGTAGGGGTCAGAGTAGTACCCAGTGACATTGACATTGAGTCATATACATTGCATTGCATTGCATGGCTATTGGTGTTTACATTTACTGTTATACATCGTTGTACTGTTTAAGAGTACCTTATTTTATGCTGTAACTGCTTAACATGATATTATGCTGTCAACTGCTTAATATGTTTGACATTGAGAATTCTTGTAAGCATGTTGGGTACGCTGTTACCCAGTGAGTCGTCCCGTTTTTACAACTGCTGTTTTGTTGTGTTGATGAACGGGAATCTCACCCATATCTGTATGTTTTCTGTTGGTACTTGCTGTTGCTGTTTGAACGGATGGACGTGACGATGGTTCAGTCCAGTAGTTTCCTTGAGCCCTGAGCGGACTCTTTTGCTGTTTTAGTTTTGTTGTCGGCCAGACTATGTTAGTTTTTGTAGTACCTTTTGGGAGCTACGACTCCTAGTACTTATTGTATCTTTTTATGTCAGTTATACATTAGACCTATGTCTGTATATAGTACTATTTCTTTTTCTGTTTATGTCCCTATATTTATTATGCATTATGTTCTAGAAATGCATGGCGAACCTAAGTTCGTTTATTAGTATTATTTACCTTTACTAAATCCCATTACATCTTGTGAAAAGGAAAAAAAAAAAAACCTTACTTTCTGCATTAATGAATATTTTCGGCCTTATAAATGTTCGGGAATGTGACACTCGGGAAAGGGTGTTGCATTATTTGGTATCAGAGCTGGCCGAGTCTTTTTGGGGTTTGTAGGTTATGGTCTGTCTTGTTTGTGTTGTGTTCTCTGTGTGTTTCTCTATTGTTTGCTTTAGTTTTGTTGTGGTTTCTTGAGTTTGACAGTTCTGGTTTTGAAGGTAGCAATGGCTGCTCAAAACCTGACTGTTGCTGTGAACGCCACACGGGAAATGGCTGCTGCTATGGTTCAACGTGAAGAAAGAGCTGCCGGAGGTAGAGGACTGGATGAATTTCTTCGTCAGAATCCACCTCAATTCAAGGGTGAATTCAATCCTGAGTTAGCTGAACGCTGGATCCTAACGCTGGAAAAGATCTTTGGAGCGATGAGATGCACAGAGAATGACAAGGGTGTCTATGCAACCTATATGCTGGTGGAGGATGCTGAATACTGGTGGGAAGGAGCCCGTCAGATGCTGATTCACGATTAACAAGCTGTGGATTGGAATGCTTTTAGGGGAAAATTCCTGGAGAAGTATTTTCCTGCGAGTGCATGGCACGAGAAAGAGATGGAGTTCCTCCAACTGAGACAAGGGGGAATGACCGTAGCTGAATACGGGGCCAAATTTGAAAGTCTAGCGAAGTTCTCAAATTACTTTCTGGACAACCCAAGAGAGGAGTGGAAGTGCAGAAAATTTGAAGGAGGTCTGAGGATCGACTTGAAAAGAGCTGTTGTTCCTCTAGAAATTTCTGTTTTTTTGAGGTTGATGGAGAAGTGTCGTCTGATCGAGAGTTTGGAGCCCAAGGACAAGTGGGTACAGAGTTCTGGACCGAGCAAGTTCCAGAGAGGAAGCGGTGGTCGAGACAACAAATCTCGATGGAAGCCGTATGCAAAGCAACAAGATCGACAACAACGTTCTGTTGGAGGAAGCAGTGGGAGTTTCAATCAGTTTGGAAATGCCCCAACCAAGTGCATGAAGTGTGGGAAGAGCAATCACATCACCAGAGATTGTTCGATCAAAGGGATTATCTGCTTCAAGTGTGGGAAGCCGGGACACATCTCACGTGAATGCATGCAACCAAAATTGGAACATTCTGTCAACAATGTCCAAGCTGCAAGGCCTAAGATGAAGGGCAGAGTCTACACTATGGGTGGTGGTGAAGCTTCTCAAAATGAAGACTTGATCCAAGGTCAGTGTGTCATGGGAGGTAAAACCTTAGCTGTACTATTTGATTCAGGCGCAACGCATTCCTTTATTGCTTATGACTGTGTGAATCTGTTGGGATTACCTGTGTCTTATTTACCTTTTGATTTGGTAATTTCTACGCCTACTGCAAAGCCTGTTATAACCACGAAAGTTTGTTTGAACTGTTCTATTTCTGTTAAAGATAGAACATTTTTGATTGATTTGATCTGTATGCCTCTTTCGCAAATGGATGTAATCTTAGGAATGGATTGGTTGTCTTCTAATCATATCCTGTTGGACTATGCAAATAAAACCTTAGTTTTCCCTAGTTGTGAGAATTCTGGATTTTTGACTGCCAACCAAGTAAACGCTTCTTTGAGAGAAGGAGCTCAAGGATACATGTTACTATCTTCTTTGGAGGTCAAGAGCGAGCTAGTCTTAGAGCGCATACCTGTCGTGAATGAGTTTCCAGAAGTCTTTCCTGAAGACGTACCAGGTTTGCCGCCAGTTCGGGACATCGAGTTTGTGATCGATCTTGTGCCAAGAACATGACCAGTGTCTATGGCACCGTATGGTATGGCACCTGCTGAGTTGGAAACCTTGAAGGAACAGTTGGTAGACTTATTGGGGAAGCAGCTTGTTAGACCCAGTGTGTCGTTGTGGGGAGCACCTGTGCTGTTGGTGAAAAAGAAAGATGGAACATCTCGCCTATGCGTGGATTATCGCCAGTTGAATAAGGTTACTATTAAGAATAAGTATCCACTTCCGAGGATAGATGACTTGATGGATCGGTTGAGGGGAGCGGCGGTTTTCTCCAAGATTGATTTGCGATCGGGTTATCACCAGATTCGTGTGAAGGCAGAAGATATACTGAAGACAGCGTTTCGAACACGCTATGGGCACTACAAGTATCTTGTGATGCCGTTTGGTGTGACGAATGCTCCAGCCATATTCATGGACTACATGAATAGGATCTTTCGTCCATACCTGGATAAGTTTGTCGTTGTCTTCATAGATGACATACTTATCTATTCGCGAGACTAGGAAGAACATGCTGAACATCTTAGTGTAGTTCTTCAGGTTCTGAAAGAGAAACAGCTGTATGCAAAGTTGTCCAAGTGTGAGTTTGGCTCGACGAAGTGTAGTTTTTGGGTCATGTAATTTCAAAGGAAGGAATTGCTGTAGATCTGTCGAAGGTCGAAGCAGTTCTTGAGTGGGAAAGACCAACCACAGTGACTGAGATACGCAGTTTTGTGGGTTTGGCTGGGTATTATCGGAGGTTCATCGAGGGATTTTCTAAGATTGTAGGACCTCTTACCCATTTGACGAGGAAGGACAAAGCGTTTGAATGGACTGAAGCCTGTGAACAGAGTTTTCAAGAGTTGAAAGAGAGGCTGACTACATCTCTAGTGTTGATATTGCCAGATCTAAGCGAATCTTTTGAAGTGTACTGTGATGCTTCATACCAAGGTTTAGGCTGTGTTCTAATGCAGAATCGGAAGGTGGTAGCGTATGCCTCGAGACAGTTGAAAGTGCACGAGAAGAATTACCTAACTCATGATTTGGAGTTAGCAGCGGTAGTCTTTGCGTTGAAGATTTGGATGAATTACTTGTATGGTTCGACGTTCAATGTTTTCAGTGATCATAAGAGCTTGAAGTATCTGTTCGATCAGAAAGAGCTCAACATGAGGCAAAGACGGTGGCTGGAATTTTTGAAGGACTATGATTTCCAGTTACAGTATCATCCGGGAAAAGCTAATGTGGTAGCGGATGCCTTGAGTAGAAAAGTGTTACATGTGTCTGCCATGATGGTTAAGGAACACGAGTTGTAGGAACAGTTCAGAGATATGCTTCTGTCTGTGGTTAGTATGCCAGGAAGACTATGTGTGGGTATGGTTACAGTATCTTGTGATCTGATCGACCAGATTCGGGAGAAACAAGTATACGACCAGTATCTGGAAAAAGAGCGAAGGAATCTAAAGAAAGGGATGACATCGGAATACAAAGAAGAAACAGATGGAATCCTAAGACGAGGAGAACGAGTTTGTGTGCCAAACGACCCAGAGATAAGAAGGTTAATTCTGGACGAAGCTCATAGGAGCAAGTTAAGTATGCATCCAGGGTCAACCAAGATGTACCAAGACCTGAAGCGATTGTTTTGGTGGCAAGGCATGAAAAGAGATGTAGCCGATTATGTGGCATCTTGCTTAGTGTGTCAGAAAGCAAAGGTTGAACATCAGAGGCCAGCTGGAATGTTACTTTCGTTGGATATCCCAGAGTGGAAATGGGACGGCATAGCAATGGATTTCGTGACGTGTTTGCCAAGGACACCTAAAGGAAACGATTCCATTTGGGTTATAATTGATAGGCTTACGAAATCAGCTCATTTTCTACCGATTAATCTCAAGTATTCTATGGAAAAGCTTACTCAGATTTATATCAGTGAGATTGTAAGACTGCATGGAGTACCTTCAAGTATCATATCGGATAGAGACCCGCATTTTTCTTCACGTTTTTGGCAAAGTTTACATGAAGCTTTAGGAACGAAGTTACGACTAAGTTTGGTTTACCATCCTCAAACTGATGGACAATCGGAAAGAACGATTCAGTCTTTAGAGGATGTGTTGAGGGCGTGTGTGTTGGAACATGCCGGAAGTTGGGAGAATTTCCTACCGTTGATAGAGTTTACCTACAACAACAGTTATCATTCGAGTATAGGGATGGCACCCTACGAAGCTTTATACGGATGACGTTGCAGAACACCTTTTTGTTGGTACTAAGATGGAGAAAGTGCTTCATTAGGACCTGAACTAGTGCAACAAACAACTGAGAAGGTAAAACTAATTCAAGAAAAGATGAGGATAACTCAGAGCCGACAGAAGAGTTATGCGGATAAAAGACGTAGGCCACTTGAGTTCGAGGAAGGGGATCATGTGTTTTTGAGAGTCACTCTGATGACTGGGGTGGGCAGGGTCCTGAAGTCCAGAAAACTCACTCCAAAATTCATTGGACCCTATCAAATTCTTCGTTAGATAGGTCCAGTAGCTTACCAAATAGCTTTACCGCCTTTTCTATCCAACCTTCATAATGTTTTTCATGTTTCGCAATTGCGAAAGTATATTCCTGATCCCAGTCATGTCATAGAGTCTGATTCAGTACAGCTAAAGGATAACCTAACCTATGAGACATTGCCGGTTAAGATCGAGGATAGAAGGATAAAGAAACTGTGAGGGAAGGAGATAGCTTTAGTCAAAGTTATCTGGAACGAGACTACAGGTGATGCTACCAGGGAAAGAGAAGAGGACATGCAACAACAGTATCTGAGTTTGTTTTAAGAGGTACGTATAATTTCGAGGACGAAATTCTTTTAAGAGGGGTAGGAATGTAACGCCCCAATTTTCACGTTTTCTATTTCTTCAGTATTTTAACGTCTTTATTTTATTCGAGGTCTTAGGAATGGAAATAAAATATTCCGAGACCATAGTCATGCTCGACGATATCGTAGGAAGCTACGATTAAGTTTTGAGTCGAAAACTCAAACGGAGTCCGGTCTGCATTTTTACACTGACAGTATGATTTTACTGCTCAGAAGACCTCAGATGGACCCGTGAACGAGATAGTAAGTCTTAGAATTCGATTATCTACGTTTTGGTTAAATTTCACAAAAACTTCAGAAAAATAACTTCCTGACCTTCGTTCGGGCGAAATCCTCAATCGGGTGACGAACGGAGCCACATATGGATTTACCGGGACTCGCCAATGGATAATCTTGATATCACATCATCCCAGGACACTTGGGAGAGTATGCCAGAGTCGTCATGACGTTCGGAAATATCTGGACGCAAAATGATCAAAATGCCCCTAACCTTAGTCTTTTACACTTTTACCATTATACCCTTTTGGCAAATGACCATTTTACGCTTAAGTGAGCTTTTAAGAGGATGAACTCAGCCCCTCAACTTCTCACTTTCTCGCACAGCCCCCTCTCCTTTAGAGCTCCATAGTTGTTCTTGAGAGAAAACTCCATTTTCATCCTTGAAAAGCTAGAATCACTTGTTGGAATCACTTGATTCCTTGAGCAATATTCCTTCACTTCAAGGTAAGATCACTTCTATGATCTCTTAGCTTCTTGAATCTTTCTTTATTTCAAGATCAATCTTCATTTTCATGAAAAGAAATTCTTTGATCCAAAACTTTGAAAATCCATAGGAAATTGTAGAAAAATCCTTTTAAGGTAAGACCAAGTTCTTTGAACTCACATCATCAATCTCTACCTAAACCCAAGAGCTTATGATTCAACTCTCCTCATAGCTCAAAAAGCACTTTTTGGCCGAACCCTATTTGATGATGATGAATAGTGTTTTCATCAATTTTTGATTTTTAACACTTGATTTCATCCTTAGTTTCCTAATGCCTTTGAATCCATGAAATGGAAAACCAAAACCAATTCCTAACCTTTTTAACCTAGGGTGGCCAAAATCCACTATGTTAGAATAGTTGAGATTGGCTTTGATTGTTGTTTAATGTTGGATTGTTGTGTTTTTGTAGTTGTTGACGATTATCAGGAGGTTCACAAACCGATCAACCGACTTTGATCCGGGAATCTCCTCATCAACAGGTATGGGGAGATGAACCTCATCACACCAAGATGGTGGTGGTGAAGATGGTTGTTTAAGGTATGTGTGGGTGAAACCTTTTAGTTTGGATTCACTTTTAATGGTTAAGTTGTGTTAAGTTCTCCAAGAGAACAATGTGTGATATTTGTAGTTATGCCTTATCACGTGTTTTATGCCTTATTATTTGTTTTATGATGATGTTGTCTAGGTGAGAAAATGACTTCTTGCATGATGAAAAACCTACTTTGATTATTAGATCAAGTATAGACTTTTGTATTTATGTGCTTAATTATGATGCAATGTTGTGGGTTATGGTTTATCATGATTGTGTAAGTTTTGTGAGCCACACTTTGATTAGTTGATGAAGTAAAACTTCACATTGGTTCCTAGTGGGCTATTAGCCATGACCTTGAGAAAAGGAAGAATATGGGTAGTTCTTGGACAAGTCAAGTTTTGATGTAAAGAAAGTGTTTTCAATAACTTGTGTTTTTCAAAGAAAAACCCTAAGTGACTTTGAATGGAATTAAATCTCAAAGTGTTTTCACGAAAGTGAAACATGTTTTATACCTTATCCTTAGTCCATCTAGTTAATCAAGTGACTCAAAATGAGAAAAGAAGTGGTTTCATGAAGAGAATCAAAATGGTTCCATAAGGTTAATGTCTTGTTTTAAGGCAACTTTTCGCTAAGCGAATTTACTTTCGCTAAGCGAAAATAGAGGAATTCCAAGTTGGGCATCACTGCCTCACTTTCGCTAAGCGAATTAATATTCGCTAAGCGAACCAAGCGAATTTCGCTACGCGAATTATGTCTCGTCGAGCGATCCAGAGGAGTCTGAAAAGAGGTATAACCGTCTCCATTTCGTTAAGTGAAATGATACTCGCTAAGCGAATAAAGTGGAATTTCGCTACGCGATTTATGTTTCGCCGAGCGATATAGAGGAGTTCCAAAGGAGGCATTATTGCTTCGATTTCGCTAAGCGAATTTCATGTTTCAGAAAATGCTAAAAATAGAGTAAGTAAGTGATGCAAAAGTTGTTTCAAATCAATTTAGTTTTCAATTGAGAAGATGTTTTGGTTTACAACGGAGTTTTTAACTCAAACTGTAAAGTTTTACGCTTTAAAAACCTAAGTTAAGTAATTGACTTAGAGTTGAAGACAAGGGATAATTAAGTGTAATATGTGGTGAAACAAGACCATATACTATACCATTGATGACTTAATACATCAATGACTTCATAAGACATAAACACAAACATGAAACGTTTTGGGTTTTGAAACAGTAGTTCGATGATGGACCGGTGATTCGGAACCCGATCAGTCGTTCAATTGTTTCAATCTTGTGATGACTCGATCTCGGAGAGATCACGAGATTTATCCTATGGATAAAGGTTTTGTTTTCAAAAGACGCGTATAGTTCCTAAGGAAGAGAACCTTAGTAGACTTCGAGGTTTATCCGGGGGATAGACATTGCTTGATCGCATCTACTTTGTGTAAGCATTGGCATTTCATTTGCATAGTCGTAAGGCTTTGAGCCTAGGAGTTGAGCTTACACCTTGATGCGGGTGCGAATCTTACGGTGAAGATCTTCAATGGCCTCTTTGGAGGTATCAGGTTTGGAAGGGCTTACATGTGACCAGTTGGTATCTCTTCTGTGTCGTGGCGAATCCGTGCAATACACTGATATCCTCTACTAGATGCCGTACTTTTCATGTTTGGTCAAGAATGTTTCCATAAAGCCAGATACGTGCAAGTTACGAATGTTGTAGCATCTTGCTCATGGTTGGCAGAAATCGGAACATGTCCTCCCATTCACTCTCTCCGACGTTTTGTTAGCTCCATGGAGTAGGGGTCAGAGTAGTACCCAGTGACATTGACATTGAGTCATATACATTGCATTGCATTGCATGGCTATTGGTGTTTACATTTACTGTTATACATCGTTGTACTGTTTAAGAGTACCTTATTTTATGCTGTAACTGCTTAACATGATATTATGCTGTCAACTGCTTAATATGTTTGACATTGAGAATTCTTGTAAGCATGTTGGGTACGCTGTTACCCAGTGAGTCGTCCCGTTTTTACTATTGCTGTTTTGTTGTGTTGATGAACGGGAATCTCACCCATATCTGTATGTTTTCTGTTGGTACTTGCTGTTGCTGTTTGAACGGATGGACGTGACGATGGTTCAGTCCAGTAGTTTCCTTGAGCCCTGAGCGGACTCTTTTGCTGTTTTAGTTTTGTTGTCGGCCAGACTATGTTAGTTTTTGTAGTACCTTTTGGGAGCTACGACTCCTAGTACTTATTGTATCTTTTTATGTCAGTTATACATTAGACCTATGTCTGTATATAGTACTATTTCTTTTTCTGTTTATGTCCCTATATTTATTATGCATTATGTTCTAGAAATGCATGGCGAACCTAAGTTCGTTTATTAGTATTATTTACCTTTACTAAATCCCATTACATCTTGTGAAAAGGAAAAAAAAAAAAACCGTATTTTCCGCATTAATGAATATTTTCGGCCTTATAAATGTTCGGGAATGTGACACTCGGGAAAGGGTGTTGCATTATTTGGTATCAAAGCTGGCCGAGTCTTTTTGGGGTTTGTAGGTTATGGTCTGTCTTGTTTGTGTTGTGTTCTCTGTGTGTTTCTCTATTGTTTGCTTTAGTTTTGTTGTGGTTTCTTGAGTTTGACAGTTCTGGTTTTGAAGGTAGCAATGGCTGCTCAAAACCTGACTGTTGCTGTGAACGCCACACGGGAAATGGCTGCTGCTATGGTTCAACGTGAAGAAAGAGCTGCCGGAGGTAGAGGACTGGATGAATTTCTTCGTCAGAATCCACCTCAATTCAAGGGTGAATTCAATCCTGAGTTAGCTGAACGCTGGATCCTAACGCTGGAAAAGATCTTTGGAGCGATGAGATGCACAGAGAATGACAAGGGTGTCTATGCAACCTATATGCTGGTGGAGGATGCTGAATACTGGTGGGAAGGAGCCCGTCAGATGCTGATTCACGATTAACAAGCTGTGGATTGGAATGCTTTTAGGGGAAAATTCCTGGAGAAGTATTTTCCTGCGAGTGCATGGCACGAGAAAGAGATGGAGTTCCTCCAACTGAGACAAGGGGGAATGACCGTAGCTGAATACGGGGCCAAATTTGAAAGTCTAGCGAAGTTCTCAAATTACTTTCTGGACAACCCAAGAGAGGAGTGGAAGTGCAGAAAATTTGAAGGAGGTCTGAGGATCGACTTGAAAAGAGCTGTTGTTCCTCTAGAAATTTCTGTTTTTTTGAGGTTGATGGAGAAGTGTCGTCTGATCGAGAGTTTGGAGCCCAAGGACAAGTGGGTACAGAGTTCTGGACCGAGCAAGTTCCAGAGAGGAAGCGGTGGTCGAGACAACAAATCTCGATGGAAGCCGTATGCAAAGCAACAAGATCGACAACAACGTTCTGTTGGAGGAAGCAGTGGGAGTTTCAATCAGTTTGGAAATGCCCCAACCAAGTGCATGAAGTGTGGGAAGAGCAATCACATCACCAGAGATTGTTCGATCAAAGGGATTATCTGCTTCAAGTGTGGGAAGCCGGGACACATCTCACGTGAATGCATGCAACCAAAATTGGAACATTCTGTCAACAATGTCCAAGCTGCAAGGCCTAAGATGAAGGGCAGAGTCTACACTATGGGTGGTGGTGAAGCTTCTCAAAATGAAGACTTGATCCAAGGTCAGTGTGTCATGGGAGGTAAAACCTTAGCTGTACTATTTGATTCAGGCGCAACGCATTCCTTTATTGCTTATGACTGTGTGAATCTGTTGGGATTACCTGTGTCTTATTTACCTTTTGATTTGGTAATTTCTACGCCTACTGCAAAGCCTGTTATAACCACGAAAGTTTGTTTGAACTGTTCTATTTCTGTTAAAGATAGAACATTTTTGATTGATTTGATCTGTATGCCTCTTTCGCAAATGGATGTAATCTTAGGAATGGATTGGTTGTCTTCTAATCATATCCTGTTGGACTATGCAAATAAAACCTTAGTTTTCCCTAGTTGTGAGAATTCTGGATTTTTGACTGCCAACCAAGTAAACGCTTCTTTGAGAGAAGGAGCTCAAGGATACATGTTACTATCTTCTTTGGAGGTCAAGAGCGAGCTAGTCTTAGAGCGCATACCTGTCGTGAATGAGTTTCCAGAAGTCTTTCCTGAAGACGTACCAGGTTTGCCGCCAGTTCGGGACATCGAGTTTGTGATCGATCTTGTGCCAAGAACATGACCAGTGTCTATGGCACCGTATGGTATGGCACCTGCTGAGTTGGAAACCTTGAAGGAACAGTTAGTAGACTTATTGGGGAAGCAGCTTGTTAGACCCAGTGTGTCGTTGTGGGGAGCACCTGTGCTGTTGGTGAAAAAGAAAGATGGAACATCTCGCCTATGCGTGGATTATCGCCAGTTGAATAAGGTTACTATTAAGAACAAGTATCCACTTCCGAGGATAGATGACTTGATGGATCGGTTGAGGGGAGCGGCGGTTTTCTCCAAGATTGATTTGCGATCGGGTTATCACCAGATTCGTGTGAAGGCAGAAGATATACTGAAGACAGCGTTTCGAACACGCTATGGGCACTACAAGTATCTTGTGATGCCGTTTGGTGTGACGAATGCTCCAGCCATATTCATGGACTATATGAATAGGATCTTTCGTCCATACCTGGATAAGTTTGTCGTTGTCTTCATATATGACATACTTATCTATTCGCGAGACTAGGAAGAACATGCTGAACATCTTAGTGTAGTTCTTCAGGTTCTGAAAGAGAAACAGCTGTATGCAAAGTTGTCCAAGTGTGAGTTTGGCTCGACAAAGTGTAGTTTTTGGGTCATGTAATTTCAAAGGAAGGAATTGCTGTAGATCCGTCGAAGGTCGAAGCAGTTCTTGAGTGGGAAAGACCAACCACAGTGACTGAGATACGCAGTTTTGTGGGTTTGGCTGGGTATTATCGGAGGTTCATCGAGGGATTTTCTAAGATTGTAGGACCTCTTACCTATTTGACGAGGAAGGACAAAGCGTTTGAATGGACTGAAGCCTGTGAACAGAGTTTTCAAGAGTTGAAAGAGAGGCTGACTACATCTCTAGTTTTGATATTTCTAGATCTAAGCGAATCTTTTGAAGTGTACTGTGATGCTTCATACCAAGGTTTAGGCTGTGTTCTAATGCAGAATTGGAAGGTGGTAGCGTATGCCTCGAGACAGTTGAAAGTGCACGAGAAGAATTACCTAACTCATGATTTGGAGTTAGCAGCGGTAGTCTTTGCGTTGAAGATTTGGATGAATTACTTGTATGGTTCGACGTTCAATGTTTTCAGTGATCAGAAGAGCTTGAAGTATCTGTTCGATTAGAAAGAGCTCAACATGAGGCAAAGACGGTGGTTGGAATTTTTGAAGGACTATGATTTCCAGTTACAGTATCATCCGGGAAAAGCTAATGTGGTAGCGGATGCCCTGAGTAGAAAAGTGTTACATGTGTCTGCCATGATGGTTAAGGAACACGAGTTGTTGGAACAGTTCAGAGATATGCATCTGTCTGTGGTTAGTATGCCAGGAAGACTATGTGTGGGTATGGTTACAGTATCTTGTGATCTGATCGACCAGATTCGGGAGAAACAAGTATACGACCAGTATCTGGAAAAAGAGCGAAGGAATCTAAAGAAAGGGATGACATCGGAATACAAAGAAGAAACAGATGGAATCCTAAGACGAGGAGAACGAGTTTGTGTGCCAAACGACCCAGAGATAAGAAGGTTAATTCTGGACGAAGCTCATAGGAGCAAGTTAAGTATGCATCCAGGGTCAACCAAGATGTACCAAGACCTGAAGCGATTGTTTTGGTGGCAAGGCATGAAAAGAGATGTAGCCGATTATGTGGCATCTTGCTTAATGTGTCAGAAAGCAAAGGTTGAACATCACAGGCCAGCTGGAATGTTACTTCCGTTGGATATCCCAGAGTGGAAATGGGACGGCATAGCAATGGATTCCGTGACGTGTTTGCCAAGGACACCTAAAGGATACGATTCCATTTGGGTTATAATTGATAGGCTTACGAAATTAGCTCATTTTCTACCGATTAATCTCAAGTATTCTATGGAAAAGCTTACTCAGATTTATATCAGTGAGATTGTAAGACTGCATGGAGTACCTTCAAGTATCATATCGGATAGAGACCCGCATTTTTCTTCGCGTTTTTGGCAAAGTTTACATGAAGCTTTAGGAACGAAGTTACGACTAAGTTTGGTTTACCATCCTCAAACTGATGGACAATCGGAAAGAACGATTCAGTCTTTAGAGGATGTGTTGAGGGCGTGTGTGTTGGAACATGCCGGAAGTTGGGAGAATTTCCTACCGTTGATAGAGTTTACCTACAACAACAGTTATCATTCGAGTATACGGATGGCACCCTACGAAGCTTTATACGGACGACGTTGCAGAACACCTTTTTGTTGGTACCAAGATGGAGAAAGTGCTTCATTAGGACCTGAACTAGTGCAACAAACAACTGAGAAGGTAAAACTGATTCAAGAAAAGATGAGGATAACTCAGAGCCGACAGAAGAGTTATGCGGATAAAAGATGTAGGCCACTTGAGTTCGAGGAAGGGGATCATGTGTTTTTGAGAGTCACTCCGATGACTGGGGTAGGCAGGGTCCTAAAGTCCAGAAAACTCACTCCAAAATTCATTGGACCCTATCAAATTCTTCGTTAGATAGGTCCAGTAGCTTACCAAATAGGTTTATCGCCTTTTCTATCCAACCTTCATAATGTTTTTCATGTTTCGCAATTGCGAAAGTATATTCCTGATCCCAGTCACGTCATAGAGTCTGATTCAGTACAGCTAAAGGATAACCTAACCTATGAGACATTGCCGGTTAAGATCGAGGATAGAAGGATAAAGAAACTGCGAGGGAAGGAGATAGCTTTAGTCAAAGTTATCGGGAACGAGACTACAGGTGATGCTACCAGGGAAAGAGAAGAGGACATGCAACAACAGTATCTGAGTTTGTTTTAAGAGGTACGTATAATTTCGAGGACGAAATTCTTTTAAGAGGGGTAGGAATGTAACGCCCTGATTTTCACGTTTTCTATTTCTTCAGTATTTTAACGTCTTTATTTTATTCGAGGTCTTAGGAATGGAAATAAAATATTCCGAGACCATAGTCATGCTCGATGATATCGTAGGAAGCTACGATTAAGTTTTGAGTCGAAAACTCAAACGGAGTCCGGTCTGCGTTTTTACACTGACAGTGTGATTTTACTGCTCAGAAGACCTCAGATGGACCCGTGAACAAGATAGTAAGTCTTAGAATTCGATTATCTACGTTTTGGTTAAATTTCACAAAAACTTCAGAAAAATCACTTCCTGACCTTCGTTCGGGCGGAATCCTCAATCGAGTGACGAACGGAGCCACATATGGATTTACCGGGACTCGCCAATGGATAATCTTGATATCACATCATCCCAGGACACTGGGGAGAGTATGCCAGAGTCGTCATGACGTTCGGAAATATCTGGACGCAAAATGATCAAAATGCCCCTAACCTTAGTCTTTTACACTTTTACCATTATACCCTTTTGGCAAATGACCTTTTTACCCTTAAGTGAGCTTTTAAGAGGATGAACTCAGCCCCTCAACCTCTCACTTTCACGCACAGCCCCCTCCCCTTTAGAGCTCCATAGTTGTTCTTGAGAGAAAACTCCATTTTCATCCTTGAAAAGCTTGAATCACTTGTTGGAATCACTTGATTCCTTGAGCAATATTCCTTCATTTCAAGGTAAGATCACTTCTATGATCTCTTAGCTTCTTGAATCTTTCTTTATTTCAAGATCAATCTTCATTTTCATGAAAAGAAATTCTTTGATCCAAAACTTTGAAAATCCATAGGAAATTGTAGAAAAATCCTTTTGAGGTAAGACCAAGTTCTTTGAACTCACATCATCAATCTCTACCTAAACCCAAGAGCTTATGATTCAACTCTCCTCATAGCTCAAAAAGCACTTTTTGGCCGAACCCTATTTGATGATGATGAATAGTGTTTTCATCAATTTTTGATTTTTAACACTTGATTTCATCCTTAGCTTTCCTAATGCCTTTGAATCCATGAAATGGAAAACCAAAACCAATTCCTAACCTTTTTAACCTAGGGTGGCCAAAATCCACTTTGTTAGAATAGTTGAGATTGGCTTTGATTGTTGTTTAATGTTGGATTGTTGTGTTTTTGTAGTTGTTGACGATTATCAGGAGGTTCACAAACCGATCAACCGACTTTGATTCGGGAATCTGCTCATCAACAGGTATGGGGAGATGAACCTCATCACACCAAGATGGTGGTGGTGAAGATGGTTGTTTAAGTTATGTGTGGGTGAAACCTTTTAGTTTGGATTCACTTTTAATGGTTAAGTTGTGTTAAGTTCTCCAAGAGAACAATGTGTGATATTTGTAGTTATGCCTTATCATGTGTTTTATGCCTTATTATTTGTGTTATGATGATGTTGTCTAGGTGAGAAAATGACTTCTTGCATGATAAAAACCTACTTTGATTATTAGATCAAGTATAGACTTTTGTATTTATGTGCTTAATTATGATGCAGTGTTGTGGGTTATGGTTTATCATGATTGTGTAAGTTTTGTGAGCCACACTTTGATTAGTTAATGAAGTAAAACTTCACATTGGTTCCTAGTTGGCTATTAGCCGTGACCTTGAGAAAAGGAAGAATATGGGTAGTTCTTGGACAAGTCAAGTTTTGATGTAAAGAAAGTGTTTTCAATAACTTGTGTTTTTCAAAGAAAAACCCTAAGTGACTTTGAATGGAATTAAATCTCAAAGTGTTTTCACCAAAGTGAAACATGTTTTATACCTTATCCTTAGTCCATCTAGTTAATCAAGTGACTCAAAATGAGAAAAGAAGTGGTTTCATGAAGAGAATCAAAATGGTTCCATAAGGTTAATGTCTTGTTTTAAGGCAACTTTTCGCTAAGCGAATTTACTTTCGCTAAGCGAAAATAGAAGAATTCCAAGTTGGGCATCACTGCCTCACTTTCACTAAGCGAATTAATATTCGCTAAGCGAACCAAGCGAATTTCGCTACGCGAATTATGTCTCGCCGAGCGATCTAGAGGAGTCTCAAAAGAGGTATAACCGCCTCCATTTCGCTAAGTGAAATGATACTCGCTAAGCGAATAAAGTGGAATTTCGCTACGCGATTTATGTTTCGCCGAGCGATATAGAGGAGTTCCAAAGGAGGCATTTTTGCTTCGATTTCGCTAAGGGAATATAATTTCGCTAAGCGAATTTCATGTTTCAGAAAATGCTAAAAATAGAGTAAGTAAGAGATGCAAAAGTTGTTTCAAATCAATTTAGTTTTCAATTGAGAAGATGTTTTGGTTTACAACGGAGTTTTTAACTCAAACTGTAAAGTTTTACGCTTTAAAAACCTAAGTTAAGTAATTGACTTAGAGTTGAAGACAAGGGATAATTAAGTGTAATATGTGGTGAAACAAGACCATATACTATACCATTGATGACTTAATACATCAATGACTTCATAAGACATAAACACAAACATGAAACGTTTTGGGTTTTGAAACAGTAGTTCGATGACGGACCGGTGATTCGGAACCCGATCAGTCATTCAATTGTTTCAATCTTGTGATGACTCGATCCCGGAGAGATCACGAGATTTATCCTGTGGATAAAGGTTTTGTTTTCAAAAGACGCGTATAGTTCCTAAGGAAAAGAACCTTAGTAGACTTCGAGGTTTATCCGGGGGGTAGACATTGCTTGATCACATCTGCTTTGTGTAAGCATTGGCATTTCATTTGCATAGTCGTAAGGCCTTGAGCCTAGGAGTTGAGCTTACACCTTGATGCGGGTGCGAATCTTACGGTGACGATCTTCAATGGTCTTTTTGGAGGTATCAGGGTTGGAAGGGCTTACATGTGACCAGTTGGTAGCTCTTCCTTGTCGTGACGAATCCGTGCAATACACTGATATCCTCTATTAGATGCCGTACTTTTCATGTTTGGTCGAGAGTGTTTCCGTAAAGCCATATACGTGCACGTTACGAATGTTGTAGCATCTTGCTCATGGCTGGCAGAAATCGGAACATGACTTCCCATTCACTCTCTCCGACGTTTTGTTAGCTCCATGGAGTAGGGGTCAGAGTAGTACCCAGTGACATTGACATTGAGTCATATACATTGCATTCCATTGCATGGCTATTGGTGTTTACATTTACTGTTATACATCGTTGTACTGTTTAAGAATAACATATTTTATGCTGTTAACTGCTTAACATGATATTATGCTGTCAAATGCTTAATACATTTGACATTGAGAATTCTTGTAAGCATGTTGGGTACGCTGTTACCCGGTGAGTCGTCCCGTTTTTACTACTGCTATTTTGTTGTGTTGATGAACGGGAATCTCACCCATATCTGTATGTTTTCTGTTGGTACTTGCTGTTGCTGTTTGAACAGATGGACGTGACGATGGTTTAGTCCTGTAGTTTCCTTGAGCCCTGAGGTGGACTCTTTTACTGTTTTAGTTTTGTTGTCGGCCAGACTATGTCAGTTTTTGTAGTACCTTTTGGGAGCTACGACTCCTCGTACTTATTGTATCTTTTTATGTCAGTTATACATTAGACCTATGTCTGTATATAGTATTATTTCTTTTTTTATTTATGTCCCTGTATTTATTATGCATTATGTTCTAGAAATGCATGGCGAACCTAAGTTCGTTTATTAGTATTATTTACCTTTACTAAATCCCATTACATCTTGTGAAAAGAAAAAGAAAAAGAAAAAAGAAAACCGTATTTTCCGTATTAATGAATATTTTCGGCCTTATAAACGTTCAGGAATGTGACACTCGGGAAAGGGTGTTGCAATCCTTACCCTTCCTTCATATATCTTACACGCCATTTATATATACATATTCTATCTTGTATTCCTTTCTCCTTCACTTTGTTTTTCAAGCTCAAGTGTTCAAGTTCTAGTAGAATTTTTGATACAATTCCAACTTTGTTCCTAGGTAAAGTTACTTTTCTACCTTTAAGTGATAATTACCATATCCTTATTCTTTCTTTTATATAAGCCACGAAATTCTCTCTCAAATTTCTTTCATCATTTCTTCATTCTTAACCTTTAAGTATTCGAGTTAATTTTTAATAGAATCCTAATTTTGTTCTTAAGGAAAATTATCCTTTCTAACATTAAGTCTATCTTATCCTTATCTTTCTATCCTTATCTTTATCATATTCTTATCCTCGCTTTATATCTCCCTCACGCCATCTATCTCTCCTTTTTACTCTCTCACTTTTCTTTCTTCATCAAATTCATCTCCACCTTCAAAGCTTCAAGCTTCCACTTCATTTTTCTCTACATTTCTTCAAGAGATCTTCAAGAACTTTGTGAAGCAAAGTTGCTTAACTTGATCTCATTTATCATCTTAGAGGTAAAGATCTCATCTTTAAGCTCTAGATCTTCATCTTTCTTCATTGAAACTATATGTTTTCATGCTTGAACTTAAACTTCAAAAATTCACGAAAAATTGTAGAAAAATCATTTTGATGTCAAACCAATTTTCATGATCTAGATTCAATGTCTTCTTTCATAATCTAAAAGCTTGTGATCATAAGAGCTCTCTAACCCATTTGTGGTGTTGATTTGATCCTTTTACACTTATATGTCTTTTAATCCTCAAAGAATTGAATCAAAAACCTACCCTATCCTAATTTTATATAGCATGGCCGAGACCTAGATGTGGGTGGATCTCGAGTTTTGTTTCAAATTCTTGAATTCCATGACTTACAGGAGTGTTATCTATGCTTAAGGATCATAGATCCAAGAGTTTGTACAATTTTAACACTTCTAGCATTTTTCTCTACCAAGGGGCCGAACCCTAGTTCTTAAGGCCTAGATGTCTTTTGTTTGATCTTACTAATTGTGATTATGATTTACTGTGAAGGAAGAGATCGTGTGCAATCGTTCTAAAGCGTGTACGGGTACCGGTGGAGGAACGGGGCTGCGGCCGTGAACAAGTGTTCGTGGGTTCGTGAGAGTTACCACATTGCTCTAAGGTGGGGAGAAAGAATCTCACATCCATCGGGAAGGCAAGAGTAGAATAATATATATTGACATGTGTAGGGGAGCCCTAAACCCTACTAGAGGTTGAGCCCTGATAAAGTACCTAGACCCTAGGTGTAGGTATCTTTGGGCTATCACCACTAAGAATACACCGTAGGCTAGATGACTATTATTTGATGGATGATTGATATGTTTGATGTGATTGTGACTATGTGCTCTATGTGTATTGTGAATATGTGTTATATGTGAATTATGTGTTTATAAGCTTAGAATGATATGCTCAATAATATGAATTGTATGATGTTGTATGTTTGAGTTGGTATGTTGACATATTTAATATCATGAATGCATGTTTTATGATTGATGATGATATGGATAGTGAATCAAAGTGCCACAATGCATATGTGAGGAAAAGGAATGGATATTGAAAGTGATGGATACAATGGTATCATGAATAAAGTGATTTGAGGATTGAGATGTTTATTGAGATATTGGTGGCACAAGTGATGGTTGACATGCATAGCATAACCATGTTCCAAGTGGCGAGCCGTGTGGTATGGGACACACGAGGTTAGTGTACCTGAGTGCGGGTACAGAATACGGATGGGACGATCTTGGTGATCTTGGGGATGTGATCGTGCTCGGGACTTATCACAAGTGACAGATAGGGTTGCTCCTATCGTGTCGTGATGCCCGCTGGAGCCTGGTTATCACGACTAAACCCTGAATATTCCACGTCGTAGGTGGACTTTCCGAGGAGGCCAAGATACCTCTCTCGAGAGTTGGAGCGGGATGCACTCTTATTGGTCACGGTGAGCAGAAAGGGTCCCTAGACAACTAACTATGGTTCTCGAGATTGAGAACGAGATTTGAGATATCGGCCGACATGCATGTAGGAATGAGATACATGTAGCATAAATGTTGATCATGAGTGATATGATTGGGGTGTATATGTTTATGTGATGTTCATACATGTGATGTTTATATATGTTATTCTATGAATTTCTTTCCCATATATGATGTTTGTGTTAGATCCTTATCTCCCTTTTATTTTTCTGTGTATGTTTTCTCTTATGGCTCGTGGAGAAGACACTGCAGTTGAGGATCCTATCCCTGAGGAAGGTGGTGTTCCTTATGAACCTGATGCTGACAGAATCCTTACTGATATGAGTGCCTGGCCAGTACAGTACATATGAGTGTTTGAGAGTTTGACTTTTGATGTACTTTATGAGAGGATATTAGTGGCTTTTAGTATGACTGATTATGTATCTTTCTTATTGTAAGTTAAAAGTCGTTGTGTTAAAGGAGCGCACTCTGATATACGTAAGTAAGGATAATGATATACATATGGATATATTGCTAGCTATGGATTGTTTATATTGTTATGTATCTTAAGTTTTAAAAATTTTCATATGTTTTCAAGATTAGATAGTTAGGTTATAATGGGATTATTCTACATAAGTGGGGTCGTCTCATTTTGGTGGTATCAGAGCAGTTCGGTTCTACACCAGACTGTAAGGTTATGTGGACCTCACGGTGTGAGTTAGGAAGTGTACTGGCCTTGTCTTATTAGTTGGATCCACCTCGAATACTGTTAGAGATGGGTATAATGAATGTTGGGTGAATATTTGTTTGATTGCTTTTGTAAAGTATGTGATAGCCAGAGATATTATCGATTTGTTATGTTATACCTATAGAATGGTGAGCTAACGGTTGCTTTTATAGGAACCGATGGCTAGTGGTGCAAGACGTAGAGGAATGGGAAGAGGTAGGATGACGGAAACTGAGAATAACAAAGGAACCTCGAGAGTCAGAAGTAACGAAGAAACAGTTGAAGCCATGAGAACTATGAGGGATTTGGCGGCAGCCATGTTGCAACAAACTCAGCAAAATGCTCAGTATATGCAACAAGATAGGGAAACCCGACAACAACCTCAACAACCGAATCCGGTGAGAGATGAGGAAATGGTGGAGGTCGGTCTGAATGCCTTTATGAAAAGAAACCCTCCCCAATTCCATGGAGAATACAATCCAGAAGCTGCTGAATTGTGGATTCAAGAGATTGAGAAGATCCTTATGGCAATACACTGTCGGGACAATAGGAAGGTGACTTATGCTTCGTTCATGTTGGTGGGTGGAGCGGAACACTGGTGGAAAAATAAATAATGATTATTAGAAGTTAAAGGAAGAGTTATCACATGGGAAATATTTCGGGAAAGCTTTATGGATAAGTATTTTCCTATGAGTGTTAGGCAAGAAAAGGAAAGAGAGTTTATGAACCCTAAGCAAGGAGGAATGTCGGTTGACGAGTATGCTATGCGTTTCGAGTCACTGTTAAAGTTTTCTCAATTTTATTAGGTACATCCAGATGAAGAATAGGTGTGTAGAAAATTTGAGGAAGGATTAAGGCCCGAGCTAAAACGAATGATGTTGCCTTTCGAGATTTGTAACTTTTCGACATTGGTCGAAAAGTGTATAGTGTTGGAAGGACACGACCATAGCAGGATGATTCAACAAAGGAGTGGTGGATCGATTCGCAACAACAATCAAAAGGGAAGAGGAGGAAATTTCCCACAAAGACAAGGACCTTACAATCGACCACTACAACAAATTGTTGGAGGAAGTCGGGGACAAGGCCCACAAGGACTGTTAAGATGCTACAAGTGTGGAGGAGGACACTTTCTTAGAGATTGTCCAAATGCGGTACAAGGCGGGAGCTCAGTTTGTTATCGCTGTGGCAAGTCTGGTCACATTGCGCGGTTTTGCAGGCAAGGAATGTCAGGCCTCTCCAGTGCAGTAGGGCAAGGAAGTAAACCTCAGGGAGCTGGAGCAAGACCAACAGTGTCTAATCAACAGACGAGGCCACAAGCTAAGGGAAGAGTGTTTACTGTGAGGGGAACTGAATCCTCTCAATCTCCTGATCTGATACAAGGTATGTGTCTAGTTTCGGGGAAGCTCTTATCTGTCTTGTTTGACTCAGGGGTGACTCATTCCTTTATTTCTTTGGAATGTGTGGACCATTAAAAATTACCTATTTCCTTGTTACCATATAACTTGACTGTTTCCACTCCTACTAGTAGTCCTTTGACTACCATGTCTGTTTGTTTAAAATGCCCAATTGTTGTGGAAAATAGGTCTTTCCTTGTTGATTTGGTTTGTTTGCCCATGCAACAACTAGATGTTATTCTAGGTATGGATTGGCTCTCAGCCAACCATATACTATTAAACTGTGCTAGAAAAACTTTAGTATTCCCCGAGCAACCTATTTTGACGCCTGCCCATAGTGAGCCTCAGAAATACATAATGCGATTTTCCATGGAAGTAAAAGAGGCTCCAGATACTAGTTCGTTGCCTGTAGTGAGAGAGTTTCCGGAGGTATTTCCAAATGATGTTCCAGGGTTACCACCTGAGAGGGAAACCGAATTTGCAATAGATCTAGTACCTGGAACCGGACCAATCTCAATAGTACCATACAGAATGTCACCGGCAGAGTTGGTGGATTTGAAAAAGTAGTTAGATGATATGCTGGTAGAAGAATTCATTAGACCAAGCATTTCACCATAGGGAGCACCCGTTTTGTTGGTTAAGAACAAGGATGGTGGTTTGAGATTGTGCGTCGATTACCGATAGCTAAGTTAGGTAACCGTCAAAAATAAATATCCCTTGCCAAGAATAGATGACCTAATGGACCAATTGAAGGGAGCAGCTGTATTTTCCAAGATTGACTTCAGATTTGGCTATCATCAGATCAAAGTTAAGAAGGAGGGTATACCAAAGACAACATTTAGGACTCAGTACAAACATTACGAGTATCTAGTTATGCCCTTCCGTGTAACGAATGCTCCAGCAGTGTTTATGGACTACATGAACCGGATTTTCCGACCATTTCAGGATAGGTTCGTTGTTGTTTTCATTGACGATATCCTTATCTATTCAACCACTCGAGAGGAACATCAGGAACATCTTCGGATCATACTTCAAGTGTTAAAGGATAGACAACTATATGCGAAGCTGTCCAAATGTGAATTTTGGTTGGAAGAGGTACAATTTCTGGGGCATGTGATCAACAAAGAAGGTATAACAGTAGACCCGGTAAAAGTAGAGGCAGTGGTTCAATGGGAAAGTCCGATGACGGTTAGTGAAGTAAGGAGTTTTCTTGGATTGGCTGGATACTACAGAAGATTCATAGAAGGTTTCTCGAGGATTGCGCTACCTATGACGCAATTGACAAGGAAAGGCGTGACATTCGAATGGATAGAGGAGTGTGAATCCAGTTTCCAAGAATTGAAGAAGCGGTTAACTATATCACCAGTGTTGGTTTTGCCAGACCCTTTGGGGCAGTTCGAGGTGTATTGTGATGCATCATATCAAGGACTAGGATGTGTGCTCATGCAAAAGGGGAGAGTTGTGGCTTATGCTTCAAGACAACCGAGGATTCATGAAAGGAACTATCCGACTCATGACTTAGAATTAGCGGCAATAGTATTTGCTCTGAAGATTTGGAGGCACTATCTCTATGGAGCATAGTTTAATGTCTACAATGACCACAAGAGCCTTAGATATCTGTTTGATCAGAAAGAACTCAACATGAGGCAGAGGAGATGGATGGAGTTCGTCAAGGACTATGAATCCGAGTTGCATTACCATCTAGGAAAGGCTAATGTGGTAGCAGATGCTCTGAGTTGGAAATCGTTGCATGTATCTGCTATGATGATCAAAGAGCTAGAATTAGTGGAGTAGTTCAGAGATTTGAATCTAGGAGGAGAATATTTTGAAGGTAAAATGTGTCTAGGAAAACTCACTATCACCAGTGATTTTCTCGAGACAGTTAAAGAGAAACAAGAGGCGGATCAGTTTCTTCAGAAAATGAAGAACTTAATTCCCAATCAGCGAACCGCAGAATTTAAGGTAGATGCAAATGGAATCCTCAAGTTCAGAGATAGAATTTGCATACCGGATGATAAGGAAGTTCGAAGGATGATCTTGGGGGAAGCACATCAAAGTAAATTAAGTTTCCATCCAGGTGCCACAAAGATGTACCAAGATTTGAAAAGGATGTTCTGGTGGCCTAGAATGAAGAAGGAAGTTGCAGAATATGTGTTATCGTGCTTAACATGTCAGAAGGCGAAGATTGAACATCAGAAACCTGGTGGGTTACTACAGTCGTTAGATATTCCTGAATGGAAATGGGATGGAATTGCAATGGATTTTATGACTGGGTTACCAAGAACTCAAAAGCGATATGATGCCGTATGGGTAATCATAGATAGGCTGACGAAATGTGCCCATTTCCTGCCTATTGGTGAAAGTTACTTATTAGAGAAGTTAACAAAGATCTACATCAAAGAAATAGTGAGGATACATGGAGTACCTGCAAGCATCATTTCTGACAGAGACCCATGATTCACATCAAGGTTCTGGAAGCAATTGCATAGTGCCTTAGGGACCAAACTGAGGTTGAGTTCAGCTTACCATCCCCAGACAGATGGACAGTCAGAAAGGACAATCCAATCATTGGAGGATTTGCTGAGAGCCTGTGTACTCGAACATATGGGAAGTTGGGACGATGTCTTACCACTGATCGAGTTTACATACAATAACAATTTCCACACGAGTATTGGTATGGCACCGTTTGAAGCTCTGTATGGAAGGAAATGTCGAACGCCGTTGTGCTGGTATGAACCAGGAGAAAGTCAAATTCTCGGTCCGGACATGATTCAGCAGACAACAGAACAAGTGAAGATGATTCGGGAAAAGATGAAGACAGCCCAAGATAGGCAAAAAAGTTATAGTGATAACAGGAGAAAGCCTCTAGAATTCCAAGAGGGAGACCATGTCTTTCTGAGAGTTACACCTAGAACAGGTATTGGGAGAGCTATAAAGTCTAGGAAGCTTACTCCAAGGTTTATTGGGCCATTTTAAATTCTTCGTCGAATTGGTCCAGTGGCATATCAAGTTGCCTTGCCGCCTAATCTGTCAAACCTTCACGATGTCTTCCATGTGTCACAACTCCGAAAGTATTATCCCAATCCATCACATATTATTCAACCCGAGTCAATACAGATAAGAGACGACTTAGAATATGAAATAATACCTGTGCGGATCGAAGATCGAAGGATTAAGGAACTTCGTGGGAAGCATATCCCTTTGGTGAAAGTATGCAACTACAGGTGATGCCACATGGGAACGAGAAGCGGATAAGTTGCAACAATTTCAACATCTTTTATAAGGTATGATAAAATTTCAGGGACGAAATTTCTTTTAAGGGGGGTGGTAATGTAACATCTCAATTTTCACATCAGTAAAGTATACAACTTTTATCTAAGTCACAGTGGCAAAATTATAAATATCAAGATATTTTGGGCAAGTAATCATGACTACTTCATAAAAGTAATCATGACATGGATGACTCACGGTGGTGAGTCATGGTGGAGTAATCATGATGATGATGAGTCATGGTGATGACTCATCTAGTTACTAATCTCATTCAGGAACCACGTCTTTCGTCTAGTATTTGATTTTATCCCTATGTATCCACTTTTTGGATACAATATAGATATTGTTTTACTCTACATTACTAGTAGAGAATTATGGTTAAGATTTGGGTTGAAGACTCAGACAAAACCCGGTCTGCGTACGAAATCACCGGAACCGGTAATAGATAAACCTCACGTCGCTTTCATGCCACCTCCACATGACACCTCACCTTATTATCCACTAGGTAATTATTACATGGGTGACTCACCTAGGTGAGTCACCATAGTAATGATGGCAAAGGGTGAGTCACAACACCTTAGTAATGATGATGGTATAGAAAATGACAATTTTGCCCCTAAAGGAAATGACCTTTTTGCCCTGAAGTAATTTTTATACAATCCTTACCCTTCCTTCATATATCTTACACGCCATTTATATATACATATTCTATCTCATATTCCTTTCTCCTTCACTTTGTTTTTCAAGCTCAAGTGTTCAAGTTCTAGTAGAACTTTTGATACAATTCCAACTTTGTTCCTAGGTAAAGTTACTTTTCTACCCTTAAGTGATAATTATCATATCCTTATTCATTCCTTTTATATAAGCCATGAAATTCCCTCTCATATTTCTTTCTTCATTTCTTCATTCTTAACCTTTAAGTATTCAAGTTAATTTTTAATAGAATCCTAATTTTGTTCTTAAGGAAAATTATCCTTTCCAACATTAAGTCTTTCTTATCCTTATCTTTCTATGTGTTGGGTGCCAAATTTCAAATTTGGGTTGAACGACGGGATGTTATGAATTCGACGAGTAAAGGCGTAGGAAACCAGCATATGTGAAAAATTGACTAAGTTTGGAAGACCAATTGATAGGGCGGTTGTTCGACGGAAAGTATGAAGCGTTGAAGATGTCAAAATGAAGTGCTACTGTCGATTAGGTAGTTTTTTTGTAGTGGAACTTAACTATCAACCCGTGTCCGTACACGTGTCAGGTTGGATGTTAGGTAGTTTCTTTACATTTTTTCTTATAAATAGTAGTTCCTACGATGTAACTTGAGGTTGGTTGGATACATGATCTGATTCCTAACATCTCGACGTCTAAAGAAGATTAACGGAAATCGATCACTGTATGCCTTTCAAACCTTATTTTTCAGCAATTTAATTAATTGCAGTCCTTTTTTCAATTCTCTGCATTTTCATTTACGTCATTTTTGTTCTAGTCAATTTACATTCCTTGCTTCGCATTTACATTCTTTACTTTCATGTCATTTACTGTTTCTGCACTTTTACATTCAGAGTCATTTTTTTCAAGCTTTTCTTTAAAATTCATGTCAATTAAATTTCTGTTATTTAAATTCATACATTTACATGTTTTTATTTAAAGTCATGTCTTTTACCAGCATTTCTTAAATTTTGTCAATTTACTTGCTTTCCTTTATATTTTTGTCTTAACTTCGACTGCACGATTGAATACAGTAATGCATGTTTTCATGGTATTGCATCAGTGCATTTTTGTTTTAAGCTTTAACTTAATTTGCTTGTAAATTAAGTTACTGGCTTTCGACAGCCAATCTTTTTTGGGTAAGCAAATAGTGCCATTTCATCAACAATCCGTTGTTGTTTGGAATAAATAATACACAAACTTGGCATAAGATATAATAATTAATGGCTTTGAAGCCAAGAATGTAATAAAACAAATAACGTGTCGAATAATTGACCGTTATTTTCAAAAAAACCATTGTTTGCACAAAACGAGATTACCACATAACTCGTCGATTTTGCAATCGTTTGAAACTAATTATTTGTTACTTTGCTGAATTTGGTAGAAATACTCTTAGAAACCAAATTTCCCAGTAAACAAATTGGCACGCCTGGTGGGACGAGTTTAGAGTAACTCGTTTGTAAACGATGGTTTTATGCGTCTAAGAAGTGGAAAAATTACTGATTCTAACGTAACGCAATATAGAAAAATGAGTGGCAGTACGAATAGCAGTGCCACGACACTAAGTGTTGCCAGTGCGAATGCGTCGACAAGCAATACGAATGCTTCGACCACCAGTACGAATGCTGAGGTGGTCATGATCCCGCGGGTGGGAAATACTACCGTTGGGGCGAGTACTAAAATGATGATGGCCAATACACAAAGAGAAGTTATTCCAAGCGCTGCAGTACTTGAACCAGTGGTTCAGAGTGCTCTAGAAGTTCAGGCATCGCCTGGAAGTGCGAGGAATTCAAGTATTAGGCCTATACCGCAGGCAACGCAGCCTCCGTTTGGAATGCCGTATGTTTATTTGAATAATTCGACAGTTCCCGCTATCGGTTCGACTATGTTCAACCAGTATGCGAACCAGCCCTTTTTGCCCTTTGGCACTTCTGCCAATACTTAAGGAATGGTGGGTATAAGCACTACCACAATCAATCGACAGGGGTCTGGTGCAGGAGAAATGTCAAGGCAAATGCCTCTGAATAATGGGGGTTTAACCCAGAATTCGTTGGCAAGCATTCGACAACAAATGGATGATAGTAATTATGAGATGGTGAGCATGTTTACTCAGCAAATGGGTGCAGTCATTACGCCTCTCATGCAGACTACTAATCAAACGTGTAATGCGTTAGCTATACAAATGGAAAGATTGAACCAGGCTTTGGGTTTGGCAGCGCCAATGAATGACAACATTCAGCAAGCCATGGCAGGAGTGCCCTAAGTACAATACTTGAGGGGCAATCCACAAGATGTGAATAATCAAAACGTGGTGCAGAATGAAGTTATTCAACCAAATCAAAACTTTGGTCAGAATATGAACAACTTGGCTTATGGACAGGTCCAAATTCTGCAAAGGAATCAAGATCAAGGACCCCCAATGCATCAAGGTTTAGCCAACCTTAGGCATAATATTATGGGAAATTAGATAGAGCAGAATGTGAATCAGGCTGTTGAGCAAATGCTTAACAGACTTGGTTTCAACATTGGTCAGGCTAATCGACCATATTTCATATCTGCATTTCCTGAATGGGTACAACAAGCTGAAGTGCCCAGGGGAATAAAAATTCCCAAGTTGTCTAAGTTTTCTGGTGACAGTGGAGAATCGACTGTCGAACATGTTGCCAGATACTCGATAGAGATGGGGGAATTGGCCGCAATAGAGGGTCTGAAAATGAGATTCTTCCCAAGTTCATTGACCAGAAACGCGTTCTCTTGGTTCTCGACGTTAAGGGCCAATTCAGTCCACTCTTGGGCCCAGCTGGAGGGATTCTTCCATGATCAATTCTTCAGGGGTGATTTAAGAGTTAATTTGACTGATTTATTCAATGTCAAGCATATGTATAATGAATCTGTAGATGATTACATCTCTAGGTTAAAGCACATGAAGAGCAGGTGCTTTACGCCTGTTCCGGAAGCGGAAATTGTTAAAATGGCCGCTAGCGGGTTGGATTACCATATTAGAAAGAAATTGGTGAACCAACATATTGTCGATCTTGCCCAGCTAGGGGAAAAGGTGCGACAGATTGAGCAACTCAGGTCTGAAAAAGATAAGAAAAACAATAAGAAATTCATTAGACGTGAGAAAGTCAATTGCGTCGAACAAGATCGAGCAGACAGTGAAGATGAGGCTATCACTGAGCAGGAAATAAATCTTGCTGAGTTGAAAGAAAGGCCACCCTATGCTTGTCAAGCTTTAGTACCTTCCAAAGGGAAGGAAAAGATGAGTTATGCAAACACAAAAACCTATACATTTGACATAACTAAAGCTGATAAAATATTTGATATTTTGTTAAAAGACAAACAGCTTAAGTTGTCAGATGATCATAACGTGAAGAGGCCTGAGGACTCTAATGGTCAAAATTATTGTAAGTACCATGGGGTTTTAGGCCATCCTACTAATGAATGTTTTCGTTTCAGGGATTTGATTCAAAAAGCTCAGAAAGAAGGTAGGCTCAAGTTTGCTGACAAACAGAAGCCCAGCATGAAGGTGGATACTGATCCATTTGGCCAAGGCATATCCAATGTCGAAGGTCATAATGCTAGAAGCTGCAACATGGTGAACATCAGCGCCAAGCGGAAGTATGTGGTGAATGTGGAAGACCCACTTGACATTTACCCAAGACCACATGAGTCTGTTGAGGACTTTCTGAGAAGGAAGAACAAGAAGGGACAACTGAGTTTGCGCCCACATTGTGACAGGTATTTCGATATGAAAGCTGCTCAGAAAGCCAAGGATGATCAAAAGTTTAAATCTCACCAGCACTTGCAAACTGGCTATGCAAGGGGAAATTTTAAGGCTGTTCCAGTGATGCCTGTTTCAGTGAACCAAGTGTGGAGGCCCAAGGCACAAAAGCCTCACAGAGCAATTGGTGGCTGGTTGGTTGAGTCCTCAAGGGAATCAATTGGGGGCAACCATGGGCTATCTTCTGGTCGAGTGTCGAATAAGACTAGGAAGCCTGATGCCAATGTGGTGGTAAACAAATGGGTCGAGAATTCTTCCAAGGCTCGTTGCCCTGAGTTGAGAAATAGGGTAAGGGCTAAGAAGAGTGATCCTCGACAGGTGCCATTTTGGAATGAAGATTACCAATTTGGCAGAATACCTTATCCTGGAGGTGATCAAGTGAAGAAAACACCATTGTCGAAGAGTCAGAAACGCCATCGACAGAGAATGAGGAAAGCTCAGAAACAGAAACTGAAAGCTGCTGAGATGGCCAAAGCTCAACATGAGGACTGCTTCATGGTTGGGATCCAGAAGGTGCCATTGCCCAAGGAAGGTAGGTCAAGATTAAAGAGTGTCATAGTTGATGTCAAAGAGGCTAACTTTGAGCAAGGCCAAACGTCTTAGAGTCATGGGCAAGCATTGTCGAAAGATTCCAACAGGAATGCCTTGCTGGCGAAGTTTCCTTCGACAGACCAAGAGAGAAAGCCCTGGCCAGCGGGTTTGGTTGAAGCGGAAAGGATGGCTTTTGAGCAAAGAAGGTTTGATGTTCAATCGCTTCCAGTTAAGGGTATAAACAGAGATGTCTCTATGGAAGAGTTGAGGATCATAGTTAATGATTCTGACTTGTTAGATGAACCCATGGAGGCACCAGGACAGAGTCTGGTTAAAACAGATTTATCAATGGAAGAAGTCATTGAAGCACTGAATGATCCAGATGACCCAATTGGCCTTGATGACAAGGAGGAGTTTGATTCTGACGTTAATTTAGACAGAGATCTGGATGAATTATTGGTGGCAATGGGAACAACCATGTCAGATTTGGGGTCCGAAGAGTGCCTTTTTGATAAAGAGGCCATGAAGTTGGGAAGTCATTTGGAAAATGAAGAAACAGCTGCTGAAGAAGAGTTCACTAGTCTTGATGTGAATTTGGTGTCGGTTCTGCCAGCTGAGTTTCAGGCTCAGTTCGAATTTGTTGTAGAAGTTCTTGATGAGGAAGAATTTGACGATTTTCCGATTGGCTGGCGTTTTGTTGAGCAGGATATGGTTACCATTTTTGATAATTTTGCTCGTTTAGACAAGCCAACTAATGAGGAAAGAAGTCATCTTCGACCTTTGCATATTAAAGCAATGGTTGAAGGCAAGCCTGTCGACAAAGTGTTGGTCGACGGAGGGGCATCCGTGAATCTGATTCCGAGGGCTATATATAAGAAGTTAGGGAAGGATGAAACTGATTTGCTGCCAACCAACATAGTGGTTACTGATTTTGGGGGTAGATCTGCACCAACCGATGGTGTGGCAATGCTAGATATACGAGTGGGATCAGTAGAGAGATCCACCTTGTTTGTGGTGATCCCTTCAAGGTCAAGTTACAATGTCCTGTTGGGTAGGGATTGGATCCATGCTGTAGGAGCAGTTCCTTCGACCGTCCATCAGAAACTTATTTTTTGGAATGCTGATGATGACATTGAGATTGTTGAAGTAGATGACAGCCCATGTTACTTGCAGCAGATGCATGTTGATTTCAAGGTATATGACCCAAAAGTGAAATCTATATCTGTGCAGGGTGGCGTTGTTGACAAAGATGCTCTGAATGCTTGCTTGGAAGAGCAGTTTGGGGTTAGGTTGCAGGCTTTTGAGGCTGACCGACAGCCAAACTTAGAAGATGGGGTGTTGGCTGATTGCATATTCGACGATGGCCCTTTGGGATTTGAGAGGAGGCCTGAGGATAAAATTGGTTTCGAATTGGAAGATCCTTTGGAAGAGATTGACTTGGGAAATGAGGAAAGAAAGAGGCCAATATGTGTTAGTGCTTTGTTGCCAGACCAGTTTAAAAGGCAAATTGTGGAGTTAGTCTTTGAGTACAAGGATTGTTTTGCTTGGGATTACCATGAAATGCCGGGTCTGAGTAGAGATCTTGTGGAACATAGGTTGCCTCTAAAACTTGAATGTAGGCCTATCAAACAAGCCAACAGGAGGTTTGCTCCCGAAGTTGTGTTGAAAATTAAGGAGGAAGTTGAGCGTTTGTTGAAAGCTAAGTTCCTTCGTACAACTAGGTACGTCGAATGGTTGTCGAATGTGGTGCCTGTCATAAAGAAGAATGGCAAGATGAGGGTTTGTGTTGATTTCAAGAATCTTAACATTGCAACTCCTAAAGATGAATACCCTATGCCCATAGCAGACATGCTAGTGGATGCAGCATCTGGTCATGAGTTTTTAAGTTTTATGGATGGACATGCTGGGTACAATCAGATCTTCATTGCTGAGGAGGATGTGCATAAAACCGCTTTTAGGTGCCCGGGGTCCATTGGAACTTACGAGTGGGTGGTGATGCCTTTTGGTTTAAAGAATGCTGGAGCAACTTACCAAAGGGCAATGAACACTATCTTTCATGAAATGATAGGTAAATTTGTGGAAGTCTATATTGATGACGTGATTGTCAAGTCAAAGAGCCAAGAGGAGCATTTGAGTCACCTTCGACGAGCATTTCAGGAGATGAGGAAGCACAGTTTGAAGATGAACCCTGAAAAGTGTGGGTTTGGTGTCTCAGCCGCTAAATTCTTGGGTTTTTTTAGTTCATAAGAAGGGCATTGAGGTAGACAAGAACAAAGCTAAGGCTGTGTTGGAAGCTAAACCACCTTCCAATAAAAACGAACTTCAATCTTTCTTGGGGAAGGTGAATTTTCTAAGAAGGTTCATTTCAAATATTTCAGGGAGAACAAGAGTGTTTGCTCCTTTGGTAAAGCTCAAAGCAGAAGAAGCCTTTGTATGGACTCAACAACATCAAGAGGCTTTCAACCAAATCAAGCAGTACTTGGCGAATCCACCAGTCATGATGCCTGCAGAACCACATCGACCAGTGAAATTGTACATTTCCGCATCAGAAGAAACTATAGGTTGTTTACTGGCTCAAGAGGATGATAACAGTGTCGAAAGAGCCGTTTACTACCTTAGTCGAGTGTTGAATGATGCAGAAACAAGATATAGTGCTATAGAGAAATTATGCCTAGCATTGTATTTTTCGTGTACAAAACTTAAGTATTATTTGATGCCCTGTAATGTCTTGGTGATGTCTAAAACAAATGTAATTAAGTACATGTTGTCCCAGCCAATTCTAAATGGACGAATTGGAAAGTGGACACTTGCATTGTCTGAATTTTCTTTGCAGTATGTACCTCTAAAGGCTGTTAAAGGTCAAGCAATTGCTGACTTTTTGACGGATTATCCATGTTTGGAAATAAAAGAATTGACAGGGCTAGTTGATTTAAAGCCTTGGCATTTGTATTTCGATGGCTCAAGGCACAAAAATGGTGTTGGTGTCGGCATCCTGACAGTGTCACCTTTAGGTGTGCCAACAAAGTTAATGTTTGAGTTGAAATATGCCTGTTCTAACAATGAGGCTGAATATGAGGCCTTGATTGTAGGTTTGGAAATTTTGATAGAAATGCGAGCACGCACTGTCAAAGTTTTTGGAGATTCACAACTGGTTATAAGGCAGTTAACTCAAGAATACAAATGTGTTAGCCATAATCTCGTCAAATATTGTCAACTTGCTAGTAAATTGATGAAGCAATTCGACAGTGTCGAAATGGAGCATATCCCAAGGGAAATGAATCAAGAGGCTAATGAATTAGCCCAATTGGCCTCAGGGTATAAGTTATCTTCAATACAGAACTCATAAAAGTTCGTGAGTTACTGTACCCTTTAGGCGAAAGGGATGTATTGGTTGCCAATGCGTCAAGTTCGTCCGATTGGCATAAACCAATAATCAAGTATTTGGAAAATCCAAGTATTGATGTCGATAGGAAAGTTAAGTACAAAGCGACTAAGTTTGTTGTACTTGCTGGAGTTCTGTATAGGAAGTCTGTCGATGGTAACTTGGAAACGTGCCTTAGCGAAGAGGAGGTTTACTTGGCTTTGGCAGAAGTCCATGAAGGAATTTGCGGAGCTCATCAAGCAGGTGAGAAAATGAAGTGGGTGCTGAGAAGACAAAGGGTGTATTGGCCCACTTTGGTTAAAGATTGCATTATGTTTGCCAGGTCTTGCGAAGAATGCCAAAAGCATGGCCACATACAAAATGTGCTTGCCAGTGAGTTGCATTCCATCGTTAAGCCTTGGCCTTTTCGAGGATGGGCATTGGACCTCATAGGCCAAATCTTTCCTACTTCTTCAAAGGGGCATAAGTACATTTTAGTAGGGGTGGACTACTTTACCAAATGGGTAGAGGCAGTAGCCTTGAAGGAAGTAACTCAACAAGACGTTGTGGATTTTGTCGAGAACCACATTGTTTGTAGATTCGGGATACCACAAACAATCACAACTGACCAAGGATCTGTGTTTGTTGGGAAAAGGGTTGTCGAGTATGCTGAGTCGAGGCAGATAAAAATGGTGACCTCGATGCCATATTATGCACAAGCGAATGGTCAAGTCGAGGCTATGAATAAAATTATCATTGGATTGATAAAGAAGCACATTGGTAGGTATCCAAAAAGTTGGCATACGACTTTGGAACAAGTTCTCTGGGCATGCAGAAACTCTCCAAAAGAATCGGCAGGTACTCCTTACAAATTGGTTTATGGCCATGATGCTGTTTTGCCTGTCGAAATAAATCTTGGTTCATTAAGAATTCAAAAGCAAGACGAGATGCCAGTGGACCAATACTGGACCTCGATGTTTGATGAGTTGAATGAAGTCCATGATGAGAGAATTGTAGCCTTAGAACATATAGTTCGACAGAAGGAAAGAATAGCTAAATTCTATGATAGTCGAGTTAAGTATAAAAGTTTCAAGGTTGGTGACTTGGTTTGGAAAGTCATTTTGCCGATGGATAAGAAATGTCGAGAATTTGGAAAATGGTCCCCAAAGTGGGAAGGGCTGTTTGAGATAGTCCAAGTATTATCAGGAAATGCTTATGCACTTGTTGAAGTTAATTCTGGTTTCAGGATTAAGTCTATTAATGGCAAATATTTAAAGTCTTATAGACCAACAATGTACGAAGTAAAAATACAACCTTGAAATACAAGTTGGATTGTTCTATTTAGAAACGTATTAGCTGGACGGCGAAGTGATTGATCGAATGCAAGTCAAGTCGTATTGCAGATGTTTCAGTGTAGTACAAGGGTGGTCGAGCAAGTGCATTCGACAAATAATATTGCAAAGATGGATAATGTACAAGTAAGACAAAAGAGATTACAAAGGAATGTTCCTAATATCTTCCCAAGTAGCAGTTAGTTCCATCTTCGTACCCTCAGCATTCACATAGCGAACTTCGAGAGCTTCAACCTTCGACAATATGGTTTGTGCTTCTGCGGCGCTGCTATTCATTTCTCGGTCGAGGGCAGCTATATCCTCTGGGCAATAAGCTTTAATTGCCTCTTGTAATTGGGATTCAGCAGCGGCAAGTTCTTATTTAAGGCGAGCAATGTTTTGCTCCAGCTCAGGAATCTTTGCCTTATAAGGAGCGCTTTTCTCGACCAGCGCAGTTCGTTTCTGTCGAAGGCTCACCAATTTGTCATGAAGCTCATGTTTGGCTGTGATGGCTTGCTGATAGGGAAGGATACTGCCGTCGAGTTCAAGCAGTTTAGGAACCAGCTCTTCGACGAATTCATGCAATGTGTTAATGTGTCCTCTATGGATTGGTGGCAACCTCTTGCGAGAAGTCTGCAGCTCTTTGACGACGCGTATTAGTTTGTTCCTTAATTCTTGATTGGAATAAAGGTCGTCGAAAGAGTGTTTGAAGAAGCCTTTTAGTTCCTCAAGCAAACCATTGAGTTTTTCAGCAACATTATCGCTAGGAAGCGTGGAAGACCGGGCTGACATGGGTGAAGTTTTGCTGCTGGGACCAGATAACAAACTGATCCATTCATCAATTCCAATGTTAGCCTTTCCAATATCCGCAGCTGGTGGGTTGGGACTGGTTTGAGCAGCTGGATTGGTAGGGTCGTCGAGAAATTGGTCCATGTCAACACTGTCTGCCCTGATTATTATGGGACTCTACTTTTCAGTGGCTTGGGGGGCAGCAGGTGTTTCGGTGGCAGCTGTTTCCGCGGCAGGAATTTCCATAGAAGGTGATGCCATTTGGAAGGTGAGGTCATCTTGGTGAGTAGGTGTGGGATCTAGATTCTCTGTTGAGAGAATAGTCTGTGCCACATCAATCTCCATGGCAGAAGTTCCTTCAACTTCATGCTCAGGTTGAGTTTCTGGGACTTCCTGTTTAAGGTAAAGAAAGTCAAGGTGAGTCCTTAATCACAATTTATATGCCAGAGAAATGGCAAGAAATTGATTACCTCGATAACAGGAGGAGCGGTCTTTGGGAAGATTGTTTGTATAGGTAGAGAAGTATCTATTTGAGCTTGTCCGGGGGAGTCTTGACAAATGAGCATGGTGAGGTAATGCCCAAAAAAAAAAAAAAAAAAAAAAAAAAAAAAAAAAAAAAAAGAAACCTAAGTTTGGTTTAGAGAAGCATGCCTTATCAGTGCTCGACGAGTCCACTTCTTCGACAGAGATAGGATCTCTTGAAGTGCATTCTTCAGACACTTTTGTCTTCGCAGATTTGACTTTTGGCTCCTGTAAACGTTTGAAAAATGAAGACCTTGTAAAATGCAAGGAAACCATTAATTTGGACAGCATTAGGAGAAAATTTACCATTGTGAACTCAGCTGTTGGAGTTTCTTCGGAATGCTCAGAAACAGATTTCTCTGCATGCGAATCCTGAAAATTGTACAACGTTCAGGACAGTGTTTAAATTGGTGGGTCACAATTAAACAACGGATTCTCATACAAGTAGCAGAAGGGATACCGTTTGGGGTGTTGAATGAGAAGGAGACTCAAGAAGAATCATCTTGCGCTTTGCGGACTTGACCTCAGTGCCAGTTGGTTGAGGTTTCCGTTTGGTGGATTCTTGCTGAGAGGAACTAGTCGAACGCTTAGCACCTGCTGGTTTCTTTTTCGACACAATGGGTTTTTTGTTAGCATTAGTTTTCGCAACCCCAGACTTGGAAGGTTTCTTCTTTGCTGGTTTGGATTGTAAGGGAGGTTCATCTTCTTCATCTTCTTCTTCAATTTCGACTGCTGCAGCCTTTCCACTTGTTTGCTTGCACTTCAAAGGCTCTTTTAAAGCCAAGGCTAAAACAAAGCAAAGAGTGTAAGTATAAAACGAGTGGATGTTCAAATGAAAGGTAAAGGAAACTAAATACCTTGAGGAAACTAGGTAATAACCTTGACAGCCTCGTCATATTGTCCGAATTCAAAATGAGAGGCAAACCGACCGGCATAGGGTCCTGTTCCTGCACAGAGGGATCAACAAGTCTTTTCATACATTCTTCAATAGATGGGTGAAAACGTTTGTAATATTCATTCCACCAAGTGATGAAATCTTGGGATACACCCAAGGTAGGGGTGAAGGGAGTGAAGTTGATATGATCCAAGTTGGAATCATTTAGTTTTAGGATCTTTCCAAGAGCTTGTTCTTAGTTCTTATGTTAAAAAGATGAAAAGAATTGGGGGAAGAAGAAGGTGCGGTTGTCACCCGAATATGATTAACAAAAGAAAACAACTAAAGAATGGAAATAACTAAACAAGAAACTTAACCAAACAAAGAATTAAAGTGCAGCAACTAAAAACAGAATGTAAATGGCGCAAATGTAAAGAAGAAAATAAAATAAATTAAGAAAATGGAAGAGGAAGAAGATGAAAGGGAAGGCGCCACAATATTCCAATGGATTTGGAAGATTGATAAGCCAAGGAGGATTCGCCACAAAGAGATAGGACTCTTTGATAAGAATCAAGCAAGTTCTAATCCAAGAACTTGAAGAGGAGGAGCCAATGCTCAACTCACAAAAATACCCAAATAGGATAAATTCTAATTTCATTCAAGAACCAGTCTCTGATACCCACATTAGATGCATCACATTCAAGTTCAAATGACATAGAGAAATTAGGCAATGCAAGTATGGGCGCATGAGTAAGTTTTTCTTTAAGGGTGTTAAAGCTTCTCTCTTGTGCTTCCCCCCACTTAAAGCTCATATTCTTCTTCACAACCTCATTCAAAGGGGCAGCTATGGTGCTAAAGTCCTTTACGAACCTTCTATAGAAACTAGCTAGCCCATGGAAGCTTCTCACCTCACTCACTGATTTAGGGGTAGGCCACTCCCTAATGGCTTTAATCTTTTCTTCATCCACTTGTACCCCTTTAGCACTTACAACAAAGCCTAAAAACACCACATGGTCAGTACAAAAGACACACTTCTCTAAATTAGCATACAAACTTTCCTTCCTAAGCACGCTCATCACAGCCCTAAGGTGTTCTAGGTGCTCATCTAAGGTTATGCTATAAATCAGAATGTCATCGAAGTACACCACTACAAACTTACCTAGAAACTCTCTTAATACATGGTTCATCAACCTCATGAAGGTGCTAGGCGCATTTGTAAGCCCAAAAGGCATTACCAACCATTCATACAATCCATGCTTAGTTTTAAAGGCTGTTTTCCACTCATCCCCTTCCCTCATCCTAATTTGATGGTACCCACTCTTCAAATCAACTTTAGAAAAATAACAAGCACCATGCAATTCATCAAGCGTATCACCTAGTCTAGGAATGGGGTGTCTATATTTCACAGTGATATTGTTTACAACCCTACAATCAGTACACATGTGCCAAGTGCCGTCCTTTTTAGGGACAAGAATGACGGGAACAGCGCAAGGGCTCAAGCTTTCTCTTACCCAACCTTTTTGGAGCAATTCCTCCACTTGCTTATGAATTTCCTTTGTTTCCTCAGGATTGGTCCTATAGGCGGGCCTATTAGGCAAAGTGGCTCCCGGAATGAAATCCATTTGATGCTCAATACCCCTTAAAGGAGGTAGTCCGGGAGGAACACTCTTTGGGAAGACATCTTCAAAATCCTGCAAAAGAGACTCCACCTTACTAGGTAGAGGGTTAGAGTTATGATTCAAATATAAATCCTTGTACACACAAATGTACATCTCTTGCTTTGCAAGGCAAGCCCTCTTTATTTCACTTTCCCTGGCAATTAAACACTCAATATTTTTTTGATCCCCACTTTTCTTTTCCCCATTTGGCTTTCCCTTTGTGGCCTTCCTCTCTTCTTCTCTCCTAAGTTTCAGTGCCACTTGGTCTTCACAAACTTGTCTAGGAGTCAAAGGCACAAGGGTAATTTTCAGAGAATCATGCACAAAAGAGTATTTATTAGTAAAACCATCATGAGTAGCACGTTTATCAAACTGCCAAGGCCTACCAAGTAAAACATGGCCGGCCTCCATGGGAACAACATCACATAATACATCATCTTGATACTTACCAATGGACAAGCTTACCAACACTTGCTGATTGACTAGTAACTCACCATTCTCACTCAACCATTGAAGTTTGTATGGCCTGGGATGGGGAATAGTTTGAAGTTCAAGTTTTCTTACCAAACGAGTGCTGGCCACATTTGTGCAACTTCCCCCATCAATGATTAAGGAACAGACCTTTCCTTGTATGATGCATCTTGTATGGAAAATGTTTTCCCTTTGGTCTAGCTCATTTGGCACAATTTGACTCCCTAAGAGTCTCCTTATCATTAGCAAGTCACCATCATGAGCTAAGGTTTCGCACTCCTCTTCCTTCTCACTTTCGGCAGGGGAACCCTTACATGACTCACTAGAAATATACCCCCCTTTCATGGTCATTGTCCTTTTGTTTGGGCACTCATAGGCCATATGGCCTTTTCCCAAACATTTGAAACACTTAATGTCCCTGTGCTTAGAAACAGAAGAAGAAGAAGCGTTAGTGGAAGGAAAAGTTTTAGAGCTTTTAGAGTTCATACCTTCCTTAGGTTGTGTAGAGGGAACCTCCTTGGGTTGCTTATCCTTCCAAGCAGGGGTTTTAAAGGTGGAGGGAGATTTCCTCCATGCCTTCCTCTTGAGTTGTTGTTCCACCTTTATGGCTTGGTGGACCAACTCTTCAAGCTCTTCATAATGATGCAACTCCACAATGTCTCCTATCTCACGGTTTAGGCCGTGAAGGAAACGGGACATGGTAGCCTCCCTATCTTCATAGACATTTGCTCTTACCAAGGCCACCTCCATCTCCTTATGGTACTCATCCACACTCTTACTCCCTTGGGTAAGTCTTTGGAGTTTATTATATAACTCCCGGTGGTACCACGAAGGTACAAACCTTTTCCTCATCAAAGCCTTCATCTCCTCCCAAGTATCTACGGGGTAATCCCTATTTCTTTCCCTCTCCTTTTGTACTTGGTCCCACCAGATTAGAGCATAATCAGAAAACTCAAGGGCTGCCACCTTCACCTTCCTCGCTTCATTGTAACGGTGATAGGAAAAGATTTGTTCTATTTTGGTCTCCCATTCTAGGTAGGCTTCAGGGTCATTCTTTCCTTTGAAAGAAGGTACTTGGATCTTAACCCTTCCTAGTCCTCCTTCCCTCTCATCACTCCTATACCTCCTATGTCTCCGATCATCATACCTCCCATGTCTCCTTCTCTGATCATGGTCCCTCCTGGGTCTCCTTTCCCTACCCGAATCATATTCAACTTCATCCTCACGTGAGGCCTCATGTTGAGAGCCTCCACTCCTCTCCTCCATCCTTGTGTTCAATTCTGCCCGAACTTGGGTTAACCCTTTTTCTAACTCTTGTGCTAGGAATTGCATCAATCGGGCTGTCCTAGGGGATGGGGGTGTGCTTCCTTCACTCATCTTTGGATTTTTTTTTTTAAAAAAAGAGAAAAATAAAAAGAAAGGCCCTTTCCACTCTTCTCACGTGTTTACACTCTTGAATTAGTCACTCGTGTTTCACTCTTAGTAGGCTTTTTCTATAATGTCCACTCTTGCCTTTTACCTCTCAAGTCTCTTTGAGTTCTTAGGTAAACCCACTCGTGTTTCAATTACCAAGGGTTCGTTTCACAAATGACAAACTTCACAAGAGTTAATCACCCAGAATTTGAAGAAAGGAAACAAACTCTAGACAAAACTTAAAGGAATTTAAAAAGACAAACAAGAAAAGCTAACAAGGAAAAGTACAACTCAAAAGGAATGCAAAGAAGACAAAAGGAACTGGAACAATGAGAAGACAATGGCGCAAAAAGTTATGAATTACAGCAACACTCCTAATGAAATCCACAATGGCAACAATTTAATCTTGTTAAGTGCTGGGGGCTCTTCTCTTTTCCCTTTTTTTTTCGTTTTTTTTTTCTGGAAATAAAAGGATTTTTTTTTTTTGATCACGCCCTTGTTCTGTTTCTCCTTTTTTTTTTTTTTTGCACTTAGAAAATTGGTTATTGCAATATTAATTTGGATTGTTATGCCAATTGTGTGATTAAAAGTTTCCTTTTCAAGTCAAGTGCTATAAACATCAACAGTAACCAATATGGAAATAATTGATTAAAGCTGTAAATTGCGCAACAGAATAAATGACTAGAATAAAAGGAAACAAGAAACAAAGAACTGAAATTAAAGGACAGAATTAAAAGGCACGAATTTAAAGGCTAGGAAAATAAATGACTGGAATTAAAGAGCAAAATGTAAAGAATGTTGCCAATCTCTTGGAAATGGCAGATCAAGGATCCGAGTGTGTACAAATATGGCACTCAAGCAACTGTGCTTGGTGTTAGAAAGCAATAAGAACAGTGCACAATAAAAACAAGAACTTTGTCAATTCTAGGATCCGGGCTCTAGATACCACATGATATGATGCAAACTGGATGCATATAGTTTTTAACGGATCGTCCTCGAATTGACTCTTGTTATAAGGACTAAGACAGAATAAAAAATGAGAACTTTAGGAATTAGAGTCCTTAATCCTCAAAACTGGCGCCCACTTCTATTTGAAGAAGGAAGAACCAATACTTTGTTCTTGAATTAAAAATGGCGCATACAAAACAGTCAACAAGAAGAATGAACAACTAAAGGTGTAAGCTTATAGATAAGTGGCGCATAAACAAGAACCAAGCAAACAGAATTGAAAAAAAATAAAAATAAAAAGATGGAATTGAGACAGAAATGAAAGAAGACGCCACACTCTCAAGAGAGTGATAAGTCCGGTGAAGATTCGCCACAAGAGAATGGAAGCTCTTGATAAGAATCAGAAATGGTTCATCCAAGAACCTAAGAGGCTTAGCTCTCACAAACTCACAATGGAGTGCAAAATAAATTCTGATTCCAAGGTCCTGAATTAGGAGAGTACAAAGGCTATTTATAGCCATAATGGTAATCAATTCCCTCCCACCTTTCCTAATATAATGTGGCGGCCAAACCTACTTGGTGGAGCCAGCAAGTTGGCGGTCCCAAGTCTGAACTTGGCTTAAGGATATGGGCCAAGCCCAATTAGCAAAGGTGCAACACATTCTAAGATCCTATGTGCTTAGTTAGCCCAAATCAAGTAGGACCTTATTAAAAAAAAATATCCCAAATGGAAAAATACAACCAAACTGAATTTAAAAAAGGTTCAAATACTTAATTTAAATAAATTAAAAGAACGACTAGGGTGATATCATGCCCCCAAATTGGGTTCTTCATCAACTTGGATTATTTGGACTATCTTGAGAGTTGGGCCTTCGGGAGTTGGTTTGAGAGATAGGAAATAGTTGACTTCTTTGTCCAAAGCCTCTTTAGCCTTTTTAGTCCTTGACCTCGTTATTGGGCCTCCAAGTCCTTGTAGAGCTCCTTGTAGAGCATCATTGGGCCTTGCATCTATTGGATGGTCTCCATTTGAATTTCCTTGGTCTTCATCATGCTCTCCCCCTTCGAAAGAATTCGTAGACGAATTTGATCCTTCATCACCTACATCAAAAGGACTTAAGTCAGCCACATTAAATGTTGCACTCACTCCATACCCACCAGGTAGGTCAACTTTGTAGGCATTATCGTTGATCTTTTTAACGATTTGGAAGGGACCATCTCCTCTAGGTGAGAGGTTTGATTTCCTCTGTGAAGGAAACCTTTCCTTCCTCATATGCACCCAGACCCAATCTCCAGGCTCAAAGACAATGCTTTTTCTTCCTTTGTTGGCTTGCCTAGCATATTGCTCCATCTTCTTTTCAATTTGGGACTTGACTTTCTCATGGAGCTTCCTCACATATTCTGCCTTCGCCTTCCCATCCCTATGATTCAAAGAAAAAATATCAGGTAGAGGCAGCAAATCAAGGGGTGTGAGGGGATTAAATCCATACACAATTTCAAAAGGAGAAAAACTAGTGGTAGAATGAACTGCTCTATTATAAGAAAATTCAACAAGAGGTAAGCATTCTTCCCATGTTTTGATGTTCCTCTTGATGATTGACCGCAGCAAGGTCGAAAGGGTCCTATTCACCACCTCGGTTTGCCCATCAGTTTGTGGGTGGCAAGTGGTAGAAAATAATAGCTTAGTCCCTAACTTGTTCCAAAGGGTTCTCCAAAAGTGACTGAGGAACTTAGAATCCCTATCAGAGACTATGCTCTTGGGCATCCCATGTAGTCTTACAATTTTCTTGAAGAACAAGTCTGCCACATGAGTAGCATCATCCACTTTATGACAAGGAATAAAGTGGGCCATCTTGGAAAACCTGTCAACAACCACAAAAATTGAGTCTCTCCCCCTCTTGGAGCGGGGAAGACCTAGCACAAAGTCCATAAACAAGTCAATCCAAGGAGAATCTGGGATAGGTAAGGGGGTATAAAGTCCATGGGCATTACCTTTGACTTGGCCTTTTTACAAACAATGCATCTATCACAAATTCTATGCACATCATGCTTCATGCCAGGCCAATAAAAATGCTCATGCAATATGTCCAAAGTCTTTTGGATCCCAAAATGTCCCATTAGTCCCCCCTCATGTGCTTCCCTAAGTAAGAGTTCACGCAACGAACATTTAGGCACACATAAATATTTTTCCTTGAATAAAAACCCATCATGCCTAAAGAACCCATTATGCGCCCCTTTTTCCCAAACAGCATATACTTTGGAGAAATCATCATCATGCACATACAACTCTTTTATGTGTTCAAAACCGAGCATTTTTGTTTCAAGAGTGGAAAGTAAGGCATACCTTCTAGAGAGTGCATCTGCCACTACATTCACCTTACCTTGCTTGTGCTTGATCACATAGGGGAATTGTTCAAGAAATTCTACCCACTTAGCATGCCTTTTGTTAAGCTTACCTTGCCCTTTCAAGTATTTTAGTGACTCATGATCACTATGAATTACAAATTCCTTTGGCAAAAGATAGTGCTGCCAAGTGTGCAAAGCCCTTATAAGTGCATACAATTCTTTATCATAAGTGGAATAGTTCAAAACAGCACCATGCAATTTCTCACTAAAGTATCCAATTGGATGACCCCCCTGGAGTAACACAGCCCCAATACCCACATTAGATGCATCACATTCAAGTTCAAATGACATAGAGAAATTAGGCAATGCAAGTATGGGCGCATGAGTAAGTTTTTCTTTAAGGGTGTTAAAGCTTCTCTCTTGTGCTTCCCCCCACTTAAAGCTCACATTCTTCTTCACAACCTCATTCAAAGGGGCAGCTATGGTGCTAAAGTCCTTTACGAACCTTCTATAGAAACTAGCTAGCCCATGGAAGCTTCTCACCTCACTCACTGATTTAGGGGTAGGCCACTCCCTAATGGCTTTAATCTTTTCTTCAGCCACTCGTACCCCTTTAGCACTTACAACAAAGCCTAAAAACACCACATGGTCAGTACAAAAGACACACTTCTCTAAATTAGCATACAAACTTTCCTTCCTAAGCACGCTCATCATAGCCCTAAGGTGTTCTAGGTGCTCATCTAAGGTTATGCAATAAATCAGAATGTCATCAAAGTACACCACTACAAACTTACCTAGAAACTCTCTTAATACATGGTTCATCAACCTCATGAAGGTGCTAGGCACATTTGTAAGCCCAAAAGGCATTACCAACCATTCATACAATCCATGCTTAGTTTTAAAGGCTGTTTTCCACTCATCCCCTTCCCTCATCCTAATTTGTGGTACCCACTCTTCAAATCAACTTTAGAAAAATAACAAGCACCACACAATTCATCAAGCATATCATCTAGTCTAGGGATGGGGTGTCTATATTACACAGTGATATTGTTTACAGCCCTACAATCAGTACACATGCGCCAAGTGCCGTCCTTTTTAGGGACAAGAATGACGGGAACAGCGCAAGGGCTCAAGCTTTCTCTTACCCAACCTTTTTGGAGCAATTCCTCCACTTGCTTATGAATTTCCTTTGTTTCCTCAGGATTGGTCCTATAGGCGAGCCTATTAGGCAAAGAGGCTCCCGGAATGAAATCCATTTGATGCTCGATACCCCTTAAAGGAGGTAGTCCGGGAGGAACACTCTTTGGGAAGACATCTTCAAAATCCTGCAAAAGAGACTCCACCTTACTAGGTAAAGGGTTAGAGTTATGATTCAAATATAAATCCTTGTACACACAAATGTACATCTCTTGCTTTGCAAGGCAAGCCCTCTTTATTTCACTTTCCCTGGCAATTAAACACTCAATATTTTTTTGATCCCCACTTTTCTTTTCCCCATTTGGCTTTCCCTTTGTGGCCTTCCTCTCTTCTTCTCTCCTAAGTTTCAGTGCCACTTGGTCTTCACAAACCTGTCTAGGAGTCAAAGGCACAAGGGTAATTTTCAGAGAATCATGAACAAAAGAGTATTTATTAGTAAAACCATCATGAGTAGCACGTTTATCAAACTGCCAAGGCCTACCAAGTAAAACATGGCCGGCCTCCATGGGAACAACATCACATAATACATCATCTTGATACTTACCAATGGACAAGCTTACCAACACTTGCTGATTGACTAGTAACTCACCATTCTCACTCAATCATTGAAGTTTGTATGGCCTGGGATGGGGAATAGTTTGAAGTTCAAGTTTTCTTACCAAACGAGTGCTGGCCACATTTGTGCAACTTCCCCCATCAATGATTAAGGAACAGACCTTTCCTTGTATGATGCATCTTGTATGGAAAATGTTTTCCCTTTGGTCTAGCTCATTTGGCACAATTTGACTCCCTAAGAGTCTCCTTATCATTAGCAAGTCACCATCATGAGCTAAGGTTTCGCACTCCTCTTCCTTCTCACTTTCGGCAGGGGAGCCCTTACATGACTCACTAGAAATATACCCCCCTTTCATGGTCATTGTCCTTTGCTTGGGCACTCATAGGCCATATGGCCTTTTCCCAATCATTTGAAACACTTAATGTCCCTGTGCTTAGAAACAGAAGAAGAAGAAGCGTTAGTGGAAGGAAAAGTTTTAGAGCTTTTAGAGTTCATACCTTCCTTAGGTTGTGTAGAGGGAACCTCCTTGGGTTGCTTATCCTTCCAAGCAGGGGTTTTAAAGGTGGAGGGAGATTTCCTCCATGCCTTCCTCTTGAGTTGTTGTTCCACCTTTATGGCTTGGTGGACCAACTCTTCAAGCTCTTCATAATGATGCAACTCCACAATGTCTCCTATCTCACGGTTTAGGCCGTGAAGGAAACGGGACATGGTAGCCTCCCTATCTTCATAGACATTTGCTCTTACCAAGGCCACCTCCATCTCCTTATGGTACTCATCCACACTCTTACTCCCTTGGGTAAGTCTTTGGAGTTTATTATATAACTCCCGGTTGTACCACGAAGGTACAAACCTTTTCCTCATCAAAGCCTTCATCTCCTCCCAAGTATCTACGGGGTAATACCTATTTCTTTCCCTCTCCTTTTGTACTTGGTCCCACCAGATTAGAGCATAATCAGAAAACTCAAGGGCTGCCACCTTCACCTTCCTCTCTTCATTGTAACGGTGATAGGAAAAGATTTGTTCTATTTTGGTCTCCCATTCTAGGTAGGCTTCAAGGTCATTCTTTCCTTTGAAAGAAGGTACTTGGATCTTAACCCTTCCTAGTCCTCCTTCCCTCTCATCACTCCTATACCTCATATGTCTCCTATCATCATACCTCCCATGTCTCCTTCTCCGATCATGGTCCCTCCTGGGTCTCCTTTCCCTACCCGAATCATATTCAACTTCATCCTCACGTGAGGCCTCATGTTGAGAGCCTCCACTCCTCTCCTCCATCCTTGTGTTCAATTCTGCCCGAACTTGGGTTAACCCTTTTTCTAACTCTTGTGCTAGGAATTGCATCAATCGGGCTGTCCTAGGGGATGGGGGTGTGCTTCCTTCACTCATCTTTGGATTTTTTTTTTTAAAAAAAGAGAAAAATAAAAAGAAAGGCCCTTTCCACTCTTCTCACGTGTTTACACTCTTGAATTAGTCACTCGTGTTTCACTCTTAGTAGGCTTTTTCTATAATGTCCACTCTTCCCTTTTACCTCTCAAGTCTCTTTGAGTTCTTAGATAAACCCACTCGTGTTTCAATTACCAAGGGTTCGTTTCACAAATGACAAACTTCACAAGAGTTAATCACCCAGAATTTGAAGAAAGGAAACAAACTCTAGACAAAACTTAAAGGAATTTAAAAAGACAAACAAGAAAAGCTAACAAGGAAAAGTACAACTCAAAAGGAATGCAAAGAAGACAAAAGGAACTAGAACAATGAGAAGACAATGGCGCAAAAAGTTATGAATTACAGCAACACTCCTAATGAAATCCACAATGGCAACAATTTAATCTTGTTAAGTGCAGGGGGCTCTTCTCTTTTCCCTTTTTTTTCGTTTTTTTTTTCTGGAAATAAAAGGATTTTTTTTTTGATCACGCCCCTGTTCTGTTTCTCCTTTTTTTTTTTTTTTTTTTTTTTTTTTTGCACTTAGAAAATTGGTTATTGCAATATTAATTTGGATTGTTATGCCAATTGTGTGATTAAAAGTTTCCTTTTCAAGTCAAGTGCTATAAACATCAACAGTAACCAATATGGAAATAATTGATTAAAGCTGTAAATTGCGCAAAAGAATAAATGACTAGAATAAAAGGAAACAAGAAACAAAGAACTGAAATTAAAGGACAGAATTTAAAGGCACGAATTTAAAGGCTAGGAAAATAAATGACTGGAATTAAAGAGCAAAATGTAAAGAATGTTGCCAATCTCTTGGAAATGGCAGATCAAGGATCCGAGTGTGTACAAATATGGCACTCAAGCAACTGTGCTTGGTGTTATAAAGCAATAAGAACAGTACACAATAAAAACAAGAACTTTGTAAATTCTAGGATCCGGGCTCTAGATACCACATGATATGATCCAAGTTGGAATCATTTAGTTTTAGGATCTTTCCAAGAGCTTGTTCTTAGTTCTTATGTTAAAAAGATGAAAAGAATTGGGGGAAGAAGAAGGTGCGGTTGTCACCCGAATATGATTAACAAAAGAAAACAACTAAAGAATGGAAATAACTAAACAAGAAACTTAACCAAACAAAGAATTAAAGTGCAACAACTAAAAACAGAATGTAAATGGCGCAAATGTAAAGAAGAACATAAAATAAATTAAGAAAATGGAAGAGGAAGAAGATGAAAGGGAAGGCGCCACAATATTCCAATGGATTTGGAAGATTGATAAGCCAAGGAGGATTCGCCACAAAGAGAGAGGACTCTTTGATAAGAATCAAGCAAGTTCTAATCCAAGAACTTGAAGAGGAGGAGCCAATGCTCAACTCAAAAAAATATCCCAAATGGAAAAATACAACCAAACTGAATTTAAAAAAGGTTCAAATACTTAATTTAAATAAATTAAAAGAACGACTAGGGTGATATCATGCCCCCAAATTGGGTTCTTCATCAACTTGGATTATTTGGACTATCTTGAGAGTTGGGCCTTCGGGAGTTGGTTTGAGAGATAGGAAATAGTTGACTTCTTTGTCCAAAGCCTCTTTAGCCTTTTTAGTCCTTGACCTCATCATTGGGCCTCCAAGTCCTTGTAGAGCTCCTTGTAGAGCATCATTGGGCCTTGCATCTATTGGATGGTCTCCATTTGAATTTCCTTGGTCTTCATCAAAAGTTAACACCAGACATGCGCAGGTCATTTCTTTTTTGTATGCCATCAATGGTTTCTTGCTTCAGGTCGATGGAGTCGAGGAGTATGTCTTCTTTTCTGTAAAAGAATGGGCCTGGAATGGATTGCATGAAACCAATGTTGTTGGCAGAGGCATTGGGCAAACAGACAAAAGCGGCATTGTCTGTCGAGCCAGGTAAACCTGCGGGAAATACTTGACGAGCAAGGAACGGATCCAAATTCTCGTGCAATCTTTTGAGGTTGGGTCAAAAGGGGCTGTGGACCAAGTAGGCCCATACTTTCTGCTAACGAAGGGTTGAAAGCGAATACCAGGGGTACTTGCAGAAAGGGAATGGAAAAGGTTGAAGTAATACTTGAAGCTTTCAAGCTCATTGTCGAATGGCTTGGGAACGCGATACATGGCTGGTGTACCATAGGTGTCGATGTTAAGTTCAGGTGATGCTTTGTTGACAGTGTGGCCAGGAAAGGTAGAATTTAACCACAACTGCGTGAGCCACATTGGGCCTCCAATTCCAATTTTCTTTTCTCCTTCTTTCACCATGGTATACAAGTCCGACATGCTAGAATAAAGGTTAGAAAGAAGGAACGAGCCAAAGGCCCATCGTTTACCTTCGTGGAGAAGGTTTGCCAAATCAAGCAAGGGTTTTGACATTTGAACATTTTTGTTGCACATAACAAAAGCAGATAGCCAATGAAACAGGAAGGCTACATGTTCATCGTCAGAAACCTCGGAATCACTTCGCATTCGACTAGAAACGTACTTTGAAAATGTGAGTGGTTCATCACTGAAAACGTCAATGACGTTGTCAGGCGAGACAAGAGGGTGAATCATTTGGCCATCCAGTGGGATACTAGTGAGTGCAGAGACATCAAAGAGAGTCGGACCCATCATTCCACAAGGGAAATGAAAATTGTTGGTGGTTTTGTTCCAGAAGAACACAGCAGCTCACAACATTGATGGGTCTAGCTTAAATGTATGTTTGGAAAGTTGAATAAGGTTGTAAATACCTAATTTTTTCCAAGTTTTACTCTTCTTAGCTTCAACCCTAGTAAGCCAAGCAGAATAACCAGCTACGCTAAGTGGTGGAGTTCTGAAAAGCCTAGCGCTTTTTAAGAAGTAGTGAATGTGCAAGGCAGGAGAAGCGGCAAGAATGTCAGTTTGACCTTCCTTATTCGGGAAAGAATATATAAAATCTTCAGGGAAGTTGGAAAGGGTCATTACTGGGCCTAAATAAGCCACTGGGGGTTCTAAAATATAGGAGGAATCGTTCGTGTAAGGTATCATTACCTTAGATTTCTGCCACGGAATTGACGCATCAACATCAGGGTTGCACCGTGTTTTCCGAAGAGGGGTTGTAGTGCTTTGAGTTGGGGCTGAAGCGGACGCCATTGCAAATTTGATGAAGTTCTCCAGAATACTCAGAGGGGAAGAAGAAGTGTTTTAAGTGGGTTTTGCTGCCTATTTATAGTAGAAGCTTGCGAAGTAAGCGTGTGGTGGAAGAATAACCGCCTATATTTGAAAGCAATGATGGTCCTATTTTTTAGGGAAGTGGGAAGCGCAGATTTGTGATGGGACATTGCGGAAAGGTAACCGTCGCGCGTGGAGTGAGCAAAATTCTAGTTTTCTCTGTATGCTGTCGATAACTCAGAATTTGGGGGGCATCTGTTGGGTGCCAAATTTCAAATTTGGGTTGAACGACGGGATGTTATGAATTCGACTAGTAAAGGCGTAGGAAACCAGCATAAGTGAAAAATTGACTAAGTTTGGAAGACCAAGTGATAGGGCGGTTGTTCGACGGAAAGTATGAAGCGTTGAAGATGTCAAAATGAAGTGCTACTGTCGATTAGGTAGTTTTTTTGTAGTGGAACTTAACTACCAACCCGTGTCCGTACACGTGTCAGGTTGGATGTTTGGTAGTTTCTTTACATTTTTTCTTATAAATAGTAGTTCCTACGATGTAACTTGAGGTTGGTTGGATACATGATCTGATTCCTAACATCTCGACGTCTAAAGAAGATTAACGGAAAACGATCACTGTATGCCTTTCAAACCTTATTTTTCTGCAATTTAATTAATTCCAGTCCTTTTTTCAATTCTCTGCATTTTCATTTACGTCATTTATGTTCCAGTCAATTTACATTCCTTGCTTCGCATTTACATTCTTTACTTTCATGTCATTTACTGTTTCTGCACTTTTACGTTCAGAGTCATTTTTTTCAAGCTTTTCTTTAAAATTCATGTCAATTAAATTTCTGTTATTTAAATTCATACATTTACATGTTTTCATTTAAAGTCATGTCTTTTACCAGCACTTCTTAAATTTTGTCAATTTACTTGCTTTCCTTTATATTTTTGTCTTAACTTCGACTGCACGATTGAATACAGTAATGCATGTTTTCATGGTATTGCATCAGTGCATTTTTGTTTTAAGCTTTAACTTAATTTGCTTGTAAATTAAGTTACTGGCTTTCGACAGCCAATCTTTTTTGGGTAAGCAAATAGTGCCATTTCATCAACAATCCGTTGTTGTTTGGAATAAATAATACACAAACTTGGCATAAGATATAATAATTAATGGCTTTGAAGCCAAGAATGTAATAAAACAAATAACGTGTCGAATAATTGACCGTTATTTTCAAAAAAACCATTGTTTGCACAAAACAAGATTACCACATAACTCGTCGATTTTGCAATCGTTTGAAACTAATTATTTGTTACTTTGCTGAATTTGGTAGAAATACTCTTAGAAACCAAATTTCCCAGTAAACACTATGCTGATCTTTATCATATTCTTATCCTCCCTTTATATCTCCCTCACGCCATCTATCTCTCCCTTTTACTCTCTCTCTTTTCTTTCTTCATCAATTTCATCTCCACCTTCAAAGCGTCAAGCTTCCACTTCATTTTTCTCTACATTTCTTCAAGAGATCTTCAAGAACTTTGTGAAGCAAAGTTGCTTAACTTGATCTCCTTTATCGTCTAAGAGGTAAAGATCTCATCTTTAAGCTCTAGATCTTCATATTTCTTCATTGAAACTATATGTGTTCATGCTTGAACTTAAACTTCAAAAATTCATGAAAAATTGTAGAAAAATCATTTTGTTGTCAAACCAATTTTCATGATCTAGATTCAATGTCTTCTTTCATAATCTAAAAGTTTGAGGTCATAAGAGCCCTCTAACCCATTTGGGGTGAAGAGGGCCGAATACCCTAGATGAAGGAATCACGAAGTTTTGTTTCAATGTATGCTAAAATAGTGTTGATTTGATCCTATTACACTTATATGTCTTTGAATCCTCAAAGAATTGAATCAAAAACCTACCCTATCCTAATTTTATATAGCATGGCCGAAACCTAGATGTGGGTGGATCTCGAGTTTTGTTTCAAATTCTTGAATTCCATGACTTACAGGAGTGTTATCTATGCTTAAGGATCACAAATCCAAGAGTTTGTACAATTTTAACACTTCTAGCATTTTTCTCTACCAAGGGGTCGAACCCTAGTTCTTAAGGCCTAGGTGTGTTTTGTTTGATCTTACTAATTGTGATTATGATTTACTGTGAAGGAAGAGATCGTGTGTAATCGTTCTGAAGCGTGTACGGGTACCGGTGGAGGAACGGGGCTGCGGCCGTGAACAAGTGTTCGTGGGTTCGTGAGAGTTACCACATTGCTCTAAGGTGGGGAGAAAGAATCTCACATCCATCGGGAAGGCAAGAGTAGAATAATATATATTGACATGTGTAGGGGAGCCCTAAACCCTACTAGAGGTTGAGCCCTGATAAAGTACCTAGACCCAAGGTGTAGGTATCTTTGGGCTATCACCACTAAGAATACACCCTAGGCTAGATGACTATTATTTGATGGATGATTCATATGTTTGATGTGATTGTGACTATGTGCTCTATGTGTATTGTCAATATGTGTTATATGTGAATTATGTGTTTATAAGCTTAGAATGATATGCTCAGTAATATGAATTGTATGATGTTGTATGTTTGAGTTGGCATGTTGACATATTTAATATCATGAATGCATGTTTTATGATTGATGATGATATGGATAGTGAATCAAAGTGCCACAATGCATATGCGAGGAAAAGCAATGGATTTTGAAAGTGATGGATACAATGATATCATGAATAAAGTGATTTGAGGATCGATATGTTTATTGAGATATTGGTGGCACAAGTGATGGTTGACATGCATAGCATAATCATGTGCTAAGTGGCGAGCCGTGTGGTATGGGACACACGATGTTACTGTACCTGAGTGCTGGTATAGAATATGGAAGGGACGATCTTGGTGATCTTAGGGATGTAATCGTGCTCGGGACTTATCACAAGTGACGGATAGGGTTGCTCCTATCGTGTCGTGATGCTCACTGGAGCCTGGTTATCACGACTGGACCCTGAGTATTCCACGTCGCAGGTGGACTTTCCGAGGAGGCCAAGATACCTCTCCCAAGAGTTGGAGCGGGATGCACTCTTATTGGTCACGGTGAGCGGAAAGGGTCCCTGGATAACTAACTATGGTTCGCGAGATTGAGAACGAGATTTGAGATATCGGCCGACATGCATGTAGGAATGAGATACATGTAGCATAAATGTTGATCATGAGTGATATGATTGGGGTGTATATGTTTATGTGATGTTCATATATGTGATGTTTATATATGTTATTCTATGAATTTCTTTTCCATATATGATGTTTGTGTTAGATCCTTATCTCCCTTTTATTTTTCTGTGTATGTTTTCTCTTATGGCTCGTGGAGAAGACACTGCAGTTGAGGATCCTATCCCTGAGGAAGGTGGTGTTCCTTATGAACATGATGCTGATAGAATTCTTGGGATAGAGAATAGTTCATGGAATCCATATCATCCTTATTGATATGAGTGCCTGGCCAGTACAGTACATATGAGTGTTTTGAGAGTTTGACTTTTGATGTACTTTATGAGAGGATATTAGTGGTTTTTAGGATTACTGATTATGTATCTTTCTTATTGTAAGTTAAAAGTCGTTGTGTTAAAGGAGCGCACTCTGATATACGTAAGTAAGGATAATGATATACATATGGATATATAGCTAGCTATGGATTGTTTATATTGTTATGTATCTTAAGTTTTAAAAATTTTCATATGTTTTCAAGATTAGATAATTAGGTTATAATGGGATTGTCCTACATAAGTGGGGTCGTCTCACCCGCTAACGGATAATCACGAAGTCACATCAGGTCACATCACCCGGGAAAGCGTGCCAGTGTAAAGATGGCTTTTTGAAAATATCTGGACGCGAAAAGACCAAAATGCCCTTGACTTTCTTCAAAATTACCATTTTACCCTTGTGTGAAAAGATCATTTTGCCCTTAAGTGAATTTTGTAACCTCCTTAGCCTTCCTCTTCACCTCTCCCACGCCCCCCTTCATCCTTTCTCACCTCTCACTTTTCTTTCTTTTTCATTTCACTTCTTCCTCCATTTTCTCTTCATTTTATTAAGAGATTTCAAGAACTTTTGTGAAGTACAGTTGATCACTTCATCCATGTTCATCATCTAGGAGGTATGGACTTCACTCTTGATCTCTCAATCTTCATCTTTTCTCCATTGAAACTCTAGGTTTTCAAGCTTTTTCCAAGTTGAAGCTTGAACTTCAAAAATTCATGAAAAAATTGTAGAAAAATCCTTTTAATGCCAAACCAAATTCTTTGAGCTAGATTCATTGTCTTCTATCATAATCCAAGAGATTGAAACCAAAAGAGCTCTCTAGCTCAAATGGGTAAAAAAGGCCGAATCCTCCATTGTTGAGTGGGTAAGGTTTTGTTTGAAGTTTTAGTGTAACGAGCTTTAATTTAGTCTTATCACAATTAGTGAGTAGTGAATCCAAGAGATAGGAATTTTTGGGTATCCCTAGCTAATTTTTCTAGCCTTTGGCCGAAACCCTATGGTGAGAAAAACTTGAGTTTTGCTTCAAGTTTTTGAGTAAAAAGACTTACTCTAGTGTTGTGCCTGCTTAAGGATCATTGATCCAAAAGTTGGTAGAATTTCAACACCCCTGGCCTATTTAAATAAATAGGGGCCAAACCCTAGTCATAAGGATTAGGGAAGTTTTGATTGAACTGTATTAATCTCTGGTTGTGATCTGTTGTGAAGAATCAGACGACATTCGATCGTTCGATAGCGTGTACGACTGACAGTTACAGAGCCGCAGTCGGAGTTGCACCAGGAAGACTATTCAGGTGGGGAGAAAGATCTGATACCTTCGGGCAGGAAAGCTTAGTGTAGAATACTACAAGAGGAACCTTAAACCCTACTAGAGGTTGAGCCCTGGACAAAGTGCCTGGACCCTAAGTGTAGGTACTTTTGGGCTATCACCACTAAGATGATAATCTAGATGATGTGATTGATGAGGTTGATATGTTGAATTGTTTATGTGCTTATTTGTTAATCTGTTATGTTGAACCGCCTGTGTGATTAGCTATTTGTCTATCATCGTGATGATATTTGTATTGGCATAATTACTGTTGTGATATTTTAGTGTTATTGGCTGGATGATTGTTGATGAGAGTATGGTGAGTTGTGATGTTGCTTGGGTTGATACCATCGTGGTCCTGACCATGGAGCTGTGGCTCGTAGACGCATGCTGATGTTGATGTTGATGTGGATGCAGTGCATCGTGGTTGTGGCCAAGTGCTTAGGTGTGAGGTCCCGGTATCAACATGTGATGGATGTGTGTTACATATCATAGCATTTCATACCACGACATATTTGTCCCAAAGGGGGATGTCCAATTGGGGACGTGATGTTTTTAATCCTGAGGTGGGGTGTCCAATTAAGGAAGTATTGTTATCCCGACGGGGATGTCCAACTGGAGACGTGATGTATCGGCCGACATGCATATAGGGAACTCAACATGTACATAGGGGCTAGTATCCCTCGTATAGGTTTGATATGAGAGATTGAAATTTGAGATGGTTGTGCTGTATGACTCAAGGGATGGGTGTTGGTGTGTTTTTCGTTTTCCGTATGTTTGTGTTGCATGTATATATATGTTGTACTGATGCCCCTCCCCCTGTTGGGAATCTGCGTATTTAAAAAGATAACGCAGTGGAAAAATTCCCACCAAAACATCCATGCGAATGGTCATGACTCATGATGTAGTGTTTACCTCTTATAGCGTAGCTTTACCGCGATCACTGCAAGGGAAGAACAATCCTTCTCAATTGATCATGACCACTACGAACAACGCTATCACCAGTACCACAATGAAGCAGCACCTCTACGTAGTCCATGCGAACAAATCATAGCAGGAGAAAAGCGTTGTGCTAGCTGACGGCAGGAGTGAGGGGGCGTGCCTACCAAGGAGGTGTGACGGCCACCAGGTTATGCGCAGCAAGCATCTTAGCACTTAAGTGACGTGCTCAACGTTATAAGCTGTCACCCACTTAGCCTAACCTCATTGGGCTTGTACGTTACAGGCCCAATCTATAATTAATATTATTAAATCATATTTAATAAATTAATTCATTCTCCGACTATTTTCTTTATGTGTGTGACCCTATAGGTTCTCAACAAATTGGCAATAATACTAACTTACATTTAATATTATAAACAATGAGCGGCATCTAGCAATACAGCATTGTTACCCAATTAGTAAGAATATCGATGATACGATATATACCTTACGGTAACCAAAATAACCATGTAGTAAATGTCCCGTTGTCCATATGTCTTAATTGAACACAAGGCATAAGTGTGTCATCCTTGTTAAGTTCAATTATTTGTTTCTCAATTCCCGAGTAGACATGCAATCACAAATGGGCCCAATATCTCATATTGGCCCATTACAGTATGGCCATGCACTTTCACGTCTCACTCTATTGAGAAGCCCATGATATTACTTCTATTACATAGGAGGGACCAATCCTGTCTACATCACTCACAGCCCTCAACATGATTCATTGTAGGCCCAACAACTATCTTTATGATCATCCTGTTACGGATGACGTTTGGTAGCATTAAAGCCTACAACTCCCCATGTAGGAATCGTAGTGACTTCAAGTCGAAGGACTACTTCACTTTGGTTATCATGAGAAGCGCTCATGACACTTACATAACTATTATGCAGCGTTCTCAGAGTGGGTCAATCCAGTATAAATATTACTCTGATATTTATACCTATGTGAATACTTGATATCTCATATCCATGACCCGTGAGATGTGGCCATCAGTCTACCCACATAATAGTCTCGATATATTATTGTGATCCTAATCATCGATAATACTTGACTACGGATACTTTAAGAATAGTATTTAAATTGTTCAATAGGGTCTCACGATCAATTCATGCGCTTGTTTTATTGCACTGAAATAACTATTCTAAGCACTTTACTTCGTTTAAGCAATTAATAGTATAAATTGAAATGCCTCATATATATAAATATATGTAAATCAAAGTCATGATAGAAATGTAAATCTCAAAGAAGACTAATGGCCTCTAGGGCTTACACCAACAATCTCCCACTAGCACTAGAGCCAACCAGGCATAAATCTAATACCCATCGACCTAGTGTGACCATCATGCTTTTGCTGAGCAAGAGGTTTAGTAAGTGGGTCAGCAACATTGTCAAGTGTTGGTACTCTGCATATCTTCACATCTCCTCTATCGATAGTCTCTCGTATGAGATGGAAGGGCCTAAGTATATGTTTGGATCGCTGGTGAGATCTAGGTTCCTTGGTTTGTGCAATGCTCCATTGTTATCACAATAGATATCAATGGGATCCACAATGCTAGGAACAATACCAAGTTCAGCAATGAACTTCCTGATCCAAACGACCTCCTTTGCTGTATTGGAGGCAGCAATATACTCAGCCTTTGTGGTAGAATCAGCAATTGTCTCCTGCTTTGAACTCCTCCAGCTCACAGCGCCACCATTCAGGCAAAACACAAAACCAGACTGCTATCTGGAATCATCCTTATCGGTTTAGAAGCTAGCATCGGTGTAACCCTTTACAATGAGATCTTCCTGACCTCCATAGATCAAGAATGTATCCTTAGTTCTTCTCAAGTACTTGAGGATATTCTTGACAGCAGTCCAGTGACTTTCACCGGGATCAGACTGGTACCTGCTCGTTATGCTTAAAGCATACGAGACGTCTGGTCGAGTACATAACATGGCATACATGATAGATCCGATTGCAGATGCATACGGAATCAAATTCATGCGATCCCTCTCTTCATGATTGGAAGGGGATTGTGCCTTTGAATACCATGTGACATAGGCAAAAGTCCTTTCTTGGATTCATGCATGTTAAACAGTTTTAAACCGTGCATTCTCAATGATCTATCTCTATAGATTTTGATACCTAACACAAAGGTAGCCTCGCCTAAGTCTTTCATAGAGAAGCAATTCCCTAACCATGTCTTTACATTTTTTAGGGTAAGGATGTCATTTCCAATAAGTAGTATGTCATCCACATACAGTACTAGAAAGACAACAATGCTCCCACTAACCTTCTTGTAGACACAAGGTTCATCTTCATTTTTGATGAATCCAAACTGTCTTATAGCATCATTAAAACAAAGATTCCAGCTTCTGAAAGCTTGCTTCAATCCATAAATGGATCATTGTAATTTGCACACCTTTCCAGCATTCTTTAGAGTGTCAAAACCCTCAGGTTGGTTCATGTACACATCCTCGAGTAGATTTCCATTTAGGAAAGCAGTCTTGACATCCATTTGCAGATTTCATAATCCTGGTGTGCTGCAATAGCAAGCAAGATCCGAACGGATTTAAGCATTATAACCGGTGAAAAAGTTTCATCATAGTCTATTCCATGAATTTGTTTGAAACCCTTAGCAACTAATCGTGCTTTGTAGGTATGTACATTACTATCCATGTCAGTTTTCTTTTTGAAAACCCACTTGCACCCTATGGGTTTTACCCCTTCTGGTGGTTCAACCAAGTTCCAAACTTGATTAGTGTACATGGAATCTATTTTAGATCTCATCGCCTCTAGCCATTTCTCAGATTCTAAGGCAGTGATGGCTTCTTGGTAAGTCACAGGCTCATCTTGATCCATGAGTAAAACATCACCTTGTTGAGTCATGATAAATCCATATCTCTCAGGTTGGTGACGTATCCTGTTAGACCTACGCGAGTCTTGTGCTACTGGAGTAGATTGTTGTTCCACAATATCTTGCGCAGGTTGCTCCTGTTCCATCATAAGTTCATTGCTATTTTTTGAATCTTGAACTTCTTCAAGTTCTATTTTCCTCCCACTGGTTCCTTTGGAGACAAACTCCTTTTCTAGGAATACACCAGTCCTAGCAACAAACACTTTGCCTTCAAAAGGATTGTAGAAATAGTATCCCTTGGTTTCCTTGGGATACCCCACAAATAAGCACTTATCAGATTTGGGTTCAAGTTTATTTGAAATTTGATGTTTCACATAAACCTGACAACCCCAAATCTTCATAAAAGACATACTGGGTCGTCTGCCAGTCCATATCTCATATGGTGTCTTTTCAAACATCTTAGATGGAACACGGTTAAGTGTAAAAGCTACTGTTAATAAAGCATGTCCCCAGAAGGAGTTTGGAAGGTCTGCATGACTCATCATGGATCGAACCATATCTAATAAGGTTCGATTCCTCCTTTCAGATACACCATTCCATTATGGTGTTCCAGGAAGAGTGAGTTGAGATAATATCCCACACTCTTTCAGATTATCATCAAACTCCAGGCTTAAATATTCACCACCTCGATCTGATCGAAGTGCTTTAATATTCTTGCCCAGTTGATTTTGTACTTCATTATTGAATTCCTTGAACTTTTCAAAGGATTCGGATTTATGTTTCATTAGATACACAAATCCATATCTACTGAAGTCATCAGTGAAAGTGATGAAGTATTGAAAACCACCTCTAGCCGATGTGTTTAGGGATCCACATATATCACTATGTATAAGGCCCAAAAGATCACTTGCCCATTCACTATTACCATTGAATGGGGTTTTAGTTATCTTTCCCAATAAACAAGATTCGCATATCTCATATGAATCATAATCAAAAGAGTCCAATAATCCATCTTTATGGAGTTTGGAAATGCGTTTCTCATTAATGTGGCCCAAGCGACAATGCCAAAGGTAAGTCGGGTTCAACACATTCGGGTTGACCCTTTTGGTATTAATGTTATAGATAGGTATATCAAGATCAAGGACATAGAGTCCATTATACATTTGTGCACTAGCATAGAAAATTTCATTTAAATAAATAGAACAACATTTGTCCTTTATTATAAAATGAAAACCATTCTTGGCCAAACAAGAAACAAAAATATTATTTCTTCTAATAGCAGGCACAAAATAACAGTTCTCCAACTGAATAATAAGCCCAGTAGGCAAAGTCAATACATAGGTTCCTATGGCTATAGCAGTAACTTTTGCTCCATTGCCAATTCGTAGGTCAACTTCGCCTTTTGCCAATGATCTACTCCCTTTTAGATCCTGCATATTTGTACAAATATGAGATCCACATCCAGTATCTAATACCCATGATGCAGGAGTAGATAAATTGACTTCTATAACATATATACCTGAGGTGGAAGTCTGACTTCCCTTTTCCTTGCTCTCTTCCAAGTATTTGGGGCAGTTCCTCTTCCAATGTCAGGTTTGACCACAGTGGAAGCAAGTGCCCTCTTTAGCAACTCCACCCGTAGTCTTTAAGCCAGAAGTGCTAGGTTTGGACTTATGGAAGCCCTTGCCTTTGCCCTTATGCTTATCCATGGGTTTCTTATGCTGCTTCCTACCCTTTCCAGTTTGGACCATCATGATGGCCTTCCCCTTTCCTTTATTAATATTTTGTTCAGCCGTTCTCAACATGCTCAACAATTCTGGCAACGGTTTGTCAAGATCATGCATATTGTAGTTCATGACAAACTGATTATAGCTCTCAGGCAACGATTGCAGAACTACGTCAATGGCCAACTCTTGGCCCAAAGGAAAACCCAACCTTTCAAGATTCTCAATGTACCTAATTAATTGAAGTATACGAGGACTCACAGGGCTTCCCTCTGCCAGTTTAGAATTGAAAAGGGTTCTGGAAACCTCGAACCGCTCATGCCTTGCCTACCCTTGATAGAGCATTTTGAGGTGCCCGATCATATCGTACGCCTCCATGGTCTCATGTTGCTTCTGAAGCTCAAAGGTCATGGTAGCAAGCATGAGGCAGCCGACGTCTAAGGCATCATCCTGATGTTTCTGATAAGCATCTTTATCAGCCTTAGAAGCATTAGAAGCCGGTGGCTCCTCAGGGATTTGTTCTTCAGGAACATACAACTTCTTTTCATGCCTGAGGACAATCCTCAGGTTTTTCTGTACTAGTCCAAGAAATTCGTTCCCGACAACTTGTCCTTCTCAAGGACAGATCGCAGTGATAGGTTATTTGACGTGTGGTTTGAAGACATAGTTATCTACAACAGAAATATACAGAATATAAGTATCATGCATAAACATATTTAATAAGGTCATTTATTAAATACGCCTCCCACTATTTTACTCAAATCAATGACCCTCACCATTGACTCTGAAAATCCCGTTGAAAGATTTTCTAGTGAGACCAAGATCCATATTTCACTTCATCCTGAGTCAGCTTTGGCTGATCGCCCAGAACTAGGTTATTTAGGTAGGAAACTCTTTCCAATTACATCTCATGTAATTCTTGGATCAGTTGGGTGAATAACTCTTATTCTAATCCATCTTATGGATTAATGCCGAACTCTATGCCTCTAAGACCTTTTCAATCCTATTGAAGTTGGCTTAGTTAAGTCAGACCCAATGGTTGGCAATTGGATATTACATTTATGCCATCACGTCTTAATAGTATAGACAAAGGTACTCTGCTTTGGCAGACCTACGCTCAATCAATATTAGTCTTCACGAGTGTCATGCATTGGAAGGCACATTTAAACTCGACTTAATATTTCCTTTTGAGGGATTTATCTATAAATTTGATCTCACCATAAGTTAAACTGTTTAACCTACTATATACTAACATGCATCTCATATATATATAGCATATAACAAATGTGACATGGTTATGGCTCCTAACGCATTGATTCTCCCAAGCCAATGAGAGAATCTAATCTAAAACCCTAGTAGCGTACAAGCTTCACCAAGCATGATCACCTACCGAGTTGTCCTCTTCTGAAGTCATCGTCTTGTCTCCACCATAACATTACAATTGAAAGAAACCTCTTTTACATTCAAGGGGAATAAGGTGGGAAAAGAATATACATATGGAATTTAAGAGAAAGGCACGACACGCAAGCCGTATTTCAAAATAGCCAAAGATAGAAGAAAAAGGACTAAGGCCATAACCATTCACCATACACAACCAAATACATAATAAAAATTAATAATAAAATATTTTTTATTATTTATTATTATTAATTATTATTTTAAGTGATTTCAAAAACCACCCAAAACAACGGTTTTGATATCCTCATAATCGATTACTACTATTCTGACTTCTCAAGAAAAAAAAAAACTACCGTACTATCATAATCGATTATTGTACCACCATAATCGATTATTGTACTACCATAATCCGTAGCATAATCGATTACATAATCGATTGTGTACTCTGTTATATGAACGCTTATGCAAACTCTTTGCATAATCGATTATATAATCGATTACATAATCGATTACACAATCGATTATTGTGGTTCTGACCAGAAAATGCCTTGCTTTCTCGATGATTAGGCATCAACACTTGACCCCTCATAATCGATTATGATGCGTCTGGATGTAAGGTTCGCATGATAGAAACACTTGCTGTCGTCGCATTTCAAAACAAGGATTTCAGAAAAATGTTTTTCGCAAAACACTTCTACGATTTTCAAACATAACATGTTAAAAATCATATCTTTCAAAAACAAAACATGTTATAATAAATAAACACACAAAAGAATCATGGTTTCGCAAGTAGATTTGATACCACTGTTGGGAATTTACATATTTAAAAAGATAACGCAGCGAAAAAATTCCTACCAAAAGATCCATGCGAATGGTCATGACTCATGATGTAGTGTTTACCTCTTGTAGCATAGCTTTACCGTGATCACTGCAAAGGAAGAACAATCCTTCTCAATTGATCACAAGCACTACGAACAACGCTATCACCAGTACCACAATGGAGCAGCACCTCTACGTAGTCCACGCGAACAAATCAGTGCTGGAGAAAAACGTCGTGCTAGCTGATGGCAGGGGTAAGGGGGCGCACCTACCAAGGAGGTGTGACGGCCACTAGGTTATGCGCAGCAAGCTTCTTAACGCTTAAGTGACGTGCTCAGCGTTATAAGCTATCACCCACTTAACCTAACCTCATTGGTCTTATACGTTACAGGCCCAATCTATAATTAATATTATTAAATCATATTTAATAAATTAATTCATTCTTCGACTATTTCCTCTATGCGTGACCCTATAGGTTCTTAATAAATTGACAATAATATTAAATTACATTTAATATTATAAACAATGAGCGGCATCTAGCAATACATCATTGTTACCCAATTAGTGAGAATATCAGTGATACGATATATACCTTACGGTAACCGAAATAACCGTGTAGTAAATGTCCCTTTGTCCATATGTCTTAATTGAATACAAGGCATAAGTGTGTCATCCTTGATAAGTTCAATTATTTGTTTCTCAATTCCCGAGTAGACGTGCAATGACAAATGGGCCCAATATCTCATATTGGTCCATTACAGCATGGCCATGCACTTTCATGTCTCACACTATTGAGAGGCCCCTGACATTACTCCTGTTATGTAGGAGGGATGAGTCCTGTCTACATCACTCACATCCCTCAACAAGATTCATTGTAGGCCCAACAACTATCTTTATGATCATCCTGTTACGGATGACGTTTGGTAGCATTAAAGCCTACAACTCCTGATGTAGGAATCGTAGTGACTTCAAGTCGAAGGACTACTTCACTTTGGTTACCATGAGAAGCGCTCATGACACTTACATAACTATTATGCAGCGTTCTCATAGTGGGTCAATTCATTATAAATATTACTCTAATATTTATATTTATGTGAAGACTTGATATCTCATATCCATGACCTGTGAGATGTGGTCATCTGTCTACCCACATAATAGTCTCGATGTATTATCGTCGTCCTAATTAACAATAATACTTGACTACGGATACTTTAAGATTAGTATTTAAATTATTCAATAGGGTCTCACGATGAAGTCATGCACTTGATGTTCTATTGAACTGAAATAACTATTCTAAGGACTTTACTTCGTTTAAACAATTAATAGTATACTGAAATGCCTCATATATATAAATATATGTAAATCAAAGTCATGATAGAAATGTAAATCTCAAAGAAGACTAATGGCCTCTAGGGCTTACACCAACACTCCCATATATGATTATGCATGTTTCTTATCTCCCTTTATTTTCTCTATGTGTTCTTTTATTTTATGGGAAGACCCCATGGAGGAACCAATTACTGAAGAATTGGAGGACACTCCTTATGAGCCCGATGCCGGTGGACGAGCCCAGGACCTTAGCCCCGAGAGGTTGGGAAGTGATCGTGGTTAGCCCGAGAGTTGTCTCTCGGCTTTTTTATTTTTATTTTTGCTTATCATCAGTATTATGCACTCTGTATATATACAGTATTACTGTAGCCCTGCTGACGGGGCAACCGATGCATATATGTATCTTTTACATTTGAACTGCGTTACTCTGATATATGCGCGTATTGGCATAGCCTTAATATAATTTCGTTTTCGCGTTTTAAACTTTCCGCTGTGTTTCGTCTTAATAAAGCGCATTAATGTTATAATACGGTTTAAGGCTTAGTTAAATATCGTAGGTTCTCCAATGGGACGGCGGGTTGTCTCAAGAATGCCTAGTCACTAAACCATTTGGTGGTCTCTACGGCTGCTAAAACATTTAGCAACCGATTTAGCGACCAAATTTTCATATTCAGCGACCAAATTTCCATATTTTGCGACCAATTAAATTCGATCGCTAAAATACCTTTTTCTTGTAGTGTAGTGAGTCTTCTTAATTTAGACCAGTAATTAAACTAGTAAACTAGTAATTTTGTTGAGACCAATTTAACTCACTTAAACTGTGGGAAAATGAAACTTATGATGTTTTGATTAATGACTAAACTTAGTTAATCCAATATGACACACTAATTACTTGTGGAAAAGTTTTAGTATTTGATTTAGTATCACAACAAGTAAAGAGCAATGAAGTTAAAAGTGGAACACATGGAGAATCACATCGATCAGGAAGAAAGACTCAGAGGAAGCATCATGAGCAAAGCAAAAGGAAGACAAGTTTTAGATGCAAATGTAAAGGGTCACTCACTTTTCAATATGACAAAGCTCTCAACGAAACAAGGAAATTAATTTTAAAAAATAAAGAACTTTTTTAAATTAAACTTAGATTTTAAAAGGTTAATTAAAGGAATTGTACATCTGTGTACTTTCCGTTAATTAACTAACTTTGTGTGAAAAACTGTGTGTACATCAATGTCTAAGATTTATACATCGATTAGTTCATGGGTTACATGAACTCATAATGTTTTAAAACATTAGTGCATCTATTAGTACATCTGTGTATACCCAAAAAGGAATGCTTTAAAAGATCAGTACATCTAATAGTACATCTGTGTATACCCAAAACAGAATGTTTTAAAGCATCAGTACATCTATTAGTCCATCTGTGTATACTCAGAACAGAAGTTGAAAGTCTTATGTGACTAACATAAATCGATTAGCATAATCGATGTACTAAAGTTCTGGACTGAGAGTACATGATAACTCTTAGAAATAAGAGTTATTATGTCTTTCTTTACTTAATTGTTGCTAGTCTTTAGTTTGTTTGATAGTTGAATTGCTGGTTTTTAGTAGAAAATAAGCAAGTGACTGTGTTGCCAACTTTGACTGAATGATCCCATGAATTTATTGAAAACATATGTCCAAGGAAAGCTGTGTTTGTCTGATCAGGAAATCAAATGGAAATAGAAGTTAGAAGGAACAGAATTGCTCTAGAATGCTGCAACTTCTGATAGAAGAATTACTAAAAGACAAAAAGACATGCCAGCTCAGCAACTTTCTTTGTGTTGATACCAATTGATGAAGACGTGTCCCACAGCTGGAGAGAGAGATTAATAGTCTGTGTACTTAGGGAAATGGGCCAAGGATGTAACTTTTGTGCTAATATTCCTGAAAAGCCCAAAAAGTGAGGGGAGAGGGTACTTTGTAAAAACCCTATTTGGGGGACATTCTCTGGGGTGTATATAGAAAGAAGTCAGCTGCTGCTAGGTCATCTTGTACATAGTACAACCGCAACCCCTTTTCTTTAATATTTTCCTTTTGTAGCTTTTGTTATCCATTAATGGCATCATCTTTATCTTTTAATTCTTTTGTTGTTTTTAAGCTCATTATGAGCTAAACCTCTTAAGCTAGGAGCTATGGATTTGTAATCATTTATGGGTGACTTATGTTAATATATGCTTTGCATTTTCTTCTATTCTGATCCTCATTCCATTTTTGGTTGAGTTCGATCATCTCAACTAGAATATTAATTTGTTAAGCTTGGAAAAGTTGAACAAGTGGACTTGTTTAGAAGATAAGGTTTAATTCAGTTGATTGGAAAATTAATTGAAGTTGATTGAGCTAGGAATAGTCTTTGATAGCCTTAAGTAGCTGGACGTACTAAACCAAGAGCTAAGTGGACTTAATTTGAGCTTAGGAATAAGGAACATTTAATGAAACTCAGTGATTCACTGCTGGAAAGCAAATCTTCTTTCCTAGACTAAATGTTGTAGCATTATGAAGCATAAGTTGCCCTGTAGTAGAGATTACAAAGGATTAGCCTCCCTAGCTGCTTTTATAAATTATTAACACCCTTTATTTGCTGTTTCTTTTGCAATTTTACTTTTACTACAAGCAGTTTTAATTTCTTGCAAAACACTTGGTTACCTCTAATTTTTGGTTACTTGGTTTCTTAATATTTGTCAAATAGAAGTTTGAGCTAATAACATGTGTTTTTAACTCATTCAAATGCTCATGGGAACGATCTCTACTCACTATTATTTGTTAAACTTGTGTACAATTGCACAAAATTCACGCCCTCTAAAAATATTGCAACAAGTTTTTGGTGTAACACCTCGATTTTTCAAGCTTTCTAAGGTTAATAAACAGTATTTAAGAGTTTGTATTTTATTGGATGGTCTAGAGAGTGAATTAAAATAATCTGAGACCATAGTCACGCTCTACGCTATCGTAGGGAGTTACGGTTAAATTTTGGGTCGAAAACTCAGACGGAGCCCGATCTGCATTTTTCATTGACAGTAGTGTTTTACTGCTCAAAAGACCTAATTTTAACTAGTGAATGGGATTGTTAGCCTTAGAATTGGATTTCCTACCTTTTTGCTAAGATTGGTTTCGCGCTCTAAAAAGTGGAATAATAATAAACTATTCGAGCGAAAACTCAAACCGGGAGACAAACGGAGCTAAATATGGATTTATCGGGACCCGCTAACGGATAATCTTGAAGTCACATCAGGTCAAGTCACCTAGGAATGCGTGCCAAGTGTCATGATGATTTTCAAAATATCTGGACGCGAAATGACCAAAATTCCCTTGAACTTTCATGAAATTACCATGAAACCTAGGGTGAAATGACCTTAATGCCCTCAATGAAATTTTAGTTGGACAACCTTGTCCCATTTCCCACCCCACTCGGCCTTCCCTTTATCTCTTCCTCTCCATCATTTTGTTCTTCATTTCTTCACTTTCTCCATCATTTCCTTTCATTTTCTCTTCAAAATCTTCAAGTTTTTCGTGGAAACAAAGTTGATCACTCACCATCTTCATCACCAAGAAGGTATGAACTTCATCCTTGAGCTCTTAAACTTCATGTTTCCTCCATTGATTCTTGTATTTTCAAGCTTTTCTCAACTTGAAGCTTAAACTTCAAAAATCCATGAAAAATTGTAGAAAAATCCTTTTAATGTCAAACCAATTTCTTTGAGCTAGATTCATTGTCTTCTTTCATAATCCAAGAGATTGAAACCAAAAGAGCTCTCTAGCTCATATAGGTATTTTTGGTCGAATCTTCCATTGTTGAGTGGGTAAGGTTTTCGTTGAAGTTTTAGTGTAATGAGCTTTGATTTAATCCTATCACACTTAGTAAGCATTGAATCCAAGAGATAGGAATTTTTGGGAATCCCTAGCTAGTTTTTCTAGCCTTTGGCCGAACTTTATGTTGTTTGATGTTGATGATTTGATTGATTGAATGTGTGCAGTTGTTGTTGGGTAATCAGACAAGGAATCGGGAGAATTCGCGGGCTGATTGGACGAATTTTACTCGGACGAAAACTTCAACGGGTAAGGGGAAAAACCTGAGGAGTTCAATTTCTGACAGCTGCGTGTTGTGTTTGTGTATATGATTTGTAATAGTTGTTATGTGCTGTGTTGCTATGGAGTGAATTATTTACGCCTACCCATATTTGATCATATGCCTGATTATGTATGATTTGCTTTGTTATGCTTAATTTTGATGGATGATGTTATTTATGTTGCTATGATTGGTATTCTGCTAAAGGACCTAACATCGGCTAGGATCCAACACCGAATAAAGTTAAAAGCTTCAAAAAGCTTGCGACGTAAAGTAAATAAATAAAAGGCAAAAGAGTTTTAAAAGAATCTTGGGAAAATAAATGGAATGGATATCTTTTGGGAATGAAGAAAATAAAACATACTTTATTGAGAAATGATTTGACTTAAAGGGAAAAAGGAGAAACAAACCTTTACTTCACGAAAAGTAAGGTTTTGAATTAAAAAGTACGTTTTGGAGACACCGACCGTTTTTAAAGTAATAAAGCGAATCATTTCAAGCAAAAATGTTTTCAGGAAATCTAGTTTTGAAGTAAATGGTTTTATCCAAGAAAAAGGGGTTTTCACAAACTGTATTTCAAAGTGTTGTGGTTTACCAAAGTTCTTCAAAAGAAAGGTGGTTTTGATTCAAGAGTTGGTTTTTGTGGAAAACCGATCCTGAAGGCTTTGTGTGAGCTTCGGAGATATGGGTTTTGGTTTTTGGTTTTTCAACGAGAAATGGTTGCTTTTGATGTGAACCTAGAAACCGAGACATTGGGGTTCTAGGGTTCTACAGAACACGTGGATCAAGGATCCGTGTTAGTGAGTTGGTCCTGTATGCTTGGGGGCAATCTTTGCGGTCCTGTAGGCTTATGGACGTTTTGTATGCTTTAGAATCCAAAATCCAAGATTGGTGCATCGGTTAGGGATTTTTGGGTTCGAGCTATTTTGGACTGAGTGTCCTGCTTTTGGGAAAATGTGGTAAAGACCTAAAAGAGTCTAAAACATTATGGTGGTTGATAGCGTTGATGCTTCAACAAGGAAATAATGACATGACAAAGATAAACTGACAAAAACAAAGGTTTTCTCATGCATATACATGCCGTTGAAATGAGGGGACCTTGATGGCAAGGAAACCTGGGGATGACTTATGTCATTGTGTAACATTGTGCCTTGATGGACAATGGGGTCATACACGTTGTGAGAACGTATTGTGCTCTGAGTTGGACAATATAGTATGGCATGATTACATTATAAGTACGTCTGATTTACGCGCCCATGTGAGATCTCATGGGATTCATGTACTTATGTTTAGCAAGTTGGTGCTAGTCATTGTTGCCTGAGGGCCAATGAATTTTGAGCCTGATCAGCTTGTTGAAAGGTGATGGGATTTCCGTAAATTAAGAATCAAACATTAGAGGATATATGTGGAAGTGTCATGCATACGCTTTGAAATCAACGATGATTGTTGGGTACGAGACCCTTGTGTTTTATTCATTATCATGATATTCTGTGATGCGTTTATCATGCTCAATAACTGTGTTTGATGTATGAATCTGTTGGTTGTGTTTTAAGCATGTAGTTGTTATACTTTGAATTCATATATTGGTTTCTCACCCTTGCCTGTACATATTGGACACCCTGTTGTGTTTTTGGATACATATACGAATGTTTGTCAATAGCCCTCTGGATTGCTTAGGGACTCGGTAACTTGAGCTGCTCGATGATGTTGACAAAGAGGTATGAATGGTTGAAGATGAGACCTAGTCTCATTGGAACGATGTATGTTAGGTACTAGTTTTATCGAACCAACTTAGGGTTTCTTTTTGAGGTAGTGTCTTTTGGTTAGTCTGTTAGTGGCTACTGATGGCCAGGGTTTTGGAGATACAGTTTCCAGACTATTGCTACCTAGTTTGTAGGCTTGTAGTGTTTACTTTTATTAGTTTATCTATTGAAGACGAACGTGTTGTCCAAGGTCTCCTATGTGTGTTGTTAAATTGGTGATACATATATGTGTATATGAGTAGTGTTAATAATTATCTTGAGTATATATTCTTCAGTGTTGTATGAAGGAAAAATTTTATCACGATTTTCACAGTAAGTAAGACTTAAGTAAAGGAATCTGTTTTCCGAAAGTAAACCAACAAAGCTTTTTTTTATATACACTTTATGTTGTTTGGGATTACGAAAGTGACACCCGAAGGAGGGGTGTTACATTTGGCACCGTTACCGGGGAGGAGGAATGGTGCTAATTTACAGTTTTCAGTTTAAAACTCTGTTTACAAAGATTTTGAAATTTCTGGTGTATTGTACTAGCAACAGGTACTGATATCTGTATGCGTGGAAAAGGTACACCTGAGTTCCATCTTGACCTTGAAATTATGAAAACGGCTAAATGGCTGAGGAAACAAGCTAAGGAAAACCGTGCTTGCCAGTAGCAGTCTGACTTAGGCTTCATTGCCAACATTTTCTTGGAAGGGGAAGAAATACCTAATATGATTGAAATGGTAAATGACAGAGAAAGATCCATCAGGGAATATGCTGTGTTTGACCCTCAGACTATGAGTACTGGAATTGTGAGGCTAGAAATCACCACTCCGCAGTTTGAGTTTAAGCCAATGATGTTTCAGATGTTGCAAACTGTTGGTCTATTTTATGGCACTCCAACTGAAGACCGCCATTTACATCTGAGGCAGTTTCTTGAAGTGGCCAGTAATTTTAGGACCCTAGGTGTAAGTGATGATTCTTTAAAATTGAGGCTCTTCCCTTACTCGCTGAGGGATAGAGCTAAAGTCTGCTTGAACTCATTGGAGCCTAATTCAATCAACACTTGGAGTGGATTAGCTAAGAACTTTTTGACACAATATTTTCCTCCCATAAAAAAATGCAAGAATGATAAATGAGATTACCTCATTCAAGCAAAATGATGATGAATCCTTGTTTGAAGCATGGGAGAGGTTCAAGGACCTGTTGAGAAAATGTCCTCATCATGGTATTCATGTTTGTATTCAAATGGAGACCTTCTACAATAGGTTTCTGCCTCCATCAAGGTTAATTCTAGATGCTTCATCTGGAGGTGCTTTGTTGAGTAAATCTTACAATGAAGTCTATGGGCTTATAGAAAGTATAGCTGCTAATAGCTATCAGTGGCCACCTGTCAGAGCTAGCTCTTCTAAAGTTGTGGCTGGTGTGCATGAAGTGAATGAGGTAAATGCTATGTCTGCTCAAATTTCTGTTATAACCAATATGTTGACAAATTTAACTGCAGTAAACACAAGTAAGGAGCCTATGACAACTGAACCAACTGTGGCTCAACTGAATGATGTGTCATGTGTTTTCTGTGGGGGAGGAGATCTTTTTGAAGAATGCCCCAACAATCCAGTTTCGGTGAACCATGTGGGGAACAAAAATAGAGGAAACAATGCATTCTCAAATACCTGCAACCCAAGTTGGAGGCAACATCCTAACTTCTCCTATAGTAATCACAATACCCTGAATCGAACCCCTGGATATTCTCCTCAGCAGCACCAACAACAAGGACAGAACAGCCAAGCACAGCAATCTCAGACTTCTGCTAAGGAGTCTTCTATGGAGGCCATTCTGAAGGCCTTCATGACTGAAACAAAGGCTTATATACAAAATCAGGGAGTTGCTATGAGAAATTTGGAAAATCAGGTAGGGCTATTGGCTAATGCTTTGAATAATAGGCCTACTCGTACTCTACTTACTCAAACTGAGATCCCTTCTTCTTCAAATGAGAAGGGTAAGGAGCATTGCAAGGCCATAAACTTAAGAAATGAGTAAATCATCATTTTAGTCTCTGAAAGTATGAGTCGCTGTCAATTTAGTCCCTGAAAGTAGTTAAATTATGAAAAAGTTCTTCAATGTTAATTTTGTCAATCAAATTAGTCCCTGAATGTTAATTTCGCTAGTCAAGTTAGTTCCTGTTAGGGACTAATTTTACTAAGGAAATTAACATTCAGGGACTTTTTTGTAATTTAACTACTTTCAGGGACTGAATTGATAGTGCCTCATACTTTCAGGGACCAAAATGATGATTTACTCCTTAAGAAATGGAAAGGAAATTCCTGACGCAGGGGGTAAAAAAACAGAAAGATATAGGAGTGAGCAGTACAAATGAGTCAGGAGAAGAAGTGCATGTTTCGATTGAAAACTCTGGAAAATCAGCACCCACCACTGTCAAGCAGCCTCTACAAAAGCTGACACCCGAGAGGCCACCACCTCCTTTTCCACAAAGGTTGAAGAAGGCAGCTTAGAGAAGCAATTTCGCAAGTTTTTGGAGATTCTTCAGCAGTTGCATATTGAGACGACCCTACTCCCTTAGAAGGATAATCTTTTTAGTCCCAACTCTTATTATTATTATTATTAATTATGCCTAGCCGTATATAAAGTGATAGCATGTTAAACAAACCGCGTTGCGGAAACTAAATGACGTAACCAAGATAGCAAATGACGATCAGAGTATAAAGCGCAATATATATATATATATATATATATATATATATATATATATATATATATATATATATATATATATATGTATACATAACTGTACCATAACATGCATAAGTTAGCCCCATCGGTAGTGCACTGTGCATACATATACATACTGTCGAGTAGAAAACCAAAAATACATCAAGGTCCAAAAGAAAACACTTGAAGCTCACCAGCAACCCTCGTCCCCTCTCAAAATACATGAAAAAGCATTCAGCTCACTCCCTAGGACGCACTGGCAGGCTCTCACCATCAGTGGTGAGGATGCCCTAAGCTACCCTGACCTTGGCCATGAGTACGCCGGTACCGCACAATCGGCTCATACTCAGTCGAAGAACTGGACACTACGATCCTCCGCCTGCGGTAGGTTCTCAAGTAATGCTAGGTCCTCCTGCACTGGCCTCGGTAGACGTAACCTCTCCTGCTGGTCACGACCGATGACTGGGGTGCTACCCAAGTGTAGTTCTGCTCCCTCTACCTCGGAGGTCGCCACATCCTCGGAAAGGGAAGGAATTGGTAGATACGATAGGGAACGATAATATCTACATACGGAGGTGTAACGCTCCAAAACATCAGGCTGACTGGCCCTGTATAGACCACCAAAAAGGTAGAGGGGTCTACCCGCCATCCCCTCTCATCATGGTATATGATCTCAATGTCTCCCAGCACCGGCATCCGCGATGCCCCCGTGATGAACGGGTGAAGTCTCGAGTCCATGATACGCCTCAGCTAGCTCGTCATCTTCAAATGAATCCATACCGGACAACAAGGAAAACAGAAGGGAGATAAGAAATACAACGCCTTATAAGGTCGAAAAACAACAGTAATGTAGTAAACAAATATAGCAGATAACACATAACAAATATAGCAAATATAGCATCTACGGCATTCCAACACGCATCTCCCAAGACAGCATATGCAATAGCATCCATCCCATGAGACTCACACTCAGATCAAACCTCTATACCGGGATACTAATCCCATGCAGCATGTCGGTTGAAAAACGCAATTCTGCAAGTTCCCAACTGGAACGGTTCCACACCCGAACAAGTCCACACCGGAACAGGTTTTGTGTCGGAACGGAGTTAGCCTGTCCAAGAAACCGAACCGCTCGCAGTGATCAATAAGAGTGCATCCCCCCTCCATACCGGAATTGGGGTATGTCGGTCGCCTCAAAATGTTAGGCTGGAACAACTAGAAAGCTCTAAGATTAGTCGGGCAAACCGGACTGGATCGGGCATCACGATAGGATAGGAGCTACCTCATCCGTCACTGTAAACTATTCCCGAGACTGGCAACATCCCCAAGGCCACTCACTTGACTGCCCCATCTACGCTCTGTACCCGCACTCAGGTACCGCTAAGTTCGCATGACGCTGGCAGCCCATACTACCTGTCAAACGGCCTCGCCACTTAGCAGCTGAAAATGATATGCAGCAAACATCCTCAACGGGCTTGATACCGTATCTCACGCCTAAGCTCTCAACCAACTCAAAGCATCATGATGCCACTGCATCCACACGGCCACAGCCTCGACGCCACGCGTCCACGAGCCACAGCTCAAACAACATGGCGCACAACCTCAAGAAGTCAACATAGCAGCAATGACACCATCCACGGTATCAACCCGACAACAACACAGCACGCAGCCAAACTTATTCTACGGCATTCCACCACAACTCTCAATATTACAGCATACAACATAGCAACAACAATAACATCATAGTAACAGTAACATCGATAACAACATATAAACAGCTAGCAGCATATCACATACACCAAGTAGCATATAGCCAAACAGATAGCAACAACAACAGCCAACATCATACAGTCATACGTCAGCAAACATCCTCGATTAACAGTTCTCTAACCTAGGGTTTCCAAACTTAACGGCGATAGCCCAAAGTAAGCTAAACCTAGGGTCCAGATACTATGTCAAGGCTCAACCACTAGTAAGGATAGGGCTTCGCTACGCATAGCAGAAATCACAACTACATTACTCTTGCCTTCCCGACGGCAGCAATACTCTTTTTCCCCACCTGAACTGTCGGCACGCAAATCTATGCATTCACCGGCTTGCTCCTCCTTCCTCAAGCTCGCAGCCTTCCTTCAAGAACAGCCCAAGACAGCCACAAACTCCCCCTCACAGCCGTGGTCTCAAGCTCTAAACCTTGCACCACCACGAGCACGAACTTTGCCCTAATCATGAGCACAACACATATACAACAGTGTTAGCCCCAGGGCAAGCCCAAAAATCAAAGAAAAAGGGTAAAGACTCGAAGAACACCAAGAACACGAAGAACACGTGTTAGGGGTCCGAGTTTACCTGTGGCGAATCGAAAAACCAATCCATCAGAGATGTAGATAACTCAGCCGCGATCACAACGGTGCAGTTGGAACCGCGTTCCGGCGGCTCGATCACCTCTAACCTCAAGCTTTCTCACTATAAAATCCAGAGCTTCTCTCTCTAACTGGCATAAATGCTTCCCAAAATCGTGCAGAATGAGAAGATGTAAGTGGAAGCTCCGCTTATGGTTTCTGCTGTCCATGCTTAAGGGTCCATCACTTTGCACGCTTGAGCGTTGCCACGCTCTAGCGTTGGGTTCTCTCCACGCTTGAGCGTGGGACCTCGTCCACTCCGCCTGCTCCCTGGCCTGACATATGTCTCACATGCGTCCAAAAGCAGAACAGCTGCTCAGCGCACTCAGCACGCTGAGGCGTCCAACTCCTTCCATGCTCGAAGGGTCGTAACGCTTGAGCGTTGACATCTCACACGCTTGAGCGTCAGCTCAGCGAGAGAAGAACTTCTAGCCTCCATAGTTACTCACTTAACGTCTTAGGCACCTCCAACCTTGTTCAAACCTATTCCTAAGCTTCAAACTAGGTCTAAAACTAACACACAACAATTCACACAACCATTCAAAGCCGCAATCGAGGTTTACCAGCTCGATCAGAGTCACACAGAAACCGGGATGTTACATTACCACCCCCTTACAGAAAATTCCGTCCCCGAAATTTCTGTCGTATACCTATGACAAATAAAGATGGCTCTGGCGCATCTCAGCTTCACGCTTCGACGTTGAATCACCAGTCACTAGGTTCCATTCCACTCTGACTAACGGAATGCGCTTACCGCGCAGCTCCTTGATCCTTCTATCCAAGATCCAAACAGGTGCAGCTTCGTACTCCGGGTTCTCTTTTAGTTGGATTGATTCGGGCTCTAACACATGTGATGGATCGGGATAATATTTTCTGAGCTGAGAGACGTGAAAGATGTCATGAAGATTTGATAGACTTGGCGGCAAAGCTATCTGGTAGGCTACAGGACCAATTCATCGAAGAATCTGAAACTGTCCTATGAATTTAGCTGTTAGCTTCCTGGATCTGATTGCCCTGCCCCGTCAAGCTCTTGGGGTTACTCTCATAAAGACATGGTCGCCCTCTTGAAATTCCAAAGGCCTCCTCGTCTTGTCAGCATAGCTCTTCTATCTGTCCCTTGCAACCTTCATCTTTTCCCGTATCTTACGGACTTGTTCCGTCATCTGCTGTACCAACTCTGGACCCAAAAGCTGACTTTCTCCCGTCTCAAACCAGCACAACGGAGTCCTACACTTACGTCCATACAGTGCTTCGTACGGCGCCATCCCAATACTTGAATGGAAACTGTTATTGTAAGTAAACTAGATCAAAGGAAGAAACTCGTCCCAACTTCCCGTGTTTTCCAACACGTATGCTCTTAAGAGATCCTCCAATGATTGAATGGTTCGTTCCGACTGACCATCCGTTTGAGGATGATAAGCAGAACTCATACTTAACTTAGTTCCCATTGCATTGTGTAACTCCTCCAAAACCTTGAGGTAAACCATGGATCGCGATCCGAAACGATACACGAAGGTACCCCATGCAATCTTACAACCTCTTTGATGTAAATCTGAGTTAATCGCTTCAGAGAGTTACTCTGGTTGTTGGTAAGAAGTGAGCACACTTCGTCAATCAAACGATGATTACCCAGACTGCATCACACCTTTTATGAGTTCTCGGCAACCCAGAAACAAAGTCCATAGCAATACTATCCCATTTCCATTCTGGGACATCCAGCGATTGCAACAATCCTGCTGGCTTCTGGTGTTCAATCTTCGCTTTCTGACACACCAAGCAGGTTAGGACATAAGCTGCTATGTCTTTCTTCATCCTCGGCCACCAGAACAGTTTCTTCAGATCATAATACATCTTGGTCACCCCCGGATGGAAACTCATCTTGTTCTTCTGTGCTTCCTCCAAGATCATTTTCTTAACTTCTCTATCCGCCAGCACACAAACCCGATCACCATACCTAAGCAAACCATCCTTACCACTTCTGAATTCCGAAGTCTTGCCTTCTTCTATCAACCGATTCACACTCTCGAGGTACTTATCCTCAGCTTGCTTCTTCCACAAGAGGTTCAGGAAATCGCTAGTTACTCTAACCATCCCCAAATTCAGCTTATCCTCAACGATTTCCGCTTCCAGGTTCAGATCTCTAAACGTCTCTAAAATCTCTAGATCCTTTACCATCATAGCAGATACGTGTAGGGATTTCCTACTGAGCGCATCCGCTACAACATTCGCCTTACCTGGATGGTATTGCAGTTCGAATTCATAGTCTTTTATGAATTCCATCCACCTTCTCCGCCTCATGTTCAACTCTTTCTGGTCGAATAGATACTTCAGGCTCTTATGGTCGCTAAACACACTGAATTTAGCGCCATAGAGATAGTGTCTCCGTATCTTTAATGCAAACACTATCGCAGCCAATTCCAGATCATGCTTTGGGTAGTGCCGCTCATGTGCTCTCAACTGCGCGGAGGCATACACCACCACTTTTTTGTCTTGCATGAGCACACATCCCAAGCCTTGATAAGATGCATCACAGTATACATCGAATCATCCTAAAGGATTTGGTAACACCAACACAGGTGACGTGGTCAGTCTTCCTTTCAGCTCCTGGAAACTCTGCTCACAAGCCTCTGACCACTCAAACGTCTTCCCTTTTCTCGTCAACTGCGTCATAGGTAACGCAATCTTAGAGAATCCTTCTATAAACCTCCGATAGTAGCCCGCTAAACCAAGAAAACTTTTTACTTCGTTTACAGATATAGGGCTTTCCCAACTTACTACAGCCTCAACTTTCGTAGGGTCCACTGCGATTCCATCCTTACTGATCACATGGCCTAGGAACTGAACTTCCTCTAACCAAAACTCACACTTTGACAGTTTAGCATACAACTGCCGGTCCTTTAACAATTGCAACACCGCCCTTAGATGCTCCACGTGTTCCTCTCTACTCGAAGAGTATACAAGGATGTCGTTGATAAACACAACAAGAAACTTGGCAAGGAACTATCGAAGATCCTGTTCATATAGTCCATGAACACAGCCGGAGCATTAGTCACACTAAACGGCATAACCTAATACTCGTAGTGACAATACCGACTCCGAAAAGCAGTCTTTGGCACATACTCTTTCTTAACCCGGATTTGATGGTATCCAGAGCGCAGATCGATCTTAGAAAACACAGCTGCTCCTTTTAGCTGATCCATCAAATCATGTATCCGTGGTAACGGATACTTGTTCTTTGTCGTCACTTTGTTCAGCTGACAATAGTCTACACACATTCTTGAGCTTCCGTCCTTCTTCTTCACAAACAACACTGGAGCTCCCCACAGAGACGCACTAGGTCTGATGAATTCTTTGCCTATCATCTCATACAACTGTTTCTTTAACTCCATCAGCTCTACTGGAGACATCCGATATGGTGCTATTGATATAGGTCCAGCTCCCGGTATGAGATCTATAGCAAACTCCACCTCTCTCTCTGGTGGTAATCCAGGAACGTCATTGGGAAACACATCCAGAAACTCTCGCACGACAGATAAGCTTTGACACTAGGAGTCTCCTTTGCTTCCAAAGAGAACAGCACCACATACTCGTCCGATCGCTCACCCATCGGAGTACTCCCATTGGCAAGCATCGATCCAGATTGCTGGGAAAAACTGAGGGTTTTATTTGAACAGTCTAACATCACATGGTTGGCCAAAAGCCAGTCCATGCCAAGGATAACATCTATATGTTGCATAGGAAAACAGATAAGGTCAACAAGAAAATGACGGTTCTCTACCGTAACAGGGCATTTACGGCATATAGACAAGGTAGTTAAGGAATCACCAGTAGGTGTTGAAATGGTTAAGTCATAAGGTAAGGTGGAAACAGGCAACCCTAAATGATCCATACACTCTACTAATATGAAACAATGCGTAGCCCCCGAATCAAACAGAACCGACAAAAGCTTACCAGAAACTAAGCACTTACCTTGGATCAAATCAGGACTTTGGGATGCTTCGGAACCTTGCACGGCAACCACCCTTCCGGTCGTCTGTGGCCTGCTCTGCTGACTTGCCACAACTGATCATGCTCCACCACTCTGATCTCTACCGCTTTGCTGTTGAAACTAAGCCCTTCTTCTCACTCTGGGCTTGCGATCTGACGCATAGTGCCCCATCTGGCTGCAATTGTAGCATCTTATGTGTTGGGTCCTGGGAAAATTCTTCACCAGATACGATGCCCCGCACCAGAAGCAAGTTTTGACCTCTTGCTGAGTTTGACTGGAGCCGCTCATTCCCTGGTTAACATTGAATCGAGCCGGGCGATCATACGGCCCTACTCTCCTTTGGAACTTGTTGCTTCTGCCACTTTGACTGCTCCGAACAGGTCCACCGCTTGTCTTTTGTTGCGCGACAGTCCCTGCTCGGTCATGTCCCTCAACCACCATGCATTTCTCTACCTACTGGGGATTGATCCAATACTCAAAGGCAGCATTGCTCGCTTCAACTCGGGTCTCAGTCCATCCTTGAACCTCCTGCAGACCCATTCTTCATCCTGATGGATCTGATAAAACTGAGAGAATTTGAGTAGCGCTTCAAACCTCATCGCGTACTCACCCAAAGATAGCTAATCTTGTTTCAGACTCAGGAACTCCTTTTCTTTTTCTTGTCGGATACTTCTCGGGAAGTACGTCTCCAAAAAGCACTCCCGGAACAGTTGCCATGTCAGTACTCTTCCTCCAGCCTCTAACAACCTAGCCTTGGTTCTCCACCAAGCTTCTGCTACTCCCACCAACATGAAGGCAGCATAGGTATCCTTCCTATCTTCTCTACAGTGTGTGACCATGAACACCTTCTCTATCTCTTGCAGTTGATCCTGCCTGGCTTCCCTCTCTTCTTGCCTTTGCATATACTGGGCAGTCTGTTGAGTCTGCTGCATCATGGCGGTAGCCAAGTCCCTCATGGCCCGCATTGCTTTAGAGGTGTCACCACCACTCCCTATCCCTGAGTGATCACCACTATTGTTATCATCATTAGGTCTAGTTGTCGGCCTTCCTCTTCCACGCACCATTTAGCTTCCTGTAAAAAGGAGCCATCAGTGTTGATTCATAAGACATATAATAGTACTTAACAGTTAAACATTGCAACACCCTTTCCCGAGTGTCACATTCCCGAACGTTTATAAGGCCGAAAATATTTACTAATGCAGAAAATACGATTTTTCTTTTTCTTTTCTTTTCATAAAGATGTAATGGGATTAGTAAAGGTAATAAATAATACTAATAAGTGAACTTAGGTTCACCATGCATTACTAGGACATACATACAGTATTATAATACAGAAAACAGAAAACAGAAACAGAAATAACAACATTACTATATATATACAGACATAAGTCTAATGTATGACTGACATAAGAAAATACAATAAGTACTAGGAGTCATAGCTCCCAAAAGGTACTACAAAAACTGACATAGTCTGGCCGACAACAAAACTAAAACAGCAAAAGAGTCCACCTCCGAACTCAAAGGGACTGCGGAACTGAACCATCGTCACGTCCATCTGTTCAAACAGCAACAGCAAGTACCAGCAGAAAACATACAGATATGGGTGAGATTCCCGTTCATCAACACAACAAAATAGCAGTAGTAAAAACGGGACGACTCACCGGGTAACAGCGTACCCAACATGCTTACAAGGTTCTCAATATAAATCATGTTAAGCAGTTAACAACATAATAGCATGCTAAACATTTAACAGCATAATATAAGGCATCCTTAAACAATACAGCGATGTATAACAGTAAATGTAAACATCAATAGCCATAAACATCAATAGCCATGCAATGCAATGCAATGTATATGACTCAATGTCAATGTCACTGGGTACTACTCTGACCCCTACTCCATGGAGCTAACAAAACATTCGGAGAGAGTGAATGGGAGGACATGTTCCGGTTTCTGCCAGCCATGAGCAAGATGCTACAACATTCGTAACGTGCACGTATCTGGCTTTACGGTAACACTCTCGACCAAACATGAAAAGTACGGCATCTAGTAGAGGATATCAGTGTATTGCACGGATTCGCCACGACACAGAAGAATCACCAACTGGTCACATGTCAGCCCTTCCAACCCTGATACCTCCAAAAAGACCATTGAAGATCGTCACCGTAAGATTCGCACCCGCATCAAGGTGTAAGCTCAACTCCTAGGCTCAAGGCCTTACAACTATGCACATGAAATGCCAATGCTTACACAAAGCAGATGCGATAAAACAATGTCTATCCATTGGATAAACCTCAAGGTTCACTAAGGTTCTCTTCCTTAGGAACTACACACATCTTTGTTTTATAAAACATTTATCCATCGGATAAATATCTCGTGATTCCTTTGGAATGATCCAGACTGCTTTCAGAATCGTCGACTGTCCCCACAAACCAACACAAGTCTTTTCAGCGTGTTTTGTCCTCACTCACACGCTTTCTAGGAAACTTCCCAGAAGGTCACCCATCCCATAATTACTCTAAGTCAAGCACGCTTAACTACAAAGTTCTTATGTTCTAAGTTCCCGAAAAGAAGATAAATCTTGTTGGTATGGGTAGTACCAATCAATTCTTATATGCTTTCCCTTAACTATACAGTCCCATACCTGCATAGCCTCAGGATTCCTTCCACTGTACAGTCCCATACCTGCACAGCCTCAGGATCTCTCTCATTCCAGTTATCACAAGACAGAAACAATTGAACGATTAACCTGGATCCGAATCATCGGTCCGTCATCGAACTGCTGTTTCAAAAACCAAAACGTTTCATGTTTGTGTTTACGTCTTATGAATTATGTCTCAAGCCCTAAGCATTATGAATAAGGATTGAGAATCCTCTTAGATAAGTCTTTAAGCCTTTCTAAGATATTAATCCCTTGTCTTTCAATTAAGGAAACAAGTGTTGATTTCACTTAAGTCTTATGAACTCATTGATGTACTAAGTCATCAATGGTATAGCACATGGTCTTGTTCCACCACATACCATACTTAATTAACCCTTGTTTTCAACTCTAAGTTAATTACTTAACTTAGGTTTTTCACGTATAAAACTCTTACGATTGAGTTAGAAAACTCCTTTTGTAAACCAAACAACTTTTACAATTAAAAACTCATTTGATTTGAAACAATATTTGAACTACTTACTTCATTTCTAGCATTTTCTGAAACATGAAATTCGCTTAGCGAGAGTACATTCGCTTAGCTAAATTAAGGTAGTGATACCTCAATTGAAATTCCTTTCTCGCGGGGCGAACAGAAGTTTCGCGTCACGAGGCTGAGAGTTATATTTGCTCCTTATACAAATCCTCTGTATCGCGAGGCGAATGTTGTCTCGCGTCGCGAGGCAGAGAACTGTATTTCAAACCGACCTTCTGCTTCGCGAGGCGATAATTGTCTCGCGTCGCGAGGCAGAGCTACAATTCTTCACTGCTTAGGCGGTTCGCGGGGCGAGAAATACTTCGCTACGCGAGGCAGAGAAGCTGCATCTTTGCTGCTCGGGCTAGTCCACTGTCTCGCGAGGCGAGGCAAGGTTAGCCTGGCGAATGCCTTATTTTCCCTCTGGCTCGCGAGGCGAGACGGGGTTCGCTGGGCGAGTGCCCTGTTTTTCATTTTCCCTAACTCCTTCATTATTTCTTCTTTTGAAACACTTTGTTTGATTAACAAACCTATGGCTAAAGAAAAGACATTTTCCACTTTGGTGACACACTTTAAAGGTTAAAATTTCATTTGATCTTTGGATCAAAAATCACTTTTGTTTCTCTTTGAAATCCTAGGTTATGAAATCATGTTTTGTTACATCAAAACCTTGCTAGATCAAGAACAACACATGTTCTTATCTTTCCTCTTACTAAGGCCACCAATGAAAATATAGCTCAAAAGCCTACTACAACACATGAGACTTTGCTTCACCAACAAAGCAAATATAGCTCAAAAGCTCACACCAATTATGACAAACCACAATTACATCTTATTACATCATAACCAAAACATCCAAGTCCATCACACATCATGGTCTCATTATCAAACCATAAAAGTCCATACTTGATCTAGTGACCAAAGTAGGTTTTCCAACATACATGAAAATGATTTTCATTCAATCATATCATCATCAACTTATGCTAAAGCACACTACAACATACTCAAGCATAAACTCATCAAAACAACCTTGTTCTTGAAGAGGACTTAACAAAACTTAACACATAAAAGTGAACCCAAACTAAAGGGTTTCACCCACACATAATTTAAACAACCATCTTCACCACCACCATCTTGGTGTGATGAGGTTCTTCTCCCCATACCTGTTGAAGAGCAGATTCCCGGATCAAAGTCGGTTGATCGGTTTGTGAACCTCCTGATAGTTGTCACCAACTACAAACAACCAAACAATCAATAATTAAACAAAAATCAAACAAACTCAACAATTCTCACAAATAGGGTTTCGGCCACCCTAAAGAGAATAAAGCTAAGAATTGATCTTGGTTTCCCATTTCATGGATTCAAAGGCATTAGGAAAGCTAAGGATGAAATCAAGTGTTAAAAATCAAAAATTGATGAAAACACTATTCATCATCATCAAGAAGGGTTCGGCCCTAATGTGCTTTTTGAGCTATGATGAGAGTTGAATCATAAACTCTTGGGTTTAGATAGAGAAAGATGAGGTGAGTTCAAAGAACTTGGTCTTACCTCAAAAGGATTTTTCTACAATTTCCTATGGATTTTCAAAGTTTTGGATCTAAGAAATAATTTTCATGAAAATGGAGATTGATCTTGAAATAAAGAGATATTCAAGAAGCTAAGAGATCATAGAAGTGATCTTACCTTAAAATGAAGGAAGATTGCTCAAGGAATCAAGTGATTCCAACAAGTGATTCAAGCTTTTCAAGAAGAAAAATGGAGTTTCTCTTCAAGAACAACAATGGTGTTCTTCTTTGGGCAGAAATTTCGTGAATGAGGGGCTGGATGGGCTGAGTTCAGCCTTTAAAACAAGTCACTTAAGGGCAAAAAGGTCATTTGCCAAAAGGGTAAAATGGTAAAAGTGCAAAAGACTAAGGTTAGGGGCATTTTGGTCATTTCACGTCTAGATTTTCCCGATTGTCATGATGACTCTGGCATACTCTCCCAAGTGTCCTGGGATGTTGTGATATCAAGAAATATCTGTTGGCGAGTCTCGGTAAGTCCATATGTGGCTCCGTTCGTCACCCGATTGAGAAATCCGCCCGAGCGAAGGTCAAGAAGTTATTTTTTTGAAATTTTTACGAAATTTAACCAAAACGTAGATAATCAAATTCTAAGACTTACTGTCTCGTTCACGGGTCCATCTGAGGTCTTCTGAGCAGTAAAATCATACTGTCAGTGTAAAAATGCAGACCGGATTCCGTTTGAGTTTTTGACTCAAAACTTAATCGTAGCTTCCTACGATATCGTCGAGCATGACTATGGTCTCGGAATATTTTATTTCCATTCCTAAGACCTCGAATAAAATAAAGACGTTAAAATACTGAAGAATTAGAAAACGTGAAAATCGGGGTGTTACAAACATATCCTATGCCTTATGAATGAAAACAGTTATCACACTTCGATAACTCGCGCATCGGACACTCTACCCAAAACCAACACAGTTGATACGACTCGATTATCAACCGTCAAAGCCAACACACTTAACCTTCACAGTCCGATTTAGAATCGAACTGCTCTGATACCACCAAAATGAGACGACCCTCCTCCCTCAGAAGGATAATCCCATTAGTCCCAACCTCTTATTATTATTATTAACTATGCCTAGCCGTATATAAAGCGATAGCGTGATAAAACAAACTGCGTTACGGAAACTAAATGACGTAAACAAGAACGGCAAGCATAGCAAACGACGGTCAGAGTATAAAGCGCAATGTATATGTATATATATATATATATATATATATATATATATATATATATATATATATACATACATACATACATAACTATACCATAACATGCATAAATTAGCCCCATCAGCCCCATCAGTAGGGCACTGTACATACATATACATACTGTCGGGTAGAAAACCAAAAATACATCAAGAGCCAAAAGAAAACACTCGAAGCTCACCAGCAAACCCTAGGACGCACTGGCAGGCTCTCACCATCAGTGGTGAGGATGCCCTGAGCTACCCTGACCCTCGCCATGAGTATGCTGGTACCGCACAATCGGCTCATACTCAGATTAAGAATTGGACACTACGATCCTCCGCCTGCAGTAGGTCCTCAAGTAATGCTCGGTCCTCCTGCGCTGGCCTCAGTAGACGTAACCTCTCCTGCTGGTCACGATCGATGACTGGGGTGCTACCCAAGTGTAGTCCTGCTCCCTCTGCCTCGGAGGTCGCCACATCCTCGGAAAGGGAAGGAACTGGTAGATATGATAAGGACTGATAATATCTACATACAGAGGTGTACCGCTCCGAAACATCAGGCTGACTGGCCCTGTATAGACCACCCAAAAGGTAGAGGGGTCTACCCGCCATCCCCTCTCATCATGGTATATGATCTCAATGTCTCCCAGCACCGACATGCGCGATGCCCCCGTGATGAACAGGTGAAGTCTCGAGTCCATGATATGCCTCAGCTGGCTCGTCGTCTTCAAATGAATCCATACTGGACAACAAGGAAAACAGAAGGGAGATAAGAAATACAGCGCCTTATAAGGTCGAAAAACAATAGTTATGCAGTAAACAAATATAGCAGATAACACATAGCAAATATAGCAAATATAACATCTACTGCATTCCAACACGCATCTCCCAAGACAGCATATGCAACAGCATCCATCCCATGAGACTCACACTGCTGCTATGGATGAGGTAGCTCCTACCTTCGCCATGAGTCTCACACTGCAGAGAATGGCAGACAGCCTCAAGAAGTCAACATAGCAGCAACGGCACCATCCACGGTATCAACCCGACAACAACCCGGCACGCAGCCAAACTTATTCTACGGCATTCCGCTACAACTCTCAATATTACAGCATACAGGATAGCAACATCAATAACATCATAGTAGCAGTAATATCGACATCAACATATAAACAGCTAGCAGCATATCACATACACCAAGTAGCATATAGGCAAACAGATAGTAACAACAACAGCCAACATCATACAGTCATACGTCAGCAAACATCCTCGATTAACAGTTCTCTAACCTAGGGTTTCCAAACTTAACGGCGATAGCCCAAAGTAAGCTAAACCAAGGGTCTAGATACTTTGTCAGGGCTTAACCACTAGTAGGGCTAGGGCTCCCCTTCGCATAGCAGAAATCATAACTACATTACTCTTGCCTTCCTGACGGCAGCAATACTCTTTCTGCCCACCTGAACTGTCGGCACGCAAATCTATGCAATCACCGGCTTGCTCCTCCTTCCTCAAGCTCGCAGCCCACCTTCAAGAACAACCCAAGATAGCCACGAACTCCCCCTCATAGCCGTGGTCTCAAGCTCCAAACCTTGCACCACCACGAGCACGAACTTTGCCCCAATCACGAGCATAACATATATACAACAGTGTTAGCCCCAGGGCAAACCCAAAAATCAAAGAAAAAGGGTAAAGACTCGAAGAACACCAAGAACACGAAGAACACGTGTTAGGGGTCCAAGTTTACCTATGGCGAATCGAAAAGCCAATCCGTCAGAGTTGTAGATAACTCAGCCGCGATCACAATGGTGTAGTCGGAATCGCGTTCCGACAGCTTGATCACCTCTAACCTCAAGCTTTCTCACTGTAAAATCCAAAACTTCTCCCTCTAACTCGCAGAAATGCTTCCCAATATTGTGCAGAATGAGAAGATGAAAATGGAAGCTCCACTTATGGTTTCTGCTATCCATGCTTAAGCGTCCATCACTTTGCACGCTTGAGCGTTGCCATGCTCTAGCGTTGGGTTCTCTCCACTCTTGAGCGTGGCACCTCGTCCACTCCGCCTGCTCCCTGGCCTGACGCGTGTCTCACACGCGTCCAAACGCAAAATAGCTGCTTAGCGCACTCAGTACACTGAGGCGTCCAACTCCTCCCATGCTTAAGCGTCGTAATGCTCGAGCGTTGACATCTCACACGCTTGAGCGTCAGCTCAGCGAGAGAAGAACTTCTAGCCTCCATAGTTACTTACTTAACGTCTTAGGCACCTCCAACCTTGTTCAAACCTATTCCTAAGCTTCAAACTAGGTCTAAAACTAATACACAACAATTCACACAATTATCCAAAGCCCCAATTGAGGTTTACCAGCTCGATCAGAGTCACACAGAAACTGGGATGTGACACATATCAACATCCCGCTGGTTGAAGCTTTGCAGCAAATGCCTAATTGTACAAAATTCATGAAAGATGTTCTTACAAAGAGGAGGAGACTGGGAGAATTTGAGACAGTAGCTACGATGTTGCGTTCAAAACACACTTAAGGGAAGTGTACCGAGTCGCAGAAGTAATGTAGGACGGAAGTCCAGATATCGTACCCAAGAGATTAATTTAGATACCTAAGTGATAAAGCATGTACTGGAATAGGAAAATTCTTATGCTATTTAGACTAATCAAGAATTTAGAAAATAAATAATAATAGAGCAATAGTAAAAGATAATGAAAGAGATAAGAAGAGAGTTTTATAAATCAAGAGTAAAGAGCCTAGAGCAGTGGTTTCACTTGTGCTTTTGATACCCCAAAATCCTAATTCTATTCAATTTCGCAGTTTCTTTTTAAATATTAATCCCTCTACCTAAATATTAATTGTTTGTCAGGCAATTAATATTCTTTTCCCCAAATAAACCCAATGGTTGTCAGGCAAAGAGTTTAAATGATTAGAAAGCATAAAGCATGAAGAAGTTGAATGATTAAAAGGAATAAATCATGTTTTCGCAAATCTAGATATTAAACCCCAATTATCCTATAGGTCTGTCAATTTAATTGGGTTTGATAGCCAAAATATCAATTAATTGATTAAGAGCATACAAAGGGTACGCAATCCTAGTATGGGATGAAGAACAACAGAATAACACTATTCAAATTACAACTTTGAAACCAAATAGAATTCAATTAAAGCTAAGACATAGTGAAAATGGTTTCTAGTAATAGAAGATCCACCACAGCTCTAATGGTGAATTTAGCTACTCATAGTAGTAGAGAAAACTAAAATCAACAATGGAAAACACATCTTGGATAATTGAAAAGGGAGAAGTTGTCTCCAACTTAATTTCCAGGTGCCAAATCCTACTCTAGAAATCAAAACTATAAAAGCTAAAAGGCTAAAATAAGAGTATAATACTCAAAGAAATAAAGAGATGAAAGAATAAAAAGATGTGCAAGAGATGTCTCTTAAATGGCATAGAGACATCTATTTATAACAAAATATGCGGACCGGGCCTTGAATTAGATCTTCTGTGCCATCGGCACGGGCGTGCTCTTCACTTGGCACAACCATGTTCTCCACTCAACACGGTCGTGCTCAATTGTGCCTGGGCTTACAAACTTTGCAGAACAACATTCTAAGGCACGGGCTATAGCACGGGCGTGCTCTTCATCTGGCACGGCCGTGCTCTCGCATGGCACGGCCATGCTAAGTCCCCAGAGGTTAGATTGAGTATTTTTGTAAGGCCTTGTTTGGATGCTTGGATTTGGAAGGTTGGCAGGGCCGTGCTCTCGCAGAGGACGGCTGTGCTAACCTCAGATCTTCAGTATTTTGCCACTTTTAAGCTCAAAAACCTTCTATTTTCTTCAAAAGTCCATTAAATTACCACCGAACATCAATTCTGTCAAACCTTAAGTAAAAGGGTGAAATACAATAATATTTATCTTAAAATGCATCGAAATTCCACCCAAATACCCCTATAAAATGCACAGAATTGAGGTTCATCAAACTTCCCACACTTAAACATTGCTTGCCCTCAAACAATTATCTGGCTTTAGAATAATTTCAAAAAGAAGTTTCAAACTTAAATCAAGGGAACCCAAAACAAACAGAGTTTTCAAAATTGCAAAGATAGTCAAACAAGTATAATTTTCAAAATAAAGTTAAGTGATTACCAAATTGGAACTTTTAAATTTCTTGAAATCAAACTTTTAAAAGACCAAAGGTCGCTCTACTCACAACTCTCAGTGTATTGGGCAAATGTAACACCCCGATTTTCAAGCTTTCTAATATTAATTAAACAATATTTATGTGTTTGTATTTCATTGGAGGGTCAAGAGGGTGAAATAAAATAATCTGAGACCATAGTCACACTCTACGCTATCGTAGGATTAGTCTTAGAATTAGATTCTCCACAATTTTGCTAAAATCAGTTCTTGACGTTAAAAATTGATAATAATATAAACTATTCGGGTGAAAACTCGAACTGAGAGACAAAGGAAGCTGTAGATGGGTTTAACGGGACTCGCTAACTGATAAAATCAGTGTCACATCAAGTCACATCATCTTGGGAAGCGTGCTAGTGTCATGATGATTTTCAAAATATCTGGACGTGAAATGATCAAAATGCCCTTGGTCTTTTAAGGAAATTACCTAATTACCCTAAGGTAAATTACTAGTTTTCCCTTAATGAAAAATATCTATTGGACTTCACTTTCTCACTTAGGCACTCGGCCATCTCTCTCTCTTCTTTCTTCTCCCACTTGTTCTTCATTTTCTCCATTGTTCTTCAACGTTTCTTTCACTTTGATCTTGAAACTTGAAGGTTTTTAGTGAAACAAGTTGTTTCCTTCATAAGATTTGGCATCAAGGAGGTATAAACTCCATCCTAGCTCTCTTAATCTCTCTATTTCTTCATTCAATCTCAAGATTCATGGAAGGTTAGGTTTTGAAGCATAAACTTCAAAAATCCATGAAAAATTGTAGAAAAATCCTTTTAATGTCAAACCAATTTTCTTGCACTAGATTTATGATCTTCTATGCGGAAACTAAAGGAGCTCTCTAGATCCAATGGTTCAATAACGCTGCACCTACCCCCTTTTGGGTGAGTAGAGTTTTGGTTGGATTTTGATACTCTAAGCTTGCATCTAACCTTGTCACACCTAGTTAGTGAGCAATCCAAGAGATGAGAATGTTTGGAACTCCCTAGCTACCTTTTTTAGCATAGGGCCAAACCCTAGAGGAAGGGGAATAGGAGAAATTTTTGTGATTTAAAGTTGATATCTTGATTGATTGATTGGGTGCAGTTGTCGTTGAGTAATCGGACGAGAAACCAGGTGACTTCCGGACCGATCAGGTGACTTTTCGCTAAACGGGAAGCTTCAAGAGGTAAGGGGGGACTGCCTGAGGGATCTCCCGATAACTACGTGTTATCGTATTTGGTTTGTAAATATGTGATTAAGCTGTGTGGTGGTTGATTTATTTACTTTCCGCAATTATTTTATCAGTTGATAATTGCTTGCTGGTATGTGTTATGGTAATTTAATATGTGTTTTAACTATATTATCTGCTATAACCATACTGTGATGTTGATTGTTGATTGGTAAGCCTGACAGTGGTCAGTGCTCAAACAATTAACGGGGATAAAAGCCTTGAAAATCTTTGTACGAAATGCCAAATATTTATTTGGGAAACGTTGAAAATTTTCAATGACGCTAGTTTTTCTAAAAAAAACAAGGATCCTAAAGTAATTTATAAAGTTAGTAGAAAAAGTTAGATTTTCAAGAATAAACTAATCATTTTGTGGAATAAATTAAAATAAGAGGAAAAAGTCAAGATTTTGAACTTAGGACGTTTTTAACACTAAAACGACGTTTTAATTCCGAAAAGATTGACGGCAAACATTTTAGAAAAACAGTAATACTGTTCTGGGACGACGTTTCTGGTCTCAGCTGTTTCTTTCAAAAACGGGTTTTTGGGAAAGGACTTTCAACAAAAGATAAGTTTTATCAGTAATTCGAGGGTTTTGAAACCATTTTCAAACAGAAAAGTTTTTCTGTAAACGAGTTTTTCCCAACGGTGTAAAATCCGACAAATTGGATGAGCTGCGGAGATTTCGTTTTGATTTGTTTTTCACAGAACGAAAAATGGTGAAAACGTGGAAAACGTGGACCTAGTATACGAGACGTCGGGATACAAGTGTTCTGTGAAAATAGCACGTAGATCTAAGAATCCGTGTTACGGTGTTATGGACTATGTGTCCTCCTCTTGTTATGAGGAAACGTGATTAAAGGTGAATATTGTTTTCTGTCACCACGGACCTTGGGCTGGTGCATCGGTCTTGGGCTCCGCGATTGAGCACTCGAACGTTTTGTCTTGTGTTAACGATGAAAAGTTTCAAAATAGTGTAAATTACGAATAGTCGGGAGCCTTTGAGATACGACAAGGAAAGAAAGAACACAAAGAAAAGTGACAAGACATGAAAATTTTTACATGCATTAAATCGGCAGACGTGCCAACGGTGTCTTAATCTAGATATCTTGGTGGTCAGGATATTCAAGACGGTGTATATCATTGTGCCTTGATGGACAATGAAAACCATAAATGATGATCACATGTGCCTTGTGTAGGATAGTGTGCAATGGTTTTAACAACGGTGTGCCTTTTTGGCAATCAAGCTTGATCAGCTCATTTTTATAACGGTGTTGGAATCTCCGGAGATTAAGTATAGAACTAAACGTTGAATATTGAAGTGTCATGCATTTTTTATAAATGACGATGACTGTCAAGTATGAAACCCTATGATAAACTACTTGTCTATTCAGTAGAATTTTATTCATCAGGATTATATATATCTGTTGTTGGTGTGTCGTACATGTAGTTATCGTGCTTGAATCCATATATTGGTATCTCACCCTTGCACCATCAGATAAGTTCCAAGATGCCACCGAAACACTCGGGTATCCGTTCACTAACGTTTGAATGCATGGAGAATGATGGTGGATGAGAAGTCACAATCACATTAGAGGTGGGACCAGCTATAGAGTAAGTCTTGTTATTTTGGATAACAATTTCATTAGTTGCTCTGGCTACTGAAAGCCATGACTTGTTGTGTATGGTCGTCTGTATAAAGGCCTTATGTCTGAATTTATGATACCCTAATATGTATGCACGGTTTGATGTTTATATAATTGCGTGTTTAAGTTACGTTGAAGTATGGTAAACTAAGTTAGAAGAAAAATTTTATCACGGATTTTCAAAATAAGTTAAATACTTAGAGGATCTTATTTTCTGAAAGTAACCAGCAAAATCAACAACAGGTTACCATGTGATGTCCCAGAAGGGGGTGTCACAGCAAATATATTTAAAGCACTCAAGATTCTCAAATAAATACATTACCATAGGCTTGTTCATTGACCAAATCTCCACAATATGAACCTTATGCATGCAGAAGAAGGTTGAGGTCTTTCATGGGTTATAGCGGGGCCAAGGCATTAATGTTAGGTGAGGTAGAGAAAGAAAAAGGATAATCAAAGGGCTAAATAAAACAAAGTAATGACCCTTAGAAGCATAAAAGAACATAAGTGCATTGGCACCTTTTTCATAAAATATTTCAAGGATCTACTATTTTTCTTCAACCTTTCCTTTTTTCCTTTGCTATAAGCTTTTTCTTTTTCTTGCTTTCTCTCTAATCTTTATTTTTCTATATTCATAAATATACATATTTTTTTCTTTTTCTTTTTCTTTTTGAGAAGAGAGAAGCAATACATATGTTTTTTTTTTCTTATTACTGCCAGCTCATTTATTTTTGAAAGGATCCTCCATCATACATTCCTATTGTTGCTCCATTATACTTCCAAGAGGTCACCAAAAAAATTTTAAATTTCAGAATAGTGACGAAAGAAGCGAATTTTCATAAAGGCTTAAAATTGGGCAACTAAAGGAAGTGAAATGTTTAACAAAGAATGCGGGCCAGAAAAATACCTAAGAGTGCCCCAACCAGAGTTCCACAAGCATAAGTCAAATTTGCCTCGAAATGGTCTCAGGACAAGTTCTAGAATATATTACCTGAGAATCGCACTCATCAAAGAAAAAGGGTTAAAATAATATTGTCAATGTAACCCAACCCCATAAAAGCCCAAATCTCATATTTAGAAGTTAAGTCTAATAAAAAGTTTTTAATCAAAGAATTTTCTACCAATTATTAGTTTTTCGAAAGACTAACCTTTTCAATCATACTTATAAGACTATCAAAGCAATTTGTCAAAAAAAAAATTTTGTAAGGGGTTTCCTTAATTTTGAAAGAGAGTTAAGCCAAATAATTGGATGCAGCAATATGAAAAATATGAATATATTTTTCCTTCCCACACTTAATTAAGGCAGTGTCCTCAATGCATACATTTAATCATGAAATACAAGTGGAGCAGGAAAGGAGAAGAGAAATTTTTATAAAATAACCCCTTATACAATAGCACAAAAGCTTAAAGTATCATAGCGGGGGATCACTGAGGTGGAGGAGGATAGTGAGCCTGAAGCAGATGTAAAATAGTGGCCAGGGAGGTTTGCTGCTCATCAAGACAGTGAGTCATATGCAGCTCAAGTCGATCTATCCGTGCTACAAGTCTATGAAAATCTGACTGAGACTGCTCTGCTGAATCTTGGCCCCCAGAAATCCGCCCTTGCTCTGGATGAACCGGATCGTCTTCTGCTATGCTTGCTCCCTCAATGCCGAGATGCTCCCCTTCATTAAGAATGTAATTACCGTGTGCATCGCGGCGCAGCACCCTAATGGCAGCTAAAGTCTGCAACCCCAGGCCTGCCATAGAAATCTGAATCGTAGTCGGACCAGGCATATAGCCATAATGCTGAGCTAACCTACAGATGAATGAGCCAATAAGGATGTGGCCTTTGTTTCCGGACTGCGGTCTCCTTCTTAAGTTTATGCAGGTGTGAAGGAGCATAATGCCGGCATTACAACGGTGTCCCTCACCGTCCATCATGCACCAAAGGAGTCACCGTCCATCATGCACCAAAGGAGAAATAAGTCGCTTCGGGATACTGACCCCTCACTTTTGGCTCTCCCATTTATTGATTGGGATAACCATCTGTGAACTGTTCTGACAGCTGGATTGCATAGTTTCCTAGCTCTTGAGCGACTAGGGTTATAATGATGTTCACCAGTGAGTGTATACCAGAAAATTCCCTCCTTAAACTTGGGAGGGATCTCAGTTAGGCCCCGGTCATAGTCATCTGGCTGTATGGCTGCTTTTGTCTCAAAGCCCAAGGCAACATTGAACTCGAACAAAGAGATTTCATGCCATCGACCCACTAACTGAAAGCGCACACTGATCTCTGCATCAGCTCTGATTTCTATGCAGGTGGCCAAAAACTTAAGGGTTGGCTCCTTAAATGTAGAACATCTAACCTCTGCAACCCGTTCCCAACCAATTCTCTGTAAATAAGAGTCTACCTCGTGCTGTATCCCAAAGTCGGCAAGATAAGTTGGTACCAAGAATCGGGTTGGATGCCAATAGAAGGTCTAGAACTGTGAATATTTTTCCCTGTATTGTGCTGGAATAGGAGGAACAGGTGGGGTAGAGGATGGGGCACGGGAAGCCCTAGGGCGTTTGGTTGCCATGGTCCTGTATAAGCCAAAAATCAATCATTAGTATCAAGCATAATCATAATAATATGCAAAACATAATCATTGATCATAATCAACATAGGCATAGGACAATTGGTTTGAATTCCCAGATAAAATAATTTAGTTTTAAGCATTTTGGGATTGGCACGGTCGTGCTCTCGAATTGCACGACCGAGCTGATATTATTTGCTGGAAACTTAAATTGGCACGACCGTGTTGAATGCAGTTGCCAGAATTTCAACTAATATGAACAACACGGCTTGTTCTTGGAACAGCACGACCGTGCTAGTGCTCGTTCTAATGCAAAATTCCAGAAATATAAGCAGCACGACCTGTTCTTGGAACAACACGGCCGTGCTATAACCCGTGCCACACATAGAATACGTAACAACTCAGAAATCACAGTTCACAGCTTGCAGTGACTCTATACCAACACTATACTAACATTTCCTAACATTAATCATCACTAAAAACTCACAAAACAGAAGCAAATCATGCATAAAATCAAAAAGGGATAAATCTACTCTAAACCTAACCTAACCAAACACCAAATCAAACAAATTAAAGAAAAAGAAGTGAGATTTTTACCTTGAAGTAGTGAATAAGCAGGGAAGGATGCAAAAATTTGAGAAATATGCGCAGTAGGGGAAGCACAGGGTGAGCAAGGGCAGTGCTTTGCCCATGCTATGCTCCCTTCTTATATTCTGAACGCCTCGCGCGAGTGGCATGGCTGTGCCAACAGGGAGCACGGCCGTGCTTTCATATTTTTCCATATTTACATTTCAATTAAAAAAAAATAAATAGGGAACACTTTCTTTAAAATTTCCCAAACCTTCCCGCACTTGTTTCTTTCTCCAAAAAAATTTTCATTTTTTAGAACAAAACTAAAATAACATAAAATAAAATGCAGGTTGCCTCCTGCTCTGCGCTTATTTTACCTCACGAGCCTGACGATCTGTTTAGAGTACTGATCATGGTGGTCTTGGGGAGACCTTGAAGACAGCTTCTTCACCCTTGTGCCTTAAGGCTAAGGTGCCTTGTTTGACTTCTATTTTAGCATCACTGGTGGCTAGGAAAGGTCGTCCCAAGATGATAGGAACCTCCTCGTCCTCCTTCATGTCCAAGATTACAAAGTCCGCTGGGTATGCGAATCTCCCCACCCTTACTAACACATCTTCTATTGTTCCTTGGGGTGGGTAATGGTTCTGTCAGCTAACTGTAATGAGACTTTGGTGCTCTGAGGTTCCTGTAAACCAAGCCTTTTTGACACAGAATAAGGCATTAGATTTATACTAGAACCTAGATCACATAATGCTTTATCAAAATGGGCATTCTCAATGGAACAGGGAATAGTAAAACTCTCTGGGTCTTTTATTTTACGAGGTAATTTATTCAAAATTACAGCAGAACATTCCTCATTAATTTGAATTACCCTATATTCTTTTAAAAGATGCTCATTTTTATTAGGAGGTGGTTTAACATACAATTTCATATTAGTTCTCAAGAATTCATCATGTTGCATGTTATTTTCCCCAATTAGAAGAGTTGGAAGAGAAATTTGTACCTCACTAGTGATTGTTACCTGATTCTTCTTACTGGGCAGATGGCACGACCATGCCTGAAGTGTTGCACGGTTGTGCTCTTCTTCTGACTTGTTTTCTTCAGCAGTTTTGTTTTCTACCATAGATGTAGAGTTGTCTTTTTCTGCTTGCTGAAGAGAAATTGCATTGACATGCTCCCTTGGGTTTGGCTCAGTTTGGGTAGGCAATGTTCCTTGAGGCTTTTCTGGGAGCAAAGTGGTAAGAGCAGTTATCTGTGACAAGATGGCTTGAAACTTGCTATCAGTTTCTTTTATGTATTCTGCTATCAATTCATGAGGATCGGGCTTCATACATTCTGGTTTTGCGCCTTGGTTCGGCAAGTGGGATGCTCTGTAGGCGTTTGAATTTGACGCTTGATCATTCTGCTGACCTCACCAAGAATAATTCGAACGACCCCCTCCAGCCAGGATTGTAAGAATTATTTTGATTCCTATTAGCATTACTCATGAATTTGGCTTCCTCAACTGGTGGAGAAAAAGAATTGCCAAGTTGGCAATCCTTGCTCTCATGACCCGTCAGACCGCAATGGTTGCATGGGAATGGAGACACTGGTGCACTGGCTTGTGCCATAATCTTTGCTTGAACTTGCATCAGTGTTTCTACCTATTTTGTTAGAGCGTCAAACTTGGTTTCCATCGCCTGTGTGGAATTTACCTCATACACACCGATTGGCTTCTTGATGGTATGTTTGTCCCTGAGCGGTCACTGGTAATGATTGGCTGTGTAACATCCCGATTTTCTGTGACTATAGTCGAGCTGGTTAACCTTGATTAGGGCTTTGGATGCTTGTGTGAATTGTTTGATGTTAGTATAAGGCTTAGTTCGAAGCTTAGGAATAGGCTTGAACAAGATTGGAAGTGCCTAAGGTGTTGTTGTAGGATGGATTTGTGCTAGCCGTTTATTCGGCTAATCCTTCAACAGTGATTCCCTTTTTGATCTTTAAACTTTAGGAAAGAGATTCTGTTTCCTAACTGAGTGGGTTCCTAAACTACTCCAAAGAGCGTTTAGTATGAAAGTGAAAGTGAGCAAAGCTAAGTACAAAAACTAAAAACTCGAAATGAAGAATGTAAAATTTGCAAATTGTATTTGATTGATTGTCGTATAAATTTGAAATGTACAACTCATATTTATACTCAAAATTGTAACTCTACGCTAAAGCCTCTTCTACTGGCCACTAACCCTTATTTTTCAGCAACTAAGATACATCATGGCTGACAAAAGACACTTTAGTACATAGACAGTTACAAAACCAAGCGCTAACCATGACTAACAAAGTTTCCTCTATTTTAGGCACATCTTCACGATCATCCTAGTTGGTCAATCTCCTCAGCATTACATCAATCTTCAAAATGGCAGATCCTCTAGCGTTTAGCCTTCAAACGATCTTTTTTTAACCAAATCCCACTTTTGTAGGCATAAGCTGTTAGTACTCCTAAATACACAGGCTTCCCTTGATCTTCGACTAATCAACTTAGTTCAAATATTAATCATGTAAATTTCTTCACATAATTCAATCAGAGTATTTGAACCAACTAAGCAACTAACCAGCTATCATTGTAACTCAGTATCAAAACGGCTACCAATTTTTACCATTAATTCGGCTGTCATTAATAATACTACTTCGGCTGCCTAGAATAATATATACTCGGCTGCCTTTATTCTTACTCATTCGGCTCTTCTCATTCGACTGTCGCCTAACCATGCTCACTCGGCTGACCATTAATCAACATCTACCGAGTGAACATTTTTGTGGAGATAACACTTGCCCCCTTGCATCCTTTATTCTAGCTGTTAGACAGAATGAAGGATGTAACCATTTTCTCGAGCTCCACAAAATACTCCTTGCCCCTACAACTTCGCAATAGTCATATCACTAGGTAATGGTTCTTTCCCTACGTAACTGCTCCCGCTATAAAATCAGCTGCATGCCCACTTCAGCCGATTCCAATTCCATCATCATTGCCTGATGATAATCATAAAAAATCGGCCCTTGTTGTTTATCCACTCTAAAGGATTTGACTTTCAATTCCAATGGCAAAACGGCATCATGACCAAAGGTCAGCCGATAAGGTGTGAAACCAGTTGCAGTGGACTTTGAGTTCCTATACGCCCACAAAACTTCAGATAAAGCTTCATGCCATCTTCTGGGCTTGTCCTCAAGAGTCTTCTTAATCATGGAAATCAATATCTTATTAGTAGCCTCAGCCTGCCCATTCACCTGAGCATAGTAAGGAGAAGAATGGATTAATTTAATTCCATACTCTTGAGCAAAGGCCACCATTTTATCCCCTGTAAACAAGGTAACCTAGTCTGTTGTGATCGATTCAAGAATACCATATCTGTGGATGATATGTTACTTGATGAAGTTAATCACATCCTGGTGTGTAACATTCACCATCGGCTGTGCCTCCACCCATTTGGTGAAATAATCAGTGGTTACAATGATAAAGGCATGCCGTTTAGAAGATGAAGGGTATATTTTCCTAATTAGATCCATTGCCCATCCCCTGAAAGGCCAAGGTTTGACAATGGCATGGATCTCCTCGACTGGGACTCTTTGAACAGGACCATGCTTCTGACAGGCTTCACAACCTTTAGCATAGTCATGACAATCAGCCGTAATAATAGGCCAATAATACCCCATTCAATGCAAAGTCCAGCTCATAACTACTCCAACTCTATGAGCCCCACAAATCCATTCATGGACTTCCTTCATCACTTTCAATGACTCATTCTGATCTACACATCTGAGAAGAACACCTTCTATTTCCCTCTTATACAAGTCATTATCCATAATATCATACTTCAAGGCCCTTTGTTTAATCTTAGAATCAACTTTAGCCGATGGATCCTTCAAATAATCTAACAATTCATTCCTCCAATCATCGGCTGACTGATTCTCAACATTCATGACTTCTGGAAAACAATCATTAAATTGGCCTTCTCCCAATTTTAATTCCCTATATCAAGAAGCATGTTGGGCCAAATCATTAGCTTCATCATTTTCTCCTCGTGGAATGTGCTTGATTGTGACATCAGCAAACTCTTTTAACAAAGAGCTAGCCGTTTGACAACATCCTAAGAGTACAGGGTTGTTGCACTTATACTCCCCCGTTAGTTGTTTCACAACAAGTTGCGAATCACCCAATCAGCCTCATACTCGGCTCGATTATTGGAATATTTTGATTGCAGCTGACACATGAATCTCCAACCTTGCCCTGCTAGGCTAGTTATAGCAACTCCAGCCCCTACTCCCTTCTGAGTTTTGGATCCATCAAACCTCAGGATCCATGGTTGCAAATTAATGCAACTATTAACTTCTGAAAAGGGGTCCTTCACCTCGACTGAAGGATGTTGAGCCACGAAACTGACCATAGCCTGCCCCTTAACTGCCCTTAAGGGCACATACACTAGTGCAAATGCACTCAACTTAATGGTCCACTTCATTAATCTCCCTTGTAAGACAGGCCTATTAAGCAAATATTTAACTATGTCAATCTTTCATAAAACCAAAACTTCTCGTGGCATTAAATAATATTCAAGTTTGGTACAAGCATAAAATAAAGACAAACATAGTTTTTCTATAGGAGAATATCTAGACTTAGCATCGTTTAATAAACGGCTAAGATAATAGACTGCTCTCTCTGTACCATCCTCGATTCCTGCACAAGCAAGCAACCAATTGACTCCTCAATCGCAGAGATGTATAACCTCAATAGCTTCCCAACAATTGGAGGTACCAACACCGGAGGACTGGCTAAAGCTTGTTTGATCTGCTCAAAAGCTTGCTGCTGCTCTTCTCCCCATATGAATTCTTCTGCCCGTTTAAGTTTGAGCAACGGAGAGAAAAACTTCATCTTGCCAGCCAAATTTGCAATGAATCTTCTCAAAAAGTTGATTTTCCCTATCAAACTTTGCAATTCCTTTTTGTTTCTTGGAGGCCTGGCTTCCAACACTGCTTTGGATTTATTTCTGTCTATTTCAATGCCATGCTGATGTACAAGAAAACCCAAGAAATTCCCAGCCGAGACCCCAAAGGAACATTTCACTGGATTCATCTTGAAGTTATGAAACCTCATCCTCTGCAAAGCCATTTCCAAGTCAATCAAATGCTGATCAAAGTCCTTATATTTGACCACCACATCATCAATATACACTTCCATACTTTTCCCAATCAACTCATGGAAAATATCATTCATTGCTCTTTGGTATGTGGCCCCTGTATTCTTCAACCTGAACGGCATCACCACCCATTCAAAAATCCCAATAGCTCCTGGGCATCTAAAAGCAGTCTTATGAACATCCTCCTCGGCTATATATATCTGATTATACCCCTAATGTCCATCCATGACAATTAAGATACCATTGCTAGCCACGGCATCGACTAACATGTCGGCTATAGGCATAACATACTCATCCTTGGGTGTTGCCAAGTTTAAGTTTCTGTAATCAGTGCAGATTCTTAACTTTCCACTCTTCTTAAACACTGGCACAATTTTGGACAGCCATTCCACATACCTCACAGTGCGAATAAAACCAGCCTTTAACAACCTCTCCATTTCTGCCTTAATCTTTGGTAGCAACTCAGGATTAAACCTTCTGGTAGGCTGCTTATATGGCTTAAACCCTTCCTTAATCGGCAATCGATGTTCCACCAGACTCCTAGATAAACCAGGCATCTCATGGTAATCCCAGGCAAAACAGTCTTTATATTGCTTGATGAGCATGATCAATTTGATCTTGTCTGGCTCGGCTAACAACCCACTTACCACAATATAGCACTCTTAATAGTGCAGATTAAAAACAAATTGAAGCACGATACAATTCAAACTATATGGAGTAAAAGCGCTCTCTAAATATAATCAAAGTGTAGTAGTAGTGAGGGTGATAAAAAAGATTGGACAGAGTTTTAGCGCAAAAGGATTAGTGAGTGTGTTGTATGGATGGCTGCCTCAACATCCCTATTTATAGAAAAACATTTAAGCCCATAGGAATTAGGTTAAGCCCATTTAGAAAACAAGCAAATTGTGTCATAATCGATTATTGCAAGGCCATAATCGATTATCTGATTTATTTTAGAAAACACGCTGGAGAGGCAGTCGCATCATAATCGATTATGCTAATCGATTATGGGTTCTCTTTGAAGCTCACTCACATGCATAAGAGCATAATCGATCTAAAATCGATTATTCAATCGATTATGTTAATCGATTACTTCTTCACTATTTTGGGAAACGCTTTTCAGATATATGATAATCGACTATGAGAAATCTATAATCGATTATTATCATTAAAAACCGTGTGATTTTAAACTTAACGGCTGTTAATTGATTTTATCCAATTAGATCGCTTGAAGCCTATTAAGTTTATTTTATGTGTTTGTGTGTGATTGATTTTAGATTTGAGAGCTTTACTACCACTTACAACATGATCTAAATAGACAATACAAATAATGAAAATTCTCTTAATCCCATCTTGAAAGACTTGATCTTCATCAAATTCTTTTCTGCTTTTTGCAGACTAGTCCTTCTGGGATTTCCTTTTGTCTATCATCATGTTCATATTCTCCTCGACTTCCTTTGTCATTCATGTCCTTTGAGGAAACCTATTGTCAATCATCAAAACTAAATAAATCCTATCAAGGCATATATTCACACTCTCTACTCCTCTGGTTGGGTATCTGATCCGTTCTACTGAAGGTCTTTCTGTCCCCCTTTTCCTCCTGCCTTAGGGGAACCGAATGCAGCATCTAATGCCTCCACTACCTTAGGAGAAGAAATCTCATCCCTTGTCACCTTCTTGGCCTCAGCTAACATCTGTAGCATTTGCTTCATTTTCTGCACCTGGGCCATTCTTTGCTTTCTCCTTTTATGGGTTCGTGTTAACTGAACCCCTACAGGATCAATTGGCTTCAAATTCTTCGTCTACTTATTCAGGAACCAATGTCCCTCCTGATCATTAGCCACGGGCTTGACCATTCTCTAAGGCTTCATTTCTTCATCATTGCGCACAATGATCCTTAAAGAAGTTATACCCCCCTTTTCACTGAACTTTGCAACACGCCTTTTTCCTTCTGGGATAAGGATTTCATCCATCATTGGCATTTTCCCTTTTTCCTCTCTAGTTAGCCTTTGAATAGGATTGTTTTGATTACCTTGGTGAAAATCAGATCTGCCCCTTGCCCAATAGTTAGGCCTCCTCGACTGAAGAGCTTGTCGTTCAAACTGTCTCCTCAAAGCCTCAACTTTTTCCTGGTCAGGTTCCAGTAATTCGGCTACCAACCCATTCAAGTGGCTGAATGTTTCAGGTCTGGAGAACCCCCGGGGACCATACCTTCTCGGCTGTTACTCCAGCCTGTGAAAGACACTAGGTCTTGGATTAACATGACTCGACCGGGACGCCTCTGACCTTTGCATAGCCATAACGCTAGGAGTTCCCAGTCTTGCATAGACATCCGGTTTCTTCTGTATCTGGCTTTGTTTCTTAGCCGTGGCAGCTTCATCCCTTTTATATCCTTCCGAAACTTCTCCTTTTCTTCTCCATTGCTGCTGGATCGGCTATTTCCACCTTTTGTGTGGAGAACCCGATTGTCCAAAAAAGGAGACCATACTAATGGTAATGGCTGGGAATGGGTTAATACCAACTCCCGTTTCAGCCACTGCCTTGTCAGCCAATTTGAATCTGCCATCCTTAACAGCCTTTTGGATAGCCTTTATGAACACCACATAGTTCACAGTAGCATGACTATCGGAATTATGCCACTTACAGTATTTCTTGTTTTTCAGCTCCTCGGTAGAGAGAATCTTGTGTCCTTCGGCCAGCCGAATCTGTTGATCTTTCAGCAGATAGTCAAATATCTGGTCTACCTTGGAAATGTCAAAGCCATACTCCACCTTTGACTGGTCTACCTTGGAAATGTCAAAGCCATACTCCACCTTGTTCTTTGGAACATCTACCTCCTTTCCCTTAGGAGGTCTCAATCAAGGCATAAGTATGGTTTACCCCTCAAGTTTTCAGCTGCCATAATGTCAACCGTGGGATCGGCTGGGCATTCGGCTGCCTTATCCGGTTCTTCAGTTTCAATGATAGAAACCATATGTGGCCCCCTTCCTCGGCTAGCCCTCCTTTGTTCCCTCTCGATGATGTACTGCTCAATTCTTGTGGCCTTGGAAGCCAACTGGCTCAAATCACCGCAATCTTGCACCACCAACTTCTCTCACAATTGGGGATGCATGTTCCCATTCGCCATACTTGAATACTTTGACTCAGGGAATTGCACACTACACCTACTTCCTAGTTTCCTGAATCTCTCAATGAAATCTGCAACAGGTTCATCCACTTGTTGCTTGAGATTCATAACATCAGCCACTGTTACCTCAGGCTGTGGCCTATAGAACCTATCATGGATGCACCTTTCCATGTCTGTCCAATTCTGAACAGAATTAGGAGGCAATGCTGAATACCACGTAAATGTTGTTCCTATCAGGGACAATGGGAACAATTGCAATTTGTAGAATTCATTTTGGTTAGCCTCCCCACACTAAGCCGTGAATCTACTAATGTGCTCCATTGTATACTTGCCATCATCCCCAGAAAAAGTAGCAAAGTCTGGAGTCTTGAAACCCCTTGGAAAGGGCATCATCTTATCAACCCATTCTGGATATGGCTTCCTGTAGACTGGCTTGTCCAACGGCTTCAGCTGCACACCAAAATACCTCCTGATAGTCTCAGCGATCATGTTGGGGTCAATCAGCTGAGGTCGAAAAGGCCTACCATCGGCTGCCTGAGACGACCCTCCTCTCTTAGAAGGATAATCCCATTAGTCCCAACCTCTTATTATTATTATTAACTATGCCTAGCCGTATATAAAGCGATAGCGTGGTAAAACAAACAGTTATGCGGAAGAAAGCAATTAAAACGACAAGCGTAGAGAAAATAATCAGAGTAAAAGCACAAAATATATAACAGTACCATAGCATGCATGAGTTAGCCCCGTCAGTAGGGCACTGTACATAAATATACATACTGTCGGGTAGAAAACCAAAAATACATCAAGAGTCAAAAGAAACACTCGAAGCTCACCAGCAACCCCTGTCCCCTCTCCAAATACATGAAAAAGCACTCAGCTCACTCCCAAGGACTCACTGGCAGGCTCTCACCATCAGTGGTGAGGATGTCCTGAGCTACCCTGACCTTGGCCACGAGTACGCCGGTACCACACAATCGGCTCATACTCAGACGAAGAATTGGACACTACGATCCTCCGCCTGCGGTAGGTCCTCAAGTAATGCTCAGTCCTCCTGCGCTGCACTCTCTAGACGTAAGCTCTCCTGCTGGTCACGACCGATGACGGGGGTACTGCCCAAGTGTATTCCTGCTCCTTCTGCCTCGGAGGTCGCCACATCCTCGGAAAGGGAAGGAACTGGTAAATACGATAGGGACCGATAATATCTACATATGGAGGTGTACCGCTCCGGAACATCAGGCTGACTTGCCATGTATAGACCACCAAAAAGGTAGAGGGGTCTACCCGCCACCCCCTCTCATCATGGTATATGATCTCAATGTCTCCCAGCACCAGCATCCGCGGTGTCCCCGTGATGAACGGGTGAAGTCTCGGATCCATGATATGCCTCAGCTGGCTCGTCGTCTGTAAGTGAATCCATACCGAACAACAAGGAAAACAGAAGCGAGATAAGAAATACAGCGCCTTATAAGGTCGAAAAACAACAGTAATGCAGTAAACAAATATAGCAGATAACACATAGCAGATATAGCAGATATAGCAAATATAGCATCTACTGTTTTCCAACACGCATCTCCCAAGACAGCATATGCAACAAGCATCCATCCTATGAGACTCACACTCAGATCAAACCTCTAGACCAGGATACTAATCCCATGCAGCATGTCGGCCGAAAAACGCACTTATGCAGGTTCCCAACTGGAACGGTTCCACACCTGAACAGGTTCTGTGTCAGAACGGAGTTAGCCTGTCCAAGAAACCGAACCGCTCGCCGTGAGCAATAAGAGTGCATCGCCCTTCAATACCGGAACCGGGGTATCTCGGTCGCCTCGGAACGTTAGCCTGGAACAACTAGAAAGCTCTGGGATTAGTCGGGCAAATCGGACTGGATCGGGCGTCACGACAGGATAAGAGCTACCTCATCCATCACTGTAAACTATTCCTGAGACCAGCTACATCCCCAAGGCCATTCTCTTGACCGCCCCATCTACTTTTCGTACCCGCACTCAGGTACCGCTAACCTCGTATAACGCTGGCAGCCCATACTACCTATCACACGGCCTCACCACCTAGCAGCTGAAAATGATATGCAACAAACATCCTCAACGGGCTTGATACCAGATCTCACGCCTAAGCTCTCAACCAAATCAAAACATCACGATGCCAGTGCATCCACACAGTCACAGCCTCGACGCCACACGTCCATGAGCCATAGCTCAAACAACATGGCACACAGCCTCAAGAAGTCAACATAGCAGCAACGACACCATCCACGGTATCAACCCGACAAAAACACAGCACACAACCAAACTTATTATACGGCATTCCGCCACAACTCTCAATATTACAGCATACAACATAGCAACTGTACTAACATCATAGCAGCAGTAATATCAACAGCAACATAAAAGCATCAAGCAGCATATCACGTATACCAAGCTGCATATAGGCAAACAGATAGCAACAACAACAACCAACATCATACAGTCTTACGTCAGCAAACATCCTCGATTAACAGTTCTCTAACTTAGGGTTTCCAAACTTAACGGCGATAGCCCAAAGTAAGCTAAACCTAGGGTCTAGATACTTTGTCAGGGCTCAACCACTAGTAGGGCTAGGGCTTCCCTATGCATAGCAGAAATCACAACTACATTACTCTTGCCTTCCCGAAGGCAGCAATACTCTTTCTCCCCACCTGAACTGTCATCACGCAAATCCGCGCGATCATCGGCTCATTCCTCCTTCCTCAAGCTTGCAGCCCCCTTCAATGGCAGCTCCAAGAACAGCCCCAATCTCCTTGGTAGCCGTGGCCTTAGTCCCCAATTGCAGAAAATCACGAGCTCACACTTTGCCCTAATAACGAGCACAACACATATAAAACAGTGTTAGCCCCAGGGCAAGCTCAAAAATCAAAGAAAATGGGTAAAGACTTGAAGAACACCAAGAACACCTGTTAGGGATCCGAGTTTACCTGTGGCGAATCAGAAAAATACTAATCCGTCAGAGTTGTTGATAACTCAGCATCACAACGGTGTAGTCGGAATCGCGTACCGGTACTTCGATCACCTTCAACCTCGAGCTTTCGCATTCTAGAAACTAAGAGCTTCTCTCTCTAACTCGCAGAATAGCTTCCTAATTCGTGCAGAATGAGAAGATGAAAGTGGAAGCTCCACTTATGGGTTCTGTTGTCCACGCTTAAGCGTCCATAACTTTGCACGCTTGAGCGTTGCCACACTATAGCGTTGGGTTCTCTCCACGCTTGAGCGTGGGACCTCGTCCACTCCGCCTGCTCCCTGGCTTGACACGTGTCTCACACGCGTCCAAACGCAAAACAGCTGCTCAGCGCACTCAGCACGCTGCGGCGTCTAACTCCTCCCACACTTAAGCGTCGTAACGCTTGAGCATTGAATTCTCACACGCTTGAGCGTCAGCTCAGTGAGAGAAGAACTTCTAGCCTCCACAGTTACTCGTTTAACGTCTTAGGCACCTCCAACCTTGTTCAAGCCTATTCCTAAGCTTCAAACTAGGTCTAAAACTAACACACAACAATTCACACAATCATCAAAAGCCCCGATCGAGGTTAACCAGCTTGATCAGAGTCACAGAGAAACCGAGATGTTATATTACCACCCCCTTACAGAAAATTCCGTCCCCGAAATTTCCGTCGTATACCTGTGAATAAATAAGGATGACTATGGTGTATCTCAGCTTCATGCTCCCACGTTGAATCACCAGTCACTGGGTTCCATTCCACTCTCACTAACGGAATGCGCTTACCGCGTAGCTCCTTGGTCCTTCGGTCTATGATCCGAACAGGTGCAGCTTCATACTCCAGGTTCTCTTTTAGTTGGATTGATTCGGGCTCTAACACGTGTGATGGATCGCGATAATACTTTCTGAGCTGAGAGACGTGAAAGACGTCATGAAGATTGGATAGACTTGGTGGCAAAGCATCTGGTAGGCTACAGGACCAATTCGTCGAAGAATCTAGAACGATCCTATGAATATAGGTTTTAGCTTCCTGGATTTGATTGCACTACCCACTCCAGCTCTTGGGGTAACTCTCATGAAAACATGGTCGCCCTCTTGGAATTCTAAGGGCCTCCTCCTCTTCTCAGCGTAGCTCTTCTGCCTGTCCCTTGCAACCTTCATCTTTTCCCGTATCTTACGGACCTGTTCCGTCGTTTGCTGTACTAATTCTGGACCCAAAAGCTGACTTTCTCTCGTCTCAAACCAACATAACGGAGTCCTACACTTACGTCCATACAGTGCTTCATACGGCGCCGTCCCAATACTAGAATGGAAACTGTTGTTGTAAGCTAACTCGATCAATGGAAGAAACTCGTCCCAACTTCCCGTGTTTTCCAACACGTACGCTCTTAAGAGATCCTCCAATGACTGAATTGTTCGTTCCGACTGACCATCCCTTTAAGGATGATAAGAAAAACTCATACTTAACTTAGTTCCCATTGCACTGTGTAACTCCTCCAAAACCTTGAGGTAAACCATGGATCGCGGTCCGAAACGATACACAAAGGTACCCTATGCAGCCTTACAATTTCCTTGATGTAAATTTGAGTTAATCGCTCCAGAGAATAACTCTGGTTGATTGGTAAGAAGTGAGCACACTTCATCAATCTGTCAATGATTACCCAGACTGCATCACACCTTTTCTGAGTTCTCGGCAACCCAGAAACAAAGTCCATAGCAATACTATCCCATTTCCATTCTAGGCCATCTAATGATTGCAACAACCATGCTGGCTTCTGGTGTTCAATCTTCGCTTTCTGACACACCAAGCAGGTTAGGACATAAACTGCTACATCTTTCTTCATCCCCGGCCACCAGAACAGCTTCTTCAGATCATAATACATCTTGGTAGTCCCCGGATGGAAACTCATCTTGCTTTTGTGTGCATCCTCCAAGATCATATTCTTAACTTCTCTATCTGCCGGCACACAAATCCGATTGCCATACTTAAGCAGACCATCGGTACCTCTTTTGAATTCCAGAGTCTTACCTTCCTCTATCAACTGGTTTACGCTCTCAAGGTACTTATCCTCCGCTTGCTTCTTCCATAAAAGATTCAGGAAATCACTAGTTACTCTAACCATCCCCAAATTCAGCTTATCCTCAATGATTTCCACTTCCAGGTTCAGATCTCTAAACGCCTCTAAAAGCTCTAGCTCCTTTACCATCATAGCAGATACATGTAGGGATTTGCTACTAAGCGCATCCGCTACAACATTCGCCTTACTTGGATGGTGTTGTAGGTCGACTTCAAAGTCCTTTATGAATTCCATCCACCTTCGCTGTCGCATGTTCAACTCTTTCTGGTCGAACAGAAACTTCAGGCTCTTATGGTCGCTAAACACACTGAATTTAGCGCCATAGAGATAGTGTCTCCATATCTTTAATGCAAACACTATCGCAGCCAATTCCAGATAATGCGTTGGGTAGTTTTGCTCATGTACTCTTAACTGCATGGAGGCATAAGCCACCACTTTCCTGTCTTGCATGAGCACACATCCCAAGCCTTGATAAGATACATCACAGTATATATCGAATCGTCCTAAAGGATCTAGTAACACCAACACAGGTGACGTGGTCAGTCTTCCTTTCAGCTCCTGGAAACTCTGCTCGCAAGCCTCTGACCACTCAAACGTTTTCCCTTTTCTCGTCAACTGCGTCATAGGTAACGCAATCTTAGAGAATCCTTCTATAAACCTCTGATATTAGCCCGCTAAACCAAGAAAACTTCTTACTTCGTTTACAGATTTAGGGCTTTCCCAACTTACTACGGCCTCAACTTTCGCAGGGTCCACTGCGATTCAATCCTTACTGATCACATGGCCTAGGAACTGAACTTCCTCTAACCAAAACTCACACTTCGACAGTTTAGCATACAACTGTTGGTCGTTTAGCAATTGTAACACTGCCCTTAGATGCTCTACGTGTTCCTCTCTACTCGAAGAGTATACAAGGATGTCGTCGATAAACAGGACAACAAACTTGTCAAGGAACGGTCGTAAGATCCTGTTCATATAGTCCATGAACACTGCTGGAGCATTAGTCACACCAAACGGCATAACCAAATACTCGTAATGACCATACCGACTTCGAAAAGAAGTCTTTGGCACATCCTCTTTCTTAACCCGGATTTGATGGTATCCAGATCGCAGGTCGATCTTAGAAAAAACAGCTACTCCATTTAGCTGATCCATCAAATGATCTATCCGTGGTAATGGATACTTGTTCTTTATCGTCACTTTGTTCAGCTGACGATAGTCCACGCACAGCCTCGAGCTTCCGTCATTCTTCTTCACAAACAACACCAAAGCTCCCCACAAAGATGCACTAGGTCTGATAAACTCCTTGCCTAGCATCTCGTCCAGCTGCTTCTTTAACTCCATCAGCTCCACTGGAGACATCTGATATGGTGCTATTGATATAGGTCTAGTTCCCGGTACGAGATCTATAGCAAACTCCACCTCACTCTCTGGTGGTAATCCAGGAACGTCATACGGAAACACATCCGGAAACTCTCGCATGACAGATAAAGCTTCAACACTAGGAGTCTCTTTCACGTCCAAAGAGAACAGCACCATATACTCGTCCGATCGTTTACCCGTCGGAGTACTCTCGTTGGTAGGCATCAATCCAGATTGTTCGGAAAAACTGAGAGTTTTATTTGAACAGTCTAACATCACATGGTTGGCCAAAAGCAAGTCCATGCCAAGGATAACATCTATCTGTTGCATAGGCAAACAGATAAGGTCAACAAGAAAATGACGGTTCTCTAGTAACAGGGTATTTACGACATACAGACAAGGTAGTTAAGGAATCACCAGTAGGTGTTGAAACGGTTAAGTCATAGGGTAGGTAGAAACAAGCAACCCTAAATGATCGATGCACTCTACTGATATGAAAGAATGCATAGCCCCCGAATCAAACAGAACCGAGAAAAGCATACCGGAAACTAAGCATTTACCTTGGATTAGATCAAGACTTTGGGATGCTTCGGAACCTTACACGGTAAACAGCCTTCCGGTCGTCTGTGGCCTGCTCTGCTGACTTGCCACAACTGATCTTGCTCTACCACTCTGAGCTCTACCGCTTTGTTGTTGAAACTGAGCCCTTTTGCTGACTCTGGGCTTGCAGTTTGATGCATAGTGCCCCATCTGGTTGCAATTGTAGCATCTTATGTGTTGGGTCCTGGGACAACTCATCACCAGATGCGGTCCCCTGCACCAGAAACCAGTCTTGACCTCTTGCTGAGTTTGACTGGAGCCACTCATTCCCTGGTTAACTTTGAATCGAGTTGGGCGATCATACGGCCCTACTCTCCTTTGGAACTTGCTGCTTCTGCCACTTTGACTGCTCCGAACATGTCCACCACTTGTCTTTTGTTGCGCGACAATCCCTGCTCAGTCATGTCCCTCAACCACTGTGCATTTCTCCACCAACTCGGGAAAAGATCCAATACTCAAAGGCAGCATTGCTCGCTTCAACTCGGGCCTCAACCCATCCTCGAACCTCCTGCAGACCCATTCTTCAATCGGATGGATCTGATAGAATTGAGAGAATTTGAGTAGCGCTTCAAACCTCATCACGTACTCACCCACGAATAGTTGTTCCTGTTTCAGAATCAGGGACTCCTTTTCTTTTTCCTGCCAGATACTTCTTGGGAAGTACTTCTCCAAAAAGCACTCTCGAAACAGTTGCCTTGTCAGTACTCTTCCTCCGGTCTCTAACAACCTAGCCTTGGTTCTCCACCAAGCTTCTGCTGCTCCTACCAAAATGAAGGCAGCATAAGTAACCTTCCTATCTTCTCTGCAGTATGTGGCCATGAACACCTTCTCTATCTCTTGCAGCCACATTTCTGCAACCTCAGGATAATACTCTCCATGGAATTGGGGAGGATTTACCTTCATGAAAGAATTAAGACCAGTGTCCACCATCTCATTCTCTCTTACAGTAAGCAGCTGATCCTGCCTGGCTTCCCTCTCTTCCTGCCTTTGCATATACTGGGCAGTCCGTTGAGTCTGCTGCATCATAGCGGTAGCCAAGTCCCTCATGGCTCGCATGGCTTCAGAGGTGTCACCACCACTCCCTGTCCCTAAGTGGTCACCATTATTGTTATCATCATTATGTCTAGTTGTCGGCCTTCCACTTCCATGTGCCATTAGTGGTGAGGATGCCCTGAGCTACCCTTACCCTAGCCATGAGTACGCCGGTACTGCACAATCGGCTCATACTCAGACTAAGAAATGGACACTACGATCCTCAGCCTGCGGTAGGTCCTCAAGTAGTGCTCGGTCCTCCTACGCTGGCCTCGATAGACGTAACCTCTCCTACTGGTCACGACCGATGATTGGGGTGCTTCCAAAGTGTAGTCCCACTCCCGCTACCTCGGAGGTCGCCACATCCTCGGAAAGGGAAGGCAATGGTAGATACGATAGGGACCGATAATATCTGCATATGGAGGTGTACTGCTCCGGAACATCAGGCTGACTGGCCCTGCATAGACCACCAAAAAGGTAGAGGGGTCTACCCGCCATCCCCTCTCATCATGGTATATGATCTCAATGTCTCCCAGCACCGGCATCCGCGGTGCCCTCATGATGAACAGGTGAAGTCTCGGGTCCATGATACGCCTCAGCTGGCTCATCGTCTTCAAGTGAATCCATATCGGACAACAAGGAAAACAGAAGGGAGATAAGAAATACAACGCCTTATAAGGTCAGAAAACAATAGTAATGCAGTAAACAAGTATAGCAGATAACACATAGCAGATATAGCAAATATAGCATCTACTGCATTCCAACATGCATCTCCCAAGACAGCATATACAACAAGCATCCATCCCATGAGACTCACACTCAGATCAAACCTCTAGACCGGGAAACTAATCCCATGCAGCATGTCGGCCGAAAAACGCACTTATGCAGGTTCCCAACTGGAACGGTTCCACACCTAAACAGGTTTTGTGTCGGAACGGAGTTAGCCTGTCCAAGAAACCGAACCGCTCGCCGTGACCAATAAGAGTGCATCCCCCTTCTAAACTATTCCCAAGACCGGCAACATCCCTAAGGCCACTCACTTGACCGCCCCATCTACTTTTCGTACCCGCACTCAAGTACCGCTAACCTCGTATGACGCTGGCAGTCCATACTACCTGTCACACGGCCTCGCCACTTGGCAGCTGAAAATGATATGCAGCAAACATCCTCAACGGACTTGATACCGGATCTCACGCCTAAGCTCTCAACCAAATCAAAACATCACGATGCCACTGCATCCACACGGCCACAGCCTCGATGCCTTGCGTCCCCGAGCCACAGCTCAAACAACATGGCACACAGCCTCAAGAAGTCAACATAGCAGCAATGGCACCATCCACGGTATCAACCCGACAACAACACGGCACACAGCCAAACTTATTCGACGGCATTCCGCCACAACTCTCAATATTATAGCATACAGCATAGCAACAGTACTAACATCATAGCAACAATAATATCAACAGCAACATAAAAGCATCTAACAGCATATCACATATACCAAGCAACATATAGGCAAACAGATGGCAACAACAACAACCAACATCATACAGTCCTACGTCAGCAAACATCCTCGATTAACAGTTCTCTAACCTAGGGTTTCCAAATTTAACAGCGATAGCCCAAAGTAAGCTAAACCTAGGGTCTAGATACTTTGTCAGGGCTCAACCACTAGTAGGGCTAGGGCTTCCCTACGCATAGCAGAAATCACAACTACATTACTCTTGCCTTCCCGACGGCAGCAATACTCTTTCTCCCCACCTGAACTGTTAGCACGCAAATCCATGCGATCACCGACTCACTCCTCCTTCCTCAAGCTCGCAGCCCCCTTCAATGGTAGCTCCAAGAACATCCCCAATCTCCTTGGTAGCCGCGGCCTTAGTCCCCAATTGTGGGAAATCACGAGCTCTCAGTTTGCCCTAATAACGAGCACAACACATATACAACAGTGTTTGCCCCAGGGCAAGCTCAAAAATCAAAGAAAAAGGGTAAAGACTCGAAGAACACCAAGAACACGAAGAACGTGCGTTAGGGAGCCGAGTTTACCTGTGGCGAATTGGAAAAAACCAATCCGTCAGAGTTGTTGATAACTCAGCCGCGATCACAACGGTGTAGTCGGAATCGCGTTCCGGTACTTCGATCACCTTCAACCTCGAACTTTCTCACTCTTGAAACTCAGAGCTTCTCTCTCTAACGCGCGAAATAGCTTCCCAATTCGTGCAGAATGAGAAGAGGAAAGTGGAAGCTCCACTTATGGGTTCTGTTGTCCACACTTAAGCGTTCATAACTTTGCACGCTTGAGTGTTGCCACGCTCTATCGTTGGGTTCTCTCCACGCTTGAGCGTGGGACCTCGTCCACTTTGCCTGCTCCCTGGCCTGACATGTGTCTCACACGGGTCCAAACGCAGAACAGCTGCTCAGCGCACTCAGCACGCTAAGGCGTCCAACTCCTCCTACGCTTAAGCGTCGTAACGCTTGAGCGTTGAATTTTCACATGCTTGAGCGTCAGCTCAGCGAGAGAAGAACTTCTAGCCTCCACAGTTACTCGTTTAACATCTTAGGCACCTTCAACCTTGTTCAAGCCTATTCCTAAGCTTCAAACTAGGTCTAAAACTAACACACAACAATTCACACAATCATCAAAAGCCCCGATCGAGGTTAACCAGCTCGATCAGAGTCACAGAGAAACCAGGATGTTACAATGCCAACCCCTGAGGATATGTCCCCCTAGGTGCATTGGCTGGCTGCCTGATAGGCATAGGTGCCCCCTGGTATTGATTCTGATACCCAAGATCAGGTGTGCAGAAGTTCCCAGTCTGGCCACTCGGCTGAGGTGGGTGCATAACCCATTGCTACTCAGTCATGTATCCACCAGGAACCCTGTGTTGATATCCCTGAGCGGCTGTGTAAATACCCGAGAGATGTGGGCACATGCCCCATGGCTGCTCCCCTGAGCATTCCTCAGCCGTTATACACAAAACTCCTCTTGGAGGAGCCGAACCCGTTTGAACAAAAGGTGGCTGTTCTGGTACAGACAGAGGGAATTGCATGTTATTTGAGGCAGGTGGATGTGAACCATATTGCCATATAGGTTTTGATGTTGACAAATAGAGTATAAATGAGAGAATATATTTTGATGTTGACAAATAGTATATCAAGGGGAGAACACATTTAGATGTTGTCAAATAATATATAAATGTACTAAGCTTGAATGGATTATATACATGTGTTATATGATTAATATGATTTATTAGTAAATACACATGTGACAAATACTTGATATATGTTTGAGACTAAATGGCATAGAAATTATATTTGATATTATCATATATGCCTAAGGAAAATAAAATATTGTGTGATAATGTGATGATCAATTAAACATAAATGTGAAATATATTATTGATATTATTTGATCACATTTAAATAAAGACATAAGAATAATTAATTGGAATATTATCTTACAATATGTCTTTATATAATATATATATATATATATATATATATATGGCTTTGGGCATAGAATTAATATATCTTGAACTAATATATTCCATGAGAAATATTTTTAGGAAAGTTCGGGTAAATGTTATAAAGCCAAATGAAGCAAAGAGCCAAGATTCAAGATCAATCAGGATCACAAAGATTGAGAGAAAAAATGTCAAAAAGCTTGAAGAGCAAAATTTATTAAAGACAATTTCTGAAAGAATCTCAAGAATTCAAGACCAAGAGTTATGAGCTTCAAAGATAGTTATATAAAAAGGTCTTAGTATTAATGTAAGGTATGAGAAGGTGATAATGGCTCAAGTTTTCCAACAGATCTTTTTCAAAATTGTTTTAAAATAGTTTTATCAAAAATGTTTTTGAAAAATATCTTTGGTTTCCCTTTTGGCTGAAAAAGGTTTTATCTTTGAAAAATGTTTTTGGGAAACAATAATTGATTAGGATAATCGATTATGACCATTTACGAAACTGGGTGGTTTTTATGGAGAAGCCTTAAGCGATTAGGATAATCGATCATGTATGTTTTATAGAAAATCCCAGTTATGGTAGAAAAGCCAAAATTGGTTATGGACATATGATAATCGATTATGATACGCTTCAATGAGAAAATTCTATTTCTTTATCTGCTACATTTAATGGCTCCAACGGCTAGTTTTTCAAATTGATTTACCAGAAAAGGAATTTGTTTTTAATTAATAAAATATATTTTATAATTCCTAACGGCCATATTTCAAAAGTCTATAAATACATTTTGAGGGCCTTTGAAAGAGAAGAAGAGAGGTTAAGAGAGAACGCGCTATTATTTTGATTAAATCATTTTCTACTCTTTTCTCTTCATTTTGAAAATCACTCGAGCCATTGTTATACTTTGATTATCATTAGTTCTTGAGTGTATTTTATTGATCTTCAAATTGTTTATCCGCACTATTGTGAGTGCATTATATTGGTAGAGTCAAACGACTCAATCCATTTCTTTGAGTACCAACGTGCTCTGAAGGTTGCCAGCACCTGTTAAGCTTGGTTGAGACTCTATCGCTGGGGGAGGTTACATCCTTGGTTTGTGAGGAGTGCTCGGAAGGTTTCCAGCACCTGTTAAGCTTGGTTGAGGCTCTGTCACTGGGGGCTTATATCCCTGGTCTGTAAGGAGTGCTTGGAAGGTTACAAGCACCTATTAAGCTTGGGGTTATTTGAGGCTTTTTCACTGGAGGAGATGATATCCATGGTCTGTGAGAAGTGCTTTGTTATTGTGAAGGTTACAAGCACCTGTTAAGCTAGGTTTTGTAAAACGGTTGCAAGCATCAGTTAAGCTTGTTTTTATAGTGGAACAAAATCCCACAGGTGGAGTGGGGACTGGATTAGGCTACTGGCGGTGCGTGGCTGAACCAAAATAAAATACTTGTGTCCTGCTATTCTTACCTTATCTCTTTATAATTGTTTATCAAACTATTTTCCGCTGCCAATTCTGTTTAAATTTATCAAAGGGTTTTTGATTGTGCAAAAATTTTTCATTTTTATTTCATAACCCAATTGACCCCCCTCTTGGGTATTGGTTGCCACAGCCAACAGTGGACACACATTCCATGGTTGCTGCCCCATATAATTACCAGATTGTCGTGTCTGCATAACTCCATAGCCCGTGGATGATCCTGCTCCTTGGGTTTTATGGCTAACCTGCACGTTGGCACCATGAGTAGAAGCAATTGGTTCCAATTGCAGCATGCCTATGTGTCCCATTGCTCCTGCTGGCCTTCTAGCCATAGAAACCTGTCCAAACTGTAGGTTAGATCGAGATTCATCATATGTTCCAGGAAAACTTAAAGGATATTGGTTAGAAACGACAGTATTAGAATAAATAGGTGCAGGCAATGGTATCTGCTGCACGTTGTTCGGCTGGACCACGAGTAGGGGCCCTACCTGAACTGGTGGCATACCAAAGCCAGAGTGATTTCCTATTAGGAAAGTCGTATGCTGCTGACTCGGCTGTCCTAGTTGCCCCAGGTTAGCCGAAGCTGCATAATTTTCAACAGAACCTTGTCTAGGCTCTGCTTGTTGGGCCTGTTCTACCCCATTATGTACCATTGGCTTCACTATATCAGCCAATTGCATGGACATCTGATACATCAGCTCGTTCAATCCCATGTCTATCTACTGTTTTATGAAGGAAGTTGTCATCACAATAGGTTGTGGTGACCCTTCTTCTCTAGACGAATTTCCAACCGCACTAGTGCTTGGTGTAACAGTATTGGAAACAGGGGTAGATGGGGATGCCTGTGGAGAAGATGGCATTCCCAAAGATACAGAACCATCCCCTGTCTTCTTTGATGCATTTTTCTTAGGTGGTTGTGACTCCGTGTTTCCCAGATCTCTTCCTGAGTGCAAGTGCATACGCCAAAAATAATCGTGACTAGGAGAAATGAACCTCCCAAATTGTTCACCTTCGCCGGTCCCACTGGGCGTGCCAATTTTGTTGTAGGATGGATTGGTGCTAGCCGTTTATTCGGCTAATCCGTCAATAGTGATTCCCCTTTTTGATCTTTAAACGTTAGGAAAGGGATTCTGTTTCCTAACTTAGTGGGTTCCTAAACTACTCCAAAGAGCGTTTAATGTGAAAGTGAAAGTGAGAAAAGCTAAGAACAAAAACTAAAAACTCGAAATGAAGAATGTAAAATTTGCAAATTGTATTTGATTGATTGTCTTCTAAATTCGAAATGTATAACTCATATTTATACTCAAAATTGTAACTCTACGCTAAAGCCTCTTCTACTGGCCACTAACCCCTATTTTTCAGCAACTAAGATACATCATGGCTAATAAAAGACACGTTAGTACATAGACATTACAAAAACAACGGCTAACCATGACTAACAAAGTTTCCTATATTTTAGGCACATCTTCACGATCATCCTAGTTGTTCAATCTCCTCCGCATAACATCAATCTTCAAAGTGGCAGACCCTCTAGCATTTAGCCTTCAAACGGTCTTTTTTTACCCAAATCCCACTTTTGTAGGCATAAGCGGTTAGCACTCCTAAATACACGGGCTTCACTGGATCTTCGACTAATCAACTTAGTTCAAATATTAATCATGTAAATTTCTTAACATAATCCAATCAGAGTACTTGAACCAACTAAGCAACTAACCAACTATTATTGTAACTCAATATCAAAACGGCTACCAATTTTTACCATTAATTCGGCTGCTATTAATAATACTACTTCGGCTGCCTAGAATAATATATACTCAGGTGCCCTTATTCTTACTCATTCGGATCTTCTCATTCGACTGTCGCCTAACCATTCTCACTCGGCTGACCATTAATCAACATCTACCGAGTGAACATTTTTGTGGAGATAACAGGTGTTAAACAATAAACTGTGGAAGTCAGGCGTTTGGAGGGCTCTTCCCAGCTGAGCAACACGCTCAAGCGTGGGAAGGGAGCACGAGCTAGCGTGCCAATGCTCCAGCATTGGTATGTCGCACACTCAAGCGTGCTGAGTGCGTTTGCCAGCTGGTGTACTTTTTGACGCGTGTGCTATGTTGGCCGTGGCAACCAATACCCAAGAGGGGGGTGAATTGGTTTTTGATATAAAAAAGAAAACTTTTTGCACAATCAAAAACCTTTTATAAAAAAAGCAGAATTTACAGAGGAAAACAATTTGTTTAAATATAATATAAAAAGATGAAGGAAGGAAAGCAGGACACAAGTATTTTATCTTGGTTCAACCACGCACTACCGGTGGCTTAGTCCAGTCCCCACTCTACCTGTGGGATTTTGTTCCACTATAAAGACAAGCTTAACTGGTGCTTGCGGCTGTTTTACAATACCAATCTTAACAGGTGCTTGTAACCTTCATAACAGCAGAGCACTCCTCACAGACAAGGGATATCACCTCCCCAGTGAAAGAGCCTCAAATAATCCCCAGCTTAACAGGTGCTGGCAATCTTAGAGCACGTTGATACTCAAAGAGAATTAATGGATTGAGTCGTTCGACTTTTACCAATATAATGCATTCACAATAATGCGGATAAACAATTTGAAGAACAACAAAATACACTCAAGAACTTATGATAATCAAAGTGTAACAATGGCTTGAGTGATTTTCAAAATGAAGAGAAAAGAGTAGAAAATGATTTAATCAAAATAATAGTGTGTTCTCTCTTAACCTCTCTGCCTCTCTCAAAGGCCCTCAAAATGTATTTATAGACTTTTGAAATATGGTCGTTACGAATTTAAAAGATATTTTATTTTAATTAAAAACAAATTCCTTATCTGTAAAATCAATTTGATTGGAGCCATAAGTGCAACAGATAAAGAAATGAAATATTCTCATTTAAGCGCATGATAATCGATTATAATATGTCCATAATCGATTATGGCTTTTCTGCCATAACTGGGATTTTCAATAAAACTTGCATAATCGATTATCCTAATCGATTACGGCTTCTCTGTAAGAACCGCCCAGCTTCGTAAATGGTCATAATCGATTATCCTAATTGATTATACCTTTGTTGTCAATCAAAAACATTTTTCACGTTGGAACACAGATTGACCATAATCGATTATTGTTTTCCAAAAACATTTTTCAAAGATGAAATTTTTTTCAACCAAAAGGGAAACCAACGATATTTTTCAAAAACATTTTTTATAAAAACAATTTTTAAAACAATTTTGAAAAAGATCTTTTTAGAAAACTTGATCCACTATCACCTTCTCATACCTTACATTAATTCTAAGACCTTATATGACTATCTTTGAAGCCCATAACTCTTGGTCTTGAATTTTTTATCTTCTTTAGATTCTTCGAGGAAATGTCTATAACAATTTTGTTTTTCAATTTTGGACATTCCATTTATGTCTTTTAATGTATTTGACTCTACAATTTCTTGACATATCTTCTATCAATCTTCATGGTCCTAATTGATCTTGAACTTGATTTTCTTGGCTTTGCTTTCACCTGAACTTTTCTAAAAATATTTCTCATGAAACATATTAGTTCAAGATGTAGTATATTTCTCATTTAAATACATTTATAAAGCCATATATCATATAAAGACATATTTTAAGATAATATTCAAATTAACATTTCTTATGTCTTTATTTAAATGTGATCAAATAATATATTTCATATTATGCCTATTGATCATCATATTTCCACTTAGTGTAATAATATCATTAGGCATGTATGATAATATCAAATGTAATTTCTATGCCTTTTAATCAATTTCATATATCAAGTATTTGTCACATGTGTATATACTAATAAAATCATATTAATCATGTATCACATATATATAATACACTTAAGCTTAATACAATGATATATAATCAAAACATATTCTTCCCATAATTCTCTATTTGTCAACATCAAAACCTATATGGCAATAAGGTTCACATTCTCCCCCTTTTGATGGTGACAAATACATAGTAAATATATAATCATATTTCCTTTTCAATCTTTCTCCCCTTATGTAACACATAGATGGTAATTTGCTATTTCTCCCCAATTATGATTAATTCCTTTGCTATTTTTGATATTTGCTCTTTCTCCCCCTATTTGGCAACAGCAAAAAGAATTTCAAACTCCCCTAAAACTGTGCAATATTTATGATATAAGATTCTCTCCCTAAAGATTTGCCTTAAAAAAAAAACTTTGGGAACCTTTCTATGTTTTAGGCTTAGTGCACATAAGAGTTAACAACAGAAACATATATATATATATATAAAAGATCATAAAGAATATTACATTCAAGGCAAACAATTGATCTTTTGTAATTTTTCGCCCCATAATCGATTATTGATATCCTCATAATCGATTATTTATATTCTGTTTTGAGGTATATTTATGATTTTACTTTGTTTGATCAATACCACATGTTATTGAAATTTGTTGGTACCACTTGAACAGTGCAGATACCATTTGAACTTGAATTGAAATACCACTTGAATAATCACTTGTTATTGGTATTTATACCACTTGTTGTTATATATTATTTGAAAGTTTATTTACCACTTGTTGGAATGATCAAATTTGTTAATATCATTTGATAATTGATCGACAACTTGTTATTACTTGTTTAATTAATGAAGTGCTAAAGGATATGTAACAAGTAAGAACACACTTTTATTAAGTTCAAAGACATAACATTCAAGAAGACAGTAATTTCTAGGTTGCATGTTTAGCATTATGATTCGAATATGTATATTCTAGTGAACATCATAACATTAGGCAAAGACACATATTGAATCAATATTTAGCTCTTATTCTCAATCAATAATTAACACATACATTCATCTTATTCATGCTTCAAGAATGGTAACAATTTTAGCACATAAGCATTTTATTCAATTTTTCATATATAATTTCCTCAAACCAAAATTTCACATATCTTATCATATATATTATCTCCTATTATGATTCTTCAATATCTTAACGAAGGATATATTCATTTGAGCAATTTTCTCTTTCTATCATAAATATCATCATTTCAACATGCTCTTTCCAAACTTCAAACATTTATTTCATATTTTTAAAGGCTTTACCTTTCTTATGGAAACATTTAAAATCTTTATCACAAAGATTGATATGTTTCGCATAATTAAACTTAGATGATCATTCTAATTAGTTTGCATTTAATTGCGATCCTTCATATATTAAGTAAGTTCCAAGATTTAAATTTTAAGAACATTTGAATTTTGAATTTCAAATCTTGGATTAATTTGGCAAGAAGATTATTCAAATATAGAATATGCCAAACTTATTTGAAAGCATCCCTTATTAATTGCAATTTTAATGAATATTCATTTTAAACATTTATGATGTATTTAAAGATTTCCAGAAATTAGACATTTTTGAATTTCAAAGGGTGTGGTCTAATTCTAATTTATAATTTAAAACTTTTAGAATTAAATATTAATTTATAAGACAGATTTTTCAAAGATTTATTTTTCAAATATTAAGCATATTTGGAAATGACCTGTTAATAAAATTTTCAAAACAATTGAGGATTTTAATACCATTATCATAACGATTTTCAAATTTTGAGAGATGTGGTTTATTTATTCATGACTAGAAAATAATTATCCAATATAGTATGATCATGAATTTATTTAAGTCTTATATTAACTTTTCAAATAAGATATTTAATTTTTATATATAGTGAAGAATTAATTATGATTTTAATAACAAGAGAATTTTAATTTTTGACTCAATAAAATAATTCTCTTTTGTTATTTCTTTATTCCTTCTAAAATTAATCCTATTTATTGTGTTGGTTAATCAATCACAATCTTTTATATATTCAAATAGAATTAATGTGATGTAATAACCTATAAGATATGTTTATTTGGGATCATTTAGCATTATGTATATGGAAGGAATTATTCAAAATATATCATCTTTTGATTTGTTATGTATTTGAATTTGAAATATTTTGAATTTTGAATTATTTCTTTTAGAAGAAAGATAATAAGACCAGATTTTGTCTCCTAATAATATATTTAATTAGGGAATTAATTAAGATTTGATTTAACAATATTTTTAACCTTTTTTTTCCTATGATTATATTTTTTTCGAACAATAATCAATTATGCTGCCTCTGGTTTCTTACCATGGCATAGCTCATTTCCCTAATCGATTATAAGCTTTCTGTTTTGTGGGAAATATTAGGATTATTATATAATTGATTACCATAATCGATTATGAAGCTACTATTTTTCTCCCTAGTTTTCTCGAAGGACTATAATCGATTATCCTATTCGATTTTCACATTTTCACAACAAGGGAAATGAGATGATTTTTCTATGAGGTCCTAGAGCTTCTTTGGAGAATTCCTATCTTTACTAGAGATTTTTACGCACTCAAATAAACATGTCATGCTTGAGATAATAATCAACCAAATAAGCATCATAAGCACAAACATGTATGCCAGATAATCAATTTTAACACAAAGCTTTTATGTTATTTTGTATCAATCAAGAGTGTCATATAAACATGCATTTCAACATACCTCCATTAATTAATTTTCATATTTGGACATGCATAGGAGGTAGAGAGTAGAGTTACCTCATTGTGAGAATTCACAAGACTATTCTCTCTTACCCACTATTGTTTGATCTTACTCTCGTTTGAGTTGTCCATCAAGAGATTCGTTGGTTCCATTTATGATTCCACTTTCAGACTTATGAAGCATTCCTCTTGACGATGCTTGGCTTGTGTGACATCATTTCTTGGCATGATCTTGAGGATGACTTTCCTCCAATGAGTTTTTCCCTTTCCTGCAATTACTTTCAATCTCAAAATCATTAGTGACGAGGTAATAATTATCAAGAATATTTAGAATGTCCTTGGCACAGTCACACTCTTTGATTCTCTCATAGGCATCTTTGCATAAGCAATTTTGGTGAATTTCCATGGCTTTGTTATTCAAGCAAAAACAATTTTTCTCAAACTCAGTCTGATGCTCTTTTGGTTTAGTACTGGGTCCATAGACTCCAATTTCCCATAAGTCCACATCAATTAACTTCATGTAAAATTCAATTTTTTCACGCCAGAAAACAAAATCCTCACCATCAAAGAATGGTGGTTTGTTAATATTAAAACCAAACTTCATAATGAAAAGTTTTTGAAAGTGGTTGCTATCAAGGATCTTAACTCTGAGCTGTTAAGCTACTAACTAGAGCCGAAGCTCTGATACCACTTGTTGGCCGTGCCAACCAATACCCAAGAAGGGGTGAATTGGGTTTTGATACAAAAAAGAAAACGTTTTGCACAATCAAAAACCTTTTTATAAATAAAGCAGAATTTGCAGCAGAAAACAATTTGTTTAAATAAAATATAAAAAGATGAAGGAAGAAAAGTAGGACACAAGTATTTTATCCTGGTTCAGCCACGCACCTCCAGTGGCCTAGTCCAGTCCCCACTCCACCTGTGGGATTTTGTTCCATTATAAAGACAAGCATAAATGGTGCTTGCAACCATTTTACAAAACCAATCTTAACAGGTGCTTGTAACCATCACAATAACAGAGCACTCCTCACATTCCAGGGATATCACCTCCCCCAGTGAAAGAGCCTCAAATAACCCCAAGCTTAGCAGGTGCTTGTAACCTTCCGAGCACTTCTCACAGACCAGAGATATAACATCCGCCAGTGACAGAGCCTCAATCAAGCTTAACAGGTCCTGGCAACCTTCCGAGTACTCCTCACAGGCCAGGGATATAACCTCCCCGAGTGACAGAGTCTCAACCAAGCTTAACAGGTGTTGGCAACCTTAGAGCACGTTGATACTCAAAGAGAATGGACTGAGTCGTTTGACTCTTACCAATATAATGCACTCACAATAGTGCGGATAAACAATTTGAAGAACAACAGAATACACTCAAGAACTTATGATAATCAAAGTGCAATAATGGCTTGAGTGATTTTCAAAATGAAGAGAAAAGAGTAGAAAATGATTTAATCAAAATAATAGCGTGTTCTCTCTTAACCTCTTTGCCTCTCTCAAAGGCCCTCAAAATGTATTTATAGACTTTTGAAATATGGCTGTAAGGAATTTAAAAGATATTTCATTTTAATTAAAAACAAATTCTTGTTCTGTAAAATCAATCTGAAAAAACTAGCCGTTGGAGTAATAAGTGCAACAGATAAAGAAATGAAATATTCTCATTTAAGCGTATCATAATCGATTATAATATGTCCATAATCGATTATGGCTTTTCTGCCATAACTGAGATTTTCAATAAAACTTATATAATCGATTATCCAAATCGATTAAGGCTTCTCTGTAAAAATCACCCAGTTTCGTAAATGGTCATAATCGATTATCCTATTCGATTATACCTTTGCTGTCAGTCAAAAACATTTTTCACGTTGGAACACAGACTGACCATAACCGATTATCCTAATCGATTATTGTTTCCCCAAAACATTTTTCAAAGATGAAACATTTTTCAACCAAAAGGGAAACTAAAGATATTTTTCAAAAACATTTTTGATAAAAACAATTTTTAAAACAATTTTGAAAAAGATCTTTTTGGAAAACTTGAGCCACTATCACCTTCTCATACCTTATATTAATTCTAAGACCTTATATGATTATGTTTGAAGCCCATAACTCTTGGTCTTGAATTCTTGATCTTCTCTAGATTCTTCCAGGAAATGTCTTAAACAATCTTGCTTTTCAATTCTGTACATTCCATTTATGTCTTTTAATATATTTGACTCTTCAATTTCTTGACATATCTTCTATCAATCTTCGTGGTCCTGATTGAACTTGAACTTGATTTTCTTGGCTTGGCTTTCACCTAAACTTTTCTAAAAATATTTCTAGAAACACATTAGTTCAAGATGTAGTATATTTCTCATTTAATTACATGCATAAAGCCATATATCATATAAAGACATATTTTAAGATAATATTCAAATTAACATTTTTTATGTCTTTATTTAAATGTGATCAAATAATATATTTCATATTATGCTTACTGATCATCATATTTCCACTTAGTGTAATCAATATCATTAGGCATGTATGATAATATCAAATGTAATTTCTATGCCTTTTAATGAATTTCATATATCAAGTATTTGTCACATGTGTATATACTAATAAAATCATATTAATCATGTAACACATGTATATAATACATTTAAGCTTAATACAATGATATATCATCAAAACATGTTCTCCCCTTGATTCTCTATTTGTCAACAACAAAACCTATATTGCAATAAGGTTCACATGCTACGTGTGTCAGGCCTGGGTGAAGGAGGAGTGGACAAGGTTCCATGCACAAGCATGCTGAGGTTTCCACGCTAAAGCGTTCTCAGCAGGACCCTTAAGTGGTGTTTCCACTTTCATTTCCACACTTGCATGAAAAACCTTCAAGTTCTGGGTTACTATGACTAGAGAGAAGGCATAGAGTGTCGAGAGAGAGAGAGCTTGAGTTCTTGGACCCTAGGTTACCGAATTGTTGATTGAGGATGATCTTCTTCGTATGACTGTTTTGATGTTTGGTTGCTGTTGTTGCTATCTGTATATGTGCCTATATGCAACTTGGTATATATGATATGCTGTTATGTGCTGTTATTGATGTTGATGCTGTTATTGTTGTTGTGATATTATGATGCTAAGAGTTGTGGCGGTATGCTGTTATTGTTGTTGTTGCTGTTGTTATCGGGTTGATACCGTGGATGGTGTCGTTGCTGTTATGTTGACTGTTGAGGTTGTGGCCGTGTTGTTTGAGTTGTGGCTCGTGGACCCGTGGCGTCGAGGCTGTGGCCATGTTGATAAGGTGACATCATGCTATTTATGATTGGGTGTTTAGGCATGAGATCCGGTATCAAACCCGTTGAGGATGTTTGTTGCATATCATCAGCTGCCAAGTGGCGAGGCCGTATGACAGGTAGTATGGGCTGCCAACGTCATACGAGGTTAGTTGTACCTGAGTGCGGGTACGGAAAGTAGATGGGGCGATCACGTGAGTGACCTTGGGGATGTTGCCGATCTCAAGAATAGTTTACAGTTACGGATGAGGTAACTCCTATCTTGTAGTGACGCCCGATCCAGTCTGGTTTTCCCAACTAATCCCAGAACTTTCCATTGTTCCAGGCTAACGTTCTGAGGCGACCGAGATACCCCGGTTCTGGTGTGGAAGAGGGATGCACTCTTATTTGTCACGGCGAGCAGTTCATTTTCTTGGACAAACTAACTTCGTTCTGACACAGAACGTGTTCCGGTGTGGACTTGTTCGGGTGTGGAACTAGTTTTCGTCAGTTTTTGGCCGACATGCTGCTTGGGATTAGTATCCCGGTCTAGAATATTGATCTTGGTGTAAGACTCATAGAGATGGATGCTTGTTGCATGTGTTGTCTTCGGAGACATATGTTGAGTGCAGTATCTGACATACTTGTTGTACCTGCTACTTGCTATAAGATACCTATTGGCTGTACTACATTACTATTGTTATCCGACATTGCTATGCACTGTATTTCTTGTCTCCCTACTGTTTTCCTTGTTGGTTTGTTTCTGGGTTCGCTAGAAGACGACGAGCCAGCTGAGACACAAGATGGACCTGAGACTTCACCAGTTCATCACGTGGGCACCGCGGATGTCGATGCTAGGCGACCTTGAGATTGTCTATCACGATGAGAGGGGATGGCGGGTGGAACCCTCGACCCTCTTGGTGGTTTATACAGGACCTGTCAGCTTGATCTTTCGAAGCGGTACACCACCGTACGTGGACATCACCGAACCGTACCGCGTATACCAGTTTTTCCCCCTCCCTAGGATGTGGCGACCTTCGAGGCAGAGAGAGCGGGACTACTTGTGGTTGGCACCCCAGTCCTCGGCAGTATCCAGCAGGAGAGGCTACGTCTACCGAGGCCAGCGCAGGAGGAAAGAGCAGTATTTGAGGACCTACCGTCAGCATAGGATTGTTGTTTCCAGCTCTTCATGGCGAGGGCCAGGGTAGTTCAGGGCATCTTCACCGCTGATGGTGGAAGCCTGCCAGTGCATCCTAGGTGGTGAGCTGAGAGCTTTTCATGTACTTTTGAGTGGGGATGGGTAGTGCTGGCGAGATCCGAGAGTCTTTTCTTTTGCTTTTGGCTGTATGTTTTTCGGTCTTTATGTTTATGCCTGTGCAGTTTGTATATGTATGTACAGTGCCCTACTAATGGGGCTAAGTTACGCATGTTCTATATATATGTTTTCGTTATGCGTTTGTGCTTTGCTCCGATGGTTTTTTATGCTTGCCGTTATTGTTTATCTGTCTATCGTTTGTTTCCACAACTCTGTTTGAATACCATGCTATTGCTTTAATACGGCTAGGCAAAGTTAATAATAGTAGGAGCTTGAGACTAATGGGATTATCGTACGTAAGTGGGGTTGTCTCATTTTGGTGGTATCAAAGCAGTTCGGTTCTAACAGTTGATAACCGAGTTGTATCAACTGAGTCTGGATTGGGTAGAGTGTCCGATGCGCTAGTTATCGAAGTGTGATAATTTTTTTCATTCATAAGGCATATTGTGACACCTTATTCCGGCATCACATGGTGACCCAAAACAACATAAAGCATGAAATAGAAATTTGCTGGTTACTTTCGGAAAACAGATTTTCTTTACTCCATTCTTTCTTTATTTGAAAATCGTGGTAAAATTTTTTTCCTTCTTACAATAGTACATAACAAATACTCAAGATCAACATCAATATAACTCGTATAGATATAGATATATATATATATATATATATATATATATATATATACATCATCAGTTAACAACGTACATAATGGAACCTTGCACAAAACTCGTCCGTTTCCAAAAGACACACTAATAGAAGTAAAACGCTATAAGTCAAAAAAACTAGGTAGCGATAGTCTGAGAATCATCTTTAAAATTATGGCCATCAGTAGCCGATAACATACTACCCAAAAATCACTACCTCAAAAGAAAACCCTAAGCTGGTCTGACTCTAACAAAAAGACGTACTACCTAGCATACGCCGTACCAATGAGACTGGGTCTCGTCTTCAATAATCAATACCTCCTCATCGTCAACCTCAAGCAGTTCAAGCTATAAGGTTCCGAAGTGACCCAGAGGACTGTTGATAAATATGTGTACACGTATCCAAAAACACAACATGGTGTCCAACACGTAACATGTACAAGCAAGGGTGAGAAACCAATATATGAACTCAAAATACGACAACTACATACATCCTGTACAAACAACAGATTCATATATGTACACCTATACCAAATATGGTTCAGAAGCATCATGGGCATAATACAAAATATCATAACAGTGAAAGTAAAGCAAGGGTCTCATATGTAACACGCTGATTTTCATGCTTTCTAAGACCGATAAACTATATAAATAAGTTTATATTTTTATCTGAGATCTAGAAAATGAAATTAACTAAACTAAGACAACATTCATATTCTACACTGTCGTAGGGAGTTATGGTTAAATTTTGGGTTGAAAATTCAGACGGAGCCCGGTCTGCGTTTTCACTGACAGTATGATTTTACTGGTTAGAAGACCTAATTTTGACTCGTGAACGAAACAGTTGGGCTTAGATTCGGATTTCCTACATTTTTGATAAAATTGGTCTTTCGCACTAAAAAGTGGAATAATATAAGTTATTCGGGCAAAATCTCAAATCGGGTGAAGAACGGAGCCGAATAAGGATTTACCGGGACCGGCTAATGGATAATCTTGAAGTCACGTCAGGTCAAGTCACCCAGAAAAGTGTGGCAGTGTCATGATGACTTTAGAAAATATATGGACACGAAAAGACCAAAATACCCTTGGTCTTTCTCCTACATGACATTTTCGGACTCTAATGCGAAATAAATCAAGGAAATAAAACGCTGGTTGCTTTCGGAAAATGTTTTAATTAAGTAGCTACGTTCGAAAACGCGGTTCTAAAAATTTTCTGCATGCATAGGCAAACAACTCAAGAAAGAGGAATAAATTTCATATCACACATTGATATTCACTGTTCATAAAAACATAAACATAACGTAAAACCTGGTCTAATATATATCAGATTACAGACTTAAGAAATAAGTTCGACATACGCGCAGTAATAATATAAGAATGTTCAAAAACAAAAGACTCCTAAGTTGGTCGGCTAAAAGTAGCCATTGGGGTACAACCCAACGTCGGCTCCTTCAGAAGTTTCCATCGTCCGAGTTCTCACGTCTCCGCGGGGACTTATGATCAACATCTGTACATGTGTTCCAAAAACACAACAAGGTGTCCAACATGTACAGGCAAAGGTGAGATACTCATATAAAGTTTATCACGATAGCCACACAGGCGACCAAAAACATAAAAACAGTTATATGAACAGGTATTTCTATAGTACAGCACAACGTCTCAAAAACATTCATCAGTTATATTAATGCATGAGACTTCAATATTATCTTTCTAATTCATGTACTCCGGAGATTCCAACTTCCCAACATCAAGCGATAGGCCGTAGTAACACCCGTAGCACAATTGTTCTCATGCGTTGGCCTCTCTATTAGGTCCGAACTCCAATTGTTCCAGGGTACCATGTCATAGCCGTATCCTGAATACGCCAGTCTCTAATCGAGTTCATTCGTGTTTGGCAGCTGATTTACCACGGCACGGGGTTGCTACGCCACCGGCCACTTGTGGGATCTCGAACACAGAATGCCCCTATAGACCTAGTGGTCTTGACTAATTTTATTCTCAACTACTAGAGTTGTAGCTCAGTTTCAAATGGCACGTCTGCCGGTTCATGCATGTACACAGAAAGTTTTCTGTTTTCTTTGCGTTCATTCTTTCAAATGTTGAGACATAAAGTCCACGACTCGTTTCAAAAAGGCATTAAGCCCACTCAAATCAAAAACACAGGACACGAAGTCCGAGTGCTCAATCCACAAAAGCCACTAGGTTTGGGTTCATCTCAAAGGTTCATCATTTTTCTTTTGGTTTCATTTTCTCAAAACACTTTGGAAAACAAAACATACTTTGGTTTTCTTGAAACAAAACACCCTTTTTGATCAAGAGAACATTTTTCCGTGAAAAACACCTTTATGAAAACAAAAACCGTTTTCCAAGGTTTCACTTCTTTTAAAATCGCTTTACTGAAATAAAATACGTTTTGCACGACTTTCTAGAAAACCACTTTTTCTTTTCAAGAAACATACTTTTCAAAAGGAAACTCAAATTTTCTTGAAAAGCAACACGTTTTCCAAAAACCACTTTTTAATTTCAAAACGCGTTTTTCAAAACTTTGTTTTCGATTCCGAGTCTTTTAACAATTATCGAGACATAGCCAGTCCTATGCTCATCCAGGATATAAATATATATATATATATATATATATATATATATATATATATATATATATATATATATATATATATATATATATCAAAAGTTCAATATCACAATAAGATATCATCCAAGGCATCCATGCCACAGTTATATCAAATAACCAACTATGCACAATACTTAACATCCAATCAATCCAGGATATAAGTATACATATACATCAAGTCTTAATTCAATTATAACACACTAATCAATCATATACCATGAGGCTACCAAACTCAAAATGAACTACCTCCGTTTACCTCACAAAGGAAGTTAAATTCAAACTCGATCGGTTCTCGGCTCCGGCTCAGGTTCCGTTCGCGTCGCCTAAAACAATCAAACACAAATCAATTCAAACAACAAATCAACATCAATCTATAACATAAGAACACAAGTTTTCCTTCCCCTAAAAGGTATAGGGTTCGGCCATGAAAGGTAAAAAAGGTTAGGTATCTCATTTGGTTCCAAGTCCTATGACTCAAAAATGTGAAACAAAACTCATGGATGTTCCCCATGAAGCTCTCGGCCATATAGGGCAATTTAGGCTAGGAATTGATTTGGTTTTCCATCACTTGGATTCAAGGACACTAGGAAAGCTAAGGATGGAATCAAGAGTTAGAAATCAAAAATTTGATGAAAAACACTATTCATCATCACTCTTAGGTTTTGGCCACTTTGGGGTTTTAGAGCCAGTATGAGACTTGGATCATGAGCTCTTGGGTTTAGATAGAGGGTGATGAGGTGAGTTCAAAGAACTTGGTTTCACCTCCAAAGGATTTTCCTACAATTTTCTATGGATTTTCAAACTTTTGGATCTAAGAATGAGTTTCATGAAAATGGAGTTTTGATCTTGATATTGAAAGAGATTCAGGAAGATATGAGACCATAGAAGTGATCTTACCTTAAAATGGAGGAAGATTGGTCAAGAAATCAAGTGATTTCAACAAGATTTCAAGGTTTGCTCAAGGATTCAATGGAGGTTTTCAAGGAGGAAGAAGATGAAGCTCTTGGTTGCTCTTGGGGGGCTGGGCTGCGTGGAATGAAGGGCTGAGAGGGCTGTTCCAGCCTTCTTAAAAGCTCATTAAGGGTAAAAAGGTCATTTGGTTCAAAGGGTAAAATGGTACAAGGTGAAAAGGCTTAAGTTAGGGGTATTTTGGTAATTTCGAGTCCCGAAATTTCCGATCGTCATGATGACTCTGGCATGCTCTCCTAAGTGAGTTGACATGATATGATAGCAATATTATCCATTGTCGGGTCCTGGTAAGTCCATATGCGACTTCGTTCTCCACCCGATTGAAGATTTCGCTCGAACGGAGGACAGGAAATGATTTTTTTGAAATTTTTATGAAATTTAACCAAAACGTAGAGAATCGAATTCTAAGACTTACTGTCTCGTTCACGAGTCCATCTGAGGTCTCCTGAGCATTAAAATCATACTGCCAGTGTAAAAACGCTGACCGGACTCCATTTGAGCTTTCGACTCAAAACTTAATCGTAGCTTCCTACGATATCGCTGAGCATGATTATGGTCTCGGAATATTTTATATCCCTTTCTAAGACCTCGAATAAAATATAAGTTCATAAATACTGATTAAAAGAAAAACTCGAAAATCGGGGTGTTACAGGAACCTATGTAAAGACCATTTTGCCCTCACCCTCATCATGACATCTAGAAAATATATGGATATTTTGGTTACTTTAAGGGTGAAAAGAATATTTTGCCCTTGGTCTTTTATTCTAATTCCATTTTTGTCCCTAGGTGAAATGACTATTTTACCCCTAAGTGAAAAACTTTTGGACCCTTTAGTCCCTCTCCTCTTCCACGCATAAGGCTAAGCTTCATGAAGGCAATTTTCTCATTTTCTCACAACTCCATCATCTTCATCTTTTTTCTTCACTTTCTTCCATTTTCGAAGTTGAAACCTTAACCATTTTTGGTGAAGCAAGTGTTGATTCTTGCCTATTTTCATCATGCAAGGAGGTAAGATTTCTCTCTTTGATCCATGAGTTACTTATTCATCACCTAAATCTTGTTTTTCAAGCTATGATCATGAATGTTCAATTTTTATGTCCAATCTTCATAAATCTCTAGAAAATCATAGAAAAATCCTTCTAATGTGAAATTAATTTCTATGGTCTAGTATCATCATCCTCTATCACTGTCCAAGAGCATGAAATCAATTAACATTCCTAGCCTATTTATCTAAGAGAGGCCGAACCTTAAGAAGCTTTGGGAAAAATGAGTTTGCTTCAATTTTTGTTAAATGATACTTGATTTCACTCTTTCATTCCCATGATCATTGAATCCAAGTGATTAGGAAACCAAATCAAATTCTAGCCTATTTTTATCCATGATGGTCGAACCCTACCCTTGTTGGTTGAGGGGGTTTTGGTTCAAATCTTTGACAAGTAATCATAGATTATGTCTTAATCATGCTTAAGGATCATTGATCCAAGAGTTGGTAGAATTTTAACAACTCTAGCCTATTTTTCTAAAAAGGGGCCGAACCCTAACTTTGTAGGAACTAGATGAGTTTGTTGGATTTTACTAATTTCTGATTGTGAATTGTTGTGAAGGATCAGACCATGCTCGATCGTTCTAAAGCTTGTACGGTTCACAGTTGTGGAGTCGCAGTCGGAGTTGCTAGGGGAAGCACGCGGGAAGACTATTCAGGTGGGGGAAAGAACCACAATATCGTCGGGCAGGCAAGATTAAAATAATTTATATTGATATGCATAGGGCGACCTAAACCCTACTAGTGGTTGACTAACCGATAGGTTGATTTTATGCTATGTCGAGGTTGTATGCTGTGTGTTAGTATGCTTAATAGGATACATGTGATACGTATGTTGTGCCTATTAACATGCTTAAGATTACTTGCATTTATCTATGAGTTAATAAGTTGATATGCTTACATGAATATTTAGTATGTTTAATATGTTTGTTGAGCATGATTATGGTTGCTTATGATATGCTGTTGTGATTTCTGTTGTACGAGTAGAGATAGGCAGTAATTTTTGATAAGTTGGGAGATGAACATGTGGTGAGGATTTTGAGGATATATATGTCGTAGCTGTAAGACCCCAATTTTTGTTAATATGTGTATCAATGTGTTTATATATGTTTTCATATGATGATCTATGTGTTGGAACCAAAGTGGTCATGGTCCAGATAATCCCTTAAGTTTTGATGTTAACAAAGAGCTAATTTAAGATGAACAAAGATTTGTTATGGACTAACGTGTTATATTAAGTGTGCAGGACAAATCTAAATTGAGTCCAAAGACTATCCATAGTCCAAAGACTTTGTCTCGTCCAACATAGTCCAAAGACGTTATCTCGTCCAACATAGTCCAAAGTCTTTATCTCGTCCAACACCTATTCTTGGTTTACGACTGGACGGTAATTTATAGAACCATTGAGTCCAAAGATTCTTTTGGTTACCTTCTGTAATAGCTAGTCCAATAAATGTCTTTTAAATTTCAAGCGCGAATATCTTGTAAAAGCATTTGAATTTATTATTCCCTTTAAAAGGCTTATACCCGTGAGACAAAACATTCTTTGTAATATTCGTACAAAAGTAAAGCATAAAGCCAGAATGTCTCTGTCACTTAAAGAAGTTGACCTTCTTGTTTTGGATAAACAAAAGGCAACTTTCGTTCTACTCAGAGGATATGTCAGCACCACTTTTAGCTATCACCCTGATAGTCTATTCTGCTGATCAGAAACTTCAGAAGCTATCAGACTCAACGGATCAAATGCATTCAATGCTCATCAGAACGGATCCTTTTCCATCCGTTGAAGACTGAAGACTGCTCAAAGAAAAGAAGCTATATATACCTTCATCTTTTGAAAGTGAAGAGGCAGAAAACAGAGAACGAAATCGAACTTGAGCAAAAATACAAGTGAAGCTGCACATAGCATTTCAAAATCCTTCAAGAGATAAAAGAGAAAATCTCAAAGCTTACAAAGCTAGAAAAGCTACTCTGATTCTCACTTTCATATTACTCTCTGTGTAGAGTTGTTTTCAAGAGTCTAAGCTTTAGTTTCGAATTCTCACATTTAGTGAGTTAGTAGAACAATCTTTTTCAAAACCTTAGTTTGGTTGAGCCTGAAGTGGCTTGTCTGTAAAAGAATACTTAGAGAACCTGAAGAGGTTGAGAATACTGCCTGAAGAGGTGTTGAATACTTTGTAACAAAAGGTTTTTGTTATAGTGGATAAAGCTCTCAAGTAGAGAGGACTGGACGTAGCTCTTTGGTGAAGAGTGAACCAGGATAATATCGTTGTGTTCCTTTCTCTCCCTTATCTTACTTTAGTTTTTGTCTAACAAACTAACTGGGATTGAATTGCCTTTCATTACGCTGTCTTCTTATCTTAGTCAAAACTAAGTGAGCGTCCAACTTGGAGTTTGGAAGAGCTCTCTTTGCTTTTAATCGTCTTAAGCGTCCAATCTTGCGAAAATCATTATCTGCTTACGAAAAGAATTTAAAATCGCCTAAAACACAATTCAACCCCCCTTCTTGTGTTTCAAACAGGTTCCTTCAATTGGTATCAGAGCTCAGCCTCTGGGTTGAGCACTTTGCCGTGTAGAGGAAAAGATCCTACTGCAGATATGTCTGGACCAGGTATGCCAAGCGGGAGTCAACCAGTTATGGAAGGCACTTCCATGACCAGACCGCTGTTCTTCAACGGTACTCACTACCTATACTGGAAGGAGAGATTCAAAGGTTTCATCCTCAGTACAAACTCAGTTCTCTGGGCTAGAATCACAAATGGTCCTAACGTTTGTCTCAACTCTGACGGGACAGACAAAGCAGAGGACGACTGGACAGATGCTGAACGGGCTAGAATGGAACAGAATCATAAAGCAAGATATGCTTTAATGTGTGCTCTCAGTCCTGACGAATTTCAGAAGATTCACGCATGTGAATCAGCTAAACAAATATGGGACACCTTGTCTAATCTCCATGAAGGGACAACCAAGGTGAAGGACTCTAAAATCATCATACTGGTTGGCCAGTATGAAATGGTCAGCATGGCTGAAGGAGAGTCCATCCTTGACATGATGGGTCGTTTTCAGACGATCATCAACAATCTGAAATCCCTGGGAAAGGTCTACACTACCAAGGAAAATGTCACCAAGATTCTTAGGAGCCTGCCTAAGAAATGGAGACCTCTTGTCACCGCAATCACCCAGGCCAAAGATCTCTCCACTTTGACTCCGGATGATCTTGTCGGGACGCTTCAAGTTCATGAGCAGGAGCTTGATCTTGACAATCCCGGAAAGAAGAACAAGGGGATTGCCTTGAAAGCTCATAGGTCCAATAACTCAAAAGCCTTAAAAGCTGATGAGTCCAGTGATGAAGCTGATCAGTCTGATGATGATGTATCAGACGATGACGAGCTATCCTTTATCTCCAGAAAGATTCAGAATATGTGGAGAAAGAAAAATGGAATGAAGAGGAGGCCATTCCAAAAGAAAAGCTTCAAGGATCATGCTGAACCCAAGGATAAAAGTCAGCTGGTCTGTTTTGAATGTAACAAACCAGGACACTTCAAAGCTGATTGCCCTACGCTAAAGGAAAAGAAGAAGTTCTTCAAAAAGAAGAAAAAGAACTTCATGGCAACTTGGGAGGACTTGAACTCTTCTGAAGAAGAAGAAGAAGAAACAAATGAAGAGGCTAATCTATGCCTATGGTCCAACAAGCAAGATGAAGACTCTTCGGACGATGAACAATTTGTTGTTCCTGGAGATAGAAGTCAGGAGTCTACCTCTGGAAGAGGATGGAATGTGAATGTTCCACCCATCTTCAAGGGAACAGACTATACTTATTGGAAATCAATGTTCCAATTATACGTCCAAGCTCAAAATTATGAGCTGTGGGAAATCTTCACAAACGGAGATTATCGTCCAACGATTACCCTTGAGGACGGTTCAACATCGTCCAAACATGAAACAGACTGGACGAGTGATGATATTAGACGATGTTCTCAGAATGTCTATGCTAACTGGTGTCTTGTCAACGCCCTTGATCGTCCAAGACTGGACATGGTCTCGCAACTCCAAACAGCTAAGGAGAAGCTGGACGCTCTGGATCATCTGTTCAGACCAAGGAGCTCGTCTACCTCAAATCTCTGCCTGATGGCCAAAAGCTCTTCGGACGCTGAATCAGAAGATGACGAGGTATCTGTTTCTGACTCTCTTCAAGAAGCATATGATGAACTGCTAAATGATTCTTCTATATTGCATCATCAATACATCGTGCTTAAGAGAAAATTGTCAAAAGTAAATAAGGAGTTGGAAGAATCCAACAAACTAAATAAGCAACTTGTTGAAGAGAACAATAAGCTTAAAGCTGAGAATGTCAGTCTAACTGAAAAACTCACCTCTGAGTCCAGTGAACCTCATGAGGTAACTAGACTAAAACAAGAGGTATCTGATCTCACCAAAAGCGTAACTAAGCTTGTTGGAGGATCAGAGAAGCTAGACCTGATATTGAGGTACACTAGATCACCTCATGATAAGTCTGGCCTAGGCTATGACTCTGAGAAACAAACTGCGTCTCAGAAAATATCAGGGTCCAACAAAAATCACAAGGCTTTTCATTCCTATGGAAAGCAAAAAGAAAATAAATTGCATGCATCCAGAACTTACTGCAAGATTTGTGGGAAGAGTGGTCACACCTCTTCAAAATGCATTTACAAAAACAAAAACAAAATGCATGGTCAAAGACCACCAACTAACCCAAAAGGACCCAAGTCTATCTGGGTACCTAAGAGTATGATAATACCTGTTGCAGATCTGCTTAGCAACACAAAAAAGACCCCAGTCCTGGTACTTGGACAGTGGTTGCTCACGTCACATGACGGGAGAAAGGTGTATGTTCCAAGAAATCCGTGAGAAGTCTAGTGGATGGGTCACCTTTGGAGGCAACCAGAAGGGTAAGATAGTAGGAATAGGTAAGATTGGTAAGCATCCTCTTCCCTCTATTGATAATGTTCTTCTGGTTGAAGGATTAAAACACAACTTGCTTAGCATAAGTCAATTATGTGATAGTGGGTCTGTTGTTTCCTTCAATAAAGGTGAATGTATGGTCAAGAACCCTGATGGGTCCATCTTATTCACTGCCAAAAGGCAAAATAATCTGTACAAGATTAATTTGGGGGAACTTTCAACTCAAAGTGTATCATGCCTAGTGTCTGTTGAAGATGAGCGATGGATCTGGCACAAAAGACTTGGTCATGCTAGTATGAGATTAATCTCTAAACTAAACAAGCATAACCTTGTAAGAGGTTTACCAAAGATTGTGTTTAGATCAGACGCTCCCTGTGACGCATGTCAAAAAGGAAAACAAGTTAAGAACTCGGTTGAGTCCAAAAACATTGTTAGTACTTCTAGACCACTGGAATTGTTGCATATTGATTTGTTTGGTCCAACAAGGACGGCCTCTGTCAGTGGTAAGAAATATGGACTTGTCATAGTAGATGACTATACTAGATGGACATGGGTTAAGTTCCTTGCTCACAAGGATGAGTCTATCAAGGTCTTTTCTATATTCTGTAAGCGAGTTCAGAATGAAAAAGGCGTATTCATCAGCTCGATCAGAAGTGATCATGGAGGCGAATTTGAAAATGAGCTCTTTCAAAGGTTCTGTGATGAAAGTGGTATTCATCACAATTTCTCTGCCCCTAGAACTCCACAACAAAACGGTGTTGTTGAGAGGAAGAACCGATCTCTTCAACAGATGGCTAGGGCAATGCTCAGTGATAATTCTGTCCCTAAGCACTTCTGGGCTGAAGCTGTAAACACTGCCTGCTATATTCAAAACAGAATATACATAAGACCAATCTTGAATAAGACTCCTTATGAATTGTGGAAAGGACGTAAACCCAACATTTCTTATTTCCACCCCTTTGGATGTCAATGTTTTATTTTAAATACTAAGGATCAACTAGGAAAGTTTGATGCCAAAGTAGATAATGGAATATTGTTAGGATACTCTGAAACGTCTAAAGCTTTTAGAGTCTATAACTCTAGAACTTTGATTGTTGAAGAATCCATTCATGTTAAATTTGATGACAAACAGCCTGATAAGAGATTATCAGAGCTAGATGATTCTTTTGCAGATATGAATCTGAATGATTCAGATGCTCGTCCAACAACCAACAAAGACGAGGCATCAGACGCTACGAAGGACACATCATCGTCTCAGCAAGCTGTAAATACCCCTCGCTCGTGGCAATTCAGAACTTATCATCCCTAGGATCAAATCATTGGCAAACCTAATGATAGCGTCCGGACAAGGTCAACTTTCAGAGAGCAAGCTGACTCAGCCTTCATCTCTGAGATGGAACCAAAGTCTGTGGACGAAGCCTTATTGGACGATTGCTGGATCCTCGCTATGCAAGAGGAGCTCAACCAGTTTCAACGTAGTGACGTTTGGACGCTGGTCTCCCTGCCTAAGGATAAGTCTGTAATTGGAACCAAGTGGGTCTATCGCAACAAGCTGGACGAGGATGGCAAGGTGGTAAGGAATAAAGCAAGGCTAGTTGCCCAAGGCTACTCACAAGAGGAAGGTATTGATTATACTAAAACCTTTGCTCCAGTAGCTAGATTAGAAGCTATACGCATCTTACTTTCATATGCTGCACATCATAACATCATGCTTTACCAAATGGATGTAAAAGGTGCATTCCTAAATGGTGTAATTAATGAAGAAGTATATGTTCTCCAACCACCCGGTTTTGAAGATCAGAACCGTCCTGAGCATGTATATAAGCTTAAGAAAGCTTTATGTGGACTCAAGCAAGCTCCTAGAGCTTGGTATGAGAGACTCAGTTCTTTCCTGATGGAGAATGGCTTCTCGAGAGGAAAAGTGGACACAACTCTTTTTAGAAAAATAAATAAAAAGGAATTTATTGTTGCTCAAATTTACGTTGATGATATAATATTTGGTGCAACTGATGAATCTCTTTGCCAAGAGTTTTCTGAATTAATGCAAAGGGAGTTTGAAATGAGCATGATGGGAGAACTAAAATTCTTCCTCGGACTTCAAGTAAAGCAAACATCAGACGGAGTGTACATTCATCAGACGAAGTACACAAAGGAGCTTCTAAAACGCTTCAAGTTGGACGATTGTAAACCTATGAATACACCAATGCATCCAACGTCCGTGCTAAACAAAGATGATAAAGATAAAAAGGTAGACCAAAAGGTATATAGAGGTATGATTGGTTCCCTCTTATATCTAACTGCGTCCAGACCTGATATCATGTTTAGTGTTTGCTTATGTGCTCGTTTTCAATCTGATCCAAGAGAGTCTCATCTCTCAGCAGTAAAAAGAATCTTTAGATACCTAAAAGGTTCTACTAATCTGGGTCTTTTGTATAAGAAAATTGATGAATACAGATTAGTTGGATTCTGTGATGCTGACTATGCTGGAGACAGAATAGAAAGGAAAAGCACAAGTGGAGGGTGTCACTTCATTGGTGCCAATCTTGTCTCATGGTCAAGCAAAAGGCAAAGCACAATTGCTCTATCAACTGCTGAAGGTGAGTACATTGCTGCAGCCAGTTGCTGTTCACAACTGCTTTGGATCAAGCATCAGTTGGAAGACTACAACGTGTTTGTAAGCAACATCCCTATCATGTGTGATAACACTGCTGCTATTAATTTGTCAAAGAACCCCATACTGCATTCTAGAGCAAAGCATATAGAAATAAAACATCATTTTATTAGGGACTATGTGCAAAAAGGAACAATAGATATTCAATTTGTTGATACTGACCATCAATGGGCAGATATCTTCACTAAACCATTAGCTGAGGATAGGTTTATATTTATAAGAAAATATCTGAACATGCATTTCATTGATTGACTGAAAGTCCAATGCATGCGTCCAATATTTGCATTACGTCCAATATATGCTCGTCCAGTGTACTTTCTGAATGCTTGTCTAATGCATTAATGAAACTCAATCTTTGTCGAATGAAATATTATCCTTCATTCCCTTAACTGAGTCAGTTTTTTGTTTTATTTATTTGCCAAAAATGCTTTTTACGGTTTCAAAGTCTGAACGCGTGTCAGACATTTAATGCACATCGTTTCGCTCTCTCTCTCTTTGAAAATACGAAAGGTTTTCGCTCTCTCTTCTTCTTCTTTTTAAAACCTAAGTTTTGATAAAAATCAAACCTTTACAAAAAGCTTTAACCTTTCTTCTTGCATCTTCGAAAAGGAAAACCCCCTCTTTTCTGAAAACCCTTTCTGAAAAACCTTCTTTTCTTCAAACATCCTCTCTGCAACTATGGCAACCTCTTCTGCTGCTGGCTCCAAAGGTAAAGGAAAAACCTTTAATGCTCAGACTGCTGATGTCATGGTCGAGTACAAGTTTAACCTACAATTCTTGGCTGATAATGGGATTGACATCTTCTCTAACATCCATGCTGCTGGATGGTCAAGCTACTTTGAAGGTTCTCCAGTAATCTTCCCTGCTCTAGTTAGGGAGTTCTGGACTAACCCCATTGTCTCTACAAGGGAGATTCGCAACAAAGTGCTTGACACTGAAGTAATAGTATCTGAAGCAACTATCTCTAATGCAACTGGGTGCGCTCAATCGGGCATAACTGTTGAAGATGACTGGGAAGAAGAGATTGGTGATGCTTCCACCATCAGAGATTGTCTATTGAAGAACTCAGGTGACAAACTCATAGCCTCTAAAATGACTGACAAGGCTAGGGTTCTTCACCAAATCTTGAACAAGGCTATCCTTCATAAGGTTGGGTCAAAGGATAATGTTTCAAAGGCTCATCAATTTTGTCTGGTTCATTTGATTCTTGAAAGACAAATAAATCTTCCGCACCTACTCTTTTCCTTCTTCAAATATGCCATTGAAGGCTCTGGGAAGAAGAACACTACACTCATCTATGGCGCTCTTCTTTCAAAAATATTTGAGAAGCATATGGTCTATGACGACCTAAAGAACTTGGCTCCAGAAAGAAAGTTCAAATACTACGGAGTTCATGGCATTGAACGTGTGCATCAGCCTGAGTTTAGCAGGCAAAGTTTGGTAATGATGCAGTTGGACTGCTTTAAAAAGTCCAAACTTGAAGGCCAACAAAAAGGAGCTCAGACGCAAGGCTCAGAAGAAGAAGCGTCTGAACAATGTGTCACTGCTGGACGCTCTGATGAACGAGCTCGTCCAATAGCTAAGACTTCTTCGTCTCATCCAAAGCTCATCGTCCAACCTTCAAGAAAAAGGAAGCTGGTTCTAGCTCCCATTGATGAGGATGAAGAGGACAATCTACCCATCTCAAGGGTAGTTAAAGGGCCAAGATTGGAAACCTCATCTACTGCACCTCTGCCTAAACCTTCTTCAACAAGGGCAAGGTCATCTCGAGCAAAGACGAAAGGTAATACTGAACCTATCTCCAGTTCAGTTATTATTTCTCCTATCGTCCAATCGTCTGAGATAGAAGACTTAACCTTTGAACCTTCCCTACCTCTCTCACCCACTAACCTACCACAAACTCAAACTCTAGCCTCACCAAATGAACCCGAAGACTGGTTCACACCCTGGGGAGATCACCCCTTCCAACCATATGGTGATCCCTACCCCAAACGGATCTTTCCCTTAAGCAAATATAGACGCCTCCCTGGAGTAGACTACAACAAAAAATGCTCAATTTGGGCTGAGGTCAAACGCAAATTTCCTGTTCTATTCCTTGAACACACACCCCCCATTACTGAACCTCACCCCAAAAGCCCTCTTCCATTACCCGAGTATGAATTTGAACAACCTTCCACATCATCCACCTCTCCACCTAAACTTGGCTATCACCCCATCCCATACACTTCAACTAAACCTCTGCCCTCTGAAACATACACTGCCCTTGGACCCTTGGTTACTTGCCTTGAGAAGAAGACGTTTCCTCCAAGGAAAGTCTATCCCAACCTTATCAAGGACAAGGCATTCCAATGGTGCCACTACAATATAAAGAGGCACGTTGTTCTTCGTCATGAAGACAAGAGAGGTTACAAGACGGAGTATGAAAGAAGGGCAAGGGCATTTGGCTTAAGTAACTTCATCCTTGATCCCGACCTTTCTTTCATTCCAAGCTATCCATCAACTTGGAAGGAGTATTCTGATGTCCGGGACTTTCTTCCTTACTATGCTGTGCGGAGGGAGTGTGACATGACTCGAGAAGCTAAGATCCATCACAACCTTCCAAAGAGATTTTGGTCAAAGTCTTCTCGCACTAGCGTAGGAGTTGTTCCTCCTCGAGCTTGTCCAAGGCTCCCTATCCTAGATCCCAACAAGGATAAGGACCCTCGCAAAAGGCTTGAGTCATGGACGCTGCCTTACAAAAATGCTTTTGATCCCCTGTTTTGGACAAAACATCGAGATGACTCTGGGGGTCTCAAAAGTATTTGGAAGAAAGATCCTCGATTCAGATTTGACCCAGATGCTAGGATCTATTGGGAAAATCACATCTGGAGATGCTCCCAAGAAGCATCATCATCTGGATTATCAGTTGAGGAGAAAGCAGAGATTCGAGTCTACCCGAGACAATATCGAATCCGTGAAGCAAACTTCATGATCATAGACGATATCTTTGGGATACCTCTTTATCCTAGAGATGTTCTGCCTAGGCCTCCTATCAGATGGAGTGAAAACAAGTATGATGATGATGATATCATACTTGAAGTGCTGCGTTCACCCGAACCTATCGTTGCTCCTCTTGTTCCTCCTACTCTTCCTCCTAAGCCGGTCATTCCTGAAGAGACTGGGGACACCGAAATCATCTGTGTGGAACCCTCCTCTGAAACTCATGATAACGAAGTGGAACAAGTTGCAGACTCTGCTCAGTCCAAGTCTCAACCGGTCCCTCTCTCAATGGTCCATCCTAATGCTCCATCTCCTTCTCAGGCTCTGAGTGTAGTTCCTGATCAAAGAGGTGTGGACGCAACCCGAGCTACTGCTGAGAGCTCCCTCTCCGTTATTCCTCCTGAGTTTCAAGAGTTCGTCCAACGGACCATCGAAGCCAACAATGCGGTGCTCCTCCAGCAGATTGCGGCCATGTTCAAAGATTTCATTCCCAAACCTCCTCCCTCTTCTTAAAATTTTTTATTTTTTTTTTGTTTTTCTTTGTTTTTCAAAGCAACTGACGATGATGTGTTTCTCACTCTTTTATCTGATGACAAAAAGGGGGAGAAGATGGATTTTGATTGATTATTGATTGATTGATTATTATTGATTGATTATTTGAAGTTAAATTTGTTGATTGAATCTTTAAATGATACATGTGCTCATATTTGTTGATTAAATCTTTAAATGATACATGTGCTCATATCTATGCTTTAAATGATTAAATGCTTTAAATGATTAGAATGTTTGTCTTAGGGGGAGCCCTTCAGCTCTCTAGGACTCTTTGTTCAAATCAAAATTAGCATGTTTTGTCATCATCAAAAAGGGGGAGATTGTTGGAACCAAAGTGGTCATGGTCCAGATAATCCCTTAAGTTTTGATGTTAACAAAGAGCTAATTTAAGATGAACAAAGATTTGTTATGGACTAACGTGTTATATTAAGTGTGCAGGACAAATCTAAATTGAGTCCAAAGACTATCCATAGTCCAAAGACTTTGTCTCGTCCAACATAGTCCAAAGACGTTATCTCGTCCAACATAGTCCAAAGACGTTATCTCGTCCAACACCTATTCTTGGTTTACGACTGGACGGTAATTTATAGAACCATTGAGTCCAAAGACTCTTTTGGTTACCTTCTGTAATAGCTAGTCCAATAAATGTCTTTTAAATTTCAAGCGCGAATATCTTGTAAAAGCATTTGAATTTATTATTCCCTGTAAAAGGCTTATACCCGTGAGACAAAACATTCTTTGTAATATTCGTACAAAAGTAAAGCATAAAGCTAGAATGTCTCTGTCACTTAAAGAAGTTGACCTTCTTGTTTTGGATAAACAAAAGGCAACTTTCGTTCTACTCAGAGGATATGTCAGCACCACTTTTAGCTATCACCCTGATAGTCTATTCTGCTGATCAGAAACTTCAGAAGCTATCAGACTCAACGGATCAAATGCATTCAATGCTCATCAAAACGGATCCTTTTCCATCCGTTGAAGACTGAAGACTGCTCAAAGAAAAGAAGCTATATATACCTTCATCTTTTGAAAGTGAAGAGGCAGAAAACAGAGAACGAAATCGAACTTGAGCAAAAATACAAGTGAAGCTGCACATAGCATTTCAAAATCCTTCAAGAGATAAAAGAGAAAATCTCAAAGCTTGCAAAGCTAGAAAAGCTACTCTGATTCTCACTTTCATATTACTCTCTGTGTAGAGTTGTTTTCAAGAGTCTAAGCTTTAGTTTCGAATTCTCACATTTAGTGAGTTAGTAGAACAATCTTTTTCAAAACCTTAGTTTGGTTGAGCCTGAAGAGGCTTGTCTGTAAAAGAATACTTAGAGAACCTGAAGAGGTTGAGAATACTGCCTGAAGAGGTGTTGAATACTTTGTAATAAAAGGTTTTTGTTATAGTGGATAAAGCTCTCAAGTAGAGAGGACTGGACGTAGCTCTTTGGTGAAGAGTGAACTAGGATAATATCGTTGTGTTCCTTTCTCTCCCTTATCTTACTTTAGTTTTTGTCTAACAAACTAACTGGGATTGAATTGTCTTTCATTACGCTGTCTTCTTATCTTAGTCAAAACTAAGTGAGCGTCCAACTTGGAGTTTGGAAGAGCTCTCTTTGCTTTTAATCGTCTTAAGCGTCCAATCTTGCGAAAATCATTATCTGCTTACGAAAAGAATTTAAAATCGCCTAAAACACAATTCAACCCCCCTTCTTGTGTTTCAAACAGGTTCCTTCACTATGTCCTTAGTTCCATATTGGGTGTTTAAGTGTATATTTTGGGTAGTTTAATCTTTAGAAAGGGTCATGAAACCTGTTTTACGATTTTGGATGTATCTTGAGTTCTAGATGTCCGATTGAGGCGATCTTGGATGCGCTGGAAAGCTTAGAGAATTATCTCCAAGTCAAAACATCCATAATCCATTATTATAATCGATTATGATTGTCAGAACAACCATAATCGATTATTGGTTACCCATAATCGATTATGGGTATTCGAGAACGCTGATTGTCGAGTCAGGACACTACGTTTTTCTGCAGAAACGAGTTTTGGACCCTTAATTTGGCCCATTTCGTCTTAATTCCTTTTTAAACCCTTTTAGCACTACCTAAACCCTATTATTTGCTATCTTAGACTCAGAAAAATGGCCTCTCTTCATCTCTCATGAAATCCCTTTGATCTATTTCTTAAACCACCAAAGAGAAATCTTTGTTTTGGCTGATCTTCATCAAGAATACTTCTTGAACGTGTGAATCCTGTTCTTGCTAGGTAGATCATGATCAAGCGTTGGACCGTGAAGAGGAAATCAAGATCGAATCCTTGTTTCTCTTACCCTTAGAGTGTGCGTTTCGTCATACTAGGCATGGGGGTGAAAAGATGATCATATCATATGGGAATGTGAGAATGGGATTGAGGTGATTGGGGATTCCCATGATTCCCTTGTGCCTTGAGTGATTTGTTGATATCATTGTTGGATCAATGGCTTAGATGATTGTGTGCTATGAATATAGTATTGAATCAATTATACGATTGTGATATCATGAAGACGTGTAAGTATTGCTATGATGATGTTATAAATATGTATGTGTTACTATAAGTGGTATAGTGTTGTTAATGTTATTATGATAATGTTTTGATCATGAATTATATAACTATTGGTTTGAGATTATAATATGTGAATATTGAGTTATAGTTAAGGATGAATGTATGTGAACTGTGATTGTGACTACATTGAAATGTGATGTATAGTTTATGTGTGAGACTCAGCTCTAAGGAGCCTATGATGGTTACTCATTTGTGAATGTTGTGTGTGAGAGCCAGCTCTAAGGAGCCCGTGATGGGTTCTTATTTGTGATTGCTTGTGTGACGCCCAGCTCTGCAAGGCCCGAGATGGGATTTAGCTCTGAATGACTCGTTTATGGACCCAGCCATGGAATGGCCCGAGATAGGATCCAGTCGCTAAGAGCCTGTGAATGAGACCCAGCCCCTAGAGAGCCTGTTTGTGGGTACTCAAATTTGTGTGTTGTATGAGTCCGAGGGGACATTGTTGCTTATGATTGTAATGTGACATGTTTACAAAATATAATGAAATGATATGTTAAATGTTATGAAATGATTTGACTTGAATTACGAAGATGATTATGTCATATTTGTGGGTGTGTAGTATTTATATGTTTATGTATGTACACGTATATATGTATATTTGTGTGTATGCACTCGCCTTAATTTCCATTTTACTTCCATCACATGTGCATATGAGTATGTCTTCTCACCCCTTTGTATTTGTGTCTCTTCTTGTATAATGTAAAATTTGTATAGATGATTCTCAAGCGATTGAGGAGTAACGCATTGGAGCTTACGTGGAGTTGTGGATGCTCTACTAGGAGTTGTTTTCATTTTGATGTTGTTCTTTAGGCTTTGGATCATGTTATTTATTTCTTTATGGGTTTTTGTTTAGCTCTGATCCATGTGACATCGAGCTAGGGGATTATCTTGTTTAAACTATTTATTATTTATGCAAAACTTGTAAACGTTTTATGACAATATGTTTAATTTAATTGGATTTGAAGTTGAGTTTATGAATGGTGATACTCTTAACTATTGCGAAAATGTTTATTAATGGTAGAACTAGTATCTTTATTCCGCAAAGAATCTTTTTGCAAATCAATATTTATATAATAAATCTATGTTGGGGATAAGGGTGTCACAGTAGTGCTCAACCTAGAGATCCTGTTGATGTGTTGATGTTGAGATATAAAGTTGATATCCGATTAAGTCGGAAAATGTTGGTCGTAGTTGTGTATGAGTCGTGGTTGAGACACTAAGTCATTGATCCTGAGATGAGTTGGTGAGGTTCATGTTGCATCGTTGTTGTTCATCATTGTGTTGGCGTACGGGCAATCGATCTTGCCTGCGGGGAGATGATCATAACCATTAGTTGAGAATGGGCGAATGTCCTAACCTGGTCTGCGGGCGGGGGGATATGTCGTTACAGTGAGTTGCGTTGTTGACTGGCGAATATTCTGACCTAGCCTGCAGGCGGGGGAATATGTCGTACCCATGAGACGAGTTGAGCCTGCGGGTTGTTGGCCGAACCATGCATTACGAGGGGTGGCACAGAGATGAATGAGACTTCTTCATCTGTTGGGGATGTCGCGTCGTGATCGCATCCATATAGTCAATAGTTGCATGAGTGTTAGAGACAGTAGTTGAGGGAGAAGAACTTGGGAAGATGATTGCTTGACACTGTTGTACTGTTGTATGTTGCTATCTATATAGCTTATTTTATATTTGTTTCCCTATTTATGATGTATTGCGGTTTCTTATCCCCATATTTCTCTATGCCGCATTTTATTTATTCCCGATCGCCTGAGAAGATCCTGTTGAGGAGTTGCCAGAGGAGATTGACGACATACCTGTTGAACCTGACACTGGCAGGAGAGCCTCAGATCCCAGTGTTGGAAGACTTTGAGCTGCTCTATGCAGAGGGCGATCGTCTCTGGGAGATTGACTACTCTCAGCGAAGAGCAATGTATACGGGCTTGACTACCGTATACGTTAAAGTCTTGTTTTGGTAACAGTCTTAGGTTGTTATGGCTAGTATGGGTTAGAGCGAAATGTATTTTGGGCCAGGAGAGGAAGTCTTATGTATTTTATTTTGTTACTATGCTTTCAGTTATATATATTATTAGTTGTGTACTCTGAGATCGTTGATGTGGTTGTAGGCTCTACTGATAGAGCCGATACTTTTATAAGTATGTTATGCATATAGTCGTGGTATTAGTATTGGTTGTTTTAATATTTCCGCATTTTTGTTTAATCACGCTACGCTACAACGTTAAGAATACGAGTTCGGGTTACTAATGGGACCTCCGAGGAGGGGCTATCTCATCATACCCAACAGTGATCGTCATTTCTAGAACGTATGCATGACACTTCCATATATAACATCTAACATTTGAATCTTAATTTTCGGAAATCCCATCACCTTATAAATGAGTTGATCAAACTCGATTGCCAAATAAGGCATACAGTATTTACCATATCACGCTTTCCAACATGGGGCACAGTGCTTCACATTATATGGATTTATTCACGATATCACGCTGTCCAACACAAAGCACAACGCTTCACATTATTTGGATTTCATTACCATATCACGCTATCCAACATAGCGCATAGCGCTTCACATTATATGGATTTTATTACCATATCACACTAACCAACATAGGGTCCAATGCTTCACATTATATGGATTTGTATACCATATCACACTGTCCAACACCAGGCACAGTGCTTCACTTTATATGGATTTTTCATTGTCCATTAAGGCACAATGATACACAATGAGTTAAAGTCATCATAGGGTTCCCTGTCATCGAGGTCCTCCATTCCATGGCACATCTGCCAAAAACAAATGTATGAGAAAACCTTTTATTTTCGTATGTTTTTCTGTGTCGTACAATTATTTCCTCGTTGAAGCTTCAAAGCTATCAACCACCACAACTTTTAGACTCTTAAGTCTTTTTAACATTTATCAAAGGACACATAGTCCAAAACCAAAAAGGACATACAGTCCGACAGCCCAAACCCAAAAATTCCCAACCGATGCACCACTCTCGGATTTTGGAATCTAGAGCACACAAAATGTTCACAAGCCTACAGGACCACAAAGATTGTCCACAAGCTTACAGGATCACTTTACTAACACGGATCCTTGATCCACGTGTTCTACAGAACACTAGAATCTCGACGTCTCGGTTTCTAGGTTCGCTTTCAAAATAACTTTTCCTTTTGAAATACCAAAACAAAACTCGCATCGCCGAAGCTTACACACAAAGTCATCGGGATCGGTTTTCCATAAAACATAACTCTTGGTGAACACCACTTTTTCTTTTTGAAAACCAAACTTTAGTAAAACATTAACGCTTTGAAAACATAACTCATGAAAACTCTAGGTCAAAGACCCCTTTCTTTTGATATACCTTGGTAACTACTAAAACTTTGAATGTAGTCGTAAAGAACTCTTTTTCTTTGATAAGACAAACTTGGTTCCCAAAACTAAGTCCTCGAAAATACTTTTGCTTAAAATATCTCGTTTTGTCGTCTGGAATTCTACTGATGGTTTCTAAAGAAACTTTCCCGTTCTAAAACTTATTTTTCTTAAGCAAATCTTTATTTTATAATTTCTTTCCTTATGTTTGTTTATTCTATTAAAATATACAATTCATTTTCTTGTTCCCAAAATAAAATATCGAGACGCGCTGTCTTCAACTCTTTTCCAAAACTTATACTTTTTGTCCTCTTAATAGTGTGTCTCAAGCTTTTTGAAGCTTTTACCTTCTTTAATTTGGACACTAACCAATGTTAGGTCCTTAGCACAACACCAATCATTATTTCAACTCAATACATCATGCTAAGCATACATATCATAATCAACATACTTGAACACAATTAAACACAAATCAACATACTTAAGCACATTTAAGCATAGGCAAGCATATTTTAGCAATAAATAAATCACTCCACCAAAATAATTAAAATATAACACAATTACACATTTTCACGCAATAAACAATACAGACGGTACACAGCCGTCAGAAATTGAATTCCTCAGGTTATCTCCCCTTACCTCTTGAAAAATTCCTCGAAATGAAAAGTCATCCAATTGATCCGCGAATCGTCCGATTACACACCCGATTACTCAACACCAACTACATCCACACAAACCAATCAAACATTAACATTTAACAACACAAAAACCCCTCTTTCTTCCTACCTGGGGTTCGACCATTGCTCTAAAAATTATCTAGAGATATCTAAAAATTCCTATCTCTTGGATGAAGGATCCTTAGGTATACCTAACACTAGAACAAGTCTCATTACTCAAAAATTGAATCAAAACTCAAGCTTTCTCAATATATAGGTTTCGGCCTTCTATACCCATATGTACTAGGGAAATATTTTGGTTACATGCTCTTGTATAATGAAAGAGGGTAATGAAACTAGCTCATAGAAATTGGTTTTACATTAAAAGGATTTTTCTACACTTTTCTATGAACTTATGAAGTTTGAAGGTTCAACTTGAACATAGCTTGAAAAATGAAGTTTCAAGGGAAGAATATGAAGATTGAGAGATCAAGGAATGAGTCTATACCTCTTAGAGGATGAAGATGAGTGAGATGATCAACTTTGCTTCTCAAAATACTTGAAGATCTCTTAAGGAAAAATAGAGAAAGTGAAGGAGAAAATGAAGTTGAAGAAGAAAGAAGTGTCTTATGTTTTCTATGAAGGGGGCGTGGGGGGGGGGGGGGGGAGAGAGGGCAAGGAAGTCCACAAAATTTCACTTTAGGGTAGAAAGGACTTTTCACCTAAGGTTAATCGGTAATTAGGAAAAATGTTAGGGGCATTTTGGTCTTTTCACGTCCAGATATTTTCAAACGTCATCATGACACTGGCACGCCTTCCTAAGTGATGTGACTTGATGTGACTTCATGTTTATCCGTTAGCGGGTCCCGGTAAATCGAAATTCGGCTCCGTTCGTCACCCGATTCAAGATTTCGCCCGTATAGCTTATATTATTTCGCTTCTTAGTGTGAAAAACCAATTTTATCAAAAAGGTTAGAAATTCGATTCTAAACCTAACTGTTTCGTTCACGAGTCAAAATTAGGTCTTCTGAGCAGTAAAATCTTACTGTCAGTGAAAACGCAGACCAAGCTATGTCTAAGTTTTCAATCCAAAATTTAACCGTAGCTCTTTATGATAGCGTAGAATATGAATATGACTTCAGTTTAGTCAAAATCCTTTTCTAAAACTCAGATAAAATATAAACGCATTTATATAGTTTACTGGTCTTAGCAAGCGTGAAAATTGGGGTGTTACACATATGATGTGTTTAACTGATTAAGTGCTATTGTATGTCATATGAATTGGAACTGATAGCTCCTTTCTACAGGAAGCTAAATGGCTCGTGGACGAGGTAGAGGAGGAAGGCCAGTTGCAACCGGAGGCGATAGTAATAACAATAACAATAATGGTGATTACTCAAGAACAGGAAGTGGTGGTGATGCCTCTGAAGCAATGAGGGCCATGCGAAACTTGGCTACCGCAATGATGCAGCAAACCCAACAGACTGGCCAGTATATGCAAAGGCAGGAAGAAAGGGAAGCAAGGCAGGATCAGCTACACGCTATAAGAGGAAATGAGATGGTGGACACTAGTCTCAATGCTTTCATGAAGGGAAACCCACCTCAGTTCCATGGAGAGTACAACCCTGAAGCTGCAGAAATGTGGTTGCAAGAGATCGAGAAAGTGTTCATGGCCATATGTTGCAGAGAGGACAAGAAAGTGATGTACGTTGCATTCATGCTGGTAGAAGCCGCGGAAGCTTGGTGCAAAAATAAGCTCAGATTGTTGGAGACTGAGGGCAGGATGATTACTTGGGGTTTGTTCCGGGAGTGTTTTCTTGAGAAGTATTTCCCGAGGAGCATCAGGCAAGAGAAAGAGATGGAGTTCCTTAGTCTGAAACAGGAATAGCTGTCAATTGGTGTGTACGCCATAAGGTTCGAAGCGTTACTGAAGTTTTCGTAGTTCTATCCGGTTCACCCTGATGAGGAGTGGGTTTGTAGAAGATTTGAAGATGGTTTGAGTCCCGAGTTAAAGCGAACAATGCTACCTTTTGGCATAAGATCTTTTCCAAAGCTTGTGGAGAAATGAACAGTGTTGGAAGGTCATGACAGGACAGTGACAATCCAACCACAATTTAGGAGGACCAGTATGAAGTGGTGGCCAGAGAGTAGAAGTGGTAGGTTCCAACAAGGAGCGAGGCCGTACGATCACCCGGCTCAGTTCAATGTCAATCATGGAGGGAGCAGCTCTAGTCAGGGACAACAAGAGATCAAGAATTGTTTCTGATGCGGGGGACCGCATCTAATTAAGAACTGCCTGAGGACCCAGCACATCAGGTGCTTCAATTGTAACTAGATGGGTCACTATCCATCAGATTGCTATCCCGGAGTTAGCAGAAGGGCTCAATTTCAACAACAGAGCGTTAGAGCTCCGAGTGGCAGAGCAAGATCAGTGGCAAGTCAGCAAAGTAGGCCACATACAACCGGAAGGGTGTTTGCCGTGAGGGGTTCTGAAGCCTCTCGAAGCCTCAACCTGATGTAAGGTAAATGCTTAGTCTCTGGTAAACGTTTTTCAGTTTTATTTGATTTGGAGGCTACTCATTCTTTCATATCATTAGAGTGCATGGATCTTTTAGGGTTACCTATTTCTATATTACCCTACGACTTGACTGTCTCAACGCCTACTGGCGATTCTCTGACTACCCTATCTGTATGCCTCGAATGTCCTATCACAATAGAGAATCGTCATTTTATTGTTGACCTTATCTGTTTGGCTATGCAATAGATAGATGTAATCTTAGGGATGGACTGGCTTTCGGCCAACCATGTAATGTTAGACTGTTCGAACAAAACCCTTCTTTTCTCTGAGTGATCTAGATTGATGCCTACCGACGAGAGTATTTCGACGGGTAGATGATCAGACGAATGGGTGTTGCTGTTCTCTTTGGAAGTAAAAGAGACTCCTAGTGTCGAAACTTTACCTATCGTGCGAGAGTTTCCGGAAGTGTTTCTCGATGATGTTCCCAGAATGCCACCGGAGAGAGAGGTGGAGTTTGCTGTAGATCTTGTACCGGGAACTGGGTCTATATCGATAGCGTCATATCGGATGTCTCCAGTGGATCTGGCGGAGCTAAAGAAACAGTTGGACGAGATGCTAGGCAAAGAGTTCATCAGACCTTGTGCATCTCCATGGGGAGCACTGGTGCTGTTTGTGAAGAACAAGGACGGAAGCTAGAGGCTGTGCGTAGACTATCGTCAGCTGAACAAAGTGTCGATAAAGAGCATGTATCTGTTACCCCAAATAGATGATTTGATGGATCAGTTGAAAGGGGCAGCTATGTTTTCTAAGATCGATCTGCGATTTGGATACCATCAGATCCGGGTTAAGAAGGCGGATGTGCCAAAGACTGCTTTTCGGAGTCGGTATGGTCATTATGAGTACTTAGTTATGCCTTTAGGTGTGACTAATGCTCCGGCTGTGTTCATGGACTATATGAACAAGATCTTTCGACCGTTCCTTGAAAAGTTTGTTGATGTTTTCATCGACGACATCCTTGTATACTCTTTGAGTAGAGAGGAACACCAAGAGCATCTGAGGGCGGTGTTGCAAGTGCTAAAGGACCGCCAGTTGTATGCTAAACTGTCGAAGTGTCAGTTTTGGTTAGAGGAAGTTTAGTTTCTAGGCTATGTGATCAGTAAGGATGGAATCACAGTGGATCCTGCGAAAGTTGAGGCTGTAATGAGTTAGGAAAGCCCTAAGTCTATAAGCGAGGTGAGAAGCTTTCTTGGTTTAGAGGGCTACTATCGGCAGTTCATCGAGGGATTCTCTAAAATTACGTTACTTATGATGCAGTTGACGAGAAAAGGAGAGGCGTTCGAGTGGTCAAAGGCTTGCGAGCAAAGTTTTTAGGAGCTGAAGAGAAGACTGACCACGTCACCTGTGTTAGTGCTACCAGATCTTTTAGGATAATTTGATGTATATTGTGATGCAGCTTATCAAGGCTTGGGATGTGTGCCCATGCAAGAAAGAAGAGTGGTGGCATATGCCTCTAGGCAGTTAAGAGTACATGAACGAAATTACCCAATGCATGATCTGGAATTGGCTGCGATAGTGTTTGCATTGAAGATATGGAGACACTATCTATATGGTGCTAAATTCAGTGTATTTAGCGACCATAAGAGCTTGAAGTATCTGTTCGACCAGAGAGAGTTGAACATGAGGCAACGAAGGTGGATGGAATTCATAAAGGATTATGAATTCGACCTGCAATACCATCCAGGTAATGCGAATGCAGTAGCGGATTCACTTAGGTGGAAGTCCCTACACGTATCTGCGATGATGGTAAAGGAGCTAAAATTTTTATAGGTGTTTGGAGATCTGATTCTGGAAACGGAAATCGTCGAGGATAGGCTGAATCTTGGGTTAGTTAGAGTAACTAGCGATTTCCTGAGTTTGTTATGGAAGAAACAAGTTGAGGACAAGTACCTCGAGAGTGTAAACGAATTAATAGGAGAAGGTAAGACTTCGAATTCAGAAAAGGTACTGATGGTTTGCATAGGTTCGGTGATCGGATTTGTGTGCTAGTGGATAGTGAAGTTAAGAATATGATCTTGGAGGAAGCACACAAAAGAAAGCTAAGCTTTCATCCGGGGGCTACCAAGATGTATCAGGACCTGAAGAAGCTGTTCTGGTGGCCGGGGATGAAGAAAGAGGTAGCGACATATGTCCTAACCTGCTTGGTGTGTTAGAAAGCGAAGATTGAACACCAGAAGCCAATAGGGTTGTTGCAATCGCTAGATGTCCCAGAATGGAAGTGTGATAGCATTGCCATGGACTTTGTTTCTGGGTTGTCGAGAACTCAGAAAAGGTGCGACGCAGTCTGGGTAATCATTGACAGGTTGACGAAGTGTGCTCACTTCTTACCTATCAAACAAAGTTACTCTTTGAAGCGAATGAATCAGATCTACATCAAGGAGGTTGTGAGGCTGTATGGGGTAACTTCAAGTATAGTTTTGGATCGTGATCCAAGGTTTACCTCAAGGTTTTGGAGGAGCTTACACAGTGCAATAGGAACCAGGTTAAGTATGAGTTCTGCTTATCATCCTCAAACAGATGATCAGTCTGAACGAACAATTCAATCTTTGGAGGATCTCTTAATAGCGTATGTGTTGGAGAACACAAGAAGTTAGGACGAGTTCCTTCCATTGATCGAGTTTACTTATAACAACAGTTTCCATTCAAGTATTGGCTTGGCGCTGTACGAGGCACTATATGGACGAAAGTGCAGGACCCCGTTGTGCTGGTTTGAGATTGGAGAAAGTCAACTGTTAGGTTCGGAGTTGGTACAAAAAACAACGGAACAAGTTCAAATGAGTCGGGAAAAGATGAAGATTGCAAGGGATAGCCAGAAAAGCTATGTCGACAAAAGGAGGAGACGCTTAGAATTTCAAGAGGGCGACCATGTCTTCATGAGAGTTACCCCAAGAGCTGGAGTGGGCAGGGCAATAAAATCCAGAATGCTAACACCTAAATTTATAGGACCATTTCAGATTCTTCGACGAATCAGTTCTGTAGCTTATCAGATAGCTTGATCACCAAATCTGTCAAACCTTCACCACGTCTTTCACGTCTCTCAACTTCGAAACTACCACTCTGATCTATCACAGGTCCTAGAGCCCGAATCAATCCAACTCAAAAGGAACCTTGAGTACGAGGCTTCACCTGTTCGGATCGTGGATAGAAGGATTAAGGAACTGCGCGGTAAGCACATTCCATTATTCCGAGTAGAGTGGAACCCAGTAACGGGAGATTCAACATGGGAGCGTGAAGCCAAGATGCGCCATGTTGGACTGGTTAAGAGCATAGCATTGGCTATAGCTTGTTTTGAGGAATGAAAAGCTTCTAAGCTAAACGTTATAATGGCCGATTTTACTAAAAAGTATTTAGTTTGTCAAGGAAATACCTTCAAAAAGTATTTGATGATCCGAAGACGAAAATATCTTTCATGAAAGTTAACATAGCTTTTAATTAGATTATATTTCTTTTACACTAACTTAGAGTATAGTTTTTACACTAAGTTAGTAAGGAAAAACTCTTTTCAAAATTTAGTTAAAGTGCTTTGCTTGAGGCAAGTGTCGCTAAGCGAAGTGAATCTTGCTAAGCGATACAGAGAAATTCCAAGCTAGGCATCACTACCTCAATTTCGCTAAGCGAATGTAATCTCGCTGAGCGAAATTCAGGCAAGTACCTTGTTTTGCCTTTTCCTTGTTTTCCTCAATTGAAAACGTTGTTTTGGTTTACAAAAGGAGTTTTTAACTCAAATTGTAAAGTTTAAGTGTGAAAACCTAAGTCAAGTAATTAACTTAGAGTTGAAGACAAGGATAATTAAGTGTGGTGTGTGGTGGAACAAGACCATGTACTATGCCATTGATGGCTTAGTTCATCAATGACATCATAAGACTTAAGTGAATCAACACTTATTTCATTAATTGAAAATATAGGAGTTAATATCTTAGAAAGTATCAACGACTTATCTCAGAGGATTCTCAATCCTTCTTCATAATACTTAGGACTTGAGATGTGATTCATAAGACATAAACACAAACATGAAACGTTTTAGGTTTCAAAACAGTAGTTCGATGACGGACCGGTGAATTCGGATCTAGGTCAATCGTTCGATTTTTTTAGTTTTGTGATGATCGGAATGAGAGAGATCCTGAGACTGTGCAGGTATGGGACTGTACAGAGGAAGGAATCCTGAGGCTGTGCAGGTATGGAACTGTATAGCTGAGGGAAGGCTTATAAGAATTGATTGGTACTACCTATACCGACAAGATTTATCTTCTTTTCGGGAGCCTAGAACATAAGAAATTCATAGTTAAGCGTGCTTGACTTGGAGTAATTATGGGATGGGTGACCTTCTGGGAAGTTTCCTAGAAAGCGTGTGAGTGAGGACAAAACACGCTGAAAAGACTTGTGTTGGTCTATAGGGACAGTCGGTAATTCTGAAAGCAGTCCGGATCATTCCAAAGGAATCACATGATATTTATCCGATGGATAAATGTTTTATAAAACAAAGACGCATATAGTTCCTAAGGAATAGAACCTTAGTGAACCTCAAGGTTTATTGGAGGGATAAACATTTGTTTATCACATCCGCTTCGTGTAAGCATTGGCATTTCATTGCATGAGCTTGTAAGGCCTTGAGCCTAGGAGTTGAGCTTACACCTAGATGCTGGTGCGAATCTTACGGTGACGATCTTAAATGGTCTTTAGAGGTATCAGGGTTGGAAGGGCTGACATGTGACCAACTGGTGATTCTTCTGTGTCGTGACGAATCCGTACAATACACTGATATCCTCTATTAGATGCCGTACTTTTCATGTTTGGTCGAGAGTGTTACCGTAAAGCCATATACATGCACGTTACGAATGTTGTAGCGTCTTGCTCATGGCTTGCAATAACCGGAACATGTCCTCCCATTCACTCTCTCCGATTGTTTGTAGCTCCATGGAGTAGGGGTTAGAGTTTTACCCTTGTGGCATATGGCATTGAGTCATGTACATCGCATTGCATTGCATGGATGGTGATGATTATGTTTACTTATTGTGCATTATTACTCCGCTTTCAAAGATGCCTTGTTGCTAATTGATTTATATGATATACTGCAATTTATGGCATACTTGTGGACATGCTGTTACCTGGTGCGTTGTCCTGTGTTACCTCTGTTATTTTAACTGTGTTGATGCCTTATTTGTATGTTGTTTTACTTGTGTGGCTATTATGATAAACTTGTGAAAGAGTATCTCACCCTTGCCTATACATGTTGGACACCCTGTTATGTTTTTTGAACACATGTACAAATATTTTCCAGGGGTTCTCTGGGTCACTGTGGCACCCTGCGTTTGAGTTACTTGGTGTCGACGACGAAGACAGTGGACATTTAGTGACGAAGCCCAGTGTCTTTTGGGCGATGCATGCTAGGTAGTATGCTTTATTGTTCTTAGAGTTTTATTAGACCAGCTCTTAAGATTTTGATATTTAAAGTCAAGTCCATTGACCGTGGCTCAGTATGATGTGTATTAAGAAACTGACTTGATGTATGCCTTAAGGCTAAGTGAATGAGTTTCATAAATGATGAGTTTGAATTTATTTCTTTGTTATTGTTAACGTTTAAGTTGGTATCAGAATTTCCGCAGTAAATCTAATAAGTATTTTCGAAAAGGTTTTAATTAACCGAATCACAAGAATTTTGGGTTAAGATATGTGACACCTCGAAGGGGTGTTACACAGAGAGAGCAAGACTATTACACAGAGAGAGCAAGACTATTGGTGGGCAGCGCCACAGTCATCAGCGGTATCTAGTAGGCGAAGCTACGTCTACAAAGGTCAGAGGAAGAGTACCAAGCAGTACCTGAGGACCTACAGGAGGCATCGTATTGTTGTTTCTAGTTCCTCGACCGAGTATGAGCCTACGCGGGTTTATAGGCGTACTCACGGAGAGGGACGGGCTAGTTTAGGGCATCTTCATCATTGATGGTGAGTGCCTACCAGTGCGTCTCTAGGGCTGAGTGGCGAGGATTTGATCTATTTTGAGCGAGGGTTTGGGAGTGCTGGCGAGTTTTGAGAGCCCTTTCTTCTTTCGTCTGTCGATGTACTTTTTGTTTCTTTTCATTTTGTTTTATACAGTTTGTATATTTATGTCCAGTGCCCTACTGATGTGGCTACTTTATGCATGTCTTCGTATATATATATATATATGTCGTCGTTGTTTGTGCTTTACTCTGATGATCTTCTAAGCTAGCCGTAATTGTTTATTTGTTTGTCGTTTTGTCTTCCACAACGCTGTTTGAATACCATGTTATTGCTTTAATACGGTTAGGCATAGTCAATAATATACGTGTGGGACTAATGGGATTATCCTTCTAAGAAAAGAGGGTCGTGTCATAAACCTCTTAAGCTAGGAGCTATGGATTTGTAATCAACAGTTATGGGTGACTTATGTTAATATAAGCTTTGCATTTTCTTCTATTCTGCACCTCATTCCATTTTTGGTTGAGTCTGATCATCTCAACTAGAATACTAATTAGTTAAGCTTGGAAAAGTTGAACAAGTGGACTTGTTTAGAAGATAAGGTTTAATTCAGTTGATTAGAAAATTAATTGAAGTTGATTGAGCTAGGAATAGCCTTTCATGGCCTTAAGTAGCTGGACATACTAAACCAAGAGCTGAGTGGACTTAATTTGAGCTTAGGAATAAAGAACATTTAATGAAACTCAGTGATTCACTGCTGGAAATAAAAAATTCTTTCCTGGACTAAATGTTGTAGAATTATGAAGCATAAGCTGCCCTGTAGTAGAGATTATAAAGGATTAGCCTCCCTAGCTGCTTTTATAAATTGTTAACACCCTTTATTTGCCATTTCTTTTACAATTTTAACTTTACTACAAGCAGTTTTAGTTTCTTGTAAAACACTTGGTTACCTCTAATTTTTGGTTACTTGGTTTCTCAATATTTGTCAAATAGAAGTTTGAGCTAATAACTTGTGTTTTTAACTCATTCAAATCCTCGTGGGAATGATCTCTACTCATTCTTTATTACTTGTTAAACTTGTGTACACTTGCACAAAATTCACGCCCTCCAAAAATATTGCAACAGTACACAAGTCTGAAAGACATACATCGATGTACTCATGAACAAACAAAGAATTCAATCGATGTACGCAACATATCAATCGATGCACATATGTTCAGAAACTGAAAAACTTGATTGATACATCTATGTACTAATCGATTGACCTGTTACAACATTTCATAAATTCTATTCTGTTATGATTTTAACTAATTAGTTATGCATGTCCAACAGATCTATTTTGTAATTCAAATATTAAGGACATGGTCATACACTTTTGAGTAACAGAATTCACATTTTCGAAATTGATCACTAAAAATTCCAAAAAAACTTTGTACTGAGAAAAGTGAGAAACACCTATAGTGCTTCAAGTTGTAGAGGCTGATTTCATAGAATCTGTATTCGATTTCTATTTTCTTATATCTGGAAAAAGAGATATTGTCTCTTGTGGGCTGTGCAAGAGTAGAAGGGACTCTTGTGTTGAGAAAGATTGCTGAAAAGTTGTTACAAGGGTAGAAGGAACCTAGAAGTGAAGCTTTCTAAAGAATCTTGTAAAACGTTTGATTTGATAGTGGACAAATCTCATAATGGCGTGAGGACTGGATATAGGTTACTAGTGGAGGTAGCTAAACCAGGATAAAATCAGTTTGTGTGTTTTTATTTCCTTTGTCTTCTTAATACTTGCTATTCGATATTGTTCTTGTTAGATGCATGCTAGGGAAAATTTTTTGATTCGATTTGGTAAAATCATTGTGCTGAAAACATGCTTTTGATTCTATGAAGATTTGCAAAAACAACTTTGTTTTGTTGGTTGACAAAATATTTTGAAAAGGAAATTTTTTCAATTTTTGCAAAAGGTCACAAAAAGTTTACACACTTAATTCAACCCGCCTTCTTGAGTGAGAAGCCACAACCGACAAGTGGTATCAAACCTAAAACTCTTGTATCAAGCTTAATCGCTTCAAGATAATGGCTTCAAATGATATCTTGGGTGATGGGGCTTCCTTGACAAGACCCCTTGCCTTTAATCGCAATGCCTACATGTATTGGAAAGAAAGAATGTTAATCTTTCTTGGGGCTTTTGGTTTTGATGTTTTAGATGATGTAGAAAATGGACCTTATGTCCCTTATACTCTTGATGAGAATGGTAGCAGAAAGGTAAAACCAAAAGAACTATGGAATGACGATGACAAGAGGAGAGTTGGTTATAATTCAAAGGCTAAAATTATAATAACTGCTGCTTTGAGTTATGATGAGTTTTTCAGGGTTTCAAATTGCAAAATTGCCAAGCAAATGTGGGATACTCTACAAGTCACTCATGAAAGTACAAGTGAAGTTAAGAGAGCAAGGATGAACACTCTTGAACATGAGTATGATCTCTTTCACGCGAAGAGTGGTGAAGATGTTGATGAAATGCAGAAACGGTTTACACACATTGTGAATCAACTTGAACAACTTGGATTTACCATTCCAGATGAGAAGCAAATCAGCAAAGTCATGAAATGCATGAGTAGAAAATGGCAATCAAAAATCACTGCAACTGCTGAATCAAAAGACCTTTCAACAATGACTGTTTCTACACTTTTTAGAAAGCTAAAGGAACATGAAATGGAGTTACATCGATTATATGATCATGAAGAAAATAAGAAGAAGAAAAGAGGTTTATCTCTCAAAGCTCATGTCTCCAAAGAAAGTAGTGATAGTAAATAGGATGAAGAAGTTGAAGATGAAGATGAATCTAAGGAAGAAATGTGAATGCTTGTTAGAAAGTTCAAAATATTTATCAAAAGGATGAAATCCTTCAACAAAAGGCCATCAAATTTCATCTCCAAAAAGAACACATCTATAGGTGAAAATCCTCCGACAAATGTTAAGTGCTATGAATGTGGCAAACTTGGACATTACAAAAATGAGTGTCCTAAGTTTCAAAAGAAGGACAAACATGAAAATCATGATTCCAAGGATAAGAGGAATAGAAAGCCAAGAAGAGCATACATAGCATGGGAGGAAAATGATATGGAATTTGCTGAAGATTAAAAAGAAAAAGAGGCCAATCTTTTTCTCATGGCTGGCCATTAAAGTGATAATGAAGATGAGGTAAATGAAATCCCCCTTCTTATGATGAACTACAACATGCTTTTGATGAGTTGCATAGTGAATATCTTAAGATTGTCAAGCAATTAATATCCTCTAATAAAATCATTTCTGAACAATGTAGTGATTATGCATGTCTTCAAATTAAAACTAAAGAAGTAGAAGCTAAAACAGTAGGCTAATTGCGTCTAGTTCTTCATGTTCGAACTGCAATATTCTTGTAAAAGAAGTTGAAAATATGAAAACTACCTTATCTATGTTTATAATGGGTAGGCACAATTTAAATGCTATATTAGGACAACAAAAAGGAGTTTATGATAAAGCTGGACTATGTAACACCCTGCTTTTCACCTTTATGCTTGTATGTGTTATCCTTGTTGTTAGATGTTATATATTATTTATATGCCTGTGCTTGTTGGCTAGCACGCCCGTGCTCGAGGTCCGCACGCTAGTGCTTCGCGTGCGCACCAGAACGCGTTTTGGGCTCTTTGGTCAGCCCGTTTCGCTCTAATCTTTTTTATACTTCTTTTGCTCGACGTAAAAGACAAAACCATCATTATTATCTTTTGAAACAACCGGCATCGCTCTTTCTCTTTGGTTCCCATTGAATCTCTTGAGTGTTCTTCAAGATCCGATCCTTTTTTCGAGTGTTCTTCATTAGTAAGACATCCATTTGGTGTTTTCTCTTGCGATTCGAGATAAGCCGTTTGTTTACTGTTGATCTAAGGTAAGGTAACCAACCCTGTTTCATTCTTTTCTTTCAATTTCCTAAGATTGAATGTTGAATTGTTCTTTATGTCGAACCAGACTTCGGTTGTTGAGTGCCGACGTTATAAACGGCAACCTTGCGGATTAGTTCCCCTAAGATCTAATCAAGGTAATCTTGTAAACTCTTGTGTTAAGTCCCTTTCATTTCACTGCTTTGGGAATTAACTGTCCTTTTCTTTTTGATGTTCTTGACCAAAGCTCGCTGAACCTGCTGAACCCGTTCGAAGGAGTCAAGTGTGGACTTCGCTCAAGTTTGGCTCTTAGGCAGGAATCGTCACGCCAGGTATGGAGAGAAGGAATTAGTCTGAACATATGGGTTACGAGGATAGCGTAAAATGAGGGTTAACCCATGACTCTTTTTGTGTGCTATATGCCTTAATTGATGTATGAATCTTAATTGTTATATTACATGTATGATGATAATTATTCATATGTGGTTATATGATCTTGGCACGATTTATATGATTTTTTTTTATGATGATGTTTGTTGGTATGCCATGATTATATGAGTTCATATGGTGAACTGTTGTTGTTGAACTATGTTAATAAAAAACATAGGGATGTTAGCGTTGAACCTAAAACTAGGCTTGATTAATTGATGTTCATAAACCATAAAGATATTCATGAGGGGTGAGATTTAATCCCAATGGATTAGTCAAAGAACCTTAGGATTGATTTGAGTGTTTTGAACCTTGAAAACTCTAAGTTTCTAGAACTTAGAATGCTGCAATGACTCTAAGGTGAGCATGCTCGTGCTCAGTCCTCAGTAAAATGTGCACAACCGTGTTGAAATCTAGCACGCCTGTGTTAGTGCATTAGCGAACCAGCAAGCCCGTGCTCTAGGTCAACACGCCTTGCTTCGCAAATGGCATTTCAGTACGCCAGTGCTTTTAGTGTGCACGCCCATACTCACAGTAAGCACGCCCATGCTTAGACCGTGCACGATCGTGCAACTGAGCATAGTTGAGAATACTTCTCGGATTCAGATAAAGAGAATTTAATTAATCTTTTTGGGATAAATACATGATAAATAGGATTATAAAACGTGACCTTGAGGATAGTTAATAAACTAGGATAATGATAAGGTAAAACTTAATTATGAAGATTCTTAATGATAAAACGTTGTTGTTTGTTAAGACGGTAACAATGAGTTATCACATGTTGATGTGAGTTATGATCACTTTGATGCTTATTGGTCAAAGTTGATAGCCATTGTCAATGGTGTTGATGGAGGTGGTTGCCATGCTGATTGTGTGTTAGCATTGCATGCATTCATGTCATGAAGATGTTAGTCGGGGGAAGCTACGATGATTGAGGAGTTCATCCAAGTGTATGGCGAACTGGCCATCCGCGGTGATTCATCCGAGAATTAGGTGGATCGAGTGCATCTGTGTGGTGATCAATCTGAGAGTATGGTGGATCAGCTATTCAAGGGGTTCATCCGAGAGTTTGGTGAACTATCGGCGTTGATGCTTATTGGCCAATGTGGACATGTAACTCCAAAATCGTCTTCTTGAGTTAGTTATTGGATCCACATTGCATATGGAGTAGAGGAGTAGTACTGCATTGCATAGCATGTTTATTAATATGATATGATGAAATATAATATGATGTGATCTATTATATTATGATGTATTGTGTGTTGTGTGATCATCTTGCTAATTATTCTATTACCGCATATGTTTATACGTACAGTTTCTTACTCCTTATTACAACACCCTTTCCCGAGTGTCACATTCCCGAACGTTTATAAGGTCGAAAATATTTATTAATGCAGAATATACGGTTTTTTTTTTCTTTTCACAATAGTGTAATGGGATTAGTAAGGATAAATAATACTAATAAATGAACTTAGGTTCACCATGCATTTCTAGAACATACTGTATTATAAATACAGAAAACAAAAAACAGAAATAGAAATAATATTGTATACAGACATAGGTCTAATGTATAACTGACATAAGAATAAAATAAGTACTAGGAGTCGTAGCTCCCAAAAGGTACTACAGAATACCGACGCAGTCTGTCCCAGACAAAATAAAACAGCAAAAGGAGTCCACCTCCGGACTCAAAGGAACTGCTGAACCGAACCGTCGTCGCGTCCATCTGTTCAAGCAGCCACAGGAAGTACCAGCAGAAAATATAAAGATATAGGTGAGATTCTCGTTCATCAACACAGCAAAACAACAATGGTAAAAACGGGACGACTTACCAGGTAACAGCGTACCCAACATGCTTACTAGAATTCTCAATATAATTCATGTTAAACAATTAACAGCGTAATATCATGATATACAGTCAACAACATAATATAAGGAATTCTCAAAACAGAACAACGATGTATAACAGTAAATGTAATCATCAATAGCCATGCATTGTAGTGTAATGTACATGACTCAATGCCAATGCCGTTGGGTACTACTCTGACCCCTACTCCATGGAGCTAACAAAACATTCGGAGAGAGTGAATGGGAGGACATGTTCCGTACGCGCCAGCCTTGGGCAAGATGCTACAACATTCGTAACGTGCATGTATCTGGGTTTTACGGAAACACTCTCGACCAAACATGAAAAGTACGACATCTAGTAGAGGATATCAGTGTATTGCTCAGATTAGCCACGACACAGAAGAGCTACCAACTGGTCACATGTCAGCCCTTCCAACCCTGATACCACCATTGAAGATCGTTATCATAAGATTCACACCCGCATCAAGGTGTAAGCTCAACTCCTAGGCTCAAGGCCTTACAACTATGCAAATGAAATGCCAAGGCTTACACAAAACAGATGCAATAAGGCAATATCTACCCCCCGGGTAAACCTCGAGGTACACTAAGGTTCTTTTCCCTAGGAACTATACGCATCTTTGAAAAACAACCTTTATCCACCGGAAAAATGTCGTGATCCCTCCAGGATCGAGTCATCACAAGACTGAAACAATTGAACGACTAATCGGGATCCGAATCACCGGTCCGTCATCGAACTACTGTTTCAAAACCCAAAACGTTTCATGTTTGTGTTTATGTCTTATGAATTATGTCTCAAGTCCTAAACATTATGAATAAGGAATGAGAATCCTCTTAGATAAGTCTTTAATCCTTTCTGAGATATTAATCCTTGATTTTCAATTAGGGAAATAAGTGTTGATTCACTTAAGTCTTATGAAGTCATTGATGTACTAAGTCATCAATGGTATAATATATGATCTTGTTCATACTTAATTAACCCTTGTCTTCAACTCTAATTTAATTACGTAACTTAGGTTTTTCACGCTTAAAACTTTTTGATTGAGTTAGAAAACTCCTTTTGTTATCCAAACAACATTTACAATTGAAAACTCATTTGATTTGGAACAATGTTTGAACCACTTACTCTATTTCTAGAATTTTCTGAAACTTGAAATTCGCTTAGCGGGGTTCCATTAACTTAGCGAAATTGAGGCAGTGATACCTCTTTTGAAACTCCTCTGTATCGCTTGGCGAAACATAATTCGCTTACCGAAATTCGTTGTATTCGCTTAGCAAAATTGGAGGTGGTTACACCTCTTTTGAAACTCCTCTGTATCACTCGGCGAAACAAAATTCGCTTAGCGAAATATCATTGTATTCGCTTAGCGAAGATTAATTCGCTTAGTGAAATGGAGGCAGTCATACCTCTTTTGGAATTTCTCTGTTTTTGCCTAGCGAAATTAAATTTGCTTAGCGAAATTTGCCTTAAAACAAGACATTAACCTTGTTAAATAAAAAGCCTTATGGAACTATATTGATTCTCATGAAAACATTCATTAATTCACTTTTAAATCACTTGATTAACTAGATGAACTAATGATAAGATAAAAGGCATTTTCACTTTGGTGAAAACACTTAAAGATTGAAACTTTGTTTGATCTTTGGATCAAAGTCACTTAGGGTTTTTCTTTGAAACATAAGTTATTAAAACATTTTTTTCTTACTTCAAAACTTTAGTAGATCAAGACAACACATGTTCTTATGTTTCTTCTCACTAAGGCCACAAGCCTACTCCAATAAAAAGTGGAGACTTTGCTTCCTCAACTAAGCAAATTATACCTCAAAAACTCACATAATTATGACAAACAATAATCACACATCGTTGCATCATAATTAAGCATAAAAATCCATACTTGATCCAGTGATCAAAGTAGGTTTTTCAACATACATGAATTCAAATTTTCATCCGATCAACATCATCAAAACACATGCTAAGGCATACAAAGCATAAACTACAAATATTACATCTTTGTGAAAAGAAAAAGAAAAGAGAAAACCGTATTTTCCGCATTAATATTTATTTTCGGCCTTATAAACGTTCGAGAATGTGACACTCGGGAAAGGGTGTTGCACTTATCGTTGTTTTTTCTTTGCATGTACCTTGGTTTATGCAGAGGATGGTGAGCAGCCTGTTGAGGAGTGATCCCGAAGAGATCGCTTGCTCATAGTATAGGATTTATGTTTAGTTGTTTTTCGATGTATTATCGGTAGTGGTTACCAGCTCTTATATGTGACACCAGGATATGGGTTTTGTTTTATTTATGTTTTTTCCGCAATTGTTACATTATGGTTTTATACATTTTGGATCATATGGTACTTCCTACCTTTTTGGTTTTAATTTATTGATTTTTTCTATGATTTACTCTATATTTATCGTATGCGGGGAAGTGGGTGTCCCATTTAGTGGTATAAGAACCGGTCTATCCTTCACGCAGGGGTATATGTCTGTTATGTTGTCTTCTTTGTACTCTTATATGATTATCTATGCTCAGTGTAGATGATGATAAAGGATTGTAGGTATCTAGTTCTCGTTTTGGCTTGATTTAATCTGAAGACCTGATTCAAGGTATGTGCCTTATTGACGGAACTCCTTTAGTTGTGTTATTTGATTCATCTGCGACCCATTCCTTTATATCGCATGATTGTGTCAAAAACCTTAAATTGTCTGTGACCCTTCTTGATTGTGATTTGATTGTTTCCACACCAACAAATAAACTTGTTCTTAATTCACATGTGTGCAAAACTTGTCCTATTACCATTGATGATAGGAACTTTGTAGTTGACCTCACATGTTCACCTCTCAAACAGCTTGATGTCATTCTTGGTATGGATTAGTTGTCTTCCAACCATGTTCTTTTGAACAACTTTGACAAAACCATTGTTTTTGGAACTCCTGTTAAGTGTAAGGATCGAGGTTTCTTTCTGCCAACCAACTTAAGGCTTCTATGATAGGAGAGGCCCAAGTCTACATGATGTTATCTTCCCTGGAAGTAGAGAGCAGATCTAGTGTTGAGAATGTGCCTATAGTGAGAGAGTTTCCTGAAGTGTTTCCTGAGGATGTTTATAGTTTACCACCTAAGACAGATGTTGAGTTTAGCATAGAGTTAGTGTCTGGGACTGGACCTATATCCATAGATATCACCTTATAGGATGTCTCCTCTAGAGCTAGCAGAGTTTAAGAAGTAGCTAGAAGAGTTGATCCAGAAACAGTTTGTTAGGCCTAGTGTATCCCCGTGGGGAGCACCAGTGTTGTTTGTGAAGAAGAAAGATGGTAGTATGAGGTTGTGTGTTGATTATCGACAGCTTAACAAGGTGACCATTAAGAATAGGTACCCTCTCCCTAAGATTGATGACCTTATGGACCAGTTGATAGGTGCTTGCATATTTTCTAAAGATAGATTTAAGGTCAGGGTATCATCAGATTCGAGTCAAGTTTGAGGACAATCTAAAGACTGCATTTCGAATGCGTTATGGTCATTACGAGTACTTGGTTTTTCCTATTTGGTGTGACTAATGCTCCTTCTGTGTTCATGGACTACATTAACAAGATCTTTCACCCTTACTTGGATAAGTTTGTGGTGGTCCTCATACATGACATCTTGGTGTACTCTAAGACTAGAGAAGAGCATGAGGAACATTTAAGGATTGTGTTGCAGACCCTTAAGGAAAAATAGTTGTATGCTAAGTTGTCTAAGTGGGAGTTTTGGTTAGAGGAGGTAAGTTTCTTAGGACACATCATCTCTAAAGGAGGGATAGTCATAGACCCAGCTAAGGTAGAGACCGTGCTCCATTGGGAAACACCTAAGTCAGTGATCAAGATTAGGTGTTTCTTGGGTTTAGCAAGGTACTATAGGAGGTTTATAGACGGGTTCTTTAAGATATCTTTGGCTTTAAACTGCCTTTCTAAGAAAGGTCAGATCTTTGTGTGGGACTCTAAGTGTGAGGAAAGTTTTCAGACGTTGAAGGATAAGTTGACATTTGCACTTGTGTTAGTTTTACCTAACCCTAGTGAACCTTTTATAGTGTACTGTGATGCTTCGAAGCAAGGTTTAGGTGGTGAGTTGATATAGAATGGTTAGGTAGTAGCTTAGGCTTCTAGGCAGTTGAAGATCCATGAGAAGAACTACCCCACCCATGACTTGGAGTTAGGAGCCGTAGTGTTTTCCTTAAAGATCTGGAGGCATTATCTTTATGGAGCTAGATTTGAGGTTTTTAGTGATCATAAGAGTTTGAAATATCTATTTGATCAGAAGGAGCTGAAGATGAGGCAGCGTAGGTGAATGGATTTTCTTAAGGATTATGAATTTCAACTAAATTACCACCCAGGAAAAGCCAACATAGTGGCTGATGTTTTGAGTAGGAAGATCTTACATGTTTTAGCCTTGATGTTTAGAGAGATGGACTTGATTGAGGAGTTTAGAGACTCGAGCTTAGCTTGGGAAGCTACCCCTAGGAGTATTAGGTTTGGAACATTGAAGATCACTAATAGTTTGATGAATCAAATTAGAGAAGGTCAGAAGATAGATTCATACCTTTTAGACCAGAGGGAGCTGCTTTCTCAGGGTAGAAACCTTAGTTTTAAGGAAAGAGTTGATGGAGTTTTGAGGTTCCAGGACAGAGTTCGTATACCTGATGTTCCAGAGTTTAGGAAGTTGATCCTTGATTAAGGCCATAGAAGTGGTTTAAGTGTTCACTTTGGAGCAACAAAGATGTACCAGGATCTGAAGCGTATGTTTTAGTGGCCCAGGATGAAGAAAGATGTGGCCGAGTTTGTTTATGCTTGCTTATTATGTCAAAAGGCCAAGATAGAACACCAGAAACCTTCGGGTAAGATGCAGACCTTAATTATCCCTGAGTGGAAGTGGGATAGTATCTCTATGGATTTCGTGTCTGGACTCCCTAAGCTCCAGGTGGTTGTGATGCCATATGGGTTGTTGTGGACAAGTTGACTAAATCCACCCATTTAATCCCTATGAACATGGAATATCCACTAGAGAATTTGACCGGGTTGTATATGAGAGAGATAGTTAGATTGCATGGTGTACCCTCTAACATAGTGTCAGATAGAGGTCCTAGATTTACCTCTAGGTTTTGGAATAGTTTGCATGAGGCTTTAGGGACCAAGCTTAGACCGAGTTTAGCTTATCACCCGCAAATCGACGGTCAGTCTGAGAGAACCATCCAATCCTTAGAGGATCAGTTGAGAGCTTGTGTGTTAGAGTAGTCGGGTATTTGGGATAAGTTCTTACCCCTTATATAGTTCACCTATAATAATAGTTTCCATTCCAGTATTGGGATGGCACTCTACAAAGCTTTGTATGGGAGGAGATGTAGGACACCCTTGTGTTGGAATGAGCCTGGCGAGAATGTTGTGTTAGGACCTGAGATAGTGAAAAAGTCTACAGAAAATGTGAGGATGATACAAGATAAGATGAGAGTGGCACAAAGTAGGCAAAAGAGTTACCATGATAAGAGAAGAAAACCTCTCGAATTCCAGGAATGTGATCACGTGTTCTTGCGATCACGTGTTCTTGCGAGTTACTCCAACGACTGGGGTTTGTAGAGTAATGAAAGCCCGGAAACTTAATCCTAGATTTATTGGACCTTACCAAATACTAAATAGCGTCGGTGAAGTTGCCTACCAAATAACCTTACCACTTTTCTTGTCTAACCTTCACAATGTGTTCCATGTGTCTCAACTTCAAAAGTATATTCATGACCCTAGCCATGTGATAACACCCGATACGATTCCGTTAAAGGAGAACTTGACTTTTGAGGTACTGCCACTACGGGTTGAGGATCGAAGGACGACGCAACTGAAAGGGAAGGAAATTCCCTTGGTCAAAGTTGTTAAGAATGGAGCTACAGAAGAAAGTGCTATATGGAAGTTGGAGAACAAGATGAGGAGTCTTACCCGCAGTTGTTTGCTCAAGGTGAGTAGAAATTTCGAGGATGAAATTTTTACAAGGGGGTGGAATTGTAACACCCTGCTTTTCACCTTTATGCTTGTATGTGTTATCCTTGTTGTTATATGTTATATATGATTGATATGCTTGTGTTAGGTGTTTAGGGACGTATTTTGGGGTTGTTAACCTTAGAAACGAGCCAAATCAGTGAATCGGATAGGGCAGGACGTCCCTGCTCCTCTCCAGCATGCCCGTGCTTGTTGGCCAGCACGCCTGTGCTCAAGGTCAGCATGCCCGTACTTCGCGCTCGCACCAAAATGCGTTTTGGGCTCTTTGGTAAGCCCGTTTCTCTCTAATCCTTTTTATACCTCTTTTGCTCGACCTAAAGCACAAAACCATCATTCCTAACTTTTGAAACAGCCATCATCGCTCTTTCTTTTGGGTTCCCATTGAATCTCTTGAGTGTTCTTTAACCTCCAATCCTTGTTTCGAGTGTTGTTCATCAAGAACACATCCCTTTAGTGTTTTCTCTTGCGATTGGAGATAAGTCGTTTGTTTAGTGTTGATCTAAGGTAAGGTAACCAACCATGTTTCATTCTTTTCTTTCAATTTCCTAAGATTGAGTGTCAAATCGTTCTTTATGTCGAATCAGACTTCGGTTGTTGAGTGCCAACGTTGTAAACGGCAACCTTGCGGATTAGTTCCCATAAGATCAAATCAAGGAAATCTTGTAAACTCATGTGTTAATTCTCTTTCATTTCTCATCTTTGGGAATTAACTGTCCTTTTCCTTTTGATGTGACACCCACTACCCCGCATACAATAAATATAAAATAAATCATATAAAAAGTTAATAAACTAAAACCAAAGAGGTAGCACGTACTACCTAATCCAAACATTTAAAAACCATAAGTAACAACTGCATAAAAAAAAAAAAAAAAAACCTATATCCCGATGTCACATATAAGAGCTGGTAACCATTACCGATAATACATTGGAAATAAACTAAACATAAATCCTATACTATGAGCAAGCGATCTCCTCGGGATCACTCCTCAACAGGCTGCTCACCATCCTCTACATAAACCAAGTTACATGCAAAGAAACAACAAGGATAGGGAGTAATAAACTGTACGTATAAACATAAATGGTAATAGAGTAGTTTAGCAAGATGATCACATAGCATATAATACATCATATTATAACAGGTCGCATCATATTATATTTCATCATATCATAACAATAAACATGCTATGTAATGCAGTACTACTTTTCTAGTCCATATGCAATGTGGATCCAATAACTAACTCAAGAAGACGATTTTGGAGTTACATATCCACATTAGCCAATAAGCACCAACGCCGACAGTTCACCAAACTCTAGGATGAATCGCTAGGATAGCCGATCCACCTCACTCTCGGATAAATCACCACAAATGCGCTTGAATCACCTAACTCTCAGATGAATCACCGCGGACGGCCAGTTCGCCAAACTCTCGGACAAACTCCCCAGTCATCGTAACTTACCCCACTAACAACTCCATGTCATGAATGCATGCAATGCTAACACACAATTAACATGGCAACCACCTCCATCAACACCATTAACAATGACTATCAACTTTGACCAATAAGCATCAAAGTGATCAAAACTAACATCAACGTATGATAACTCATCGTTACCATCTTAGCCAACATCAATGTTTTATCATTAAGAACTTTTATTATTAAAGCTTGCCTTGTCATCATCCTAGTGTCTTAACTATCTTCAAGGTCACGTTTTATAACCCTATTTATCATATTTTCATCCAAAAAGGTAATTTAATATCTTTTTATTTGAATTTGAGAAGTATTCTCAAATCTGCTCAGTTGCACAGTCGTCCACTTTCTGAGCACGGGCGTGCACATTGTGAACATGGGCATGTTCACTATAAATACGGGCATACTGAAACGCCGTTTGTGAAGCACAAGCGTACTACCCTAGAGCACAGGCGTGCTCGTTTGCTACTACACTAGTACGGGCGTACCGAATTACACCACGACCATGCACGTTTTACTGAGTGTTGAGTATGGGCGTGCTCACCTCGAGCATGGGCGTGTTCAATGTTGGTGTAAGTCCTAGAGGCCATTAGTTTTCATTGAGATTTACATTTGTATCATGACTTTGATTTACATATATTTATATATACGAGGCATTTCAATTTATAGAGTGATTTGTTTAAATGTAGTAAAGTCCTTAGAATAGTTATTTCAATTCAATAGAACATCAAGTGCATGACTTGATCTTGAGACCCTATTGAACATTAAATACTATTCTTAAAGTATCCATATTCAAGTATTATTGTTAATTAGGACGACAATAATACATCAAGACTATTATGTGAGTAGATTGATGACAACATCTCACGGGGCATGGATATAAGATATCAATTCTTCACATAGGTATAAATATTAGAGTAATATTTATACTAGATTGAACCACTATGAGAACGCTGCATAATATTTATGTAAGTGTCATGAGTGCTTCTCATGGTAATGGTAACCATAGTGAAGTAGTTCTTCGACTTGAAGTCACTACGATTCCTACATGAGAAGTTGTAGGCTTTAATGCTATCAAACGTTATCTGTAACAGAATGATCATAAAGATATTTGTTAGGACTACAGTGAATCATGTTGAGGGATGTGAGTGATGTAGACAGGATTCGTCCCTCCTACATAACAGGAGTAATGTCATGGGCCTCTCGATAGAGTGAGACATTAAAATGCATGCCATGCTATAATGGGCCAGTATGAGATATTGGGCCCTATTGTGATTACACGTCTATTCGGGAATTGAGAAATAAATAATTGAACTTAAAAAGGATGACATCTTTATGCCTTGTGTTCAATTAAGACATGGACGTAAGGATATTTACTACACGGTAATTTTGGTTACAATAAGATATATATCGTATCACCGATATTCTCACTAATTAGGTAACAATGATGTATTGCTAGATGCCGCTCATTGTTTATAATATTAAATGTGATTTAATATTATCGCCAATTTATTGAGAACCTATAGTAGAAAAAGGCTACTATCCGTGAAAAACGCAGATCGGGCTCTGTTTGAGCTTTCGCCCGAAACTTAACCATGGCTTCCTATGGATGTGTAAAACATTCCTATCTTCTCAGAATATTTATTTCACTCTCTAGATCCTCCAATAAAATACAAACGCTAAAATACTAAAGAAATATAAAATGCGAAAATCGGGGCGTTACATTCCTACCCCTCTTAAAAGAATTTCATCCTCGAAATTCGTGACTTAAAACTAAACCTACTCGGTCGCTGAAGATTAAGGAAAGAAATTTTCAACAAGGGGAATTTTTCTTGGTCTTGGTCTCGGTCTCACAAGAAAGTATACAGAAGAATTTTACCAATCTGGAATGAATACAAGAATATCCAGTATGTAAAAAGATTCTTCAGTAGGTTCGTGAGTGTAAAAATGCATAGTTAATACATATTTACATCCATGACTCTAATAAAGTTCCTTCTTTCATAAGAACCTTTCAATAAATTTGGGAATCAAAAGATAAACAGTCTGGCAAAAATCATACTGGATCACCTTTACCCAAAGTAAAAGTGATGAGACTAAGTTTCATCAAGAAACTTCTAGTATCAAGAAGTCGCTTATGTTATAACTCAAGAAATAGTCATAACGAATCTCTCAGTGAAATAATACGAAAATGTCCAGACCAATGGACACCATTTTACCAATTCACTCAATTGTCTAATACACTGAGGAATATGTAGGAGTGTGAACACAAACGTTCCCTTGAGATCAGGCAGCACTATCACGGGTGAAGTAGTCAACCTTCTCTTTAATCCTTGAAAACTTTCCTCGCAGGCTTCAGTCCTTTCAAACGCTTCATCCTTCCTTGTCAATTGGATAAGAAGTCCAACAATCTTAGAAAATTCTTCGATGAACCTACGATAATACCCAGCCAAACCCACAAAACTGCGTATCTCAGTCACTGTGGTTGGTTTCTCCCATTCAAGAACTGCTTCAACTTTCGACGAATCTACAACAATTCCTTCCTTTGAAATCACATGACCCAAAAACTGTACTTCGTCGAGCCCAAACTCACACTTGGACAACTTTGCGTACAGCTGTTTCTCTTTCAGAACCTGAAGAACCACACTAAGATATTCAGCGTGTACTTCCTGATTTCGCGAATAGATGAGTATGTCGTCTATGAAGACAACGACAAACTTATCCAGGTGTGGACAAAAGATCCTATTCATATCATCCATGAATATAGCGAAGTATTCGCCACCCTGAACGGCATTACAAGATATTCGTAGTGCCCGTAGCATGTTCGAAACGCTGTCTTTGGTACATCCTTTGCCTTCACATGAATTTGGTGATAACCCGATCGCAAATCAATCTGGGAGAAAACTGCCACTCCCCTCAACCGACCCATCAAGTCATCTATCCTCGGAAGAAGATACTTGTTCTTAATGGTGGCGTCGTTCAACTGACGATAATCCACACATAAGCGAGATGTTCGATCTTTCTTTTTCACCAACAGCATAGGTGCTCCCTACGGTGACACACTGGGTCTAACGAACTGTTTTCCCAATAAGTCCACCAACTGTTCCTTCAAGGTTTTCAACTCTACAGGTGCCATACGATACGGTTCCATAGACATTGGTCCTATTCCTGGCACAAGATCGATCGAAAAGTCGATGTCCCGAACTGGTAGTAAACCTGGTACATCTTCAGGAAAGACTTCCGGAAACTCATTCACGACATGAACATGCTCTAAGACTAGCTCGCTCTTGACCTCCAAAGAAGATAGTAACATGATTCCTTGAGCTCCTTCTCTCAAAGAAGCGTTTACTTGGTTGGCAGTCAAAAATCCAGAATTATCAGAATCAGGGAAAACTAAGGTTTTGTTTGCACCGTCTAACAGTATATGTTTACAAGATAACCAATCCATCCCTATGATCACATCCATTTGGAAAAGAGGCAAACAGATCAAATCATTCAAAAACGTTCTATCTTCTACAGAAATAGAACAGTTCAAACAAACTTTCGTAGTTATAACAGGCTTTATAGTAGAAATTACCAAATCAAAAGGTAAAGAAAACACAGATAATCTCAAAAGGTTCACGCAGTCATATGCGATAAAAGAATACGTTGCGCCTGAATCAAACAGCACAATTAAGGTTTACCTTCCATGACGCACTGACCATGAATCAAATCTTCATTTTGAGAAGTGTTAGCACCATCCCCAGTATGAACTCTACTTATTGCCTTAGGCTTTGCTGCTTGCACATCGTTGACAGAATGTCCAGCTTTTGATTGCACACAGTCGCGTGAAGTATGCCCCGGCTTCCCACACCTGAAGCATATTATCCTCTTGATCGAGCATTCTCTGGTGACATGATTGTTCTTGCCACACTTCATGCACCTCTTTGGGGCGTTTCCAGACAGACTAATACCCCTACTGCTTCCTCCTATAGAACGTTGTTGTTGACACCGCTGTTTTGAATATGGTTTCCATTGAGACCTATTATCACGATCATTGTTACCTTTGTGGAACCTAGTCGGTCCAGAGCGACGTTGCCTTCCTTCACGAGTCTTCATCAGATCTTCGATTAGTAAGCATTCATCTATCAACACTGAGAACTCTTTGACCTCGAGAAGGAGCACCGCTCCTCGAATCTCGTCCCTTAAACCCTATTCGAACTTTGCGCACTTCCACTCGTCATCAGGATGAAGATGGAAATACCTCGAAGAATTTAACAAGGACTCAAAACGATCAGCATATTCTTTGACAGACATTTCTCCTTGACGTAACTATAGGAACTCCATGTCTTTCAACTCGTCTTGCACCCATCGGAAAATACTCGTTCTGAAGAACTCTACGAGTGACAACTTACAAGAAAGCAAAAGCATCACTATCCTACCCAATATCATTCCTCTTAAGAAACAATAATGCAGAGAATAACAAACAATTGTTGTCTTCCTTACAGAAACACAACACAAGGAACAAACAACACAAAAGGATAGACCGAAGTCGCCATCCTTTCCAATATTGTTTTCTCTCAGAAACAATAGCCCAGAAAACAATCATAGAAAACACAACACAAACAAGACAGACCATAATCTACAAATCCGAAAAAGACTCGGCCAGCTCTGATACCAAATAATGCAATACCCTTTCCCGAATGTCACATTCCCGAACGTTTATAAGGCCGAAAATATTTATTAATGCGGAAAATACGGTTTTCTTCTTTTTTTTTTTTCTTTTCATAAAGATGCAATGGGACAAGTAAAGGTAAATAATACTAATAAATGAACTTAGGTTCATCATGCATTTCTAGGACATAATGTATTATAAATACAGAAGTAGGAAACATAAAAATGAAAATAGAAACAGAAATGATACTGTATACAAACATAGGTCTAAGGTGTAATTGACATAAGAAATAATAAGTACTAGGAGTCGTAGCTCCCAAAAGATACTACAGATACCGACACAGTCTGGGCAAGATGAAATAAAACAGCAAAAGGAGTCCACCTCCGAACTCAAAGGGGCCGCTGAACCGAACTGTCGTCCCGTCCATCTGTTCAAGTAGCAACAACAAGTGCCAGCATAAAATATCCAGGTATGGGTGAGATTCCAGTTCATCAACACAACAAAACAGCAGTAGTAAAAACGGGACGACTCACCAGGTAACAGTGTACCCAACATGCTTACTCGAATTCTCGATATAAATCATGTTAAACAATTAACAACATCATATCATGTTAAACAGTTAACAACATCATATCATGTTAAACAGTTAACAACATCATATCATGTTAAACAGTTAACAGCGTAACATAAGGCATTCTTAAAACAGAACAGTGATGTATAGCAGTAAATGAAATCATCAACAACCATTCAATGCAGTGCAATGTACATGGCTCAATGCCATATGCCACAAGGGTAAAATTCCGACCCTTACTCCATGGAGCTAACAAAAGTGTCGGAGAGAGTGAATAGGAGGACATGTTCCGGTTTCTGCCAGCCATGAGCAAGATGCTACAACATTCGTAACATGCACGTATCTGGATTTACGGTAACACTCTCGACCAAACATGAAAAGTGCGGCATCTAGTAGAGGATATCAGTGTATTGCACGGATTCGCCATGACACAGAAGAATCATCAACTGGTCACATGTCAGCCATTCCAACCCTGATACCTTCAAAAAGACCATTGAAGATCTCGTCACCGTAAGATTCGCACCCGCATCAAGGTGTAAGCTCAACTCCTAGGCTCAAGGCCTTACAACTATGAACATGAAATGCCAATGCTTACACAAAGCAAATGCGATAAAGCAATGTCTATCCATTGGATAAACCTCAAGGTTCACTAAGGTTCTATTTCTTAGGAACTACACGCGTCTTTGTTTTATAAAACATTTATCCATCGGATAAAACATTTATCCATCGGATAAAACATTTATCCTTCGGATAAATATCTCGTGATTCCTTTGGAATGATACAGACTGCTTTCATAATCGCCGACTGTCCCCACAAACCAACACAAGTCTTTTCAGCGTGTTTTGTCCTCACTCACACGCTTTCTAGGAAACTTCCCAAAAGGTCACCCATCCCATGATTACTCTAAGTCAAGCATGCTTAACTATGGAGTTCTTATGTTCTAGGCTCCCGAAAAGAAGATAAATCTTGTTGGTATAGGTAGTACCAATCAATTCTTATATGCCTTCCCTTAACTATACAGTCCCATACCTGCATAGCCTCAGGATTCCTTTCCACTGTACAGCCCCATACCTGCACAGCCTCAGGATTTCTCTCATTTCGGTTATCACAAGACTAAAACAATTGAACGATTACCCTGGATCCGAATCACAAGTCCGTCATCGAACTACTGTTTCAAAACCCAAAATGTTTCGTGTTTCTATTTACATCTTACGAATTATGTCTCAAGTCCTAAGCATTATGAATAAGGATTGAGAATCCTCTTAGATAAGTCTTTGAGCCTTTCTAAGATATTAATCCTTGATTTTCAATTAAGGAAATAAGTGTTGATTCACTTAAGTCTTATGAAATCATTGATGTACTAAGTCATCAATGGTATAGTACATGGTCTTGTTCCACCACATACCATACTTAAATTATTCCTTGTATGATGAGGTTCACCCCCCATACCTGTTGATGAGCAGATGTCTAGATCAAAGTCGGTTGATCGGTTTGTGAACCTCCTGATACTCGTCACCAACTACAAACAACACAACAATCAAACATTAAACAACAATCAAAACAAGTCTCAATAATTCTAACTAATGAGGGTTTCGGCCACCCTAGCAGAAAAGGGTTAGAAATTGATTTTGGCTTTCCATTTCATGGATTCAAAGACAATAGCAAAGCTAAGGATGAAATCAAGTGTTAGAAATCAAAAATTGATGAAAAACACTATTCATCATCTCTCCATAGGGTTCGGCCATTTAGGGATTTTTGGGCTATGATGAGAATTGAATCATAAGCTCTTGGGTTTAGGTAGAGAATGATAAAGTGAGTTCAAAGAAATTGGTTTCCCATCAAAAGGATTTTTCTACAAATTCCTATGGATTTTCAAAGTTTTGGATCTAAGAAATGATTTTCATGAAAATGGAGTTTGATCTTGAAATCGAGAGAGATTCAAGAAGCTAGGAGATCATAGAAGTGATGATCTTACCTAAGAATGAAGGAAGATTGATCAAGGAATCAAGTGTTTCTAACAAGGTTTCATGGATTTCTCATGAACAACAATGGTGTTTCTCAAAGTTGAAGGTGAAGTGTTCTTCAAGGGGGCTAGGCTGCATGAATGAGGGCTGGAGAAGGCTGTCCAGCCTCCTAAACAATTCACTTAAGGGCAAAAAGGTCATTTGATTCAATGGTAAAATGGTAAAAGTGCAAAAGACTAAGGTTAGGGGCATTTTGGTAATTTTGTGTCCATATTTTTCCGACCATCATGACGACTCTGACATACTCTCCCAATGGGATGATGTGGTATTAAACTTATCCATCATCGAGTCTCGTTGAATCCCTTTACGACTCCAAACGCCTCCTTGTTCGATTATACGACCGAATATAATATATTATTATTATTTTTCGGACGTCGGGACGAATTTTAACAAAGATGTAGAGAATAAAATCCCGAGACTTACTGTCTCGTTCACGAGTCCAAATTAGGTCTCGATAGTAGAAAAAGGCTACTATCCTTGAAAAACGCAGACCGAGCTCCGTTTGAGCTTTCGTTCGAAACTTAACCATGGCTTCCTATGGATGTGTAGAACATTCCTATCTTCTCATAATATTTTATTTCACTCTCTAGACCCTCCAATAAAATACAAACGCTAAAATACTGAAGAAATATAAAACACGAAAATCGGGGCGTTACAATATGTATGAGATGTTTGTTAGTATATAGTAGGTTAAACAATTTAACTTACGGTGAGATCAAATTTTATTAATAAATCCCTCAAAAGGAAATATTAAGTCACATTCAATATGCCTTCCAATGCATAACACTTGTCAAGACTAGTATCAATTGAGCATAGGTCTGCCAAAACAGAGTACCTTTGTCTATACTAGTAAGACGCGATGGGATAAACGTAATATCCAATTGTCAACCATTGGGTCTGACTTAACTAAGCCAACTTCAATAGGATTGAAAAGGGCATAAAGGCATTGGGTTGGGCATTAATCCATAAGAAGGATTAGAATAAGAGTTATTCATCCAACTGATCCAAGAATTACATGAGATGTAATTGGAAAGAGTTTCCTACCTAAATATCCAAGTTCTGGGCGATCTGCCAAAGCTGACTCAGAATGAAGTGAAATATGGATCTCGGTCCCACTAGAAAATCTTTCAACAGGATTTTTCGATTCGATAGTGAGGGTCATTGATTTGATTAAAATAGTGGGAGGTATATTTAATAAAAGACCTTATTAAACATGTTTATGCATGATACTTATATTCTGTATATTTTTGTTGTAGATAACCATGTCTGCAAACCACATGAGACGACCCCATACGTATGAAGCCATCCCATTGGCTACGGAACGTTCTCGACGCTCTGATACCACCAAAATGAGATGACCATCCCTCCTCAGAAGGATAATCCCATTAGTCCCAAAATCCTATTATTAACTATGCTTAACCGTATTATAGCGATAGCGTGGTATTCTAATAATGTAGCGGAAACACGCGCGTTTAAAACATACAACATATAACATACGGAAAGCATAGATCACATCATAGTAAACGCAGATAAAATAACTATACAGATACCATGCATAAACATAGCCCCATCAGTAGGGCACTATATATAAGTATACAAATTGTACAAAACAAAGCCAAAAGAAACAGAAGTACATCCAAAAGCTGAAGATAGAAACGCTCGCAGCTCACCAGCACTACCCGTCCCCACTCAAAATACATGAAAATCTCTCAGCTCACTACCTAGGACGCATTGGCAGGCTCTCGTCATCAGTGGTGAGGATGCCCTGAGCTACCTGGCCCACGCCATGAGTACGCCTATACCTCACCAAAGGCTCATACTCCGATGACGAGCTGGACACAACAATCCTACACCGACGGTAGGTCTTCAAATACTGCTCCGTCCTCCGGCGTTTGCCTCAGTAGACGTAGCCTCTCCTGCTGGTCGCCTTTGAAGATGCTGACTCGACCCAGGTGTAGTCCTGCTCATGACGCCTCGGCGACATCTGCATACGTGGGAAAGGTAGGAACTGCATGACTCTGAAGGGTCCCAAGATGTCCTCCCTATGCGATGCCCCTCCTCAAAACAGTATGATTACCGGCCTTGTGTAGACCATCAGAAAAGTAGAGGGGTCCGCGCGCCACCCTCGATCATCGTGATAGATGATCTCGATCAGGCCCAACACCGGCATCCTCGGTGCCGATATGAAGAAAGGGTGCGCCCTCAGATCCATCAGCTGGCTCCTCATTTTTATGCGAACCGATAACCAAACAGACATGCAAAGAGCAATAGGGAGATAAGAAATACAGCGCATAGCAATGTCAGAAATAACAGTAATAGTGCAGTAAACAAGTATCATATAGCAAGTAACAGGTACAGCAAGTACGACAGATACTGCACTCAAACATACGTCTCCCAAGACAACACATGCAACAAGCATCCATCTCCATGAGCCTCACACTCAGATCAATTCTCTAAACCGGGATACTAATCCCATGCAGCATGTCGCTCGAAAGCTCATGAAAACTGGTTTCACAGCGGAACGGTTCCACACTCGAACAGGTTCTGTGTCGGAACGGAGTAAGTTTGTCTAAGAAACCGAATCGCTCACCATGACCAATAATAGTGCATCCCCCTTCCATACCAGAACCAGCGTATGTCGGTCGCCTCAGAACATTAGCCTGGAACAATGGAAAGCTCTGGGATTAGTCGGGAAAACCAGACTGGATCCACCGTCACGATAGGATAGGAGCTACCTCATCCGTCACTTTAAACTATTCCTGAGACCGGCAACATCCCCAAGGTCACTCACTTGACAGCCCTATGTACCCGTGCTCAGATACAACAAACCTCGTATGACGCTGGCAACCTATACTACCTGTCATACAGCCTCACCACTTGGCAGCTGATGATATGCAACAAACATCTTCAACGGGCTTGATACCAGATCTCACGCCTAAACGCTCAATCAGGAACTACACAATGCCATCGCATCCACACGGCCACAGCCTCGATGCCACAGGTCCACAAGCCACAGCTCAAACATCACGGCCATAGCCTCAAGAACCCATCATAACAGCAACGACACCATCCACGGTATCAACCCGATAACAACACGGCACGCAGCCAAACTTAAGTCTACGACATTCCGCCACCATACGACAATTACCACAAACAGTATAACAACAATATTAACAACATCAATGGTAGCACATAGTAGCATATCACATATACCAAGTAGCATATAGGCACTTAGATAGATAGCAATGACGAAATTCCGCATCACAGCAATCATACAAAGCAGATCATCCTCAATCAACAATTCACTAACCTAGGGTTTCTAAACTGAACGGTGATAGACCAAAGTATGCTAACCCTAGGGTTTAGGTACTTTATCGGGGCTCAACCACTAGTAGGGTTAGGGCTTTCCTACACACAACATCAACACAACTACACTACTCTTGCCTTCCCGACGGCTGCATTACTCTTTCTCCCCACCTGAACAGTTGGCGCGAACTTCGAAACAATCACCGACGCTCCAACAACAAGCTTGCAGCGCCTCTAACAGCCACGGACAGCCCCGATACAGTCACCATTCCAGCTCCAACTCGCACGCTTACCAACACGAACTTTGCCTTAATCACGAGCACAACACATATGCAATAGTGTTAGCCCTAGGTCAAGCTCAAGGACCAAAGAAAGAGGTAAAGACGCGAAGAACGCGTATTAGGAATTCGAGTTTACCTTGGGCGAATCGAGAAACAAATCCTTCAAAGTTGTAGACAACTGCACCGCGATCACTACAATGCGGTCAGAATCGCCTCCTGGTACTTCAATCGCTTCGAAAGGAGAGTTTCTCACTCTAGGATTCCATAGCCCCTCTCTCTACTCTCTGTATCTCGAGGTCAATAAATGGAAAGTGAGCCAAATGAAAGAGAAAGGAAAGACTTCACTTGTGGCACCCTGTTAAGAACGCTAAAGCGTGGACCATCAGCACGCTTGAGCGTGCTCACGCTTGAGCGTGAGGTTCCCTCCACGCTTGAGCATGGAGCCTCGTCCACTTCGCCTATGCCCTGGCCTAACACGTGTAGCACACACATCTTAAAGCACACGAGCTGGCAAATGCACTCAACACGCTTAAGCGTGCAACATGCCAACGCTCAAGCATTGGCACGCTAAGGCGTGCTCCCTTCCCACACTTGAGCATGATGCTCAGCTGGGAAGAGCCTTCCAAGCACCTGACTTCCACAGTTTCTCGTTTAACCCCTTAGGCACTTCTAAACTTGTTCAAGTTTATTCCTAAGCTTCCAACTAGGGATTAAACTAGCATATAAAAATCCAATCATGCATCCAAAGCCCTAATCGAGATTAACTATCTCGATAAGAGTTACAAAAAATCGGGATGTTACATTACCCCCCCTTACAGAAAATTTTGTCCCCGAAATTTCCGTCGCATATCTGAAAACAGATAGAGGGGACTTTGGCGCATCTTAGCTTCGCGCTTCCATGTTGAATCTCCCGTTATCGGGTTCCACTATACTCTGACTAAGGGAATGTGCTCGCCGCGTAGTTCCTTAATCCTTCCACCCACAATCCGAACAGGTGAAGCCTCGTACTCAAGGTTCTCTTTCAGTTGGAATTATTCGGGCTCTAGCACATGTGATGGATCAGGGTGGTACTTTCTGAGTTGAGAGACGTGAAAGACATCGTGGAGATGTGACAGATTTGGTGGCAAAGCTATCTAATAGGCTATAAGGCCGATTCGTTGAAGAATCTGAAACGGTCCTATGAATCTAGGTGTTAGCTTTCTGGAATTGATCGCCCTGCCTACTCCAGCTCTTGGGGTAACTATCGTGAAGACATGGTCGCCCTCTTGAAATTCCAAGGGTCTCCTCTTCTTGTCGGCATAGCTTTTCTTCCTATCCCTTGCGATCTTCATCTTTTCTCGTATTTTATGAACTTGTCTCGTTGTTTGCTATACCAGCTCCGGACCTAAAAGTTGACTTTATCCAGTGTCAAACCAGCACAACGGAGTCCTGCATTTACGTCCATACAGTTCCTCGTACGGCGCCATGCCAATACTTGAATGGAAACTGTTGTTATAAGTAAACTCGATCAATGGAAGGAACTCGTCCCAACTTCCCGTGTTCTCAAACATGTACTCTCTTAAGAGATCCTCCAATGACTGAATTGTTTGTTCAGACTGACCATCCGTTTGAGGATGATAAGCAGAACTCATACTTTGCTTAGTTCCTATCGCACTGTGTAAGCTCCTCCAAAAACTTGAGGTAAACCTTAGATCACGATCCGAAACAATACTTGAAGGTACCCCGTGCAGCCTTATAACCTCCTTGATGTAAATCTGAGTCAATCGCTCCAGAGAGTAACTCTGGTTAATAGGTAAGAAGTGAGAACACTTTGTCAACCTGTCAATGATTACCCAGATCGCATCACACCTTTTCTGAGTTCTCGGAAACCCATAAAGAAAGTCCATGGCAATGCTATCCCACTTCCATTCTGGGATGTCCAGCGATTGCAACAACCCTGCTGGTTTCTGGTGTTCAATCTTCGCTTTCTGACACACCAAGCAGGTTAGGACATACCTCGCTACATCTTTTTTCATACCCATTCACCAGAACAGCTTCTTCAAGTCCTGGTACATCTTGGTAGCCCCCGGATGAAAATTTAGCTTGTTCTTGTGTGCTTCCTCCAAGATCATATTCTTAACTTCGCTATCCGCTGGCATACAAACCTGATCACCATACCTAAGCAGACCATCAGTACCTATTCTGAATTCTGAAGTCTTACTTTCCTCTATTAACTGATTCACGCCCTCGAGGTACTTATCCTCAGCTTGCTTCTTCCATAGGAGTTTCAAGAAATCGCTAGTTACTCTAACCATCCCCAGATTCAGCTTATCCTTGACGATTTCCACTTCCAAATTCAAGTCTTTAAACGCCTCTAACAGCTCTAGCTCCTTTAGCATCATTGCAGATACGTGTAGGGATTTCCTACTGAGCGCATCCGCTACTACATTTGCCTTACCTGGATGGTATTGCAGGTCAAATTCATAGTCCTTTATGAATTCCATCCACCATTGCTACCTCATGTTCAACTCTCTCTAGTCAAACAGATACTTTAGGCTCTTATGCCCGCTAAACACACTGAATTTAGCACCATACAGGTAGTGTCTCCATATCTTCAATCCAAACACTATCACAGCCAATTCCAGATCATGCGTTGGGTAGTTCCGCTCATGTACTCTTAACTGTCTGGCGGCATACGCCACCACTTTTCTTTCTTCAATGAGCACACATCTCAAGCCTTTATAAGATGCATCACAATATACATCAAATCATCCTAAAGGTTCTGGTAGCACCAACACAGGCGATGTGGCCAGTCTTCTCTTCAGCTCCTGGAAAATTTGCTCGCAAGCCTCTGACCCACAAACGTCTTCCCATTTCTCGTAAACTGCATCATAGGTAACGCAATTTTAGAGAACTCGATAAACCTCCGATAGCAGCCCGCTAAACCAAGAAAGCTTCTCACCTCGCTTACAGACTTAGGGCTTTCCCAACTCATTACGGCCTCAACTTTCGTAGGATCCACTGAGATTCCATCCTTATTGATCACATGGCCTAAAAACTGAACTTCCTTTAGGTGCTGATGCTTTAGCACTTGCAACACCGCCCTTAGGTGCTCTTGGTGTTCCTCTCTAATCGAAGAGTATACAAGGATGTCATCGATGAATACGACAACAAACTTGTCAAGGAATGGTCGAAAGATCATGTTCATAAAGTCTATGAACACAGCTGGAGCTTTAGTTACACCAAACGGCATTACCAAGTACTCGTAGTGACCATACCGACTCCGAAAAGCAATCTTTGGCACATCCTCCGTCTTAATCCTAATCTGATGGTATCCAGATCGCAGATCGATCTTAGAAAACACGGCTGCAACTTTCAGCTGATCCATCAAATCATCTATCCGTGATAACGAATCCTTATTCTTTATCGTCACTTTGTTCAGATGACGATATTCTACGCATAGCCTTGAGCTCTCGTCCTTCTTTTTCACAAACAGTACCGGCGCTCCCCACGGAGATGCACTACGTCTGATGAACTCTTTGCCTAGCATCTCGTCCAACTGTTTCTTCAGCTCCGTCAGCTTAACTGGAGACATCCGATATAGCGCTATCGATATAGGCCCAGTCCCCGGTACAAGATCTATAGCAAACTACACCTCTCTCCAATGGTAGTTGTAACATCCCAATTTTCTGTGACTCTAATCGAGTGGATTAATCTCGATTAGGGCTTTGAATGATGGTGTAAATTGTTATGTGCCAGTTTTAGACCTAGGTTGAAGCTTAGGAATAGGCTTGAACAAAGTTGGAGGTGCCTAAGGCGTTAAACGAGTAACTGTGGAAGCCAGAAGTTTGGAAGACTTTTCCCAGCTAAGCTACACGCTCACGGGCGAGAAGAGAAGCACGCCCTAGCGTGCCAGTGCTCAATCGTTGGTAACGTTGCACGCTCAAGCGTTCCTAGTGCGTTTGCCAGCTGGTGTGCTTTTTGACGCGTATGCTACACGTGTCAGCCCAGGGTCAAGGCGGAGCGGACAAGGTTCCATGCTCAAGCGTGGAGAGGACCTCACGCTCAAGCGTGGGCACGCTCAAGCGTGCTGAGCGTCCACGCTAAAGCGTTCTCAGCAGGATGCCCCAAGTGAAGTCTTTCTCTTATCTTTCACTTGGGCCATTTTCCTCTTCTTCCAGCATGAGAATTGCAGAGAGAGTAGAGAGAGCGCTTGAATTCTTGGACTTCGGATCGCGATTCCTACTACACCATCGCGATCGCGGCGAAGTTATCTTCGACTTTGACGGATTACTTTCTCAATTCGTCCCAGGTATACTCGAATCCCTAACACGTGTTCTTCGTGTTCTTGGTGTTCTTCGAGTCTTTACCTTTTTCTTTAATCTTTTGGGCTTGCCCTTGAGCTAACACTAGTGTATATATGTTGTGCTCGTGATTAGGGCAAAGTTCGCGCTCGTGGTTTCTTGCATTTTGGAGCTTGAGGCCGCGGCTACCAATGGCATTTGGGGCTGTTTGTGGCTGACCATGCAGCTGCTTGCGAAGGTGATTGTCTTGAAGTACGTGCGATGATTGTTCAGGTGGGGAGAAAGAGTACAGCTGCCGTCGGGAAGGCAAGAGTAGGGTAGGATGTTTGTTCTGCTATGTGTAGGGAAGCCCTAACCCTACTAGTGGTTGAGCCCCGATAAAGCACCTAAATCCTAGGTTTAGCTTACTTTGGGCTATTGCCATTAAGTTTTGAAACCCTAGGCTAGTAAACTGTTGATTGAGGATGTTTGACTTCGTATGACTGTATGCTGCTGATTTTTGTTGTTATTGTCTGTCTAAGTGCCAATATGCTACTTGGTATATGATATGCTGCTATGTGCTATTGTTGGTATTATTGTTGCTGTTATTATATTATATGCTGTGATGTTGAATGTTATGGCGGAATGCCGTAGAATTAAGTTTGGCTGTGTGCCATGTTGTTGTCGGATTGATACCGTGGATGGTGCCGCTACTGTTATGCTGACTTTTCGAGGTTGTGGCCGTGAACGCGTGGCGTTGAGGCTGTGGCCATGTGCATGCAGTGGCATCGTGTTGTTTGTAACTGAGAGCTTAGGCGTGAGATCCGGTATCAAGTCCGTTGAGGATGTTTGTTGCATATCATCATCAGCTGCCAAGTGGTGAGGCTGTGTGATAGGTAGTATGGGCTGCCAGTGTCATACGAGGTTAGTTGTACCTGAGTGCCGGTACGGAGAGTAGATGGGGTAGTCAATTGAATGACTTTGGGGATGTTGCCGGTCTTGGGAATAGTTTACACTAACGGATGAGGTAGCCCCTATCCTGTGGTGACGCCCGATCCAGTCCGGTTTGCCCTACTAATCCCAGAGCTTTCTAGTTGTTCCAGGCTAACTTTGTAAGACGAGCAAGATACCCCGATTCCAGTGTGGAAGGGGGATACACTCTTATTGGTCACGGTGAGCGGTTCGGTTTCTTGGACAAGCTAACTCCGTTCCAACACAGAACCTGTTCCGGTGTGGACTTGTTCGGGTGTGGAACCATTCTAGTGGGAACCAGTTTTGTGAGTGATTCGGCCCACATGCTGCATGGGATTAGTATCCCGCTCTAGAGGATTGATCTGAGTGTGAGACTCATGGAAATGGATGCTTGTTGCACGTGTTGTCTTCAGAGACGTTTGTCGGAGTGCAGTAACTGTTATATCTGCGATATCTGCTATATGTTATATGTGTTCACTGCATTACTGTCGCTTTCCGATATTGATATGCATGGTATTTCTTATCTCCCTATTGTTGTTTGTGTTGTTCTGTTTTGGGTTCGCTTGAAGACGACGAGCCAGTCGAGGCGCAGGATGGACCCCAGGCTTCACCCGTTTATCACAGGGGCACCGCGGATGCCTGTGCTGGGCGACATTGAGATTGTAGATCATGGTGAGAGGGGATGGTGGGTGGACCCCTCGACCTTTTTGGTTGTTTACACGGGACCCATCAGTCTGATCTTTCGGAGCGGCACGCCGCCGTACGTGGATATCATTGGCCCCTACCGCGTGCACCAGTTCCTTCCTTTTCTCAGGATATGGTGATCGCCGAGGCAGAGGGAGCAGAACTACATGTGGGTGGCACCCCAGTCCTCAGTTTTATCCATCAAGAGAGGCTACGTCTACCGAGGCCAGTGCCGGAGGACGGAGCGGTATCTGAGTACCTACCGTAGGCATAGGATTGTGGTGTCCCGCTATTCATCAGAGTATGAGCCTCTGGTGCAGTACAAGTGTACTCATGGCGAGGGTCAGGGTAGCTCAGGGCATCCTCACCACTGATGGTGAAAGCCTGCCAGTGCGTCCTAGGTTGTGAGCTGAGACCTTTTGTGTACCTTTTGAGAGGGGACAGGTAGTACTGTTGAGCGCCGAGAGTTTTTCTTTTGGATGTGGATGTATTTTCAGTTTTTAATTTTACAGCATGTATATGTATGTACAGTGCCCTACTGATGGGCTAAGATATGTCTGGTATTTGTACAGTTACTTTTATGTTGCGTTTTACTCTGATGATCTTTCTATGCTTGCCGTTATTGTTCGTTTGCTTCCGTGACTTTGTTTGACTACCACGCTATCGTTTTATACATAGCTAGGCATAGTTAATAATAATAAGAGTTTTGGGATTAATGGGATTATCCTTCTAAGAGAGGAGGGTCATCTCATTTTGGTGGTATCAGAGTAGTTCGCTTCTAAATTGGACTATGAGGTCATGTTGTCAGAACAGTCGAGTCCGGTTAGGACCGTGGACTGTGAAGATAAGTGTACTGGCTTTAACAGTTGATGACCAAGTCGTATCAACTGAGTTTGGATTGGGTAGAGTGTCTGATGCGCTAGCTATCAAAGTGTGATAACTGTTTTCGCTCATAAGGCATATGATATGTTTAACTGTTAAGTGCTATTATATGTCTTATGAATTGGGACTGATAGTTCCTTTTTACAAGAAGCTAGATGGCGAGAGGAAGAGGTTGAAGGCCGGCTACAACTGGAGGCGATAATAACAATGATGTTCACTCAGGAATGGGAAGTGGTGGCGACACTTCCGAAGCAATGCGGACCATGCGGGACTTGGCTACTGCAATGATGCAACAAACTCATCAAACTGCCCAGTATATGCAGTGGCAGGAAGAGAGGGAAGCCAGACAGGATCAGCTACGCCCAGTCAGAGGAAATGATACGGTGGACATCGGTCTCAATGCTTTCATGAAGGGAAATCCTCCTCAATTCAACGGAGAATACAACCCTGAAGCTACAGAAATGTGGTTGCAAGAGATAGAGAAGGTGCTCATGGACACACACTGCAGGGAGGACCGAAAAGTTACATACGCTGCTTTCATGCTAGTTGGAGCAATAGAAGCTTGGGAAAAACCAAGGCTAGGCTGTTAGAGGCCAGAGGAAGGATGTTAACGTGGAAAATGTTCCGGGAGTGCTTTCTAGAGATGTACTTCCGAGGAACATCAGGAAAGAGAAAGAGAAGGAGTTCCTGAGTCTGAAACAGGAACAACTGTCTGTCGGTGAGTACCCAATGAGGTTTGAGGCGCTGCTCAAGTTCTCTCAATTTTACCAGATCCATCCAGATGAAGAATGGGTCTGCAGAAGGTTTGAAGACGGGTTGAGACCCGAGTTGAAGCGAGCGATGCTACCTCTAAGTATCAATTCTTTCCCCGAGATGGTGGAAAAGTTTACAGTAGTGGAAGGACACGACCGAGGCAACCAGAGGGGAAGAAGTGGCAAGTTCCAGCGGAGGGCGAGACCATATGATCGCCCGGATTAGTTTAACATCAACCATAGAGGAAGCAACTCCTGTCAAGGACAGCAGGAGACCATGACCTGTTTCCGGTGCAGGGGACTGCATCTAGTCAGGAATGGCCCGAGGACCCAGCTGTAACACCCTAATTTTCGTTTATATGTGTATCAATGTGTTTATATATGTTTTCATATGATGATCTATGTCCTTAGTTCCATATTGTATGTTTAAGTGTATGTTTTGGGTAGTTTAATCTTTAGAAAGGGTCACGAAACCTGTTTTGCGGTTTTGGACGTATCTTGAGTTCTAGATGTTCGATTGAGGCGATCTTGGATGCGTTGGAAATCTTTGAGAATTATTTACAAGTCAGAATATTCAATCAATTATGAGGGTCGATTATTATAATCGATTATCATAATCGATTATCATAATAGATTATTATAATCGATTATGGTATTCAAGAACGCTGAATGCCGAGTCAGAACTAATCGATTATGACTGCATTTTTCTGCAAAAACGGGTTTTAAATCCTTATTTTGGCCCGTTTCATCCTAAACCTTTTTATAATCCTTTAAGCGTGAAATAAACCCTAGTTAGCAGCCTCTAAACCTCTGAAAACCACCTTTCTCAATCGGTTAGGGTTCTCTCTTAATCTCTTTGAGATTCATCAAGAACGTAAATCGTTTTACCCGTTTTCATTGGAAAATAATCGCAGCTGATACGAAACCTTTGTGCAGCCGTTCTTCCTTGTTCTTGTTGACCTTAATAGGTTAGGGTTGAGGTAAATTCGTGTACCCTTGTATCTTCTCAAATTCTCCTTGAGTTTTCTTGATTTGGGGACTGATTATGAATGTTTTTGGGTTCTATTTGGCACCATCATACAACAAGTGTATTGAACCAAGGACAAGGCAATTCTTCCTCTCCTTTGTTTTAGTTTGAGTCTTCTAGTTTGTGATCAAGATAAGATAACCAACCCTAAAGTTCATCCTTTTTCCTTTAATTTCTATTGGATTAGGAATTGAATCTATTCCTTTCGTTATGTTGTATTGTGATCAAGCGCTTGAGCCCTGAGACGGAACCAAGAACGAATCTCGCACTCTCTTCTTCCTCGGATTTCTTTTCCTCATACCAGCTATGGGGGGGGGAAAGATGATCATATCATATGGGAATGTGAGAATGGGATTGAGGTGATTGGGGATTCCCATGATCCCCTTGTGCCTTGAGTGATTTGTTGATACCATTGTTGGAGCAATGGCTTAGATGATTGTGTGCTATGAATATAGTATTGAATCAATTATATGATTGTGATATCATGAAGACGTGTATGTATTGCTATAATGATGTTTTAAATATGTATGTGTTACTATAAGTGGTATAGTGTTGTTAATGTTATTATGATAATTTTTTGATCATGAATTATATGACTATTAGTTTGAGATTATAATATGTGAATATTGAGTTATAGTTAAGGATGAATGTATGTGAACTATAATTGTGACTATATTGAAATGTGATGTATTGTTTATGTGTGAGATCAGCTCTAAGGAGCCTGTGATGGGTACTCATTTGTGGATGTTGTGTGTGAGACCCAGCTTTAAGGAGCCCATGATAGGTGCTCATTTGTGGATGTTATGTGTGAGACCCAGCTCTAAGGAGCCCGTGATGGGTACTTATTTGTGATTGCTTGTGTGACGCCCAGCTCTGCAAGGTCCGAGATGGGACTCAGCTCTGAATGGCTCGTTTATGGACCCAGACATGGAATGGCCCGAGATGGGATCCAGCTGCTAAGAGCCCGTGGATGAGACCCAGCCCCTAGAGAGCCCGTTTCTGGGACATTATTGCTTGTGATTGTAATGCGACATGTATATAAAATATAATTAATTGATATGTTAAAATGTTATGAGTTGATTTGACTTAATTTACGAAGATGATTATGTCATGTTTGTGGGTGTGTAGTACTTATATGTTTATGTATGTATACGTATATATGTATATCTGTGTGTATGCACTCGCCTTAATTTCCATTTTACTTCCATAACATATGTATATGAGTATGTCTTCTCACCCCTTTGTATTTGTGTCTCTTCTTGTATAATGTACGATTGGTACAGATGATTCTCAAGTGATTGAGGAGTAACGCATTGGAGCTTACGTGGAGTTGTGGATGCTCTATTAGGAGTTGTTTTCATTTTGATGTTGTTCTTTAGGCTTTGGATCATGTTATTTATTTCTTTATGGGTTTTTGTGTAGCTCTGATCCATGTGACATCGGGCTAGGGGATTATCTTATTTAAACTATTTATTATTTATGCGAAACTTGTAAACGTTTTATGACAATATATTTAATTTAATTGGATTTGAAGTTGAGTTTATGAATGGTGATACTCTTAACTATTTCGAAAATGTTTATTAATGATAAAACTCGTATCTTTATTCTGCAAAGAATCTTTTTGCAAATCAATATTTATATAATAAATCTATGTTGGGGTTAAGGGTGTCACACCAGCACACCAGGTGTTTCAACTGTAACCAAATGGGTCGCTATGCAAAAGACTGCAAGCCCGGAGTTAGTAGAAGGGCTCGGTTTCAACAGCAAAACAGTAGAGCTCAGAGTGGCGGAGCAAGATCGGTAGTGGCAAGTCAGCAGAGTAGGCCATAGACGACCGGAAGGGTGTTTGCCGTGAGGGGTTCTGAAGCCTCTCAAAGTCTTGACCTGACTCAAGGGAAATGCTTAGTCTCTGGTAAGCTTTTGTCGGTTTTATTTGATTCGGGGACTACTCATTCTTTCATATCAGTAGAGTGCATGGATCATTTAGGGTTGTATGTTTCTATATTACCCTATGATTTGACTATTTCAACACCTACTGGTGATTCTTTAACTACCCTATCTGTATGCTGTAAATGTCCTATTCCTGTAGAGAACCACCATTTTCTTGTCGACCTTATCTGCTTGCCTATGCAATAGATAAATGTGATCCTAGGCATGGACTGGCTTTCGGTCAACCATGTAATGTTAGACTGTTCAAACAAAACTGTCGGTTTTTCCAAGCAATCTGGATTAATGCCTGTTCATTAGAGTGTTTCGACGGGTGGATGGAATTCATAAAGGACTATGAATTTGACCTGTAATACCATCCGGGTAAGGCAAATGTAGTAGCAGATGCGCTTAGTAGGAAATCCCTACACGTATATGCGATGATGGTAAGGGAGCTAGAGCTTTTAGAGGTGTTTAGAGATCTGAATCTGGAAGCGGAAATCGTCGAGGATAAGTTGAATCTGGGGATGGTTAAAGTAACTAGCGATTTCCTGGATCTTTTATGGAAGAGGCAAGCTGAGGATATGTACCTCAAGAGCATGAATCAGTTGATAGAGGAAGGTAAGACTTCGAAATTTGAAAGAGGTACTGATAGTCTGCTTAGGTATGGTGGTTGGGTTTGTGTGCCAGCGGATAGAGAAGTCAAGGATATGATCTTGGAAGAAGCACATAAGAGCAAGCTGAGTTTCCATCCAGGGGCTACCAAGATGTATCAGGACCTGAAGAAGTTGTTCTGGTGGCCGGGGATGAGGAAAGATGTGGCGGCTTATGTCCTAACCTGTTTGGTGTGTCAGAAAGCGAAGATTGAACACCAAAAGTCAGCAGGGTTGTTGCCATCACTGGATGTCGCAGAATGGAAATGGGATAGTATTGCCATTGACTTTGTTTCTGGGTTGCCGAGGACGTAGAAAAAAGGTGTGATGCAGTCTGGGTAATCATTGATAGTTTGACGAAGAGTGCCCACTTCTTACCAATCAACCAGAGTTATTCTCTGGAGCGATTGACTCATATTTACATCAAGGAGGTTATAAGGCTGCATGGGGTACCTTCGAGTATCATTTCGGATCGTGACCCAAGGTTTACCTCAAGATTTTGGAGGAGCCTACACAGGTCAATGGGAACTAAGTTAAGTATGAGTTCTGCTTATCATCCACAAATGGATGGTCAATCTGAATGAATGATTCAATCATTGGAGGATCTCTTAAGAGCATACGTGTTGGAGAACACTGGGAGTTAGGACGAGTTTTGTAACGCCCCGATTTTCACGTTTTCTATTTCTTCAGTATTTTAATGTCTTTATTTTATTCGAGGTCTTAGGAATAGAAATAAAATATTCCGAGACCACAGTCATGCTCGACGACATCGTAGGAAGCAACGATTAAGTTTTGAGTCGAAAACTCAAACGGAGTCCGGTCTGCGTTTTTACACTGACAGTATGATTTTACTGCTCAGAAGACCTCAGATGGACCCGTGAACGAGACAGTAAGTCTTAGAATTCGATTATCTACGTTTTGGTTAAATTTCACAAAAACTTCAGAAAAATCACTTCCAGACCTTCGTTCGGGCGGAATCCTCAATCGGGTGACGAACGGAGCCACATATGGATTTACCGGGACTCGCCAATAGATAATCTTGATATCACATCATCCCAGGACACTTGGGAGAGTATGCCAGAGTCGTCATGACGTTCGAAAATATCTGGACGCAAAATGACCAAAATGCCCCTAACCTTAGTCTTTTACATTTTACCATTATACCCTTTTGGCAAATGACCTTTTTACCCTTAAGTGAGCTTTTAAGAGGCTGAACTCAGCCCCTCACTCCATCATTTTCGCACAGCCCCTCTTCCTTTAGAGTTCCATAGTTGTTCTTGAGAGAAAACACCATTGTTGGTCTTGAAGCTCCTTGAATTCTTGTTGGAATCACTTGATTCCTTGAGCAATCTTCCTTCATTTCAAGGTAAGATCACTTCTATGATCTCTTAGCTTCTTGAATCTTTCTTTATTTCAAGATCAATCTTCATTTTCATGAAAATAATTTCTTAGATCCAAAACTTTGAAAATCCATAGGAAATTGTAGAAAATTCCTTTTGAGGTAAGACCAGGTTCTTTGAACTCACATCAACAATCTCTACCTAAACCCAAGAGCTTATGATTCAACTCTCATCATAGCTCAAAAAGCACTTTTTGGCCGAACCCTACTTGAAGATGATGAATAGTGTTTTCATCAATTTTTGATTTTTAACACTTGATTTCATCCTTAGCTTTCCTAATGCCTTTGAATCCATGAAATGGAAAACCAAAACCAATTCCTAATCTTTTTAACCTAGGGTGGCCGAAATCCTCTTTGTTAGAATAGTTGAGATTGGTTTTGATTTGTTTAATGTTGGATTGTTGTGTTGTAGTTGTTGACGATTTCCAGGAGGTTCACAAACCGACCAACCGACTTTGATCCGGGAATCTGCTCATCAACAGGTATGGGGAGAAGAACCTCATCACACCAAGATGGTGGTGGTGAAGATGGTTGTTTAAGTTTATGTGTGGGTGAAACCCTTTAGTTTGGGTTCACTTTTATGTGTTAAGTTTTGTTAAGTTCTCTTGGAGAACAAGATTGTCATGATGAGTTTATGCTTGAGTATGTTGTAGTGTGCTTTAGCATATGTTGATGAAGATACGATTGAATGAAAAACATTTCCATGTATGTTGAAAAACCTACTTTGATCACTAGATCAAGTATGGACTTTTATGATTTGATTATGAGACCATGATGTGTGATGGACTTGGATGTTTGATTATGATGTAGTAATGTGTATTGTGGTTTATCATAATTTTGTGAGCTTTTAAGCTACATGTGCTTTGTTGGTGAAGCAAAGTCTCTATTTTTCTTTGGAGTAGGCTTGTGGCCTTAGCAAGAGGAAAATATAAGAACATATGTTGTTCTTGTTTTGGAAAAGTTTTGATGCAACAAAAACATGATTTCCTAACCTATGTTTTCAAAGAGAAACAAAAGTGATTTTGACCCAAAGATCAAATGAAGTTTTAACCTTTAAAGTGTGTCACCAATGTGGGAAAATGCCTTTTCTTTAGCCATAGGTCTTTTAATCAAACTAAGTGTTTCAAAAGGAGAATTAATGGAGGAGTTAGGGAAAGTGAAAACAGGGCACTCGCCCAGCGAACCCTATCTCGCCTCGCGAGGCAGAGGGAAGATAAGGCATTCGCCATGCTAACATTTTTCGCCTCGCGAGACAGTGGACTAGCCCGAGCAGCAAAGATGCAACTTCTCGGCCTCGCGTAGCGAAGTCGTTATCGACTCGCGAACCGCCTATGTAGTGAAGATGCAGCTTCTCTGCCTCGCGTCGCGATACAATCCTCGCCTCGCGAAGCAGAAAGACTGTCCAAACAGTAAAGATAACTTCTCAACCTCGCGTCGCGACATAGACCTTCGCCTCGCGAGAAATGGTTTGTTTATAAAGAGTGTTTTTCAACTCAAACTGTAAAGTTTTATGCTTTAAAAACCTAAGTTAAGTGATTGACCTAGAGTTGAAGACAAGGGATAATTAAGTGTAATATATGGTGAAACAAGACCATGTACTATACCATTGATGACTTAGTACATCAATGACTTCATAAGACATAAACATAAACATGAAACGTTTTGGGTTTTGAAACAGTAGTTCGATGATGGACCGGTGATTTGGACCCCGATCAGTCGTTCAATTGTTTCAGTCTTGTGATCACTTGATCATGGAGGGATCACGAGATTTGTCCGCTGGATAAAGGTTTTGTTTTCAAAAGACGCGTATAGTTCCTAAGGAAGAGAACCTTAGTAGACTTCGAGGTTTATCCGGGGGATAGACGTTGCTTGATCGCATCTGCTTTGTGTAAGCATTGGCATTTCATTTGCATAGTCGTAAGGCCTTGAGCCTAGGAGTTGAGCTTACACCTTGATGCGGGTGCGAATCTTATGGTGACGATCTTCCATGGTCTTTTTGGAGGTATCAGGGTTGGAAGGGCTGACATGTGACCAGTTGGTAGCTCTTCTGTGTCGTGGCGAATCCGTGCAATACACTGATATCCTCTACTAGATGTCGTACTTTTCATGTTTGGTCGAGAGTGTTACCGTAAAGCCAGATACGTGCACGTTACGAATGTTGTAGCATCTTGCTCATGGCTGGCAGAAACCGGAACATATCCTCCCATTCACTCTCTCCGACGTTTTGTTAGCTCCATGGAGTAGGGGTCAGAGTAATACCCAGTGACATTGACATTGAGTCATATACATTGCATTGCATTGCATGGCTATTGGTGTGTACATTTACTGTTATACATCGTTGTACTGTTTAAGAGTACCTTATTTTATGCTGTTAACTGCTTAACATGATATTATGCTGTCAACTGCTTAATATGTTTGACATTGAGAAATGTTGTTAACTGCTTAACATGATATCATGTTGTCAACTGCTTAATATGTTTGACATTGAGAATTCTTATAAGCATGTTGGGTACGCTGTTACCCGGTGAGTCGTCCCGTTTTTACTACTGCTATTTTGTTGTGTTGATGAACGGGAATCTCACCCATATCTGTATGTTTTCTGTTGGTACTTGCTGTTGCTGTTTGAACAGATGGACGTGACGATGGTTCAGTCCAGTAGTTTCCTTGAGCCCTGAGACGGACCTTCTTTTTGTGGTTTAGTTTTGTTGTCGACCAGACTATGTCAGTTTTGTAGTACCTTTTGGGAGCTACGACTCCTAGTACTTATTGTATCTTTCTTTGTCAGTTATACATTAGACTTATGTCTGTATATAGTAATGTTGACGTTTCTATTTCTGTTCTATTCTGTGTTTATTATGCATATTGTTCTAGAAATGCATGGCGAACCCAAGTTCGTTATTAGTATTATTTATCGTTACTAAATCCCATTGCATCTTGTGAAAAGAAAAAAAAAAGAAAACTGTATTTTCCGCATTAATAAATATTTTTGATATTATAAACGTTCGGGAATGTGACACTCGGGAAAGGGTGTTGCAAGTGTCTTCCATTGATCGAGTTTACTTACAAAAACAGTTTCCACTTAACTATTGGAATGGCACCGTACGAGGCACTGTATGGACGTAGGTGCAGGACTCTGTTGTGTTGGTTTAAGACTGGAGAGAGTCAGCTGTTAGGTCCGGAGTTGGTACTGAAAACAACGGAACAAGTCCGTAAGATACTGGAAAAGATGAAGGTTGCAAGGGATAGGCAGAAGAGTTACGCCGACAAGTGAAGAAGGCCCTTGGAGTTCCAAGAGGGCGACCATGTATTCATGAGAGTTGCCCTAAGAGCTGGAGTGGGCGGGGCAATAAAATCCAGAAAGCTGACACCTAAACTTATAGGACTGTTTCAGATTCTTCGACGAATCGGCCCTATAGCCTATCAAATAGCTTTGCCACCAAATCTGTCAAATCTTCACGACGTCTTTCACGTCTCTCAACTCAAAATGTATCATCCCGATCCATCACACGTGCTAGAGCCCGAGTCAATCCAACTGAAAGAGAACCTTGAGTACAAAGCTTCACCTGTTCGGATCACGGATAGAAGGATCAAGGAACTGCGCGGTAATCATATTCCTTTAGTCAGAGTGGAATGGAACCCAGTGACTGGTGATTCAACTTGGGAACGAGAAGCTGAGTTACGTCAGAGTCATCCCTTTCTATTCATAGGTATGCAACGGAAATTTCGGGGATGAAAGACTCTAATCGAGTGGACTAATCTCGATTAGGGCTTTGAATGATGGTGTAAATTGTTATGTGCTAGTTTTAGACCTAGTTTGTAGCTTAGGAATAGGCTTGAACAAGGTTGGAGGTCCCTAAGGCGTGAAAAACAGTGGAAGCTAGATGTTTGGAAGACCTTTCCACCTGAGCTACACGCTCAAGCGTAAGATGGGAAGCACGCCCTAGCATGCCAACGCTCAAGCATTGGTAACGATGCATGCTCAAGCATTCCTAGTGCGTTTACTAGCTGGTGTGCTTTTTGACGCGTGTGCTACACATGTCAGGCCAGGGTCAAGGCGAAGAGGAGAAGGTTCCACGCTCAAGCGTGGAGAGGACCTCACGCTCAAGTGTGGGCACGCTCAAGCGTGGGCACGCTCAAGCGTGCTGAGAGTCCAAGCTAAAGCGTTCTTAGCAGGATGCCCCAGGTGAAGTCTTTCTCTTATCTTTCACTTGGGCCATTTTCCTCTTCTTCCAGCATGAGAATTGTAGAGAGAGTAGAGAGAGCTTGAATTCTTGGACTTTGGAGCTTCGGATCGCGATTCCGAATACAACATTGCGATCGCGGCAAAGTTATCTTCGACTTTGACGGATTACTTTCTCAATTCATCCCAGGTAAACTCGAATCCCTAACATGCATTCTTCGTGTTCTTGGCATTCTTCGAGTCTTTACCTTTTTCTTTAATCTTTTGGCTTGCCCTAGGGCTAAAACTAGTGTATATGTGTTGTGCTCGTGATTAGGGTAAAGTTCACGCTCGTGATTTCCCGCATTTTGGAGCATGAGGATGCAGCTACCAAGGGGATTTGGGGCTGTTCATGGCTGAGCTTGCAGCTGCGTGCGAAGGTGATTGTCTTGAAGTTCGTGCAACGATTGTTCAGGTAAGGAGAAAGAGTACTGCGGCCGTTGGGAAGGCAAGAGTATTGTAGGATGTTTTTCTGCTATGTGTAGGGAAGCCCTAACCCTACTAGTGGTTGAGCCCCGATAAAGTACCTAACCCTTAGGTTTAGCTTACTTTGGGCTATCGCCGTTAAGTTTGGAAACTCTAGGCTAGTAAACTGTTGATTGAGGATGTTTGACTTCGTATGACTGTATGCTGCTGATTTTTGTTGTTGCTATCTGTCTAAGTGCCTATATGCAACTTGGTATGTGATATGCTGCTATGTGCTGTTGTTGGTATTGTTGTTGCTGTTATTATGCTGTATGTTGTGATGTTGAACGTTGTGGCGGAATTCCGTTGAACTAAGTTTGGCTGTGTGTTGTGTTGTTGTCGGATTGATACCGTGGATGGTGTCGCTACTGTTATGCTGACTTTTCGAGGCTGTGGCCGTGAATATTGGAGTTGTGGATCGTGGACTCGTTGCATCGAGGCTGTGGCCGTGTGGATGCAGTGGCATCGTGTTGTTTCTAACTGAGAGCTTAGGCGTGAGATCCGGTATCATGTTTGTTGAGGATGTTTGTTGCATATCATCATTAGCTGCCAAGTGGCGAGGCCGTATGACAGGTAGTATGGGCTGCCACCATCATACGAGGTTAGTTGTACCTAAGTGCGGGAACGTAGAGTAGATGGGGCGGTCAAGTGAATGACCTTAGGGAGGTTGCCGGTCTCGGGAATAGTTTACAGTGACAGATGAGGTAGCCCCTATCTTGTGGTGACGGTCGATCCAGTCCAGTTTGCCCAACTAATCCCAGAGCTTTCCAGTTGTTCCAGGCTAACGTTCCGAGGCGATCAAGATACCCCGATTCCGGTGTGGAAGGGGGATGCACTCTTATTGGTCACGGTGAGCAGTTCGGTTTCTTGGACAATCTAACCCCGTTCCGACACAGAACCTGTTCTGGTTTAGACCTGTTCGGGTGTGGAACCGTTCCAGTGGGAACCAGTTTTGTGAGTGATTCGGTCGGCATGCTGCATGGGATTAGTATCCCGCTCTGGAGGATTGATCTGAGTGTGAGACTCATGGAGATGGATGCTTGTTGCACGTGTTGTCTTGAGAGATGTTTGTAGGAGTGCAGTTACTGTTATATCTGCGATATTTGCTATATGTTATATGTGTTTACTGCATTACTGTTGCTTTCCAATATTGTTATGCACGGTATTTCTTATCTCCCTCATGTTGTTTTTGTTGTTCTGATTTGGATTCCCATGAAGACGACGAGCCAGCTGAGGAACAGGATGGACCTCAGTCTTCACCCGTTTATCATGGGGGCACCGCGGATGCCGGTGCTGGGCGACATTGAGATTGTATATCATGATGAGAGGGGATGGTGGGTGGACCCCTCTACCTTTTTTGTGGTTTACACAGGACCCGTCAATCTGATCTTTCGAAGCGGCACGCCGCCGTACGTGGATATCATTGGCCCCTACCGCGTGTACCAGTTCCTTCCTTTTCCCAGGATGTGGCGACCGCCGAGGCAGAGGGAGCGGGACTACATGTGCGTGGCACCCAGTCCTCAGTTGTATCCAGCAGGAGAGGCTACGTCTACCGAGGCCAGCGTCGTAGGATGGAGCGGTATCTGAGTACCTACCGTAGGCGTAGGATTGTGGTGTCCAGCTCTTCATCAGAGTATGAGCCTCTGGTGCGGTACAGGCGTACTCATGGCGAGGGTCAGGGTAGCTCAGGGCATCCTCACCATTGATGGTGAGAGCCTACCAGTGCGTCCTAGGTTTTGAACTGAGAGCTTTTTGTGTACCTTTTGAGAGGGGACTGGCAGTGCTGGTGAGCTCCGAGAGTTTTTCTTTTGGATGTGGGTGTATTTTTAGTTTTTATTTTTACAGCATGTATATGTATGTACAGTGTCCTACTGATAGGCTAAGATATATATGGTATTTGTACAGTTACTTTTATGTTGCGTTTTAATCTGATGATCTTTCTGTGCTTGTCGTTATTGTTCGGTTGCTTCCGCGACGTTGTTTGATTACAACGCTATTGTTTTATACATGAGTAGGCATAGTTAATAATAGTAGGAGTTTTGGGACTAACGGGATTATCATTCTACGAGAGGAGGGTCATCTCAGCAGTCTGAGAACATCATCGAGAAACACTTCCAGAAACTCTCGAACGATAGGTAAAGCTCCAACACTACGAGTCTCCTTTGCTTCGAAAAGGAATAGCACCACGCACCCGTCTGATCGTACACCCGTCAGATCACTCTTGTCGGCAGGCATCAATCCAGATCGGTCGGAGAAAAGAAGGGTTTTATTTGAACAGTCTAACATTGCATGGTTGGCTGAAAGGCAGTCCATGCCTAGGATTACATATATCTGTTGCATAGGAAAATAGATGTGATCAATAAGAAAATGACGGTTCTCTATTGTGATAAGACATTTAAGGCATACAGATAGGGTTGTCAAAGAATCGCCAGTAGGCGTTGAGACAGTCAAATCATAGGGTAATACAGAAACAGGTAACCCTAAATGATCCATGCGCTCTACTAATATGAAAGAATGAGTAGCCCCCGAATCAAACAAAACTGACAAAAGTTTACCAGAGACTAAGCATTTATCTTGAATCAGGTCGGGGCTTCGAGAGGCTTCAGAACCCCTCACGGCAAACACTCTTTAGGTAGTCTGTGGCCTACTCTCCTGACTTGCCACTGCTGACCTTGCTCCGCCACTCTGAGCTCTACCGCTCTGCTGTTGAAACTGAGCCCTCCTGCTAACTCCGGGCTTGCAATCTGAAGCATAATGACCTATCTGGTTACAGTTGAAGCACCTGATGTGCTGAGTCCTTGGACAGTTCTTGACTAGATGCGCTCCCCCGCATCGAAAACAGGTCTTGCTCTCTTGTTGCCCTTGATTGGAGCTGCTCCCTCCATGGTTGACATTAAACTGAGCTGGGCGATCATACGGTCTCGCCCTCTGTTGGAACCTGCCACTTCTACCTCTCTGGTTGCTCCTAACAGGCCAACCACTATTCAATTGTTTTGGGACAGTCCCTGCTCGGTCATGCCCTTCCACCACCATGCATTTCTCTATTAACTCAAGAAAAGAACTGATACTCAGAGGTAACATTGCTCGCTTCAACTCGGGCCTCAACCTGTCTTGAAACCTTCTACAGACCCATTCTTCGTCTGGGTGGATCTGATAGAACTGTGAGAACTTGAGCAGCGCCTCGAACCTCATCGCGTACTCATCAACCGACAGCTGTTCCTGTTTCAGACTCAAGAACTCTTTCTCCTTTTCTTGCCTGATGCTTCTTGGAAATTACTTCTCTAATAAGCTCTCCCGGAATAGTTGCCAGGTCAAAACCCTTCCTCCAACCTCTAACAGTTTGGCCTTGGTCCTCCACCAAGCTTCCACTACTTCAACCAACATGAAAGCAGTGAATGTAACTTTTCTGTCCTCTCTGCAGTGTGTGGCCATGAATACCTTCTTGATCTCTTGCAGCAACATCTCTACCGCTTCAGGGTTGTACTCTCTGTGGAATTGAGGAGGATTCCCTTTCACGAATGTATTAAGACCAATGTCCACAATCTCGTTTCCCTTCATCGTTTGCAACTGATACTGTCTTACTTCCCTTTCTTCCTGCCTCTGGATATACTGGCCAGTCTGCTGGGTTTGCTGTATCATTACGGTAGCCAAATCCCGCATGGCCCGCATTGCTTCAGAGATGTCACCATAATTTCCTGTCCCTGAGTGGTAACCATTGTTATTTTTGCTGTTATTATTGTCTCCGGTTGCAGCCGGCCTTCCACCTCTTCCTCTACCACGTGCCATCTAGCTTCTTGTAAAAGGAGCTATCAGTTCCAATTCATAAGACATATAATAGTACTTAACAGTTAAACATATCATATGCCTTATGAATGAAAGCAGTTATCACACTTCGATCACTAGCGCATTGGACACTCTGCCCGAAATCAGACTGAGTTGATACAACTCGGGTATCAACCATTAAAGCCAGTACACTTTCCAGACTCGCAATAATGGTTCTAGACTTCCACAGTTTTCGGTTCTAATAAGGACTGTGTAGCATCAACGACCTTCAAGGCCTGTTATGGAACCAAACTGCTCTGATACCATAAAAATGAGATGACCCCATACGTATGAAGCCATCCCATTGGCTGCAGAACGTCCTCGATGCTCTAATACCATAAAAATGAGAGGACCCCATACGTATGAAACCATCCCATTGGCTGCAGAACATCCTCGACGCTCTGATACCTACAAAATGAGACGACCCTCCTTCCTCAAAAGGATAATCCCATTAGTCCCAAACTCCTATTATTAACTATGCTTAACTGTATTATAGCGATAGCGTGGTATTCAAACAAGGTAGCGGAAACACGCGCGTTTAAAACATACAACATATAACATACAGAAAGCATAGATCACATTAGAGTAAACATAGATAAAATAACTATACAGACACCATGCATAAAAATAGCCCTATCAGTAGGGCACTGTAGATAAGTATACAAACTTTTCAAAACAAAGTGAAAAGAAACAAAAGTACATCCAAAAGCTGAAGACAGAAACCCTCGTAGCTCACCAGCACTACTCATCCCCACTCAAAATAAATGAAAAGCTCTCAGCTCACAACCTAAGACGCACTGGCAGGCTCCCACCATCAGTGGTTAGGATGCCCTGAGCTACCTTGGCCCTCGCCATGAGTATGCCTATACCTCACCAAAGGCTCATACTCGGATTACAAGTTGGACACAACAATCCTACGCCGACGATAGGTCCTTAAATACTGCTCCGTCTTCCGGCGCTGGCCTCGATAGATGTAGCTTCTCCTGCTAGTCACCTGCGAAGATACTGGCTTGACATAGGTGCAGTCCAACTCATGACGCCTCGGCGGCAGCCACCCCTGATCATCATGATAGATGATCTCGATCAGGCCCAACACCGATATCCTCGGTGCCGATGTGATGAAAGGGTGCGCCCTCGAATCCATCAGCTGGTTCTTCGTCTTTATGCGAACCGAGAACCAAACAGACATGGAAAAAGCAGTAGGGAGATAAGAAATACAGCGCATAGCAATGTCGGAAATAACAGTAATAGTGCAATAAACAAGTATCATATAGCAAGTAACAAGTACAGCAAGTACGACAAATACTGCACTCAAACATACGTTTCCCAAGACAATACATGCAACAAGCATCCATCTCCATGAGCCTCACACTCAGATCAATCCTCTAGACCGGGATAGTAATCCCATGCAGCATGTCGACCAAAAGCTCACGAAAACTGGTTCCACACCGGAACCGTTCCACACCAGAACAAGTCCACACCAGAACAGGTTCTATGTCGGAACGAAGTTAGTTTGTCCAAGAAACCGAACCGGTCGTCATGACCAATAAGAGTGCATCCCCCTTCCATACAGTAACCGACATATCTCAGCCGGCTCAGAACGTTACCCTGGAACAATGGAAAACTCTGTGATTAGTAGGGCAAACCGGACTGGATCGGGCGTCACGACAAGATAGGAGCTACCTCATCCATCATTGTAAACTATTCCCCAGACCGTCAACATCCCCAAGGTCACTCACTTGACCTCCCCATCTACTTTCCGTACCTGCGCTCAGGTACAACTAACCTCGTATGACGTTAGCAACCCATACTACCTGTCATACGTTCTCACCACTTGACAGCTGATGATATGCAACAAACATCTTCAATGAGCTAGATATTGGATCTCACGCCTAAACACTCAATCAGGAACAACACGATGCCACCGCATCCACACGGCCACAACCTCGACGCCACGCATCCACAAGCCATAGCTCAAACATCACGGCCACAGCCTCAAGAACCCAGCATAACAGAGGCAGCACCATCCACGGTATCAACCCGATAACAGCATGGTACACAGCCAAACATAACTCAACGGCATTCCACCACCACCCGACAATAACCACAAACAGCATAACTCCAATATTAACAACATCAATAGTAGCACATAGCAGCATATCACATGTACCAAGTAGCACATAGGCACTTAGACAGATAGCAACGACGGAATTCCACATCACAACAATTATACGAAGCAGATCATCCTCAATCAACAGTTCGCTAACCTAGAGTTTCCAAACATAACGGTGATAGCCTAAAGTATGCTAAACCTAGGGTTTAGGTACTTTATCGAGGCTCAACCACTAGTAGGGTTAGGGCTTCCCTACACACAACATCAACACAACTACACTACTCTTACCTTCCCAACGACAGAAGTACTCTTTCTCCCCACCTGAACAGTTGGAGCAAACTTCGAAACAATCACCGGAGCTCCACCAACAAGCTTGTAGTGCCTCTAACAGCCACAGACAGCCACAGTACAGTCGCGGTTCCGCCTCCAATTCGCACGCTCAAGAACATGAACTTTGCCCAAATCACGAGCACAACACATATGCAATAGTGTTAGCCCTAGGGAAAACTTAAGGATCAAAGAAAGAAGTAAAGACTCGAAGAACCCCAAGAACACGAAGACGCGTGTTAGGGATTCGAGTTTACCTTGGGTGAATCGAGAAACGAATCCGTCAAAGTTGTAGATAACTTCATCGCAATCACTTCCGTGCGGTCAGAATCGCGTTCTAGTACTTCGATTGCCTCGAAACGAGAGTTTCTCACACTAGGATTCCATAGCCCCTCTCTTTACTCTCTGTATCTCGAGCTCAAGCAATGGAAAGTGAGCCAAATGAAAGAGAAAGGAAAGACTTCACTTGTGGCATCATGTTGAGAACGCTAAAGCGTGGACCATCAGCACGCTTGAGTGTGCTCACGCTTGAGCACATGGTTTCCTCCACGCTTGAGCGTGGAGCCTCGTCCACTCCGCCTTTTCCCTGGCCTGACATGTGTAGCACACGCGTCATAAAGCACACCAGGTTGCAAATGCACTCAGCACGCTTGAGCATGCAACATGCCAACGTTGGCACGCTAAGGCGTGCTCCCTTCCCATGCTCGAGTGTGCTACTTAGCTGGGAGGAGCCTTCCAAACACCTGACTTCCACAGTTTCTTGTTTAAACCCTTAGGCACTTCCAACCTTGTTCAAGCCTATTCCTAAGTTCCAACTAGGTCTTAAACTAGCACATAACAATCCACACAAGCATCCAAAGCCTTAATCGAGATTAACCTGCTCGATTAGAGTTACAGCAAATCGGGATGTTACACAACACGTCAAATAACCTATCACCGCGATCTATCCTTGAGAAGGACAAGTTGCCTGGAACGAATTTTCTTTATTGGTACAGGAACTTGAGGATTGTCCTCAGGCATGAAAAGAAGTTGTATGATCTTGAAGAACAAATCTCTGAGGAGGCACCGGTTGTGAATGCTTCCAAGGCTGAGAAATATGCTTATAAGAAAAATCAAGATGAAGCCTTAGACCTCGATTGCCTCATGCGTGCTACCATGACCTCTGAGCTTCAGAAGCAACTTGAGACCATGGAGGCATACGATATGATTGTGCACCTCAAAATGCTCTATCAAGGGCAAGCTAGGAATGAGCGGTTTGAGGTTTCTAGAACCCTTTCCAATTCTAAAATGGCAGAGGGAAGCCTTGTGAGTCCTCATGTACTTCAATTGATTGGGTACATTGAGAATCTTGAAAGGTTGGGTTTTCCATTGGGCCAAGAGTTGGCCACCGACATAGTTCTGCAATCGTTGCCTGAGAGCTATAGTCAGTTTGTCATGAACTACAATATGCATGATCTTGACAAACCTTTGCCAGAATTGTTGAGCATGTTGAGAACTGCTGAAAAAAATATTAATAAAGGAAAGAGGAAGGCCATTATGATGGTTCAAGTTGGAAAGGGAAAGAATCAGCCCAACAAACCCATGGATAACAAGAAGGGCAAAGGTAAGGGCTTCCATAAGTCCAAACCCTGCACTTCTGGCTTAAAGCCTAAGAGTGGAGTTGCAAAGGAGGGTACTTGCTTCCACTACAGTCAGACTGGAAATTGGAAGAGAAACTGCCCCAAATACCAAGAAGAGAGCAAGAGAAAGGGAAGTGAGACTTGCACCTCAGGTATATATGTTATAGAAGTCAATTTATCTACTTCTGCATCATGGGTATTAGATACTGGATGTGGATCTCATATTTGTACAAATATGCAGGATCTAAAAGGGAGTAGACCATTGGCAAAAGGCGAAGTCGACCTACTAGTTGGCAATGGAGCAAAAGTTGCTACTTTAACTGCAGGGACCTGTGTATTGACTTTGCTTACTGGGCTTATTATTCAGTTGGAGAACTGTTATTTTGTGCCTGCTATTAGTAGGAATATTATTTCTGTTTCTTGTTTGGACAAGAGTGGCTTTCATTTTAAAATAAAGGACAAATGTTGTTCAAATTATTTAAATGAAATTTTCTATGCTAGTGCACAAATGTGTAATGGACTCTATGTCCTTGATCTAGATATTCCTATCTATAACATTAATACCAAAAGGGTCAAACAGAACGAGTTGAACCTGTCTTACCTTTGGCATTGTCGCTTAGGCCACATAAATGAGAAGCGCATTTCCAAACTCCATAAAGATGGACTATTGGACTCTTTTGATTATGAATCATATGAGATATGAGAGTCTTGTTTATTGGGAAAGATGACTAAACCCCATTCACTAGTAATAGTGAAAGCGCAAGTGATATTTTGGGCCTTATACATAGTGATGTATGTGGACCCCCAAACACATTGGCTAGAGGTGGTTTTCAATAGTTCATCACTTTTAATGATGACTTCAGTAGATATGGATATGTGTATCTAATGAAACATAAATCCGAATCCTTTGAAAAGTTCACAGAATTCAAGCATGAAGTTCAAAACCAACTGGGCAAGAATATTTAAGCACTTCAATCAGATCGAGGTGGTGAATATTTAAGCCTGGCGTTTGATGATCATCTAAAAGAGTGTGGGATATTATCTCAACTCACTCCTCCTGGAACACCACAATGGAATGGTGTATCTGAAAGGAGGAACCAGACCTTATTAGATATGGTTCGGTCCATAATGAGTCATGCAGACCTTCCAAAATCCTTCTAGGGACATGCTTTATTAACAATAGCTTTTACACTTAACCGTGTTCCATCTAAGACGATTGAAAAGACATCATATGAGATATGGACTGGCAGACGACCCAGTATGTCTTTTATGAAGATTTGGGGTTGTGAGGTTTATGTGAAACGTCAAATTTCTAATAAACTTGAACCCAAATCTGATATTACTTATTTGTGGGGTGTCCCAAGGAAACCAAGGGATACTATTTCTATAATCCTTCTAAAGGCAAAGTGTTTGTTGCTAGGACTGGTGTATTCCTAGAAAAGGAGTTTATCTCCAAAGGAACCAGTAGGAGGACAATAGAACTTGAAGAAGTTCATGAATCACAAACTAGCAAAGAACCTATGATGGAACAGGAGCAACCTCCGCAAGATGTTGTGGAAAAACAATCTGCTCCAGTAGTACAAAACTCGCGTAGGTCTAACAGGATACGTCACTAACCTGAGAGATATGGATTTCTCATGACTCAACAAGGTGATGTTTTACTCATGGATCAAGATGAGCCTGTACTTACCAGGAAGACATCACTAGCTTAGAATCTGAGAAATGGCTATAGGCCATGAGATGTGAAATGGATTCCATGTACACTAATCAAGTTTGGAACTTGGTTGAATCACCAGAAGTGGGTTTTCAAAAAGAAAACTGACATGGATGGTAATGTACATACCTACAAAGCATGATTGGTTGCTAAGGGTCTCAAATAAATTCATGGCATAGACAATGATGAAAACTTTTCATCGGTTGCGATGCTTAAATCCGTTCGGATCTTGCTTGCTATTTTAGCACACCAGGATTATGAAATCTAGCAAATGGATGTCAAATCTGATTTCCTTAATGGAAATCTTCTCGAGGATGTATAGATGACACAACCTGAGGGTTTTGACACTTTAGAGAATGCTGGAAAAGTGTGCAAATTACAACGATTCATTTATGGATTGAAGCAAGCCTCCAGAAGCCGGAATCTTTGTGTTGATGATGCTGTAAGACAGTTTGGATTTATCAAAAATGAAGATGAACCTTGTGTCTACAAGAAGGTTAGTGGGAGCATTGTTGTCTTTCTAGTATTGTATGAGGATGACATACTACTTATTGGAAATGACATCCCTACCCTACAAAATGTAAAGACATGGTTAGGGAATTGCTTCTCTATGAAAAGAATTAGGCGAGGCTACCTATGTGTTAGGTATCAGAATCTATAGAGATAAATCATTGAGACTACATGGCCTAAGTCAGAGTACATACATAGACAAGGTGTTAAAACGATTTAACATGCATGAATCCAAGAAAGGACTCTTGTCTATGTCACATGATATATGCCTACCAAAGGCACAATCCCCTTCCAATCATGAAGAAAGGGATCGCATGAGTAAGATTCCGTATGCATCTGCAATCGGATCTATCATGTATGCCACATTATGCACTCGACCAGATGTCTCATGTGCTTTAAGCATAACGAGCAGGTACTAGTCTAATCCAGGTGAGAGTGACTGGACTGCTATCAAGAATATCCTCAAGTACTTGAGAAGAACTAAGGATACATTCTTGATCTATGGAGATGAGCAAGATCTCGTTGTAAAGGGTTACACCGATACTACCTTCCAAACCGATAAGGATGATTTCAGATTGCAATATGGTTTTGTGTTTTTCCTGAATGGTGATGCTGTGAGCTGGAAGAGTTCAAAGCAGGAGATAGTTGGAGATGAGCAAGATCTCGTTGTAAAGGGTTACACCGATACTACCTTCCAAACCGATAAGGATGATTTCAGATTGCAATATGGTTTTGTGTTTTTCCTGAATGGTGGTGCTGTGAGCTGGAAGAGTTCAAAGCAGGAGATAGTTGCTGATTCTACCACATAGGCTGAGTATATTGCTGCCTCCTAGGAAGTTCATTACTGAGCTTGGTTTTGTTCCTAGCATTGTGGATCCCATTGATCTCTATTGTGATAACAATGGAGCCATGCACAAGCCAAGGAACCTAGATCTCACCAGCGATCCAAACATATACTTAGGCGATTCCATCTCAATCGAGAGATTATTGATAGAGGAGATGTGAAGATATGCAGAGTACCAACACTTGACAATGTCACTGATCCACTTACGAAACCTCTTGCTCAGTTGAAGCATGATGGTCATACTAGGTCGATGGGTATTAGATTTATGCCTGATTGGATCTAGTGCTAGTGGGAGATTGTTGGTGTAAGCCCTAGTTTTCTTTGAGATTTACATTTGTATCATGACTTTGATTTACAGTTTATACAGTTATATTTTTAAACGTAGTAAAGTCCTTAGAATAGTTATTTCAGTTCAATAGAACATCAAGTGCATGACTTGATCGTGAGACCCTATTGAACATTAAATACGATTCTTAAAGTATCCGTAGTCAAGTATTATTGTTAATTAGGACGACAATAATACATCGAGACTATTATGTGAGTAGACTGATGACCACATCTCACGAGCCATGGATATGAGATATCAAGTCTTTACATAGGTATAAGTATTAGAGTAATATTTATACTGGATTGAGCCACTATGAGAATGCTGCATAATAGTTATGTAAGTGTCATGAGCGCTTCTCATGGTAACCATAGTGAAGTAGTCCTTCTACTTGAAGTCACTACTATTCCTACATGCGGAGTTGTAGGCTTTAATGCTATCAAATGTTATCCGTAACAGGATGATCATAAAGATAGTTGTTGGGCCTACAATGAATCATGTTGAGGCATATGAGTGATGTAGACAGGATTTGTCCCTCCTACATAACAGGAGTGATGTCATGGGCCTCTCGATAGAGTGAGACGTGAAAATGCATGACCATGCTGTAATGGGCCAGTATGAGACATTGGGCCCATTTCTGATTACACGTCTACTCGAAAATTGAGAAATAAATAATTGAACTTAACAAGGATGGCATCTTTATGCCTTGTGTTTAATCAAGACATATGGATGAAGGGACATTTACTACACGGTAATTTTGGTTACAATAAGGTATATATATTGTAGCACTGGTTTCTCACTAATTGGTTAACGATGATGTATTGCTAGATGCTGCTCATTGTTTATAATATTAAATGTGATTTAATATTATTGCCAATTTATTGGGAACCTATAGGGTCACACGCATAGAACAAATAATCGGATAATGAATTAATTTATTAAATATGATTTAATAATATTAATTGGGCCTGTAGCGTAGAAGCCCATTGGGGTTAGGGTAAGTGGGTGACAGCTTATAAGGTTGTGTACGTCACTTAAGCGTCAGCAGATTGCTGCACATAACCTAGCAGCCGTTACACCTCCTCCTTGGTAGGCGCGCCCCATCCCCTGCCATCAGCTAGCACGACATTCTCTCCATTGATGTTTTGTTCGCGTGGACTATGTAGAGGTGCTACTCCTTTGCTGTACTAGTGATAGAGTTCATCATCTTCTTCATAGCAGTGTTCGTATTGCTCGTGCTCAAGAAAGAAGAATTGTTCTTCCCTTCACAGTGTTCACGGTAAAGCTTTGCTATAAGAGGTAAACACTACAATCATGAGTCATGACCATTCACTTAGATCTTTTGGTGGGAATTTTTTCGCTGCGTTTTTGGTTTTTAAATACGTAAATTCCCAACACTCAACGCCATTGCAGCATTCTCAGTTCTGGAACTTATAGTTTTCTAGGTTCTAAACACTTGCGTAATTGTTCTCGCCTAATCCCAAGGGCTTCAATATCACCCCTCATCAATGTCTTCACGTTTTATGAACGTCAATTAACCAATCCTAGTTTTAGGTTTAACACTAACATCCCTATATCTTTGATTAGCATAGTTTAACAACAACAATTCATCATATCAACTAATATAATCACGGCATACCAACAAACATCATCATCAACCAATTCATATAAATCATGCCAAGATCATATAACCACATATGAATAATTATCATCATACACATAATAATAAATATTAGGATTCATACATCAATTAAGGCACATAGCACACAAAAGGGTCATGGATTCGTCAGATTTATGAGAGTTCGCTTTTGAAATTTGAAATTTGAATGTTAGTTAGATTTATGTTTCTATTTCAGATTCTGTTTTTATTGATTTTTTGTTTCTTATTTATCTATTATTATTGTTATCCCAATAAAATATCATAGTAGTTGAGATATTTTAGGAGATATTCAGATTGGTTGTAAGCCTATATTAGGCATTCTCATTTATGAAACAATTATTATTCTTTCTTCAATATTTTTCTCTTTTGGATTTGTTCTCTGTAAGTCCCAGTTTCTGATTTTTAACAGTGGTATCTAGAGCTAACTTCCTACGGGGCTGTGAGGAAAAGTTTTATTTTTTGAGTGCTAAACACAGTTAGGCTGAGTGCAAACAGTAGTGAGGTTGAGTGATGTCTACTTCTAGTAGTACTTCATCTGCAATTCCAATGTTTAATGGTGAACATTATCACATTTGGTCTGTCTAGATGGGGTTTTACTTAACGTCTCAAGGTTTGTGGAATGCTGTGATGTCTGAAGCTGATCCACCACCATTGGGAGAAAATCCTACAATTGCTCAGATGAAAGCACATGAGGAGGAGAAGCTTAAGAAGGATAGAGCCATCACCTGCCCACACTCAGGACTTGCTGATCATATTTTTACCAAAATCATGGACTTGGAAACACCTAAATAGGTATGGGACAAGCTCCAAGATCAATTTGAGGGCAGTGAAAGAGTCAAAGCTGTCAGGCCCTTACATTGAAGAGAGAATTTGAGTTGATCAAGATGAAAGACAATGAATCTGTCAAGGATTATTCTGGCAGGTTAATGGATGTTGTAAATCAAATGAGGCTTCTTGGTAAGGCATTTTCAGATCAAAAGGTGGTAGAAAAAATCATGGTTTCAGTGCCTCAAAAGTTTGAAGCCAAGATCTCTCAAATTGAAGAGTCTTGTGATTTGCAAAGTCTCACAATTACAGAGTTAACCAGCAAGCTTCATGCACAAGAGCAAAGGGTCCAAATGAGAAGTGATGAAGCTACTAGAGGTGCTTTTCAAGCAAAGCACAAGGGAAAGAGTTCTAGAAACCTGCAAGGAAAGAAGTCCTTCAAGAACAACAAAGGGAAAGTTGAAGGATCTTTAAGAAAGGGAAAATTTTCGCCTTGCTCTCATTGCAAAAGAACCAACCATGCTGAGAAGGATTGTTATTACAAAGATAAACCTCCTTTTCACTGCGATTTTTGCAATAAACTTGGTCACAGTGAGAAGTATTGCAGAATTAAGAAAAAACACTCTCAGCAGCAACCAGAACAACATGCAAATGTGATTGAAGAAGACAAAAACGATGATGAGCACTTATTTATGGCATCATAAGCAATCAGTTCTCATGAATTGAATACTTAGCTCATTGACAGTGGCTGCACTAGTCTCATGACCAAATATTTGTCAATATTTACCACCATTGATAGATCAGTTCAACCAAAGGTCAAGCTGGGAAATGGTGAAGTTGTGCAGGCCAAAGGAAAAGGAAAAATTGCTATTGAAACCAAGAAAGGTATAAAAATTGTCTCTAATGTTCTCTACATTCCAGAACTAAATCAAAATCTTCTAAGTGTTGCTCAAATGCTTAGAAATGGATATGCAGTCTCTTTCAAAGAAAACTTTTGTTTTACCACTGATAAAAGTGGAATAGAGATAGCAAAAATTGAAATAAATGGAAATAGCTTTTATTTAAAGCTTGATTTTGTTGAAGGTCATGTCTTTACTGCCAAGATTGATGAAAGTGTTGTTTGGCACAAAAGATTTGGCCATTTCAACTTGAAGTCACTAAAGTTCATGCAAGAAGCAAGTATGGTTGAAGACATGCCAGAAATCATACTAAATGCTCAAACTTGTGAATGTTCTGAGCTATGGAAGCAACATCGACAGTCATTCCCTCAAAATATGACTAGGAGAGCTACTCACAATCTAGAACTAGTTCGTTCAGATATTTGTGGACCTATGAGTAGAACTTCATTGAGCAACAATGTGTATTTTGCACTATTTATTGATGATTACAGCATAATGACTTGGTTTTATTTTCTAAAAGCCAAGTCACAAGTGCTGTCTGTATTCAAAAGCTTCAAGAAAATGGTTGAAACTCAAAGTGGCCAAAAGATCAAGGTTTTTAGAACTGATAATGGAGGTGAATATACCTCAAAAGAGTTTAATGGTTTTTGTCAAGAAGCTGGAATTGTACACCAGCTGACAGTTCCATACTCACCACAGCAGAATGGTGTCTCCGAAAGAAATAAAACAGAACTGTGATGGAGATGGCAAGGTGCATGTTATTTGAAAAGAAGCTACCAAAGAGTCTATGGGCTGAAGCAGTCAATACTGCAGTATATTTGCTTAACAGATTACCAACAAAATCTGTTCAAGACAGAACACCGATAGAGGCATGGTCTGGGGTAAAACCTTCAGTGAAGCATTTGAAAGTTTTTGGCTCATTATGCTACTTTCATGTTCCATCCGTCAAGAGAGGCAAACTTGATGAAAGAGCTGAAAAAGGTGTTTTTGTTGGGTATGCAACAAAATCAAAAGGTTACTGAATTTATAGCATGAGTGGAATGAAAATTGTGATAAGTAGAGATGTACACTTTGATGAAGACTCTTACTGGCACTGGGTGTAACACCCCCCTTGGGCATTACAACTTAAACACGTGCGGAATTAAATTTAAAGAGAATTGCTAGTTGCTTTCGGAAAATAATAATATACTTTAAGTTGGAAAACTCGGGTGTAAAAATTTTCGACATAATACTTCATAAAATTAATACACATATCACAATAATAAAATCACATTATACTTAACAACATACATAAACTGGGTTTATGCATAAACCATTTCACCATCATATATAAACTTCCCTGAAATCGCTTTTCAAACAGAAGTCCCAAACTATACAAAGGTTTTCAAAACCACATATACCGACTTTCTCAATTTAAACATTGAAAATCCTAAGAGCTGGTTGCAACACCCTTTCCTGAGTGTCACATTCCCGAACGTTTATATGGCCGAAAATATTTATTAATGCGGAAAATACGATTTTCTTTTTCTTTTCTTTTCACAAAGATGTAATGGGATTTAGTAAAGGTAAATAATACTAATAAATGAACTTAGGTTCACCATGCATTTATAGAATATACTGTATTATACATACAGAAACAGAAATAGAAATAATACTATATACAAACATAGGTCTAATGTATAACTGATAATAAGAAATAAAATAAATACTAGGAGTCGTAGCTCCCAAAAGGTACTGCAAAAACTGACATAGTTTGGCCGACAACAAAACTAAAACAACAAAAAGAGTCCACCTCCGGGCTCAAGGAAACTACTGATCTGAACCATCGTCACGTCCATCTATTCAAGCAGCAACAACAAGTACCAACAAAAAACATACAAATATGGGTGAGATTCGGGTTCATCAACACAACAAAACAGCAGTAGTAAAAACGGGAGGACCCACCGGGTAATAGCGTACCCAACATGCTTACAAGAATTCTCAATATCAAACATATTAAGCAGTTGACAGCATAATATCATGTTAAACAGTTAACAGCATAATATAAGGCATTCTCAAACAGTACAGCGATGTATAACAGTAAATGTAAACATCAACAGCCATGCAATGCAGTGCAAAGTATATGACTTAATGCCAATGTCACTGGGTACTACTCTGACCCCTACTCCATGGAGCTAACAAAACGTCGGAGAGAGTGAATGGGAGGACATGTTCCGGTTTCTGCCAGTCATGAGCAAGATGCTATAACATTCGTAACGTGCATGTATCTGGCTTTACAGAAACACTCTCGAACAAACATGAAAAGTACAACATCTAGTAGAGGATATCAGTGTATTGCACGGATTCGCCATGACACAAAAGAGCTACCAACTGGTCACATGTCAGCCCTTCCAACCCTGATACCTCCAAAAAGACCATTGAAGATCGTCACCATAAAATTCGCACCCGCATCAAGGTGTAAGCTCAACTCCTAGGCTCAAGGCCTTACAACTATGCACATGAAATGCCAATGCTTACACAAAGCAGATGTGAAAAAGCAATGTCTACCTCGAGGTCCACTAAGATTCTCTTCCTTAGGAACTATACGTGTCTTTGAAAAAACAAAACCTTTATCCACCGGATATATCTCATGATCCCTCCGGGATCGAGTTATCACAAGATTGAAACAATTGAACAACTGATCGGGATCCGAATCACCGGTCTGTCATCGAACTACTGTTTCAAAACCCAAAACGTTTCATGTTTGTGTTTATGTCTTATGAAGTCATTGATGCACTAAGGCATCAATGGTACAGTATATGGTCTTGTTCCATGACATACCATACTTAATTAATCCTTGTCTTCAACTCTAAGTTAACTATTTAACTTAGGTTTTTTTTTATGCGTAAAACTTTACCAATTTAGTTAAAAACTCCTTTGTAAACCAAAACAACTTATCAATTGAAAACTTATTTGATTTGAAACAACGTTTGAACCACTTACTCTATTTCTAGCATTTTCTGAAACATGAAATTCGCTTAGCGGGGTTAAATTTGCTTAGCGAAAATATGGCAGTAATACCTCTTTTGAAACTCCCCTGTATTGTTGGGCGATAAATGGTTCACTCAGCGAAATTCGCTTCATTCGCTTAGCGAAGATTATTTCGCTTAGCGAAAAGGAGGCAGTGATGCCTAACTTGTATTTTCTCTGTTTTCGCCCAGCGAAATTGGATTCGCTTAGCGAAAATTGCCTCAAAACAAGACATTAACCTTGTTAAAGAAAAGCCTTATGGAACTATATTGATTCTCATGAAAACTTTTCATTAATCCACTTTTAAGTTACTTGATTAACTAGATGAACTAAGGATAAGGTATAAAACATGTTTCACTTTGGTGAAAACACTTTGAGATTTAATTCCATTTGATCTTTGGATCAAAGTCACTTAGGGTTTTTCTTTGAAAAACATAAGTTATTAAAACACTTTCCTTACTTGAAAACCTTGATTTGTTTAAGAACTACTCATATTCTTCCTTTTCTCAAGGTCATAGCTAAAAGCCAACTAGGAACCAATGTGAAGATTTACTTCACCAACTAATCAAATTATAGCTCACAAAACTTACACAATTATGATAACAATAAACACATATCATTGCATCATAATCAAGCACAAAAGTCCATACTTGATCTAGTGATCAAAGTAGGTTTTTCATCATGCAAAAAATCATTTTCTCGCCTAGGCAACATCATCATAAGACACATGATAAGGCATACAAGCATAACTACAAATATTACACATTGTTCTCCAAGAGAACCAAGTTAATTGGTGAACCCAAACCAAAGGGTTCCACCCATACATAAACTAAACAACCATCTTCACCACCACCATCTTGGTGTGATGAGGTTCACCCCCTATACCTGTTGAAGAGCAGATATCCAGATCAAAGTCGGTTGATCGGTTTGTGAACCTCCTGACATTCGTCAACAACTACAACAACACAACAATCAAACATTAAACAACAATCAAAGCCAATCTCAACAACTATACCTAAGGGTTTCGGCCACCCTAAAGAAAATAAAGCTAGGAAATGATCTTGGTTTTCCATTTCATGGATTCAAAGGCATAAGGAAAGCTAAGGATGAAATCAAGTGTTAGAAATCAAAAATTGATGGAAAACACTATTCATCATCATCAAAAGGGTTCGGCCATAAAGGGTATTTTGGGCTTTGATGAGAGTTGAATCATAAGCTCTTGGGTTTAGGTAGAGAATGATGAGGTGAGTTCAAAGAAATTGGTCTTACCTCAATAGGATTTTTCTATAATTTCCTATGGATTTTCAAATTTTTGGATCTAAGAAATTCTTTTCATGAAAATGAAGTTTGATCTTTAAATAAAGAGAGATTCAAGAATCTAAGAGATCATAGAAGTGATCTTACCTTAAAATCAAGGAAGATTGCTCAACGAATCAAGTGATTCCAACAAGAAATCAAGGAGCTTCAAGAACAACAATGGTGTTTCTTCAAGAGCAACTATGGTGTTCTAAAGAGGAGAGGGGATGTGCGTGAAAGTGAGAGTGTGAGGGGCTGAGTTCAGCTCATAAAAGCTCACTTAAGGTAAAAAAGATCATTTGCCAAAAGGGTAAAATGGTATAAGTGTAAAAGACTAAGGTTAGGGCCATTTTGGTCATTTTGCGTCCAGATATTTTCGAACGTCGTGACGACTCTGGCATACTCTCCCAAGTGTCCTAGGATGATGTGGTAACAAGATTATCCGTTGGCGAATCCTGGTAGATCCATATATGGCTCCGTTCGTCACCCGATTGAGGATTCCGCTCGAACGGAGGTCAGGAAGTGATTTTTTTGAAGTTTTTGTGAAATTTAACCAAAACGTAGAGAATCGAATTCTAAGACTTATTGTCTCATTCACGGGTCCATCTGAGGTCTCCTGAGCAGTAAAATCATAATGTCAGTGTAAAAACGCAGACCGGACTCCATTTGAGTTTTCGACTCAAAACTTAATCGTTGCTTCCTATGATATCGTCGAGCATGACTATGGTCTCGGCATATTTTATTTCCATTCCTAAGACCTCGAATAAAATAAAAACATTAAAATACTGAAGAATTAGAAAACGTGAAAATCGGGGCGTTACACTGGTTTGATAAAGAACTCTACGGACAATAGAGCCTACTACCTAGTATACATCGTACCAATAAGACTGGGCCTAGTTGTCGACAGTCCACACATCTTCATTATCGGCATCAAGAAACTCAAGCTACAAGGTCCCTCAGTGACCCAAACGACCGTTGAGAAGCATCTGTACACGTATCCAAAAACACAATAAGGTGTCCAACATGTACAGGCAAGGGTGAATAACCAATATATGGATTTAAACACGATAACTACATGCATGACACACAAAACATCATGTGGTATCAACACAGCACAACAGAAGAAGTAGCACAAGACAACACACCAGGTAACAACATATCCAACATGCGCAACATAAATCGCAATATATCATATTAATCAATTAGCAGCATAAGACATCTTTGAAAGCAAAATGGTGATGTACAATAAGTAAATGTAATCATCAACAACCATGCAATGCAATGCGATGTGCATGGCTCAATGCCATATGCCACAAGGGTAAAACTCTGACCCCATCTCCATGGAGCTAACAAATCGTCAGAGAGAGTGAATGGGAGGACATGTTCTGGTTAATGCTAGCCATGGGCAAGATGCTACAACATTCGTAACATGTTCCCATACCTGCACAGCCTCAGGCTCCCTCTCGTTCCAGTCATCACAAGACTAAAACAATCGAACGACTTTTCTTGGATCGTGACCTCCGGTCCATTATCGAACTACTGTTTCAAAACTCAAACACTCAAAACGTTTCGTGTTTGTGGTTATGTCTTATAAATCACATCTCAAGTCCTAAGTATTATGAAGAAGGATGGAGAATCCTCTTAGATAAGTCTTTGATCCTTTCTAAGATATTAACTCCTTGATTTTCCATTAATGAAATAAGCATTGTTTTACTTAAGTCTTATGAAATCATTGATGAACTAAGTCATCAATGGTATAGTGCATGGTCTTGTTCCACCATATACTATACTTAATTATCTCTTTTGTTTTACTCTAAGTTAATTACTTTAACTTAGATTTTAACGCATAAAACTTTTACGATTTAGAGTTGAAAACTCTCTTTGTAAACCAAATCCTTTCTATTTGAAAACTCATTGATTTGAAATAACTTTGTTACATGATTAAGGTAAAGTGCCTTAACTATTTTGAAAAGGATTTTCCTTGCTAGCTTAGTGTAAAACCATGATCTAAGTTAGTGTAAAGGAAATGTAATCTCATTTAATTTTCTAAATATGATTCAATTACTTCAAACTTGAGGACAAAGTCCTCTTTACACTTGGAAGATTGAATGTTAACTTAGTTTCAAAGAGTGTGACATCCCATTAATCCTAAGGTAACTTCAGGTTACTTTTACTTTCATGAAATCATTTCATCCTTTTATTTTTAAAACACTTAGTTAATTGGATAAACTAGGACTAAAGTAAAAAGGATATTTTCACCTTAGTAACACTTGAATGTTGAAACTCCATTTGATCTTTGGATCAAAACCACTTATTGTTTTTCTTTGAAACATATGTTATTAAAACACTTTCTTGCTTTCAAAAACTTTGAATGCTCAAGAACAACTCATGTTCTTCCGTTTTTTCTTAGCCAAGGCCGAATGCTCTCACACAAGGGATGTGAAGATTTTGCTTCACCAAATAGACAAATCATAGCTCAAAATTCTCACAATGTTATGATGAACAATAATCATATATCATTCAACCATAAACAAGCATAAAAATCCTTACTTGATCTAGAGATCAAAGTATGGTTTTCAACATACTAGAAAACATTTTCTATCCAAGCATAAATCATCATAACATATGCTAAATCATACTAAAACATACTAAAGCATGGAACATTATTACAATCACAACGAAGCTCAAACAAAGCTACACAAATCAGTCATGGATAACATATAGTTATCGGAAAAATCTCTCAGGCAAACTCCCCTTACCCGTTGAAGTTATCCTCCGGGCAAAAGTCGTCTGATCGGCTCATGAATTCTCCCGATTCCTCGTCCGATTACTCAACCACAACTACATACACATAGTCAATCCAAACATCAATATTTAACAAAACAAATCTTCCTATTCCTACCTATATAGGATTCGACCATGGAGCTATAAAAATAGCTAGGGATGTCCAAAAATTCCTATCTCTTGGACTCCATCCTTACTAGGTGTGGTAAGGCTAGATCAAAGCCTATTACACCAAAACTTGAACCAAAATCCCATCCACCAACACATGGAGGTTTCGGCCAAGAAAACCCATATGAGCTAGGGAGCTCATTTGGTTTCCAACTCTTGGATCAATGATCCTCAAGTATACACAACACTAGAGTAAGTCTTATTACTCAAAACTTGACTAAAAAACTCAATCTTTTTCAAGCTAGCTGGTTCAGACACTTTAAGAAGAAATGGCTAGAAAACTTATTTGATTTCATGCTCATAGATCATAGAAATTGATTTGGTATTAAAAGGATTTTTCTACACTTTTCTTTGAATTTTCAAAGTTATGAATCAAAGTTAGATCTTCATGAATCAAGAGATTCAACATATGAAATAGAGAGATTAAGAAAGCTAGGATGGAGTTTATACATCCTTGATGCCAATCCTTAAGAGAAAAACAACATGATTTCACCAAAAACTTCAACTTTTTCAAGATCAAAGTGAAGAAATGGTTGAAGGAAATGAAGAACTTTGAAGAACTTGAAGAACAAAGTGAGAGAAGAGAGAGAAATAGAAAGGGCCGTGTGGCCTAGAGAGAGAGAGTGAAGGTGAGATTTTATTTTGTCTCAATGGCAAACTTGTAGTTAAGTTTAGGATATTCTGGTAATTTCCTTAAAAGATCAGGGGCATAATTGTCATTTCCCCTATAAATATCTAGATATTTTCTAGAAGTAATGATGACATTGGTGAGTCACAGGGTCAAAAGGGTCATTTCAAAAATTCTCTGGGGCAAAACGGTCTTTTCATCCTAGGGCAAATGGTAATTATGGAAAAGGTCAGGGGCATTTTGGTCTTTCGCGTCCAGATATTTTCTAAACGTAATCATTACAGTGGTGAGTCATGGCACACCTTCCTAGGTGATATGACTTCAACCTTGTCCGTAGCGGGTCTCGGTAAATCCCATATTCTGCTCCGTTGTTCACCCGATTTAGGTTTTCGCCCAAAAAAGTCGTGAGAACTTATTTATTTTGAATTTTTTCAAAATCGTCGATATCGTTCGCAATTTTATTTAAAACCTAACTGTTTCGTTTAGGAGGCAAAATTAGGTCTTAATAGTATTAAAATACTACTATCAATGAAAAACGCAGACAGGGCTCCGTCTGAGTTTTTGACCAAAACTTAACCATAGCTTCCTACGATAGCGTAGAGCTTGACTATGGTCTTAGATTATTTTATTTCACTCTCTAAACCCTTCAATAAAATACAAACACATAAATGCTGTTTAATTAGATAATCGGAGTGTTACACTGGGACTTGAAGAAAGTCCATAAAAGTGATCAGACCCCTCCAGCAATTCTTGAACCAGCAGCAGAAAGTATTGAAAGTTAAACAGGGAAACACAAGAAGGGGGGTTGAATTCTGTTTCTTAACCTATTTTCGAAATCCTTTTCTGAAAAGTGTTTTAGACAAGCAAGATGAAAGAATCAAATAAAAACGATAACCAACGTTTAAGAGACTTTGTTTTCAATCCCCAAGTTAGTAAATAAATAAACTTAACAAGATAGGGATAGAGAGATTCACACAGAGATATATCCTGGTTCACTATTTCAAATCAAAGAGCTACGTCCAGTCCCTTCACTGAGATGGTTTTTCCACTAAATCACTTAGCACTTTTCACAAGTTGTTTCCAAGTCACTCCACGACTACAACTCCAAGTATTCTACACCTCTTCAGGCTACAAGTATTCTTTTACAGACAAGCCTCTTCAGGCTCAACAAATCCTAAGACTTGAGTGGGGTTTTTCGAGCTTTTTATAGACTCACTAAAAGTGACAGTATTACACGATACAGCTCTTAACAATCTATTTGTAATAGTACAATGAAAGAATAAGAAGGTTTACAGATCAATATTGCTTTGAAGCTTTTTTCTTGCACAATGAATTTTCTCTTGAATAATTTCTTGCTCTTGTGTATCTTCTTTTTCTTTAGAAGAGGGTCTTCTTATAGCTTTGTCTGTCCTTCTAAATTCAAACGGTAGGAAACTTTTCCATTTAGACTCAATGAAAAAATCCGTTAGACACAAGTCTATTTGCCCCAGCTGTTCTCGGTTAGATATTTGTCCTTTTGAAAATGAGGAGGCAAGTTTGCTCTTGGCAGAATAACACCTTGAATTGTAGCAGATTGATTTGCCTTTTTGGCCGACAAGCGTTTTGCTCTACGTGATTCTTTGCTCTACGTGGTTTGCTGTGTACGACGTTTGTACCTTCTTTTGTCTTATGTGAAAAGATATTTTCTTTTCAAAACAATCACGACTTCTGAAAAAAGAGAGGCACCTCATCTACAAAATAAAGTTAGTGGACACACAGATATGTATAAAAAGTTGGACGCACAATTTGTATAGACAGTTGGACGCACAATTTGTAAGACAATTGGACGCACAATTGTGTAGACAGTTGGACGCACAAAAATACTACATGATGATGTCTATACGTGGGCCTTTACCACTTTAGTCCAGAAATCTTTTGGATGAACCACAATGTTTCTTTGGAGACAAATATTGCTTTGAGCTTTTTGTTTCTTTATGAGCGAGATTAAACTTTGGACTTTGAGAAATAATGATCTTTTTGAGAGTCAGTCTGAAGTCAGAAATATAAAAAGGTCTTTTGACCTTATGGATTAGCATAATCTGGACTTCGAGTATATTCATTAAACATATAATAATTTTGTTAATCATTAAAACTTTTAGCGGTCATTAGCCATTACTGTTTTGGTTCTACCAATCTCCCCCTTTTTTATGATGACAAACATTATTACAAAGTATTTCTTGAAACAGTATTTCTTATGTCCTTATGAATAAAAGCTCCTCAAGAGATTATGCATTTATATATTGAAGACATAATTCAGAACACAAAATTATAAAAGCATTACGGCATGACATATACGAACATATTTCAAAAAAAAACTTTTTCACATTCATTTCCATATAATTCGCCCCCTGTTTGTCATCAGAAAAAAAAAGAACAAAGGGAGGATGCATGTCATTGTCAGCAAAGGAAAGGAAAAGATTTCAAGGAGATGGAGGAGGAATGTTAGGAAAGATGCGATGAAGATAGGTTAACAGATGATCCATTTTGCTATTCAACTCCTGAGTTACCCTTGCACAAATCCTTTCTACCAAGTAGTCAACTATTTCACGAGAAAGACCAGGAGGTAGAGAGGAAGCCGAAGCTTGAGTAGGGTAGGCTTCATCAGCAGCAGAGGTGTTGACATCATTATCTTCATCATCAAGATGTAGTTCCACAGTGTTACCAGACAAGGTGGAATTAGCATCAAGACGCTCAATGTGTTGAACAGAGCTTGCTTCTGCTTGTGAATCAGGAACGGCAAAATCTTCACATCTTGCATCTTCGTGAGGACCAGTAGACTCAGCAACACAGACGTTTGCTTGGGTCTCAGGTTCAAGAAATGCATCAGGAAAATTATCCAATGGAATCTCTGAAGATGTAGCTTCTTAATGAGAGTACCATGGTAGCAGAAGAATGTGAGGAGGAGAGGATGCTTCCGGGACCAGTGACTGATGGATAGAGGGTGGGTCACCTTGAGTTCTTCTGTGTTCATTTGTGGGTGAAAGAGGTGAAGATGGGGGTTGGGAATTTGGTTGTTGCTGAGAGGGAGTGGAGGTGGAGGAGTCTTGGATGATAATTTTAGGTCTGGGAGGCCGTTGGGCTACGGTTTTAAGTTTTATCCGTTTAGGTGGAGGAGGAATGGCGCAGACAGGTTAGGATTTGTGGGTGGAGTAGAAGGTGGTGCTTCAGTTGGAGTGAAGGGTATAGAAGAGTTGGGCAAGTTTGAGGGTGATGGTGATACCTTGGTTTTCTTGGCAAGAAGGAGGGCAATAGGAACATCATCCTCATCGTCTTCTTCTACTAGAAGTTTCCTCTTTTTGTATCTGGGCTTAGAAGGTCCAGCTTCTTGACTAGCATGGGAGGATGCATGAGCTTGCTGTTTTGCTGTTGAGCCCAAATTGGCTTTAAGCAAAGGTCCATGAATTTCTTCTATAAAGGGAACAACTACACCATTTAGTTTGATGAAGGTTTCTCCATGAATGGTGTAAGAAATACCTTCAATCATCAAAGCAAACTCCATATATGGCTTGTCCTCGAATTCTTCAAAAACATTGTGAGACTAAGCCTAAGATTGTGTAAACAATCTTTCCAGAGTAGACGAATCAGAGGAGACTTGAGGTTGATTAGCAACATTTTGAGTCTGATCCTTCTTTCTTTGTCTGCTTTGAAGAGCATCCAAGCGTTGAGTTTGAGCAATGCTGGACTGAGCTTGTTCAAAGGCCAAGACAGATTTGAGTTGTATTTTGGAAAGGTTTGCTTTTCCAAACAGTGGGCAACCGATGGTTTGGTAAGAGATCCTTATGCTTGGATGAACTTTGTTTAGCATTCGAAAAATCCCTTGATTCTCGAATATTCGGGAGAGAAGAATTGCATAAGTGATGGTCTTAACAGAGGCAACATCTATGCAATTTTCTTTGAACCGATCAAAGAGAAGGGAGGGAAGATTGATCTTCATACCATAAAGAAGATGAGTAAGAAGAAAAGAATGCACCTCAGACACAGAGTCTTTAGACCCAGCTTTATGAAGAACAGCCTTGTTCAAGATTTGATTAAGAATCCTTGCTTCGTCTTTCATAATGGCGGCACGAAAGAGAACATTAGGCTGAGCTTCGGGATTTCTGGGAAAGTTGAAGACATTGTCTTTTCCTCCAAACTTGTTGTGCCAGGTTTTGAAATAGGTAGCTCCGAGAGACATACAACCAATAGCAGACGCTATGCTTACTTAACTTTTTGTGTTCCCAAAACATACCCAGAAATGTGACCTTCCTTTTCCAGGTGAGCGATCCTCCATAATTTAGTAATAAGTCTTGGATAAATTTCTAGATAGTTTATGAAGAAGTGATCCCATCCAGCTCCAATGACATAGATTCTGACATCTGCTCCCAGTCTGGCCAGCAGATTCAAGTCAATCTGATGTTCAACGTTAATTTGGCAATTAACTGGAATATAATGAGTTGGATGACCTAGAGGAGATATGTTCTCTTGAGGAACGCTGCTTCCTTCTCCAGCTGAACGAAGGTTTCTTCCCATATTTCAGAAGAGAAAAAAGAAGATGAACAATTGAGGGTAAGAGAAGGAGAGGAGTTACAAAGATGAGGACGTTTGGTGAGGTTCAAGTTCACAGGTTCGGGTTAAAAAAAAAAAGAGGAGTAAAGTAACCAAAACGTCAGAGAAAGTAACCGTGGTTAAAGAACCATGATGACTAGCAGTTATCGAGGGTGGCTATGTAAGAGGGAAGTACCGGACGCATGATGTTTGATGTGACCCGAGACTGCTGACTCAGCATAGAAATTGTGAGAATAAAAAAATTTAAAACAAATAATCCTACATTTACTGTAAATGATAAAATAACACAAAGAATGATGTAAGCTTGTGATGGACGCAACCAAATTGGACGCAAGCTTTTCTTTGACAAAAGCGTTTATTGGACGCAAGGTCATTCAACATAGAGCATGTTGAGCTGTTTTCTTATGAAAGAAAACCTATCCTCTGCAAGAGGTTTTGTGAAGATATATCTGCCAACTAATGGTCAGTATCAAAAAATTTTACATCAAACACACCTTTTTGAATTTAATCTCTAATAAAATGATGTTTAATTTCTATATGTTTATCCCTATAATGCAACATAGGATTTTTTTGATAAATTAATTGCAGAAGTATTATCACAATAAATTGGAATCTTACTTTCATGGATGTTGTAGTCTTCCAGTTGATGTTTAATCCATAAGAGTTGTGTACAACAACTAGCGGCAAAGATATATTTAGCTTCAGTAGTTGATAAAGCTATGGTACTTTGTCTTTTACTGGACCATGATATGAGATTAGTTCCAAGATAATGACAGCCACCACTTGTACTTTTTCATTCAATTCTATCTCCAGCATAGTCAGCATCACAGTAACCCATTAATCTGTACTCATTTGTTTTCTCATATAATAAACCCAAATTAGAAGTACCTTTTATGATATGAGCCCAATGGAGGCCATCATGGATCAAGAAGCTATTCAAGGACTTGGTGGGCCCATGACAAGAGCTAGAACCAAAAAGGCCCAATTAGTAGGCCCAATACCAAAAAGGCCCAATTAGTAGGCCCAACAAGCTTTAAATCAAATGGTGACTACTTTGATGGAGGCAAGCCCAAACTCAAGCCTAGAAGGAATAGAACCCAAGTTGGTGACTTATCTTAGTCAACTAGAAGGCCCATGATAATGACAAGGGGCGAGCATAGCATCACTTATTTGCTTGTTTTATTTTCAATTCAATAAGTGTAATGGGTTATGTGAGTGGATCCAATTTTGGCTACTTTGTTAGTGAGCTACACTAAGAGTTGCATGATGGCCAAGCCCATGTTTCCCATGGTGTTACACGAATTATTTGAGTCTTAGAGGAGGGAATCTTTAGCTTGCATGCTATAAGAAACTCCTCATTACGTTGAGTGAATAAATTGTAAGTTATGGGTGTTACACTTTTAATTTGAAAAGCAAAGTGTAACCACCCATAATGGAGGGAGAGTAGGCGAGCATGAGTGGCTTGGGGCTGACTTCAATTGCTTGATGGTGAGTTATGAGTGTCTTGGTGGCTGCCTTCAATTGTTTGGGTGCTATACTTTTAATTTGAAAAGCAAAGTGTAACCACCCATGATGAAGAAGGGGTAGGCGAGTTTGGGAAGGTTTGGGGGCTGACTTGAATTGTTTTAGTGGTCATTTAAGTTAGGATTTAGGCCATTCAAAGTGGGGGTTATGCCTTGTCTTTGGATGCCAAGAGTTGGATGACTATTATATGTATGCACCTAAAACCTTGAGAAATACAACTTTGATGTTATTTGGGATCAAATTCCATTTGTGATAGAGTATTGTTCTCTTAGGTTCTTGGTTGAACCAAACTTAGTTCTTATCAAGAATCCAAGGTTCTTGTGGCGAACATCACTTGGCTTATCAAACCTTCTTGGTTTGTGGCGCCCTATCATCTCCTTCTTTCCATTTTCTTATTTTTTCACTTTTATGTTCATTCATTTTGTTCCTATAAGAATAGCACGAAATTATAATGCTTTGAATTTAACCATAAGAACTTTAAAAGGCAACCACACCATTTGGTTGTCATCATTTTAGATATCTAAATTCTTTTGACAGCAGTTAAATGATTATCATATGGATCAGCTTGAAAACGTGCACAAAGACATACACTAAACATTATATCTGGTCTGGATGCAGTAAGATATAAGAGAGATCCTATCATACCTCTGTAAACCTTTTGATCTACCTTTTTATCTTTGTCGTCTTTGGTCAGAATGGACGTTGGGTTCATAGGTGTACTCATTGGCTTGCTATCATCCATTTGCAATTTCTTCAGGAGATCTTTAGTGTACTTGGTCTGATGAATGTACAGACCCTTTGAGGTTTGTCTTACTTGAAGACCCAGAAATAATTTAAGCTCTCCCATCATGCTTATTTCGAACTCTTTTGTCATAAGATCAGAAAATTCCTTACAAAGAGAATCATTAGTAGATCCAAAAATAATATCATCAACATATATTTGGATTATTATGAAATTATCTTTATTTGTTTTCTTAAATAGAGTGGTGTCTACCTTTCCCTTACAGAAACCATTTTCCATGGGCAAGTAACTGAGTTTCTCATACCAAGCTCTAGGAGCTTGTTTGAGTACATATAAAGCTTTCTGAAGCTTATATACATACTCAGGATGGGAATGATCTTCAAACCCAGGGGGTTGCATTACATAGACATTTCTAACACTTTTATTTTTAGAAAGGGGATTCACATCAACATATTCTTATTAAGGCTGCAATATACTTCTAAGAAGTCACTAAACAAATTTCAATTTTTCAGAATAGGGACCAAAGAAAATATTTTCATATAGCTCAAATTGGGTAACTATAGGAAGTGTTTATCAAATAATGCGGGCCATAAAAATACCTAAGAGTGCCCCAACTAGAGTTCCACATGCATATAAGTCAAATTCGCCTCAAGATGCTCTTAGGACAAGTTCTAGAACATATTCACCTAAGAAATCGCATTCATCAAAGAAAAAGGGGTTAATATCAAATAAATTTAGCATTGTAGTTTAACCCCTATAAAAAGCCAAGTCTCACATTTAGAATTTACGTCTAATGAAAAATTTTCAATCACAGAATTTTCTGCTAATTTTAATTTTTAAAAGACAAACTTTTTCAAAAAAACTTATGATGTTTTTATGCATGTATGGTTTATGTAGAGGAGGGTGAGCCATCTGTTGATGAGTGATCCCGAGAAGATCGCTTACTCGTAGTTAGGTTTTTAGTTTATGTGTAAGTTGTTATCTGATGTGTTATCCGTATTTTTGTATACCAGCTCTGATATGTGACATTGGGTCTTGGGTTTTGTTTCCTTTATCTTTTTCCGCAGTTGTTATGTTATGGTTTAAATGTTTTGGATCGTGTGGTATTTGCTACCTTTTATGTTAAGTTTTATTTAACTTGCATGTTTTATTTTATTATATATTAAATGCGGGGTAGCGAGGGTCACATTTACTGGTATCAGAGCCGATCAGTCCTACAGGCCGAGCTATGTGTCTGTTGTGTTTTCTTCTATGTAGTCTTATATGATTGTCTATGACAATGGTGTAGAGCATTAAGTGTCTTGAACTTTCTATGTTAAGTGGTTTGCTTTGGACGATGTAGGAAGTTATGGTTGGTAAGAACGATCGTACGATTGTTGACGCTCTGGCATTGTTGGCTAATGCCATTACTCAAAACAACAATCAGAATCAAAATCACCATGGTGGAGCTGTTGAGTTTCGAGGTTTGGATAGAATGCAGAGGAACAACCCACCTTTCTTCAAAGGAGCTTACGACCCAAAAGGTGTTCAATCCTAGATCCGCGAGCTCGAGAAGATCTTTTGAGCTGTGGAATGTTCAGATGCGTAGTAGATGACCTATTGTACCTTCATGCTAGTGGAGAAAGCGAGGCACTGGTGGGAGAACTGCCGCCAGCGCCTGGAGGCCGAAGGCACAGCTGTTACTTGGGATGCCTTCAAGGAAAGGTTTTTGGGGAAATATTTCCCAACCGACATCCGTGACAAGAAGGAGATGGAGTTTCTGGATTTGACTCAAGGAAGCATGTCAGTTGGAGAGTATGTCGTCAAGTTTGAGGAGCTCTCACGTTACTATCCACTGTACCAGCATGCAATGGATGACTGCTCCAAGTGTGTGAAGTTCGAGAATGGTTTACGTCCAGAGATCAAGCAGGCCATCAGCTATCAGGAGATCCATGTTTTCCCTACCTTGGTGAACAAGTGCAGAATTTTCGAGGAAGACTACATGTTTAGAGTTGCTCGGCTCAAGAGTTCTGGTTTGCAAAGTAACAAGAAGATAACCTAAAAAGGTAAAAGGGAGCGACATCTGGCACCGGTAAACCGTGACTTCAAGTACGCCAGCAAGAAGCCGCAGTATGCGATGAGACCAACTAGTGATGAAGGATCTACTGCCTTTAGGCCAATCAAGTGTAGCAAGTGTGGTAAGGGCCACTTCACTCGGGACTGCAAGGAAATTGACGTCATCTGCTTCAAGTGTGGAAAGCCCGGTCACATCAGCTGTGATTGTGGTGGAGCGAAGAGTGAGCAGCAAAGCGCCAGTAAGAGTTCTCAGGCAAATCGACTGAAGACAAGTGGAAGAGTCTTCACTCTCAATGGAGCTGAAGCTTCTCGATCTGCAGACCTGTTTCAACGTAAGTGTCTCTTTAAAGGGACTCCTTCCTTTGTGTAGTTTGGTTAAAATGGTTTGCTTTTTCTTTTGTTCACGTCTGTGTTAGAAACCTTAAGTTGCCTGTTCCCTGTCTTGAGTATAATCTTGTTGTTGCTGCATCATAAGTAATCCTGTTATCATCTTCCCATGTTTCGTAAAGGTTGTCCTGTTATCATCGATAATAGTAACTTCATAGTTGATCTTTTGTGTTTTTACCTCTTAAATAGTTAGATGTTATGGACTGGTTATCTGTCAACCAAGTCCAAACTTTTAGAAATTTCGAGGACGAAATTTTTATATGGGGGTGGAATTGTAACACCCCCAGTTTTTGTAACATCCAAAAAATCCTACGTCTGTCTTTTAACTGTTTGTGTGAATACCTTGACTGAGAACACAATTTGATTAATCATAATCATAAAAACAGTTAATAATTGGAAATTCATATTTGAATTTCAATTATGAGCTTAATACTCGTAAAATGTTGTTTTGAACCCAGTGTGCTATTTTGAGTTGGAACCGATACAAATATTGTTATTTTACTCGGGACTGCTTTACCTTGGGATGCGTACCAGGGCCGGGGAAGTTGTTCCAGCCCGGAGTCGGGAGTAGTTCATGACTTCATTTCACACTTCACGAAACATTGTCACCTTTATGTCAACCATCCATCACCTTTTCATTCCTTTAACCAATGGATTAACTTTCTATGACTCTTGGTTAATAACCAATCAACCTTTCCTTTTATGGAGAAAGCTAATTAACCTATTTATGGTTAATCTCTACTACTTTTAATTAGAGTTAAACACCTATGTACAAGTTTAAATCTTGGCCATCCAAGTACTTACACAATTCCCATCCATGTCATAATACTTTAACAAAAAATTTCGTCCTAACCTATCTAAGGCCATTCGAACATCCACTTCCAAGGAACAACCAAAACATTTCTCATTTTCACTTACCAAGATCAAACACATTTCTTCCTTCAAGTTTTCAAAATCCTCTCTTATCTCTGTTCTCCTTCTCCACGGTTTTGGTCTCTTAGTCGATGAACCAAAACTTGTTTCTTCATTCTAAAACCAAAGATTATCTTGTCTTAACCTCCTTTACATCTTTGATGAAGAAAGTTTTTCATTTGGAGAAACTTGTTCTTGAACCTCAAGAACATCAACCTTGTTCATCATGTGTTCTTCATAAGTAAGTTTCTAATCTTACTTTTCTATCTATTTCTTTCCATAAGATCATGAAACAATTTCTTCTAGTTCATGTTTTTTGTGAAACAAGTTCAAGATCTTGCCTTTTCTATCTAGGGTTCGGCCACCTTTTTGTTCCTGGAGCTTGGAGTTTTGCTCATACTAAAGATCTTCATTTAGGTATTGGGGGAGTGAACCACATCACACCACATTCGTGGTGGTGAAAATGGTTTATGGGTTTGGTTTGGGGAAAACCCGAAACCAAGGGTTTTGCCATTTTGTCTATTTGGTTGTCTATGAGAACAATGTTGTAATAATTATTTATTGCTTGATTTGTGTTCATTGATGTGTTTTAATGGTTGAAAATGGCTTTTGTGTGTTGGAAAATCCTAACCTAGGGTTCCTCCATCTTTTTGTTGAAAAGCGTTTGTGAAAATGTGATTTTCAGATCTGACCTTGTGTGCGTCATTTCAGTTTTTCTCCCAACCTAGACCTCGAATTTCAAAAATTATTTTTGATCCTAAAACTAGACATCTTGGGATTCAATTTGAGCACAAATTTGGCGTGATTTCATGAAGATTTGACCCTTGAAAACCTGTTTTAATCTAAGCATAAATTTCTATCTTGGATTCTGACTACAATGACTTATTTCATGAATCTGTGCTAACTAGTTTACTTTTGTAAACTATGCTCGGCTCAAGAGTTATGGTTTGTAAGGTAACAAGAAGACAAACCAGCAAGGTAAAAGGGAGCGACATCTAGCACCGGTAAGCCGTGACTTCAAGTATGCCAGCAAGAAGCCGCAGTATGCGACAAGACAAACTACTGACGAGGGATTTACCGCCTTTAGGCCAATCAAGCGTGGCAAGTGTGGTGAAGGCCACTTCACTCGTGAGTGCAAGGAAATTGTTGTCATTTGCTTCAATTGTAGAAAGCTTGGTCATATCAGCAATGATTGTGGTGGAGCGAAGAGTGAGCTGTAAAGCGCCAGCGAGAGTTCTCAGTCAAATTGATTGAAGACAAGTGGAAGAGTCTTCACTCTCAGTGGAGCTGAAGCCTCTCAATCTGCAGACCTGTTTCAACGTAAGTGTTTCTTTAGAGGGACTCCTTCTTTTGTGTTGTTTGGTTTGGATGCTTTGCTTTTTCCTTTGTTCACGTCGGTGTTAGAAACCTTAAGTTGTCTGTTCCCTGTCTTGAGTATAATCTAGTTGTTGCTGCATCATAAGTAACCCCGTTATCATCTTCCCATGTTTCATAAAGGTTGTTCTATTATCATCGATAATAGTAACTTCATAGTTGATCTTTTTCGTTTGTACCTCTTAAACAGTTAGATGTTATGGACTGGTTGTCTGCCAACCAAGTCCAAGTTTGTAGAAATTGTAACACCCCAGTTTTTGCTTGCTTGCTTGTTACAAGGTGTTGTTATCTATGTTATCTATAGTTGTTACGCTTGTTATAGATGTCTAGGAACGTGTTGGGGTGGTTGGCCTTAGAAAAGTGCCAAATCAATAAACCTGATGAGTGAACACGCTCGTGCTCGATGGCCAGCACGCCCGTGCTAAAGGGTTGCACGGCCATGCTTTGCACACAATAGCAAAATGTAAGTTGGGCTTTTGTTCAGCTCACTTCGCCTAATCCTTTTATATACCTAAGCTTTCGACCTACATTGGTCACAAACGCTTTAGGCTCATAAAAGTTGCCTCCTCTCCAACAAGGATTCCTACACCCCATTTCCAAGGATTCTTGAAAGAGATCAACCTTGTTGTTCATCGTTCTTCGTCGTTCTTCGCTTGAGGGATGTCGTTGCTGTCGTGGTTGCTGCTTGAAAGAGATCAACCTTGTTGTTCATCGTTCTGGGGCTGTGATCGTGAGGTCAAGCGTTCGTGAGACGTGACCCTGTGGACCTTCCTTCTTCCCTTTCTCTTTGAGATCGTCATACCAGGTATGGGGGGAAGTGATCAATATGAATATATAGGTTTTGGGGTAGCATAAGATGAAGGGTTAACCCATGACCCTAGTTCTATGCTGTTATATGATGTTTGGATCCTGATTGGCATGTTTGTATGTTGTCACATGATGTATTTGATGTTTGAATCCTGATTGGCATGTCCGTGTGTTCATCCATACGTGTATATCTTGTTGTATGAACATGAGATGTTTAATGATTGATTGTTGGTTATATATGATAATCTAATTTGAGGCACCATGATATATTGTGATGAGATATATTGATGATAATGTAGTATATGCTACGATTATGATGATGTGTTGTTAATTGGCTACGTTAATCAAAGACATAAGGATGTTAGTGTTGAACTTAAAACTAGGATTGGTTAATTGATATTCATAAAACATGAAGATCTTAGGATTGATTAGTGTTTAGAACCTAGAGAACTCTAAGTTCCTAATCTAAGAACGCTGCAATGGCGTTGATCACGCCTGTGCTCAAGGTGAGCACACCCGTTCTCAGTACTCAGTGAACGTGCACGTCCGTGCTGTAATCCAATACGCCCGTGTTCGAGCAGCAGCGAACGAGCACGCCCATGCTTCGCAATCGGTGTTTCAATACGCCCGTGCTTTAGTGTGTATGCCCGTGTTCACAGTGTACTCGCCCGTGCTCAGGGCGTGCACGACTGTGTACCTAGGAAGATCTGAGAGCACTTCTCAGATTTAGTCATAAGAAATTTAAATAACCTTTTGGCATAATAATATGATAAATAGGAGTATAGACCTTGAGGATAGTTAATGGAACTAAGGTAATTTTTTAGATAATGACTTGAGGCTTAGATATAATATTAAATCTAACTCTTAAGGAAGATAATGATATGTTAAGAATTAATAATAAAGAAGCTTAATGATGAAGATGAAGATGTTAATATTAACGATGTGTTGCTAGTGTTGATGTTGTTGTTGTTGAAGACGAGAACAATGAGTTTGTTGGGGTTTTAAGATGGATAATTTTTTAAAACAATTTTCAAAACCTCTTTAGCGGGAAAACCCTTTAACTAAGGACCACGTATTGCACATGAATCACAAGGATATTGTGTTTACCTCTTAAAGTATAACTTTACCACGAACACTGTGAGCCCGTCAGCAGCACTGGTAAATCATGAACACTGCTACGGTTTGAATGACAACTTGATCTACACAGCTACAGTGCAGCAGATCCGAGGAACACTGCTACTATCACCACAAAGGGAGAGGTTCTTCTATCACCAGTATTGTAAGGAAGCAATACCTCTACTCAGGTCACGCGAGCAAACCAACGTAAGAGATAGCGTAGTGCAAGCTATCAGGATTGGAAGAGATGCGGCACACAAAGAGAGAAAAGAGGCACGCCTGTCAAGGGTGTACAACGACCGTTATGAGTGCTCTGTGTTGTCTATCGCTTAAGTGACATGCACAACTTATTAATAGCTGTCACTCACTTAACCTAACCCACTTGGGCTACTGTACGCTACAGCCCAATGTTTAATTATTAATTAAATCATATTTAATTAATCAATTAAACTAATTCTCTGAACATTTGCTCTATGCGTGTGACCCTATAGATTCTCAATTAATTGGCAATAATATTAATTATTATTAATCCTATTGATAATCAATTAATATTATAAACAATGAGCGGTATCTAGCAATACATCATTGCTACCCAATTAATTAGAATATTGGTGATACAATTGAAACCATATTGTAACCATACATAATGTGAAGTCAACGTCCTTTGGTCACAATGTCTTAATTGAACACAAAGCATAAATATGTCATCCTTGTTAAGTTCAATTATTTATTTCTTGATCAGCTAATTGACGTATGATCATGTGGGTCCAATATCTTATATTGTCCCACCTTAGCATAGCCATGCATTTCTACGTCGCATACCATCAAGAGACCTATAGATATTACTCTTATTATGTAGGAGGGACGAATCCTATCTATATCACTCACATTTCTCAACATCACTAGTGGAAAATATGGTTTTAACGACATGATTTAACATTGGTTAATTTAAAACGGATGTTAAAAAAAAGGCGATGGCAGTACCGTAAATAAATTGTTCACCACAAGCATTTTTAACGTCGGTTATTAAGAAAACAGATGTTAGAAGTAAAAGAAAGACTTTTAACGTCATGTATTCTAATAACTGATGTTAAATAATGACTTTCTAATGTCGGGGTATACAATAACCGACGTTAAAAGATGTTTTTAATGTCTGTTTCTTATATAACAGACGTTAAAATGAGTTTCTAATTTTTATAACGTTAAGTCCCGCCCGCGTGCCCTCTTCACCTTTCACTATTCTATCGTCTCTCTTTCAAAAACCTCGCTCTCTTTGACACTAAGACCGTCGCGCCTGAGATGACCCACATTTCTCATAAGGATAATCCCATTAGTCCTAAACTCCTATGATTATTAACTATGCCTTACCGTATTATAGCGATAGCGTGGTATTCAAACAACGAAGCGGAAACCCGCGCATTTAAATCATGCAACATACGGAAAACATAGCTCACATTAGAGTAAAAGCGCAACATAAAGATAACTATACATCAAGCATGCGTATCATAGCCCCATCAGTAGGGCACTGTATATACATATACAAATTGTATAAGCAAAAACATGGAAGAACTGAAAATACATCAAACAGCAAAAGAAGACCCTCGCAGCTCACCAGTATAACCCCTCCCACACTCAAAAGGTACATAGAAAGCTCTCAACTCACAACCTAGAACGCTCTGGCAGGCTCTCACCATCTGTGGTGAGGTTGCCCTGAACTACCCTGGCCCTCGCCATGAGTACGCCTGTAGGTTACCAAATGCTCATACTTCGACAACGAACTGGACACAACAACCCTACGCCTATGGTAGGTCCTCAAATACTGCTCCGTCCTTTGACACTGACCTCAGTAGATGTAGCCTCTCCTACTGGATGCATGCGAAGATGCTGGCTCGACCCAGGTGTAGTCCCGCTCATGACGCCTCAGCGGCAGCCACATACGTGGAAACCGAACTGGATCGGGCAACATGACAGGATAGGAGCTACCTCATCCGTCACTGTAAACTATTCCCGAGACCGGTAACATTCCCAAGGTCACTCACTTGACCGCCCCTTCTACTTTCCACACCCGCACTAACTAACCTCGTATGATGCTGGCAGCCCATACTACCTGTCATACGACCTCGCCACTTGGCAACTGATGATATGCAATATCCTCAACGGGCTTAATACCGGATCTCATGCCTAAACACTCAACCAGAAACAGGGCAATGTCACCGCATCCACACTGCCACAGCCTCGACGCCACGTGTCCACACGACCACAGCCTTGACGCCACGCGTCTACGAGCCATAGCTCAAACATCACATCCATAGCCTTAAGAAACCAACATAACAGCAATGGCACCATCCTCGATATCAACCCGATAACAACATAGCACACAACCAACTTAGCTTTACGGAATTCCGCCACCATACAACAATTACCACAAATAGCATAATCGCAACAGCAATAACATCAACAGTAGCACATAGCAGCATATCACATACACCAAGTAGCATATAGGCACTTAGATAGATAGCAACAACATAATTCAACATCACAGCAGTCATACGAAGCAGATCATCCTCAATCAACAGTTCTCTAACCTAGGGTTTCCAAACTTAACGGCGATAGCCCAAAGTAAGCTAAACCTAGGGTTTAGGTACTTTATCGGGGCTCAACCACTAGTAGGGTTAGGGCTTCCCAACATATAGAAAAAACACACTACACTACTCTGGCCTTCCCGACGGTAGTAGTACTCTTTCTCCCCACCTGAACAGTTGTAGCACGTACTCAAAGACAAGCTCTTCAACTTGTAGCCGCATGTTTAGCCAGTTATAGCTCCGAATACCTCTGGTAGCCGCGGCCTCAAGCTCCAACCGCGAGCAATCCCAAGAACGAACTTAGCCCTAATCACGAGCACAACACACATGCAATAATGTTAGCCCTAGGGCAAGCTCAAAGACCAAAGAAGAAAGGTAAAGACTCGAGGAACCATGAAGAACACAAAGAACACGTGTTAGGGATTCGAGTTTAACTTTGGCAAATCGAGAAAGTAATTCGTCAAAGTCATAGATAACTTTGCCGCGATCACAACGGTGTAGTTAGAATCGCGTTTCGGCAACTCGATCGCTTCGAAACTGAGTTTCTCCCTCTAAAACACTCAGAGCTTCTCTCACTAGTTGCAAGAACCCTTTGAGTTTTCGTGCAAAGTGAGGAAGGGAAAGAAACACGTCCATCTTGATCTGTTGACCACGCTTTAGCGTGCACATACAGCACGCTTGAGCGTGGGGTTCCCTACAAGCTTAAGGGTGGAGCCATGTCCATTCCACCTTCACCCTGGCTTGACACGTGTAGCACACGCGTCAAAAAGCACACCAGCTGGAAAATGTACTCAGCACGCTTGAGCGAGCAACATAACAACGATTGAGTGTTGGCATGCTAAGGCGTGCTCCCTTCCCACGCTTGAGCGTGCTGCTCAGTTGGGAAGAGCCTCCCAAACTTCTAACTTTCACAGTTTCTCGTTTAACACCTTCCATACCTCCAACCTTGTTCAAGTCTATTCCTAAGCTTCCAACTAGGTCCTAAACTAGCACATAATAATCCACACAAGCATCCAAAGCCCTAATCAAGGTTAACCAACTCGATTAGAGTTACAAAAAATCAGGATGTTACAGCGCCCGCTGTTGCTACGACCGCCGTGCCTCATTCTGCCTAGTATATATCCTTTCTCTTCTCCCTCTCTCTTTTTTCCTTTCTCTTCCCTCATTCTTTTCCCTCATTATGTTCCCCTTTCTTTTCTCATTTAGGTCATTTTCGCGCCTCAGGTCTGCAAACCTCACCGTCATCAATCTTCCGGCCACCATTTCGTCTTGCTTCCTAAAGGTAAGCTTCCATTAAAATCTATTATTTCTCAGTTAGGTTTTGCTTAGGTTTGCTGGTTTGGAAAGATTTGATTTGATTTAATTTAAAAATTAGTTTTCATCTTTGAAACTCATTATAAAAAAGAGATTTGAATTGATTTACTACCCACATTTTTTGCTTCCTAAAATGTAAGCTTCCTCAAGATAAGCTTCCAATATATTGACAGTTTTTGCTTCCTAAAGGTAAGCTTCCAATATATTGGTAGTTTTTGCTTTCTATATATCCACATTTTTTGTTTGGTATAAATGTCCCATACAACCACTCCACACCCCTTCTCTAAATGTCCCATATTTACACTATTTGGATATATAGGTTAGGTTATTAGGATATTAAAGGTTAGGACAATATTGCCATGAAATTGTCTTGGTTTATAGGGTTCAAATACTAGTGCTTTTGCAATCTCCCCCCATTGTGCTTATATTGGATTGATGTGTGTATATCTACAGAACCTATCTAGTTATGGATCATAGTTGGATGGTTAGTAAACGCACAAGTGACGAGTATCGGAAGGGAGTGGAAGAGTTTATAGAATTTGCTCAAAAAAATGTTTCTGATAGTAACGGAAAGTTTTGTTGTCCTTGTGTCAAGTGTTTGAATATAAGGAAATGTGAAGTTGAGGATATACGTACTCATCTTATTTGTAATGGGATTTGCTTGAGTTATACAAGATGGATATGGCATGGTGATGTCTTGTTAAATAACAAGCCAAGTGTGTCCCAAAGTGAGGAAGTTGACGTAAATATGGAGGATGATCGACTAGAGGGCATGATCCGTGATATTGGACAAGAGTATTTTCAGTGAGCACATGTGTATGATAATTTGTGGAGTGATGCAGATAAGCCTTTGTATCCGGGGTGCACTACTTATACACGGTTGTCGGCGGTGTTAAAATTGTTCTGTGTGAAGGCGAGAAATGGGTGGAGTGATAAAAGCTTCACCGAATTGCTTGAGTTGTTGAAAGAAATGCTTCCTGAAGGCAGCACACTGCCATACCGTAACTATGAGGCGAAAAAGGTATCGTGTCCGATGGGTATGGAGTATAAGAAGATACACGCATGCCCCAATGATTGTATATTGTACACGGATGGTTATGAACAGATGCACGACTGCCCCACATGTGGGTTATCACGCTACAAAGTGAAGGATGGTGATTATGGTGATGATTCTAGTTGTGATGTGAAAAAAAAAAGGGTCCTCCTGCGAAGGTGTTATGGTATCTTCCAATAATGCCAAGGTTTAAGCGATTGTTCGCTAATGTAAAAGATGCAAAGAACATTAGATGACATGCAGATGAGAGCAAGAGAATTGATACTTTGTTTTTGGATTTCGCCAATGAACCAAGAAACCTTAGGCTTGGAGTTGCTACGGATGGAATGAATCTGTATGGTAACTTAAGTAGTATTCATAGTTCATGGCCTGTTCTCGTGGTAATTTACAACCTACCTCCTTGGTTGTGCATGAAGCGCAAATACATGATGTTATCTATGATGATTTCCGGCCCAAAACAACCAAGATTAGGTTTGTTTACATGTATATATATATATATACGATGATCAGTACAGTGTGGAGTATGTTGAATTCTGGTTTTTGGACTTCTTTGAGTAATGTTGAAAAATCTGGATTTATTAGATAGTGTATTTGTAGAATTCTGCAGGGAGATGGGAAGGATTCACTATAAAACTGAAATTTAAAAAAAAATTACTTTTAACGTCGGTTGCTCTCAACAACAGACGTTAAAAGTAATACTTTTCATGTCTATTGTCTTAGCATGGGACATTAAAAGTTTTAACGTCTGTTGTTATGTTTAACCGACGTTAAAAGCATGACTTTTAACGTCAGTTTCCAACAGACATTAAAAGACACACTTTTAACATCTCCTCTATTAACGTCGCCTCCATAACCGACGTTAAAAGCCTTTTTCAACAGACATTAAAAGGGTTTCTTGCACTAGTGCATGTTTCATTGCAGGCCCAATAACTACCTTTATAGTTGTCCTATTACAGACAACGTTTGATATTATCAAAGCCTACAACTACATATGTTAGAAATCATAGTGACTTCAAGTCGAAGGATTACTTCACTATGGTCACCATGAGAATAGCTCATGACACTTACATAACTATTATGCAGTGTTCTTATAGCGGGTCACTCCATTATAAATATTCCACAAATATTTATACCTATGTGAAGACTTGATATCTTATATCTATGACTCGTGAGATGTGGTCATCAGTACACTCACATAATAGTCTCAATGTATTATTATTGTCCTTATTAATAATAATAATACTTGACTTTGGATATTTAAGAATAGTGTTCTATAATTTAATGGTATCCCACGGTCAAGTCATACTTAACGTTCCATTAAATGAACTACCTATTCTAAGGACTTTATTATGCTATAAATATGATTATCAAATACAGCATAACAAATAAATGCCTTATACATATATCAAATATATGATCAAAGTCATGATACAAATGATTATCTATTCAAAATAGATTGGCCACTAGGGCTTACACCAACAATCTCCCACTAGCACTAGAGCAAATCGGGCATCAATGTAACACCCATCGGTCTAGTGTTAGTGTCATGCTACAACTGAGCAAGAGAATCCAATAGCGGATTGTTCAGTTTTGCCATTCTGCACATCTTCACACCTCCTCTATCAATCATCTATCGAATGAGATGGAAGCACTCAAGTGTATGTTCAGATCACTGGTGAGATCAAGTTTCCTTAGCTTACGCGATTACTCAATCATCATCCCAATGAGATCAATGGAATTTGCAAAGTTAGGAACTATGATTAGTTCATAAATGAATTTTCTGACCCAAAACGGCCTCTAAATTTGTATTCCAGTCAACTACATACTCGGCCTCTATAACAAAATCAGCAACTCTCTCACGTTTGGAACCTTTTCAAGCTCATAGTGCCACTATTAAGGCAAAACACAAAACTAGACTGCGATCTAAAGTTATCCTTATCGGTTTGGAAGCTAGCATCACTGTAATCCATTACAATGAGCTATTCCTCACCATTTCAAATCAAGAATGAATCCTTAGTTCTTCTCAAGAACGTAAGGATATTCTTGACTTCGGTCCAGTGACCTTCACTGGGATTGGATTGGTACCTTCTCATCATGCTCGAAGCATACGAGACGTCTGTTCGAGTACATATCATGGCATACATAATAGATTCAATTGCCGAAGCATATAGAATCTTAATCATGCGTTCCCTCTACATCTGATGTAACAGGGACTATCCCTTGGACAGGTATATGCCACGTGTAACATCCCGACTTTCTATAACTATAATCGGGTTGGTTAACCTCGATTAGGGCTCTTGATGATGTGTGAGTTGTTATGTGCTAGTTTAAGGCTTAGTTTGAAGCTTAGGAATAGGCTTGAACACGATTGGAGGTGCCTAAGGTGTTAAACGAGTAACTGTGGGAGCCAGAGGTTTGGAAGGTTTTTCCCCGCTGAGCGGCACGCTCAAGCGTGGGAAGGGAGCATGCCTCAGCGTGACAACGCTCAAGCGTTGGTATGCTTGCATGCTCAAACGTGCTAAGTGCATTTGCTAGCTGGTGTGCTTTTTGACGCGTGTGCTACACATGTCGGGCCAGGGTGAAGGCGGAGCGGACAAGGTTCCACGCTCATGCATGGAGAGACCCTCACGCTCAAGCGTGGAAATCCTGCACGCAAAAGCGTTCTCAGCAGGATGCCCCAAGTGAAGTCTTTCTCTTCTCTTTCACTTGGGCCATTTTCCTCTTCTTCAAGCACGAGAGTTATAGAGAGAGTAGAGAGAAGGCAGAGCTTTTTAGAGAGAGAAAGCTTGTTTCAAGGCGATCGAAGTACCGTAACGCGATTCTGACTGCACCATTGTGATCGCGACCAAGTCTTCTATGACTTCGACAGATTACATTCTCGATTCGTCCAAGGTAAATTCGAAACCCTAACACGTATTCTTTGTGTTCTTGGCGTTCTTCGAGTCTTTACCTTTTTCTTTGATCTTTTGAGCTTGCCCTAGGGCTAATACTATTGAATATGTGTTGTGCTCGTGATTAGGGTTAAGTTCGTGCTCGTGATTTCCCGCAAATTGGAGCTTGAGGCCGCGGCTAGGGAGGAGCTTCGAGGCTGTTCCGGAGCTGTTCTTTGTGTTCATGGCTACGTGGGAGGAGCAAGTCGGTGAGCGCGTGGGTTTTCGTGCCAACTATTCAAGTGGGGAGAAAGAGTACTGTTACCATCAGGAAGGCAAGAGTAGTGCAGTGTGTTTTCTGCTATGTGTAGGGAAGCCCTAACCCTACTAGTGGTTAAGCCCCGATAAAGAACCTAAACCCTAGGTTTAGCTTACTTTGGGCTATCGCCGTTAAGATTGGAAACCCTAGGCTAGAAAACTGTTGATTGAGGATGATCTGTTTCGTATGACGGCTATGATGATTGCTGTTGTTGCTATCTGTCTAAGTGCCTATATGCTACTTGGTATGTGACATGCTGCTATGTGTTGTAGTTGATATTATTGTTGTTATTACTATTGCAATTATGCTGTTGTGGTAATTATGGTGGCGGAATGCCGTAGAATTAAGTTTGGATGTGTGCCGTGTTGTTATCGGGTTGATACTGTGGATGGTGCCGTTGTTGTTATGCTGACTATTCGAGGCTGTGGCCGTGTGGATGCAGGGGCATCGTGCTGTTTCTAATTGAGAGTTTAGGCATGAGATCCAGTACCAAGCCCGTTGAGGATCTATGTTGTATATCATCATCAGCTGCCAAGTGGCGAGGCCGTATGACAGGTAGTATGGGCTGCTAGCATCATACGAGGTTAGTTGTACCTGAGTGCGGGTACGGAAAGTAGATGGGGCGGTCAAGTGAGTGACCTTGGGGATGTTGCCGGTCTCGGGAATAGTTTACAGTGACGGATGAGGTGGCCCCTATCCTGTAGTGACGCCCGATCCAGTCCGGTTTGCCCAACTAATCCCATAGCTTTCCAATGTTCCAGGCTAACGTTCCAAGGCGACCGAGATACCCCGGTTCTAGTGAGGAAGGGGGATGCACACTTATTGGTCATGGTGAGTGGTTCGGTTTCTTGGATAAACTAACTCCGTTCCGACACAAACTTGTTCCGGTGTAGACTTGTTTGGGTGTGGAACCGTTCCAGTAGGAACCAATTTGTGATCTTTCAGTCAACATGCTGCATAGGATTAGTATCCCGGTCTAGAGGATTGATCTGAGAGAGAGGCTCATGGAGATAGATGCTTGCTGCATGTGTTGTCTTGAGAGATGTTTGTTGGAATGCAGTAACTATTATATCTGTGATATCTGCTACATGCTACATGTTATATGTGTTTACTGTATTACTGTTGTTTTCCGACATTGTTATGCACTGTATTTCTTATTTCCCTACTGTTTTCCCCTGTTGTTTTGTTTTGGGTTCGCTTGAAGACGACGAGCCAGCCGAGACGTGGGTTGGACCCGAGGCTTCACCCGTATATCACCGGGGCACCGCGATTGCCGGTATTTGGCGACGTTGAGATCATCTACCATGATGAGAGGGGATAGCGGGTGGACCCCTCTACCTTTTTTGTGGTTTACACAGGGCTCGTCAGCCTGATCTTTCGGAGCGGCACGCCGCCGTATGTGGACATCATTGGCCCCTACCGCGTGTACCAATTCCTTACTTTCCCTATAATGTGGCGACCGCCGAGGCAGAGGGAGCGAGACTATATGTGGGTGGCACCCCAGTCTTCAGTTGTGTCCAGTAGGAGAGGCTACGTCTACCGAGGCCAGCGCCGGAGGACAAAGCAGTATTTGAGGACCTACCGTTGGCATAGGATTGTGGTGTCCAGTTCTTCATCAGAGTATGAGCCTTTGGTGCGATACAGGCGTACTCATGGCGAGGGTCAGGGTAACTCAGGGCATCCTCACCACTGATGGTGAGAGCCTGCCAGTGTGTCCTAGATAGTGAGCTGAGAGCTTTTTATGTACCTTTTGAGAGGAGACGGGTGGTGCTGGTGAGGTCCGAGATCTTTTCTTTTGATGTTGATGTATTTTCGATTTTTCTTTCATAGCTTGTATATGTATGTACAGTGCCCTACTGCTGGGGCTAAGATATGTATGGTATTTGTACAGTTATCTTTTTGTTTGCGCTTGCTCTGATAGTTTCTATGTTTGCCGTTATTGCTTGTTTGTTTCCGCAACGCTGTTTGAATACCATGTTATTGCTTTATATACGGCTAAGCATAGTTAATAATAGTAGGAGCTTGGGACTAATGGGATTATCCTTCTTAGGGAGGAGGGTCGTCTCATTTTGGTGGTATCAGAGCAGGTCGATTCTAAATCGGACTGTCAGTTCATGTTGTCTGAGCAGTCGATTTCGGTTAGGACCATAGACTCTGAAGGTAAGTGTACTGGCTTTAACAGTTGATGACCAAGTTGTATCAGCTGACTCTGGGTTGGGTAGAATGTTCGATGCACTAGTTATCGAAGTGTGATAACTGTCTTCATTCATAAGGCATATGATGTGTTTAACTGATGAGTGCTATGATATGTCTTATGAATTGGAACTGATAGCTCCTTTTTACAGGAAGTTAGATGGCACGTGGAAGAGGAAGAAGTGGAAGGCCGGCTACAACCGGAGGTAATAATAACAATGGTGACCACTCAGGGACAGGAAGTGGTGGTGACACTTCTGAAGCAGTGCGGGCCATACGGGACTTGGCTACTGCAATGATGCAACAAACTCAGCAGACTACCCAGTATATGCAGCGGCAGGAACGGAGAGAAGCCAGATAGGATCAACTACCCTTAATTAGAGGAAATGAGATGGTGGACACCAGTCTTAATGCTTTCATGAAGGGAAATCCTCCTCAGTTCCACGGTGAATACAACCCTAAAGCTGCAGAGATGTGGTTGCAAGAGATAGAGAAAGTGTTCATGGCCACACACTGTAGAGAGGACCGAAAGGTTACATACACTGCTTTCATGCTAGTTGGAGCAGCTGAAGCTTGGTGGAGAACCAAGGCCAGACTGTTAGAGTCCAGAGGAAGGATGTTAACCTGGCAACTATTCCGGGAGTGCTTTCTGGAGAAGTACTTCCTGAATAGCATCAGGCAAGAGAAATAGAAAGAGTTCCTAAGTCTAAAACAGGAACAACTATCAGTTGGTGAGTACGGGATGAGGTTTGAGGAGCTACTTAAGTTCTCTCAGTTCTATCAGATCCACCCTGACGAACAATGGGTTTGCAGAAGGTTTGAAGACGGATTGAGGCCAAAGTTGAAGCGAGCGATGCTACCTTTAGGTATCAACTCTTTTCCGGAGATGGTAGAGAAGTGCACAGTGGTGGAAAGGCATGACCGGGCAGGGACTGTTCCCCAACAAGTAAAAAGTGGTGGACCTGTTCGGAGCAACCAGAGAGGTAGGGGCAGCAAGTTCTAGCAGAGGGTGAGATCGTATGATGGTTCGGCTCAGTTTAATGTCAACCATAGAGGGAGCAGCTATAGTCATGGGCAGCAGGAGATCAAGACCTGTTTCCGATGCGGGGGACCGCATCTAGTCAAGAGTTGTCCTAGGAGCCAGCACATCAAGTATTTCAATTGGAACCAAATGGGTCACTATGAGTTAGTAGAAGGGCTCAGTTTCGACAGCAGAGCGGTAGAGCTCAGGGTGGTGGAGCAAGATCAGTAGTGGCAAGTCAACAGAGTAGGCCACAAACAACCGGAAAGATGTTTGCAGTGAGGGGTTCTAAAGCCTCTCGAAAACCTGACCTGATACAAGGTAAATGCTTACTCTCTGGTAAGCTTTTGTCGGTTTTATTTGATTCGGGGGCTATTCATTCTTTCATATCATTAGAGTGCATGGATCATTTAGGGTTGCTTGTTTCTGTATTACCCTATGACTTGACTGTTTCAACGCCTACTGGCGATTCTTTAACTACCCTATCCGTGTGTCGTAAATGTCCTGTTACGGTAGAGAACCGTCATTTTCTTGTTGACCTTATCTGCTTGGCTATGCAACAGATAAATGTAATCCTAGGCATGGACTGGCTTTCGGCCAACCATGTAATGTTAGACTGTTCGAACAAAACCCTCATTTTTTTTCGAGCAATCTGGATTGATGCTTGCCAATGAGAGTATTCCGACGGGTGGACGATCGGACGAGTATGTGGTGCTACTATCTTTGGAAGCTAAGGAGACTCCTAGTGTTGAAGCTTTGCCTATCGTGCGAGAGTTTCCGGAAGTGTTTCCCAATGATGTTCCTGGATTGCCACCGCAGAGAGCGGTAGAGTTTGCTATAGATCTGGTACCAGGAGCTGGGCCTATATCGATAGCGCCATATCGAATGTCTCCAGTTGAGATGACAAAGCTAAAGAAAAAGTTGGACGAGATGCTAGGCAAAGAGTTCATCAAACCTAGTGCATCTCCGTGGGGAACGCCGGTACTGTTTGTGAAGAAGAAGGATGGGAGCTCGAGGCTATGCGTAGAGGAGGGTGAGCTCGAGGCTTGCATGCTCATCTTATTAACTATTGCATTACCGTTTTATATTCATATGTACGATTTCTTACTACCTTTGTTGTTTCTATGCATGTACCTTGGTTTATGCAGAGGAGGGTGAGTCAACTGTTGATGAGCGATCCCGAGAAGATCGCTTACTCATAGTTAGGTTTTTAGTTTATGTTTAAGCTGTTATCTGATGTGTTATCGGTATTTTTGTATACTAGCTCTGATATGTGGCATTGGTTTTTGGAATTTGTTCCTTTATGTTTTTCCGTAGTTGTTACGCTATGTTTTAAATGTTTTGGATCATGTGGTACTTGCTACCTTTTATGTTATGTTTTATTTAACTTGCATGTTTTATTTTATTATATATTACATGCGGGGTAGCGGGTGTCACATTTAGTGGTATCAGAGTCGTTCTGTCCTACAAGCTGGGGTATGTGTCTATTGTGTTTTCTTCTTTGTACTCTTATATGATTGTCTATGATAATGGTATAGAGTATTAAGTGTTTGGTGTTTATTTTGGCTTAATTTTCTATGTTAAGTGGTTTGCTTTGGACGATGTAGGAAGTTATGGTTGGTAGGAACGATCGTCCGATCGCTAACGCTATGGCACTGTTGGCTAATGCCATTGGTCAGAACAACAATCAGAATTATCATGGTGGAGTTGCTGAGTTTCATGGTTTGGATAGATTCGAGAGGAACAACCCGCCTTCGTTCAAAGGAGCTTACGATCCGGAAGGTGCTCAATCTGGGATACGCGAGCTTGAGAAGATATTTCTGGCTATGGCATGTATGGATGCGCAGAAGGTGACCTATGCTACCTTCATGCTAGTAGAGGAAACAGAACACTGGAGGAAGAACTGCTGCCAGCGCTTGGAGGCCAAAGGCGCAACTGTTACTTGGGATGCCTTCAAGGAAAGGTTTTTGGGGAAATATTTCCGAGTCGACATCCGTGACCAGAATAAGATGTAGTTTCTGGCTTTGACTCAAGGAAGCATGTCAGTTGGAGAGTATGCTGCCAAGTTTGAGGAGCTCTCACGTTACCATCCACTGTACCAGCTTGCAATGGATGACCACTACAAGTGTGTGAAGTTCGAGAATGTAACACCCCATTTTTCGCTTGCTTGTTATATAGTGTTGTTATATATGTTATCCTTGTTATTGTATATATTATGTGTTGTTGTGCTTGCTTTAGGTGTTTAGGACGTGTTTTAGGGTAGTTAACCTTAGAACAAGTGATATAAGTGATCCTGTCAGGGTGGCACGCCGTGCTCTTGTATAGCACGCCCGTGCCAGTTGTGCAGCATGCTCGTGCTCTCGTGCAGCACGCCTGTGCTCTTCGCGCGCTCCAGAAATGCGTTTTGGGGTTTAGGTTGACCTTTTTATACCTAAACCACATAGCAGTCAATCCTAAAGTTAGAAACAGCCGTCTTTAACCTTTCTCTTGGGTTCCCATTGAATCCTTAAGCGTTTCCCAATCCTTGTTTGGGTGTTCTTCGTCCAGAACACATCCCTATGGTGTTTGCTTTTGCGTTTAGGGTTAAACTGCTAGCTTTGTGTTACTCTAAGGTAAGGTAACCAACCCTGTTCATCCTTTTATTTGAATCCCTTGAGTTAATGTTGAACCGTTTTGTCCCTGTCAAACTAGACTTCGTGGTTTGTGTGCCAGTGCAGTGAACGGCAACTAGCAGATGAGTTTCCCAGGGATCTATTCGAGGTATGTGCATAACCCCTGTGTTAATTCCCTTTCTTTTCTTGTTTAGGAATTAACTACCTTTGTCCTTTCTTGATATTCTTGGTCAAGCTCGCTGAACCCGTTGAACCGTTTGGAGGAGTCACGCTTGGACTTCGCTCTTGATTGGCTCATAGGCTGGTATCGTCATGCCAGGTATGGGGAGAAGGGATTAACATATAGGTTCTAGGGTAGCGTAAGATGAGGGTTAACCCATGACCCTATTTGTCTGCTATGTGCCTTAATTGTTGTATGGAGTTGTTGTGGTTATTTATATATGTTGTTAATTGTTTAATTGGCCTGTATGATCTTGGCAAGATATTTACGATATTGTTTATGACGTTGTTTAGGATGATGATGATGATGATATGCTAGGAATGTATGAGTTGGTATGGTTGAACTGCTGTTAAATCTATGTTAGTAAAAGACATAGGGATGTTAGCGCTAAGCCTAAAACTAGGATTAGTCTGATTGGTGTGCATAAAACATAAAGATGTTGATGAGGGGTGAGATTAATACCATTGGATTAGTCAAGAACCTTAGGATTGATTTGGAGTGTTGAAATCTAGAGAAATCGATAAGTTTCCCAGATCTGAACGCTGTAACAGCTTTCAGCACGCCTATGCTCTATTTCAGCACGCCCGTGCTCTTTGCCCAGAAGATCCAGCACGCCCATGCTCTCAGCAAGACGCCCATGCCAGAAAAACGAGAAAAGTGACGCTGTTTAGCACGCCCGTGCCCAGGCCGTGCCACTGTCAGAATTAAGAAAATTTCACTGTTTTAAATAAAAAGATATTTAATACCTTTTTAGGAATAAAAGTATGATATAAGAGATTATAAAATATGACCTTGAGGATAGTTAATGAACTAGGAGAATGATATGAAAAGTGTAATAATGGAGCCTTAATAAAGAGATTAATTAATGAGAAGATGATGTTATCGGTAACGATGTACTATTACCGATGTTGTTGATTAAAGCATTCTTGATGCTTATTAGTCGAGTTTGATGTTGATAAATCATTCTTGATGCTTATTGGTCAAGTTTGATGTTATAAATTGTAACACCCCGATTTTTCGAGTTTTCCTAATTAATCAGTATTTATGAACTTATATTTTATTCGAGGCCTTATAAATGGCAATAAAATATTCTGACCAGATAGGAATGTCCTACATAACCATAGGAAGCCATGGTTAAGTTTCGGGCGAAAGCTCAAATGGAGCCCGGTTTGCGTTTTTCACGGATAGTAGTCTTTTTCTACTATCAAGACCTAATTTCGACTCGTGAACGAAACAGTTAGGTTTTATATTTTATTTCCAACAGTATTGGTTATTTTGAAAATATTCAAAATAAATAAGTCGTCCTACGACTTTCTTGGGCGAAAACCTAAATCGGGTGAAGAACGGAGCTGAATACAAGATTTTAGTTAACCGCTACGGCTAAGGTTGAAATCACATGGTGTGCTATGACTCATCAGTGACTCATCAGTGTAATGATTACGTTTAGAAAATATCTGGACGTGAAATGACTAAAATGCCCTTGACCCTTTTCATAATTACCATTTGCCCTTGAATGAAAAGACCGTTTTGCCCTTGAGAATTTATGGAATAACCATTCTGACCCTGTGACTCACCATGTCATCATTACCTTTCTAGAAATATCTAGATATTTATAAGGGAAATGACCAAAATGCCCCTAGTCTTTGAGGGAATCACCAAATTACCCTTTTGGTTATTTACAAGTTTGCCATGACATCAATTATATATATTTCTCTCTTTCTCTCTCTTGGCCATTTCGGCCTCACTCTCTCTCTCTCTTCTTTCTCTCACTTGTTCATCCAAATTCATAGAGTTCTTGAAGTTCTTCATAAGTTCTTCACAAAAACCCTAGTTTGATCTTCAAAAGTTGAAGTTTTTGAGTGAAAACTTGTTTCTTCTTCACTAATCTTTGATCCTAGGAGGTATGATCCTCATCTTAACTCTCTCAATCTCTGTATTTCATCTCTTGAATCACTTGATTCATTAAGATCCAAGTTTAGATCTAGAACTTTGAAAATCCATAGAAAATTGTAGAAAAATCCTATGATCATGAAACCAATTTCTATGAAACCATCATGATGTGTACTTTGAGTGTCTAGAAGCATGAACCCAAAAGAAATTTTCTCCCTATTCTTCCATGGGAGGGCCGAATCCTAATCATGATGAAAGGATGGGTTTTGTTGCAATTTTTGGCTATACAACACTTGTTCTAGCTTACTTGATGCCTTTGAACCCTAAACCCAAGAGCAAAACATCAACCAAAGCTCCTAACCTATTTCTCCTCTTCATGGCCGAAACATATAGGGTGTAGAACCATGAGTTTTGTCTCAAATTTTTGGGTCATGAGACTTGATTTAGTGTTAATCATGCTTAAGGACCAACCATCCAAAAGTTTGGAACCAAATGAGATCCCTAGCCTTTTTATCCTTTCATGGCCGAACCCTATACCTTCTTGGGGAAGAAAACTTATGTTATAGATTGATGTTGCTTTGTTGTTTGAATTGGATTGTGTTTGATTGTTTTAGGCAACACAAACGGAACCGGAGCCGGAGCCGAGAACCGATCGAGTTTGCATTGAACTTCCTTTGTGAGGTAAAGGGAGGTATTTCATTTTGAGTTTGGTAGCCTCATGGCATATGATTGATTAGTGTGTTATGATTGAATTAAGACTTGATTTATATGTTTACTTATATCCTGGATTGATTGGATGTTAAGTGTTGTGCATAGTTGGTTATTTGATATAATTGTGGCATGGATGCCTTGGATGATATCTTATTGTGGTATTGAACTGTTGATATATATATCTATACATATATTTATAACCTGGATGAGCATAGGACTGGCTATGTCTCGATAATTGTTAAAAGACTCGGAATCGAAATCAAAGTTTTGAAGACCGTGTTTTGAAAATTGAAAAGTGGTTTTTGGAAAACGTGTTACTTTTCAAGAAAAGTTAAGTTCCCTTTTGAAATGTATGTTCTTTTGAAAAGTATGTTCTTTTAAAAAGTGGTTTTGTGAAAAGTCATGCAAAATGTGTTTTATTCTGTAAAGTGTTTAAAAAGGGCGTGAAACCTTAGAAAATGGTTTTGTTTTCAAGAAAGGTGTTTTTCCCGGAAAATGTGGAAATGTTTTATTTCAAGAAAACAAAAGTGTATTTTGTTTTCCAAAGTTGTTTTGAGAAAGTTTGACCGAAAAGAAAAATGATGAACCTTTGAGATGAACCCAAACCTAGTGGCCGAGACGTCGGGGCTAGTGTTTTGTGGATTGAGCACTCGGACTTTGTGTCCTGTGTTTTTGATTTGAGTGGGCTTAATGCCTTTTTGAAACGAGTCGTGGACTTTATGTCTCGACATTTGAAAGAATGAACGCAAAGAAAACAGAAAACTTTCTTTGTACATGCATGAACCGGCAGACGTGCCATTTGAAACCGAGCTACAACTCTAGTAGCTGAGAATGGAACCGGTTAAGACCACTAGGTCTGTAGGGGCATTCTGTGTTCGAGATCACACAAGTGGCCGGCAGCGTTGCAACCCCGTGCCGTGGTATCGGCTGCCAAACACGAATGAACTCGATCAGGGACTAGACTATTCAAGATATGGTTATGACGTGGTACCCTGGAACAATTGTAGTTCGGACCTAAATAGAGAGGCCGACTCATGAGAACAATTGTGTTACGGGTGTTACTACGGCCTATCGCTCGATGTTGGGAAGTTAGAATCTCCGGAGTACATGAATTAGAAAGATGTTATTGAAGTCTCATGCATTATTATAAATCATGATTGTGTTTGAGATATTATATTGTGTTGTATAGATAACTGTTCATATGACTGTATTTATGCTGTTTGTCGTCTGTGCGGCTATCGTGATAAACTTATTATATGAGTATCTCACCTTTGCCTGTACATGTTGGACACCTGGTTGTGTTTTTGGAACACATGTACAGATGTTTATCATAGGTCCCCGCGGAGACGTGAGGACTCGGATGATGGAGCGTTCTGATGAAGTTGACGTTGGGTTGTATCCCAATGGCTACTTTTAGCCGACCAGCTTAGGAGTCTTTTATTTTGAGCAGTCTTATATTATATTACTGCACATATGTTGAAATTATTTCTAAATCTGTAATATGTTATATATTAGACCAGGTTTTATGTTATGTTTACGTTTTTATGAACAGAGAATATCAACGTGTGATATGAAGCTTATTCCTTCATCTTGAGCTTGTATTGCCTATGCATGCAGAAAATTTTTAGAACCGCGTTTTCGAACGTAGCTACTTAATTAAAGTATTTTCCGAAAGCAACCAGCTTTTTTTTATTGTCTTGATTTATTTCCGCATGAGAGTCCGAGTATGTAGCACCCGCGAGGGGGGTGTTACATAAATGAACTTTGATGCTTGTTGGTCGAAGTTGATAGCCATGTGATGGTGTTGATGATGGATGGTTGGACATGTGCTTGCATGTTGGTTGAACGTTGCACGCATCATTGCATAGAGATGATAGTTTGGGCGGAAAGCAAACGATGAATCGCGATGGTGGAGGCCACGATGGGTGTTATCCCGACCTTGAGCGTAGAGTTGGGTAAGAAGGTTCCATATGACATTGACTTGCAACCCAATGCCGAAGTGTCCTATTGATAACCTGACTACCCTGACGAGCCATGGTACGTTATCAGGATTAGTTGAGAGTATCCATGGACGTCACCCATGGTTTGGTGAGTGTTCCAACATTGATGTTGAATGGTCAACATGGATATGTACTCCTAATCGTCTTTCCAGAGTTGATGTTTGGATCCACATTGCATATGGAGTAGTGAAGTAGTTATGCATACCATAGCATGTTATTAATGTGAGATGATGGAGTGTGTTATAATATGTATGTTATATTATGATGTTGTATATGCTGCATGATCAACTTGCTAACTACTCTATTACCGTTTATGTTTATACGTACTGTTCCTTACTCCCTACTGTTGTTGTTGCTTTGCATGTACCTTTGGTTATGTAGAGGATGGTGAGCTGCCAGCTGAGGAGTGATCCCGAGGAGATCACTTACTCATAGTTTAGTTTAGTTATGTTAGTTGTTTCCGATGTAATATCGGTAGTGGCTACCAGCTCTGATTATGTGACATCGGGTTTCGGGTTTTGTTTATGTTAATGTTTTTCGTAGTTGTTTTATGTTAAAACGTTTTCGGATGATATGGTACTTGCTACCTCTCAAGTTGAAGTCATTTTATTTAACTTGCATGCTTTATTTTATATTTATCGTATGCGGGGTAGTGGGCGTCACATTTAGTGGTATTAGAGCCGGTCTGTCCTTCAAGCCGGGGTATATGATTGTCTATGATGATGGTATAGAGTATTAAGTGTTTGTTGTTCGTTTCGGCTTAAATTTTATGTTAAGTGGTTTGTTTTGGACTGGTTGTTTGCTAACCGAGTCCGACCATGTAGAAATTTCGAGGACAAAATTTTTATAAGGGGGTGGAATTGTAACACCCCAGTTTTCGCTTGCTTGTTATATAGTGTTTTTAAATATGTTATCCTTGTTGTTATATATATATATATATATTATGTGTTGTTGTGCTTGCCTTAGGTGTTTGGGGACGTGTTTTAGGGTAGTTAACCTTAGAACAAGTGATATAAGTGATCCTGTCAAGGTGGCATGCTCGTGCTCTTGTATAGCACGCCCGTGCCAGTTGTTCAGCACGCCCGTGCTCTTCGCTCACTTCAGAAACGCATTTTGGGCTTTAGGTTGACCCGTTTTGTCCCAATCCTTTTTATACCTCTTTTGCTTGACCTAAACCACATAGCCGTCAATCCTAAAGTTAGAAACAGCCGTCTTTAACCTTTCTCTTGGGTTCCCATTCAATCCTTAAGCGTTCCCCAATCCTTGTTTGGGTGTTCTTCGTCCAGAACACATCCTTGTGGTGTTTGCTGTTGCGTTTGGGGTTAAGCTGCTAGCTTCGTGTTACTCTGAGGTAAGGTAACCAACCCTGTTCATCCTTTTATTTGAATCCCTTGAGTTAATGTTGAACCGTTTTGTCCCTGTGAAACAAGACTTCATGGTTTGTGTGACAGTGCAGTGAACGGTAACTAGCAGATGAGTTTCCCAGGGATCTATTCGAGGTATGTGCATAACCCCTGTGTTAATTCCCTTCCTTTTCTTGTTTGCGAATTAACCACCTTTGTCCTTTCTTGATGTTCTTGGTCAAGCTCGTTGAACCTATTGAACCCGTTTGGAGGAGCCATGCTTGGACTTCGCTCCTGATTGGCTCATAGGCTGGTATCGTCATGCCAGGTATGGGGAGAAGGGATTAGTATAACATATAGGTTCTAGGGTAGCGTAAGATGAGGGTTAACCCATGACCCTATTTGTGTGCTATGTGCCTTAATTGTTGTATGGAGTTGTTATGGTTATTTATATATGTTGTTAATTGTTTAATTGGCTTGTATGATCTTGGCATGATATTTATGATGTTCTTTATGACGTTGTTTATGATGATGATGATGATATGCCATGATTGTATGAGTTGGTATGGTTGAACTGCTGTTAAAACTATGTTAATAAAAGACATAGGGATATTAGCGCTAAGCCTAAAACTAGGATTAGTCTAATTGATGTGCATAAAACATAAAGATGTTGATAAGGTGTGAGATTAATACCAATGGATTAGTCAAGAACCTTAGGATTGATTTGGAGTGTTAAAATGTAGAGAAATTGCTCACTTTCCCAGATCTGAACGCTGTAATAGCATTTAGCACGCCCGTACTCTATTTCAGCACGCCCGTGCTCTTTGCCCAGAAGATCCAGCACGCTCGTGCCAGAAAAACCAGAAAAGTGACGCTATTTAGCACGCCCGTACTCTCACACAGCACGCCCGTGCCACTTGGCCAGCACACCCGTGCTCAGGCCGTGCCACTGTCAGAATTAAGAAAATTTCACTGTTTTAAATAAAAAGAGATTTAATACCTTTTTAGGAATAAAAGTATGATATAGGAGATTATAAAATACGACCTTGAGGATAGTTAATGAACTAGGAGAATGATATCATAAAGTGTAATAATGGAGCCTTAATAAAGAGATTAATTAATGAGAAGATGATGTTATCGGTAAAGACGTACTGCTACCGATGTTGTTGATTAAATCATTCTTGATGCTTATTGGTCAAGTTTGATGTTGATAAATCATTCTTGATGCTTATTGGTCAAGTTTGATGTTGATAAATCAGCTTTGGTGCTTGTTGGTCGAAGTTGATAGCCATGTAATGGTGTTGATGATGGATGGTTGGACATGTGTTTGCATGTTGGTTGAACGTTGCATGCATCATTGCATAGAGCAGATAGTTTGAGCGGAGAGCAAATGATGAATCGCGACGGTGGAGGCCACGATGAGTGTTATCCCAGCCTTGAGGGTAGAGTTGGGTAAGGAGGTTCCATATGGCATGGACTTACAACTCATTGCCGGAGTGTCCTATCAATAACCTGACTACCCTGACGAGCCACGGTACGTTATCAGGATTAGTTGAGAGTATCCACGGACGTCGCCCACGGTTTGGTGAGTGTTCCAATGTAGATGTTGAATGGCCAACATGGATATGTACTCCTAATCGTTTTTCCAGAGTTGATGTTTGGATCCACATTGCATATGGAGTAGTGGAGTATTTATGCATAGCATAGCATATTATTAATGTGAGATGATGGGTGTGTTATAATATGTTTGTTATATTATGATGTTGTATATGCTGCATGATCATCTAACTAACTGCTCTATTACCGTTTATGTTTATACGTACAGTTCCTTACTCCCTACTATTGTTGTTGTTTTGCATGTACCTTTGGTTATGCAGAGGATGGTGAGCTGCCAGCTGAGGAGTGATCCCGAGGAGATCGCTTACTCATAGTTTAGTTTAGTTATGTTAGTTGTTTCCGATATAATATTGGTAGTGGTTACCAGTTCCGATTATGTGACATCGGGTTTCGGGTTTTGTTTATGTTAATGTTTTCCGCAGTTGTTTTATGTTTAAAACGTTTTCGGATCATGTGATACTTGCTACCTCTCAAGTTGAAGTCTTTTTATTTAACTTGCATGCTTTATTTTATATTTATCGTATGCGGAGTAGCAGGTGGCACAGAGAATGGTTTGAGTCCAGAGATCAAGCAGGCCATCAGCTACCAGGCAATACGCAAGAAAAGTGATTAAATATCGCACCTTTAATAGCGTCTTTAAATGAAACGCAATTAAAAAAAAGGCGGTGAACTTATAATAGCGCTTCCACAAGGATGCGCTATCCAAAGTTTGATTTTAGATATAAGTTAACTTTAGATAGGGCTTCCTTGAGGAATCGCTATCTGTTCCCATTTTCAATTTTTTTAATTTATCATCAGTTCTAATTCATTAACGTACACTTCCCCTCCTCACTCTCAGTCTTCCTTTCAAACCTTTCCCTAACCCCTCCCTGCCTCCTCCGCGCGCGAACACCACCACCACCACCACCATTTTGGTTCTCTGGCCACCACCACTTCGCGAATGCCACCGCACGAGCTTCTCCATCTTTCTCCTTCCCTCCCTCGCATGAGCTTCTCTCCCTCCCTGCCTCAGGTCACGTCCCTCCCTCGCACGAGCTTCTCTTCAGGTCAGCTCTCTCATTCAGCCTATCTTTCAGGTAAGCTCTCTCGTTTCCCTCTCTATTGTTAGTGTTTCTCTCCTTCCACCGTTACTCCATTTGTGAAGGTGTGCATCGGCAAAGACGAAATGCATTTGTGAAGTTGAATGTGTGAGCTGCAAGCTGCTTTGTTACTGTTCTATTACTGCACATGCATTAAGCTTTAGTGGTATTTTTTTCTTCTCTATTACTGTTTTGTATTGGAGTTTTGATCAATGAAATTCTATTTTTGTATTAAGTGCCTTACATGACCCTATCTGTTGTTTTGTAACTGTAAACTTCAGGTTTTCAAGCTAGTTCTTGTATAATTTTTGTTGGTTTCATTACAATAGAAATGCCTCAACTCTGAAGATTTCACTTGGTGTTTAATGTAGTTAGCCCCAATAATAATAATATTTGTTCTATTTCTCTGCTTACATATATGGGAACAACGATACTTTATTAAGTATGGTTTCGTTTCTTGTGGCACTTGTTTGTATCTCTGAGTGTGCTTCTTTTTCGGTTAAATGTTCAGGAATAATGATTCATGGTAGTATCTGTTGACATTATTTTGACTTACTCCAATAATCATAATTCATAATAGTAATAGACTAATAGTGTGGAGCAATTTTACTCTAACCCATGTTGAGCTCTTAGCATTATTGGAAACAATGGGGTTTTCACTTTTTAACTCCGACCCTTGAAACTCTCACTGCACATAAGGTTAATGGCCTGCGTGGAGTGCCTTGTGTGATTAGATACCTAGGTTTTAAATGCAGATATATATGACCCTATCTTATCTT